>CM060309.1:55901562-55908933 GCA_030674185.1 Monoplex corrugatus
TTTAAGTTTGTTTTAATTTTGTTATATATTTGTTGTTGGTTGTTTAGATTTTCTTTATCTTCTTTTCTTTTTCTTTTTTTCCCCTCTTTGCCTTTCTTTTCTTTCTGCTGTTGTTTTGTTGTTGTTTTGGGTTGTTTCTTTTTCTTGTTTCTGTTTGTTACTGCTGTTGTTGTTGTTGATGGTGGTGGTGGTGGTGATGGTGGCGGCGGTGGTGCTGCTGGTGGTAGTTGTGGTGGTGGTAGTGGTGGTGGCGGTGGTGCTGGTGGTGGTGGTGGTCATGGTGGTGGCGGCGGCGGCGGTGATGGTGGTGGTGGTGTGGTGGTAGTGATGGTAGTGGTGCTGGTGGTGCTGATGCTGGTGCTGGTGGTGATGGTGGCGGTGGTGGTGGTGGTGGTGGTGATGGTGGTGGTGGTGGTGGTAGTGGTGATGGTGGTGATGATAGTCGTGATGGTGGTGGTAGTGGTGGTGGTGGTTGTAGTGGAGTAGTGGTGGTGGTGGTAATGGTGGTGCTGGTGGTGGTGGTGGTCATGGTGGTGGTAGTAGTAGTGGAGTAGTGGTGGTGGTGTGTGGTGGTGGTGGTGGTGCTTGTGCTGGTGGTGGTGGTGGTCATGGTGGTGGTGGTGGTGTGTGTGGTGGTGATGGTGGGGATGGGGGTGGGGTGGTTGTGCTGGTAGTGGTGCTGGTGCTTGTGCAGGTGGTGGTGGTGGTGGTGGTGTGATGGTGGTGGTGATGGTGGTGATAGTGGTGTGTGGTGGTGTGTGGTGGTGTGTGGTGATGTTTGGTGTGTGGTGGTGTGTGGTGGTGTGTGGTGGTGGTGGTGGAGTTGGTGGTCGTCGTCGTGGTGGAGATGGTGGTTATGGTGGTGGTGGTGGTGCTGCTGCTGCTGTGCTGCTTGGTTGCTGCTGCTGGTGCTGCTGCTGGGTGGTGCTGCTGCTGGTGCTGCTGCTGGTGCTGCTGGTGCTGCTGCTGGTGGTGCTTGCTGGTGCTGCTGCTGGTGGTGGTGCTGCTGCTGGTGCTGCTGCTGGTGCTGCTGGTGCTGCTGCTGGTGCTGCTGGTGCTGCTGTGGTGCTGCTGCTGGTGCTGCTGCTGTGTGCTGGTGCTGCGTGGTGGTGCTGGCTGGTGCTGCTGCTGTGTTGGTGTGCTGCTGCTGGTGCTGCTGTGCTGCTGGTGGTGCTGCTGGTGCTGCTGCTGGGTGCTGCTGGTGCTGCTGGTGGTGTGTGTGCTGCTGCTGGTGCTGCTGGTGCTGCTGCTGGTGCTGCTGTGGTGCTGCTGTGGTGGTGCTAGCTGGTGCTGTGCTGGGGTGGCTGTGTGCTGTGGTGTGCTGCTGGTGTGTGTGGTCTGCTGTGGTGTGCTCTGTACTGCTGTGCTACGGCTGAGGTGGTGGTCACAATGGATTGCTCAAGTGAATTTCATTGTCTGCTTCACAGACGTTATCTGACAAAAAAAAAAAAAAAAAAAAGGCCGTTGGGTGAACTCCTGGACACGGGGAATAATTCATTCATGAGCTTCTTCACTTTCTTCCGCCTTTATTCAGTCAAGTAGCCGACTTCGTTGACAACACGTGATGTGTTGGCGCCGGTCCATATTAAAAACGGGTGTGGGAGAAAGCTGAGGTGTATCTCTCTCTCTCCCTCTCTCTCTCTCTCTCTCTCTCTCTCTCTCTCTCTCTCTCTCTCTCTCTCTCTCTCTCTCTCTCTCTCTCTCTCTCTTTCTTTCTCTCGTTCTTTCCCTTTCGTTCTTTCTTTCTCTCTCGCTGTCTCTCTCTTTCTGTCTCTGTCTCTCTCTCTGTCTCTGTCTTTTTCTCTGTCCCTCTCTCTCACTTTCTCTTTCTCTTCTTCTCTCTCTCTCTCTCTTTCTCTCTCTCTCTCTGTCTTTCTCGCTGTCTGTCTCTCTGTCCCTCTCTCTCTCTGTCTCCCTCTCTGTCTCTGTCTCTCTCTCACACACTCTCTCTTTCTCTTCCTCTCTCTCTTCTGTGTCTTTCTCTCTGTCTATCTCTCTGTCCCCCTCTCTCTGTGTGTCTCCCTCTCTCTCTCTGTCTCTCTCTCTCTACCTCTCTCTCTCTTTCACTGTCTTTCTCTCTGTCCCTCTCTCTCTCTGTCTTTCTTTCTGTCCCTCTCTCTCTCACTCTTTCTCACACAAATACACAAACACACAGACATGCATGCACACACCCATACATTTGATCTGAAGAAACACCTCAGGGAACGCTACTAGACGATCTTGAGGACATGGAAAAATATAATTATATTTCCAAGGACTCAGAAATTGAGGAAAGAAAGTTCTTTTTATTTACATGAGTCAGAAATTCAGGGAAGGAAAAAATCACTTTGGAAAACTCTATTCCCTTCCAAGCACTGTCTTGCCTTGAGAAAGAAGGACAGACAAAAAGCACAGAAGTACACAAAGTATAATTTTGTATCATTCAAATCACTTAAAGACCATACTTTGAACATTGAAATTAGCATGCAGCTAAAATGGTCAGCCACTTTTTCATATGGCCTACTTCTCTCACCGAGTGATTGTAATGATAATGATAATAACAATAATAATAATGATAATAGCAAGGACAATGATGATAATGACGATAATAATAATAGTCACAATGATGACAGTAGAAATAGTTGTAGTAGTAGTTGTTGAAGTAGTAGTAGTAGCAGTAGAGTACAAGTAGTAGTATCATTAGAGTGAAAATAATAACTGCAAACTAAAGAATAATATCTGTTGGACAAGCAGTTGCACACGCAAAAAGATTGTTAATGGATCCCATTTCTTTGTGTGTGTGTGTGTGTGCGTGCGTGCGTGCGTGCGTGCGTGTGTGTGTGTGTGTGTGTGTGTGTGTGTGTGTGTGTGTGTGTGTGTGTGTGTGTGTGTGTGTGTGTGTGTGTGTGTGTGTGTGTGTGTGTTTCTCCTTTCTCTTGTTATAAGCAAAGCCGGATACTACAAATGAAACAGCAATAAAACACAATCATACGTCATGATTTCTATTGTGTCTCAGTTAGCTGATAGTTGAAAAAAGTCATATCTGCAGCTACATAACACATAGTCTTACACAGTGGCTGGCTACATGTCAGCTAATTAGTACTGGCAGTGCAATCCTCTGCAGGCCGCATATTTCGACCCATTCAAACACACCTCCAAATCCATTAGGAAAGTCAGGTCACCATAAGAGCAGATAATCTGAGACATTTTTTCACAATGCTTGATGATCAGAAGGGGGATGTTGGTGATAATGTTATGAAATTCTATTTACGGCTGAGATTGCGTGACACGATGTACTCTAGGCTTACTTTCATAATATACCCTGACATCAACCAGGCCCGAGAGATACAAACGTTTGTTGTGTTGATCAAGAAATTTCAACAACATCCTCAATTACACATGCGTACAGTGGATGAGATTTGACAGTGTAGTCCCGATCTTCGCTACGATCCATCATAGCACAATCGGCTTTGGATAGGAGCTGGTCATGGTCGAAAGAAATCTATTTTATTTTTGGGACTGAAGAGAGATAAAAGCCACGACCTTCCAGTCAGTTGTGTATTGCACTAATCCCTTCTCTGCCTCGCACTCTTGATTACAACAATCTTTTCCGGCCGTGGGAAACACGACTATGGGTCAAAATGAAGTGTTAACCCCACACATGCGGATTGAAATATGCATCTGCATGATCAAAAAAAAAGTAGAAACATTAGTTCTTACATTCGATTTGTATGTAAATCCTTGAAAGGCCTTAAGACTGATAGAACACCCCGAAATTTTCTTTGCACTTTCGAGTGAAACGACTGTAGTAGGGATCTCATCATCATCATCATTCTCCTGCCCGTGATGGGCGTAGAGGAGAGATGAGAGACACTCTTGAAGCCAGCCGTCGCCAACCGGTCCTGTCCTCCGCCTGTCGCACCAGCGTGGGGCCATCCAACCTGGTCCATTCTTTGATGTTGTCCATCCAGCATTTGGCTTGTCGTCCCCTTCGTCTGCCGCCTCCCAGTGTACCCTGGAGGACCGTTTTGGGCAGTGAGTTGTGGCGTGTGACATGCCCGAACCACGACAGCTTCCTGTTCTTGACTGTTGCCAGGAGGGGTTCTTGTGGGCCTGCGAGTGTTGTTATTTGGCTCCACACAAAGTCGTTTGTCTTCCGATCTTGCCAAGAGATCCCGAGCAAGCGCCTGAAGCATTTAGTTTCAAACGTCTGGATTCTCTTGGTGGTCTCTGCTGTCATGGTCCAGTTCTCGCATCCATACAGCAGGATGGGGAGCACCAGGGACTTGTACAGCTTCATCTTCGATGGAAAGCCGATCTCTCTGTTCTTCCAGATCTTGTTTAGCTTTACCATTGCTGCTGTTGCGATCGCTAGTCTGGTCTTGATTTCTGTTGTAGAGCGACCGTCTTTGGTGAGAGTGGCGCCAAGGTATTTGAAAGCGTCCACTTCTTCAAGCTGTTGCCCGTTCATGTAGATTTCAGCATGGGTGTTGGTTGTGCTGTTGACCAGGACTTTGCTTTTTTCTGTGCTCACTTCCATTCCGTGTGCACCTGCACTTTCTTCCAGTCTCATGGTCAGGTCTTGTAGTTCTTCGTTGCTGCCTCCCATCAGGTCGATGTCATCTGCGAACCTCAGGTTGTTGATGGTTCTTCCTCCGATGGAGACAGTGGAGTGGAAGTCATGGAGGGCTTCACGCATGATGTTCTCAAGGAAGAGATTGAACAGCACGGGAGAGAGTAGGCAGCCTTGACGGACTCCAACTGTGGTCTTGAAGTAGTCCCCTATCTGGTTGTTGAGGAGAACTGCGCTGCTGGCAGTGTTATACAGCGCCTGGATGGTTTGGACGAGACCTTCCTCTATGCCAAACTTTCTTAGCACCTGCCACAAACCCTTATGCCACACCCTGTCGAATGCTTTTTTAAAGTCTATGAAGTTGTGGAACAGGTCTCTCTGATGCTGCAGATGTTTCTCCATCATTATCCGGCAGGTGAAGATCTGTTCTACTGTGCTTCTGCCCGCCCTAAATCCAGCTTGTTCTTCCGCAAGGTGTTCTTCCGCTTCTTTCTTCAGTCGATTCAATATGACTCTGAGCATGATCTTGCTGGTGTGGCTAATGAGACTTATTGTTCTGTAGTTCTGGCATTGGCGCATATTTCCCTTTTTGGGCAGGGGGATGATGAGTGATTGAGTCCATTCTGTGGGCCACTGTTTTGTCTCCCAGATCTTCTGACAAATCGATGTTACACGAGTGACCAAATCATTCCCTCCATGTTTGAGCAGCTCTGCTGGGATATTGTCTGCTCCAGGTGATTTCCCTGCTGGTAGGCTGCGGATGGCTTCTTCCACTTCTTCTCTCATCACTGGTAGCGGTGAGGATTCCCTCAATGGTGTTGAGTCCCCTGAAACAAACTGTCATCTGGCTGTATTGGGTAGTTGTATAGTTCTTGGCAGTACTGCGTCCATCTGTTCAGAACAGCGGAGCTTTCTGTCAGCAGCTCGCCTGAGGTATCCTCGATGACTGACGATCTGTTTTGCTGCGTCTTGGTAAGGTTTTTCAGTGTGGTGAAGGCATGTTTGCTGTTTCCTTTTTTCATGCCTTTCTCGATGTTCTCACACTGGTTGTTGATCCATTGTTCTTTGGCTTCAATCATTTTCTTCTTTACAAGGTTGTTGGTTTTACGATACTGTGCGGCTTCTTCAGGGCTGGAGTTTTTCGTCTTCTTCAGTGATCTTCTGTTGTCGCAGAGGTCAAGGATGTCATTTGAGATCCATGCTTGGTGTTTCTTCCTCTGTCGCCCCAGTACCTCCTCTGCTGTTTCGCGGACTGCCTCACCAAAGTTGTTTGTGAGGTCGTTGATGTCGCTGTCCAGGAAGTTGAGTGCCGCGAACCGCCCCCGAGCTGTGCCTGGAATGCCTCTTCTATCTCTGGATCTTTTAGCTTTTCCAGGTCAAACTTGATGCGTGGCTGCGCAGCTTGGTACTTCTTTTTCAATTTGATCTTCATTGTGAGCAGCACGAGGTCGTGGTCGCTGCCTATATCAGCTCCAGGGTATGTCCTCGTCTTTGCTTTATTAATGCTTGATTTGAAGCGCCGCGGTGTGAGGACAAAGTCGATCTGGTTGTGAGTCTTTCCGTTCGGCGCATGCCAGGTTGTTCTTCTTGACAGTTTGTGGGGGTAGAGGGTGTTGGCAATGGTGAGCCGTTGGGTGCAGGCAAACTCCAGAAGGCGAAGTCCCCTGTCATTAGTTTCCCCTGTGCCAAATTGACCCACTGTTCCAGCCCAGTTTTTGTAGGCATCTGGGCCGACTTTGGCGTTGAAGTCCCCCTGAACTATGATGATGTCTTTCCTGGGGGCTTTTCCGATGGTGTCTTCTATTTTCTCATAGAATTCTTCAACCACCTGGTCTTCGTGGCTGGTAGTTGGAGCATACACTTGTATGATGGTGATGTTCTTTGGTTTGGCTGACACCCGAATGCTGATGATTCTGCTGTTGACAGGCGTGCAGCTCATGATGCATCCAATGACTTCTTTGCGTACGATGAAAGCTACGCCATTTTCATGTAGTGACTCTTCGCCACTGTACCACATCTTGTGTCCTTCCTCTGTGATTGCTTCTCCGAAGCCTGTCCATCTTACTTCTGATATACCCACAATGTCCCATTGGTAGCGTCTCAGCTCGTGTTCTAGTTCTTTTACTTTGCCGCACTGATGGAGTGTACGGACATTCCAAGTTCCAATGGTAGCTTTTTCCGTTGGCAGTTTGAATGATGTCTTTGCCCCAGTAGCTGACTTTTCACTTCCACCCTGGTGCTTGTCAGTGGTAAGCGCGGTCGTTTGTAACCCGGGCCCCGACCGATCCGGTATGTTGTTGGCTATAGTGTCTCTCATATCTTTTCTGTGGGCTTAGGTTAATCCTTGGTGGCGCCAATCCCCTCTCCAAGTCTCCTGCTGTGACAGGTAGTACTGGGCTACAGCTTGCCAGTAGCAGACCTATTTGTCTGACCTGACCTAGGGATCTAGGCATTGCCAATTTTGACTTTTATTTCAAAGCCAACTGTTCGTTTAGTAAGTTCCCCTATATACGGCTATTGGTCTTGAATTTGCTCTTTCTTAATCCCGAAAATCCAGCATGTTTTGTTGTTGTTGTTGTTGTTGTTGTTGTTGTTCTTCTTCTTTTTCTTCCTCAACTTCTTCTTCTTCTTTACTTCTTCTTCTTCTTCTTTTCTTCTTCTTCTTCTTTTCTTCTTCTTCTTCTTCTTCTTTTTCTTCTTCTTCTTCTTTCTTCTTCTTCTTCTTCCTCTACTTCTTCTTCTTCTTCTTTTTCTTTTTCTTTTTCTTTTCTTTTTCTTCTTCTTCTTCTTGTTATTGTTCCTGGTATGTTGTTGCTGTT
>CM060309.1:55909033-55941533 GCA_030674185.1 Monoplex corrugatus
TGGTGGGAGGTTATGGATTCCTCTGAATGCATGAATCCGTCGGAAAAAAATCCAGATATCACCCGACTTCCGTCATGCGCTTCCTGCGGCTATTGCATAAGCAGATAGTGTCAAAAGGTTAAAAACAAAATAAAAAAGAAAGAAATATTTGAAAACGGACTTGGTCTATGGCTTAGTGTTAATAGTTATAACATTCCATTCATCTATGCTTCCCCTTTCCATCCCACCTCCTTTACTCTTCATTTGTGTTGTGTTGCACTGTTCATTTTGTGTTAATATATTATTCATATTCTATTGCATTGTAGGCTACTGCAACCTGTTAGATACAGTCGTATTGTACTGTGTGTAATGCATTCAAAATTATATTTATTGAACTCAAAATTCATAGACTAATGCTTGTTGCTCATACTCCAGTCGTATTCATGTGTTGTGTGGGGGGGGGCGTGCACGTGCAATTATGTGTGTGTGGTGGGGTGCATGTATATGTGCATACATATGTGCATGTTTGTGTGCGTAGTGTGTAAAATGTGTGTGTTTGTGTGCTTTCGTATCACTGTACACTTACAAACTCCACACTGATGTAGCCTACATTAATTCTTACATTACCGTATTGTAACTTTCGTACTAGAAATAGCAGAGATTGTTGAAGGAGATTACTTGAGTAAATTTCCCTATCATAATGGTCACTTTGTCCACGCGATCACGTCCCTTTGATCGTGTATATTAGCCCCATCACAACTTGAAGGCTTCTATGTGGTATTGTCGTGTTCTTTTGTTTTCTGCGTTTCTGTTTGGTGGTGGGGGTTTTATTTGTTTGTTTGTTTGTATGTTTGTTCATTTGTTTGCTAAGTTTGTTTGTTGTTTTTTTGTTTGTTTTTGTCTTTGATTAAAACAGCATTCGTTTTCAAAGAAAAATACCATACTTAGTAAATGAAAATAAACTGGCAGAACACGTAAATTCTTACATGAAGTCTTGCATACCATGACATATACACAAAAAGACTGCATGTCTGCCTTGTTTTCTTAAACTAACAAAAAACAAAGAAATTAAATGAAATTTATATACCAAAAAATGCCTCTCTGTGGGTTTTTCTGTGTGTTGTGTTGTGTGCTGCTGCGTGCGTGCGTGCGTGCGTGCGTGCTGTGTGATGTGTGTGTGTGTGTCTGTGTGTGTGTGTCCTCTGCAAGACACTACGGTACTGTTAGTATGCCTATTTTCATGGAAAAATAAATAAAATCCAGAAAAACATGAACACAAATCAGAATATGCATTTACCACTGAACCAGACAGGCATAATTTTCAGCCGCCTGGTCGGTGTCAAGCGTAAGCATAAGACAACAAAGAACAATTATCAAAACAACAAATACGAAAACGGCGAAACTTGCCTGTTGTTTCATCGAGCAGTAGAAAATGATGCTTTCAAATACTGTGGTTAATTCATCTACTGAACCACAATTCATATCGATAGCCTACTCATCTCACTGAACCACGATGTCATATCGTAGCCTACTCATCTCACTGAACCACGATGTCATATCGTAGCCTATCATCTCATTGAACCACGATGTCATATCATAGCCTACTCATCTCACTGAACCACAATGTCATATCATAGCCTACTCATCTCACTGAACCAAATTCATACCCATAGCCTATTCATCTCACTGAACCACAATGTCATACCATAGCCTACTCATCTCACTGAACCATGTCATATCATAGCCTATTCATCTCACTGAACCACGATGTCATATCATAGCCTATTCATCTCACTGAACCCACAATGTCATTATCATAGCCTATTCATCTCCCTGAACCACGATGTCATACCATAGCCTATTCATCTCACTGAACCACATTATACATAGCCTATTCATCTCACTGAACCATATCATACCATAGCCTATTCATCTCACTGAATCACAATGTCATACCATAGCCTATTCAACTCAGTGAACCACAATGTCATACCATAGCCTATTCATCTCACTGAACCATATCATACTATAGCCTATTCATCTCACTGAACCATATCATACCATAGCCTATTCATTTCACTGAACCAATATACCATAGCCTATTCATCTCACTGAACCATATATCTCATAGCCTATTCATCTCACTGAACCACAATACCATATCATAGCCTATTCATCTCACTGACCACAATACCATATCATAGCCTATTCATCTCACTGACCCACAATACCATATCATAGCCTATTCATCTCACTGACACCAATACCATATCATAGCCTATTCATCTCACTGACCCACAATACCATATCATAGCCTATTCATCTCATTGAACCACAATACCATATCATAGCCTATTCATCTCACTGAACAGTATCATACCATAGCCTATTCATCTCACTGAACAACAATGTCATATCAAAGCCTATTCTTCTCACTAAACCACAATGACATATAGCCTGCTCACCTCACTGAACCACAGTGTCATATCACATAGGCCAAATGAAACAAGGTATAATTGTATAAGGAATTTTTTCATGTCACAACAGAATTTTTTCACATGCAATGCAGGTTTCTGCCTCTGAGAAATCTGTATTGCAAAAGAACAGCACCATTTTCCTTCATTTTTCTTTTTTAAACCAAGCATTTGTAATTTTGTTTGCCAACCCAACTGGTATTTTTATGAAATTTTGCCAGAGACAACTTTTTATTATCATGGACTCTGTGGTGTCATCCACATGATTAGCATCCAGACCAATTCTCAAGATCTGGCACACACACACACACACACACACACACACACACACACACACACACACAACCACTTGGAACACTGGCATTTCAGAGTCAAATAGCTTTTATTAGTAAACATCTTTTATTTTATAATCTTTACCGTAATTACAGAGTACATTGTTTTCATCTGGCATACTTATTTTATGTATGGATGCAGTGAAAAAAATGTGACTTGCTTTTCTCTCTCTCTCTATCTCCACACACACACACATCTTAAGTGCTCATGCACAGATAAACACACAAACATTCACACACGCACACATCTTAAGTGCTCATGCACACACACACACACACATTACACATGACAAAACACACATGCATACGCCAGGAAAAAATGCATGCCTTTAGTTTTCTGTCCAAATTCGAACAAACATACGCTCACAATGTCAACCTTGTCATCCAGCCAAATATCTGATAATTTGCTAAACATTCAGAAAATACATTAAAAGTAAAATGATTACAAAGTTCACAAGAACGTCAAAACAACATTCACTCAAGGGGACAAAACACCCTGATATGACTAATGCACACATCCTTGATGTCATGATTTCATGTTAATTTGCTTACCATTTGTTATTTTGTTTGTCATCTTTTCATGTGTAGATACACTTTATCACTGAAAGTTATGCATTGTCTGATCATTGATGCTTCTTGTCCTTACACTGTATATGAATTCACAACTTTTGGGGACCTTGCAAAAAAAAACATCGGCATTTATAGCATAACACACTGGAATTTCTTTACAAATCCTCTGAGCATAAATATACACCTGCGCCTTTCTTAGCTGTGGCTTTCTGCAATTTTTGCAGTGTTTACTGCAGGAAACTATAGGTACTGTTGAGGTAATGTTATACTGCGGTAACTGGCAGCACAAAGCAAGTCATTTATGATTTAGGGAGCTAAAACCACTGTGAATAGTCCTTTCCTCTGCAGTAATGATTCAAAAACATACAGTGATTTGAAAACAATCAGCACAGCAAATGTGGAACTTGTCCATTTACTAACATCTTGAACAAATGACCAGCAGGGTGCAGCAGTATGAGCACTAATGATCATGAATAAATTTCATTTGTTAACTCATCTTAGATGAATTCCAAGAGAACTCAAAATAGCAGGATGTCATTCAATGCTGGTTGTAATAGCAAACTTGTTCCTGTCCTTTTTCCTCGATGCAGACCATGTTTTGCGTTACTTCATTTTATAAGCTGTCCTATGTATAAACTGTGTTTTGCAGGGATTTGTTTTTTTGGGTTTTTTTCTTAAAATGTTTGAAACATTGCAGATATATGTCTATATATCAAAAGAACTAGGCAGCCTCAGGCCAGAACATTGTTGGCCTCGCTCTCAGGTACCAGTCTCCTGAATGGGTTTACGAAGTTGACCCTACAGAATGCTGCAGCTAAGAAACACATTGCAAGTATAATGGTATGTAATCAACAGAGATCAAATTTATAAGTACTAAGTGGTCCTCAGGGCCAAATATAATACTGGTAATAAAAACTAACAACAACAACAACAAAAAACTATCTCTGAACTACAGAAAATTTAACGAAACATGAACTCAATGAAGTCACAGTCAAAGGGACACAACTTTTCATTCAAATCACACATTGTAACTAAAGAGTAAAAATATTACCGAAAATAAACCACAAAAGAAAGACATTAAAAATCACAATGAGAAATAAAACAAATGATCTTTTAAAATAATTTTACTTGAAGTGAAAGTTTTTACCAGCTGTTTTGTTGGCCTATAACTAATCCAAAACGGTACGCACAGGCTGAAAAATGAATATTTTCCTGGCACATTGTAATTCAATTACATACAATACTCCATCCGGACACACAGGTTCAGTACCACACTTGTAACGTTTTTCCGCTCCACCGGGAATACTGGTTACGGCAAAACACAAAAACAGTCACTACCTCACACTACACTGTGAAACTCTTGCCTGTGAATGTGAGTCCCTATGCTGAAACGCATTGATTCTGAGAGCCTGGTCGCAGTGGATTCATCAACGGGGAAAGAAATGCTACAACACTGTCTGAGAGTCTCAAGAACAGGTTTCATTCCAGGATTCCTTTTGGCTATTTTGATGCACACAAGAAAAATAGTTAGAATTTGTTAAATGCATGTGCCCTACACGCCCTTAAATGATCAGTCTTTGTCAATAGCCTCAACTCTACATCTGAAGAACTATTGTACGGGGTCCCACAGGGATCTGTGTTGGGCCCCGTGCTCTTTGTCCTCTATACACAACCACTTGTCGGCCTGATACAGTCTCACTCTCCTGAACATCATTTGCAGATGACACTCAACTTGAACTCTCTACTCCTCCCGAGAACATAAACCCAGCCATTTCCTCTCTCGAACTTTGTATCACCGACATACGAATCTGGATGCTCGAAAACAAGCTAAAACTAAATGACGAGAAAACTGAAGCTGTCCTCTGTTCTTCCTCTTTTAAGTCTCTGCCGTCTACCACTCTTACCGTTGGATCAACAGATATTCCCTTTTCCTCTACCGCACGAAATCTTGGCTTCCACTTCAGCAAAGACATGAGTATCTCAACACATGTACAGACAGTCTGCCGCAAAGCATACATTGACCTTAGACGCATTAGTTATATTCGCCACTTACTTTCAGAAGACGCTACCAAAACATTTCTTTCTGCCTTTGTTCTCTCCATATTAGACTACTGTAACTCCCTCTTTTCTGGCTGTCCTCAAAATCAATTAGACAAACTTCAAAAAGTACAAAACTCTGCCGCTAAACTTGTTTCTCGTTCCCGCAAGCATGATCATGTCACACCTATTCTCAAATCCCTTCACTGGTTGCCTGTTCAAGCTCGCATTGACTATAAGCTTGCCTCACTATGCCACTCTTTTTTCTCTGATCTCTCTCCTCGCTACCTGGCTGATCTTCTCTCTGTGTACACTCCTTCTAGAAATCTCCGCTCCATTGCTGATACCAGATTGCTCCGTGTTCCATGCGTGCGCACAAAAACATTTGGACATCGCTCTTTCTCCTTCGCATCCCCCTTTATCTGGAACTCTCTTCCCTTTGAAATCCGACACCTAAAATCGACTTCTTTCAAAACAGCTCTAAAAACTCACCTCTTTCAAAAATATTATCAGTAAGTTCAACCTCATTTCCCCCCAGCCTAATAGTAGAAAAGGTGTGTTAGTGTGTGTGTATGTTATAGTAGGTAGGTGGGGGGTGGGGGTGGGTGATTATAGAGCCCAATGTGCCTCACAGTACTTTGGGGTATAGCCGTGGGGGTTGTGGAGTGCATTTGGACTTGCGTGAGAATCCATGTATGATTGTAGCGTATGTAGTATTTTTATGGATTTATTCTATTACTTTGTATTGTGTATTTAGTGTATGTACGTGAGGTCCGAGAGATTGAAATATTGTGAGTGAATGATTGTAAAGCGTCATAAGCTCCGCCGTAGGCAGAGATGTGCGCTTATAAATGGTCTCTTATTATTATTATTATTATTATAATTGCAGTGGGAAATCCCTATCTGACAAAGTCCCTATTGAATTATCACCAAATCAACAATAACTGAGTAAGTTTTATCATCATGTCTCAAACCCACATTCTTTTTTCTAGTGTGAATAACCATAGCAGCATAAAACTAAGGGCTAATCATGTATCAGTCAACATATTGTTATATAAATACATGCATAAAAAATGTATGAAAATAATGCATTAATTGATGAATGTGTTTTTCATTTTTCAGGAAAATGATAGTTTTCAACAACGCAAGAGCAGGCTGGTCAACCATTGAAGTGACATCTTGGCATAAAAGAAAACACAATGAAAAAATCCACCACCCGAACATGAAGTCATCTGGCATAACACACACATGTTTCTCCCTAACTCTTAAAAAAACTAACAAGAAAACATTCAATTTCAAGCAAGCATTCCTTTCATTCTTTGTCACCAAACACACACACACACACACACATACACACACACACACACACACACACACTGTAGAATTAAAACACCATGAGGATCCAGCTACATCATGAATCATCGTTCAGTTCCAACTCAAGGTCCTCAATCTCGTCCATAATCATGGACTTCTTGCCCACTTTCTCCAGCTGATCTATCTCAGGGTTTTTCAGCTCCCCAGAAATGATCTTGTTTTCCAGGTCCTGGATCTGCTTCAGCTTCTTCTTAAGGTTCTTCAGCTTTTTGGCCATGTTCATCTTGTCATCGGCAGCACCTTGTTTGGCCATGTCGTCGCCTGAGCCTTGTCTGGCTAGGGCCGGTGCAGATGATGACTCGAGGCTGATCTGCTCCATTGATTCCGTGAGCTGTGCCATGCATGGGCCACCTCCGTTGGGCTGCTGCTGCTTCTTCTTTTCCTTCCTCTTAGCATTCTTTTTGGCCGCTTTGGATGTATGGACTCGCTCAGTGTCAGCAGGAGCAGGGTCTTCCGCTTTCTTTTTGAGACGCTCCATTTTTGCAACATCATCAGGTGCCAAGCCAATTGGATGAGTTGGCTGATTCTTCAGCCATTGTGTTCCTTTACTTTCAAATCTGCACATATATAGATCTGAACATTATAACATTAGTTTCCCAAAACAAAAACTATGTTAGTGATCAAAGTCAACACTCATTTTTTTCCCTTTGTTGTGTATGTATTGTATGTCTGTCAGTTTGCTTTGTTTGTATTTGTTTGTTTGCTCACAGACTTTCCTCTAAACACATTGACATGAGTTTCCCAAAACATGCAAAACATCTTAATATCACTCATAGTGAAAAGACATTAAGTCAAAGAATGAATGAACAAACATACTATGACAGTGATCAACCATAACCTCATCATGTATTTTTGTATTGTTTTGTTTCTCTGATGTTTCCACATGAAAGCAGCATAAAACATATCAATCATTATTAGTCAAGTTTCACTGTTCGCATGAGACAGAGAGAGAGGGAAGGAGGGAGAGACAGAGAGAAAAATTGAGGGAGGGAGGGGAGAGAGAGAGGGAGGGAGGGGGAGAGAGGGAGAAGGATGGAGGGAGAGAGACAGACAGAGAGACTATGTGTATTATATATGTGTGTGAGAGAGAGAGAGAGAGAGAGAGAAAGAGAGAGAGAAAGACAAGACAGACAGACAGACAGACAGGCTTCCATTTAACAAAGGATTACTGGCAGCTCTGGGTGAATCATCTATGAGTATGAGTATGTATATTTAACTTGTTATTATCCATCAAAATTACTAATTTCTCTATAACAGAAATGATACACACATATTCAGATTCACAGACAACAGTACAAAAAATGCAACCCTCACAAATCAAATGCGCGCACACACACACACACACACACTCTCTCTCTCTCTCTCTCTCTTTCTCTCTCTCCCCCCCAACTCAGTCTCACATACATCCACACACACACTCTCTCTTTCTCCCTCTCTCTCCCTCTCCCCCCCCCCCAAACTCAGTCGCTCACACGCACACACACATATTGTCATACACACACACACACACACACACACACACACACACAACACACACACACACACACTCTCACACACACACACACACACACACACACACACACACACACACACACACACACACACACACACACACACACACACCAGTGCAACTACAAATAAGTATGACAAACGAGATTCGATCTCTAACACTATACAGTATACACTATACTAAAAAAATAAAAACTTAAAAAAATAGAATGCATGAATTAATAAAACCTGCTCTAGTTACAGGATGACCATTAAGAACCCGACACATAGCCGTTTCACCTGTATGTTTGAGGACAATTTGAACCAGCAACACTTACATGGGAACTTCTTCTTGTGGAACATAGCCAGCTCGCACACGTCTTGGTTTTCTCCAGGTTCCATCGGGTCGTTGACTGGCTGGGATGAACATCTCCCCTGGAAAAAAAAATGTAAAAGATAAGGATAAATAAACAATTAACCACAAAAACAGATAAACAAAAAAGAAAACTGCCCTGGTAAAAAAAATTGGAACAAGAAAACAAACAAAATATGAAAAACAATAATCATGTCTCAGCCTATCAACAGTTTTACATCGGACCATTTTTTCATCACTGCTAAGTATCAGTATTTTTTAGATATTAGCTTCATTTTATCGATGTGTGTGTGGGAGTATGTGTGTGTGTGTGTGTGTGTGTGTGTGTGTGTGTGTGTGTGTGTGTGTGTGTGTGTGTGTGTGTGTGTGTGTGTGTGTGTGTGTGTACAGCCTGCTACTGCTATCTCCAGAGTACATTATTTCACTGTTGCATTACCATTAACACAATGAATGTAGATTTGGTATCATGTGTACATAGACTGGTCTATCAGACTATGTGAGAAAGAGACAGAGAAAGAGATAGAGAGAGGGAGGGAGAGAGACAGAGAGACAGACAGAGAGAGAATGAAAGGGAAAGGGAGGGAGGGAGAGGAGGGAGGGAGAGGAGGGAGAGAGACGGGAGAGTGAGAGAGAGAGAGGGAGAGTGTGTGTTGTGATCTGACAGCACACAGAGAAATGGACTGAATGTCAGCTTAATTTATGTGGTCCACACTGGCTACAATCTGCTCAATACTTGTATGAACCGTAATTTGGAACTGGTAACTTCGTTCAAACTGCCTCTGCAATCAACAGGACCAGACAGCTGAACACGTATGATTAATAATATTAATTATTCTGCAGCCATGTGACTCTTATCAAGAGGAACATTGGAGACATGGCTACTTATGAGCACCATGCTCCATGACAGTCTGCAAGATCTAGAATAAAAATGGCCATTCACTGACAGATGTGGCTTAACTGTGTAGACAATAAATTATAAACAAAAGAAAAATGAAGCAGCTTCCAGACTTCACTTGTCGTTTTACTTACAGTTAACTTACAAGCAATATCAGCCTGACATAAAATACCTGCAAGAATATTAAAAAAAAATGTGCTGGTAGTGGTGGCTATCCGGTATCCCTGTCATGTCTCCTGTACAAAAGATAACACCAGCAGCTTAAAAAAATAAATAAATAAAAAGAAATTCAACATGTGACATGTGTGCATATCATAAGGCGGAACACACACACATCACATGATATTTGTTTCGGCGGGGCATCGGCAAAAACAAAAGAACAAAAGTTCGATTCAGCTTATGCACGGCGGGGATCCGCTGAACACGTGCATACTGGAACGATTCACACACTCTGACACTGACACAGCTTGAAATAAAGTTCACAGGAGAGGTTGGAATCTATCTCTTCACGATATTTCAGTTTCTCTGACATGGCAAATGACTCAAACGTAGTCCGTTCTTTTACAAAATCAGTCGGTGCATCGTCAACCCCAACTTTCTCCACTGACTGGCTCAATGTTAGCCACCAATTCACAATTGAGGCAATTCATTCTCACACAGCCTCTCGCCCGCTATGGAAGTATGGCTATTTCATCGCACATTCGTAGTCATATGATTCTCAATTTAGCATGGAAGGATACAAAAGACCTGCCAATTCGATGACAAAACAAATGGTTCACTTCATCTGAATGAAGCATGCTAAGAAGCAGAGGATACTTAACGACTTACCTGTCGTTTCATCACGCACGATACCCTCACGCTCAATCGCTGCCATTTCCATGTAAGTGACACTGCGTACAATGGGAAGTAACTGTAGAAAGAAAAGTAGTAAGGGAGATAATGCTTCTTCCGGGAGCATGAACATGCACATGAGGTCACGTGGTTGGTTGATTTGGTTATGTTACATCAACACCCCACCTCGGGTGATTATATGGCCGAAAGCGATAACTATTCGAGAAAGTTGAGGATGAGCTGCTTTAGTTTATGCTCCACAGACGTTGCATACAAAATTTGAAGTACACTCACCAGCTGGATAAAAAGTTGCAGCAGTTTCATTTCGCCCTGTGAGCTGGAATATCTTTCCGCCTAATTAGGCTACATGGTTTGCGTATTTTAATTTGTCTTTAAATCAAAACTGAGACTTGTGGTTCTGAAAAAAAAAAAAAAAAAAAAAGCAGACTTCCATACTGTATATAGTTTACTGAAAACATGTTCAGAGTTGTCTGTGGACTAATGTTACTCAAAATGAGGCTGATCCTGCTCCGATTTGCATTTCTGCCATTTTCGAGCTATTCATATTTGGCTTTGGATGCTCAAGTTTCCTTTAATCCTACATTTCCTCATCACGACTGTATGTAAAAAATAAAAAATAAAAAAAGACTTGTTGATAAGTTATAGACTGTCTATTCAAGTAGACTGGGAAATGCAGGGTACAAAAATCGCTTATCGTTCGTAAACCTGCGAGACAAAAACTAAAATATTTCAAAACGAATCAACATAAACCGACTGTATTTTTCTTTTTGTTATTCTTAGATTTCTTTGACCTTTTGTTTAAACTTAATTTCATTTTGTTGTATTACATTCACTGATATGTCATCTACCACAACTTAGAGTGCTGAGCGCATGTGGAACACCGTTGTGCAAGTGTGATGACTCCCTCTTGAGCAAAAGGGGGCTCTAGAATCCAAACTCCTTGTTCATTCAGCCGAAGTTCCAGTGCCAGTCTGTGTGACTCGAACTCACAATCTCCAAGTCAATGGTCCGTCGCACTAACTGCCGCACACAGCATCTGGTCCAGTTTTTGTTACCATTTATTAGACATAAATCAGAAAAAAAAGAAGAAAAAAAAGAAAAAAGAGTAAGATTCCTTTTGTTACACTTGAGGAGCAGCAGGGAAGTTCCAGTCTTTTTCTCCTAATTTTTGTATATGGTGTTTGCTTGTTTGTGCTCTTACGCTTGACAAAGGCCAGTTGGCCGAAAATTTGCGCCTGCCTTGTCTTGTTGAATTAAATACTCAATCTTACTCTTTTTTCGTGATTTCTTTTCTTTCTTTTTTTTTTTCTTTTTTTTTTTCTGGTTCCTGTTTGCTTGAACGTGGGCAGTCACTCTTGTTTTGGATTTCATATTTATAATTTATATCTAGGTCTTTGGACGCAGAGATATGGTTAGATTCCCTGGCGGCCCCTAGCCTGGTAGGAATCAAATGTCATCATCATCATCAGGTGCCCTGCCGTATGGCGTTGGCGACCATGGACTTCCAACCATCTCTATCTCTCGTTGCTCCCAGCATCTCCCCCACCCTCCTCATCCCCAGCCACTCTGCAAGCCCGTCCAGCATTCTCTCCCTGGGTCTACCTGGTGCTCTCTTTTCCCTCCAGCTTTCCCGTTGTGACCAGGTGCTCCAAATCCCCCTTCCTCATAAAATGGCCTATAAATGTTGCTTGTCTTTTCCTGATCTTTCTTATGAGTGATCTACTTGTGTCTGCCTCTATCAAGACTGTCTCGTTTGTTTTCTTTGCTGTCCATGGAACTCTCAACATTCTTCTGAGAAACCACATCTCGGCTGCCTCGATCCTGCTCTGGCTTTGCTTGCTGACTGTCCACGCCTCGCATCCGTACAACAGTATTGGTTCTATATAACACCCAAGGACTCTCTTTCTGATGTTAATTGATAGGCATTTGTTGATAAGAATGCTTGTCATCTTCTTGAATGCTGTTTTGGCTTGGCCAATTCTGCCAGCTATTTCCGATGTGCACCTGCCGTCTGATGAAATGACCGTTCCCAGGTATTTGAACTTATTAACCTGTGTCAAGGTTGTGCCATTTGCTGTTATTTTGCATGAGGGGATTTCATGTTTTTTACTGATCACCATGACTTCAGTCTTCCTGCTGTTTAGCTCCAACCCCAAATGTAGTGATGGAAAAGGCTTGATCAATGACTCCTTTTGAACGGTCGATGATCTTGTCTACCGTGTCTTCCTCCTTTCCGTTAGGTCTATCAATTGTCATCTGTTCTACCGGACAATAGAAGATGTACGGATGAAAGATGAAGAAACCAGCTTCAGGACTGATCGTGTCCTCTGGAAGAGTATTGTTTCCTGATGGAATCTTTAGGAAAATTGTAGACTCTACTCGTCAGCTGGATTCGTGGTTTGACTTGAGAACAACGGATGCACATTCATTTGACCACGTTAGCAGACGTCCAGCAAGATATTTTACTTTTGGAAAGAGGAAAAAATATATGTGTGTGTGTGTGTATGCGTGCGCGCGTGCACGTGAGTTAGAGAGAGAGAGTGTGTGTGTGTGTGTTGTGTGTATGTGTGTGTGTATGTGTGTGTGTGTGTGTGTGTGTGTGTTGTGTGTATGTGTGTGCGCTCGTGCGTGTGCGTGTGTGTGTGTGTGTGTGTGTGTGTGTGTGTGTGTGTGTGTGTGTGTGTGTGTGTGTGTGTGTGTGTGTGTGTGTGCATTTAAAGACAGAAATGTTCACTGAAAAATTCTTTGTTCTGTCTCTGGATTCACTTGAAAACATTAGCAACGTGGAGTCTAAGAAGGGACTTTAGTCCTTGAAAGAGCGAGAGTGAGAGAGAGAGCGGGGGTGCGCACGCGTGTGTGTGTGTGTCTGTATGTATGTATGTACGTGCATATACGTGTGTGTGCGTGTGTGCTTTGTGTGTGTGTGTGTGTGTGTGTGTGTGTGTGTGTGCGTGCGTGCGTGCGTGTGTGTGGTGTGTGTGAGCGCGCGCAAGGGTGCGTTCGTTCGTTCCTTGATTTAACGTCTTTTCACAATAAGTGATATTAGACGGGTAAAAATGGCATGGAGGATGATTTTTTTTGTAGGGGGGGGGAGGGGGAGGGGACAGAGGGGAACAGAGTAAGAGACGGGAAAAAAATTAAAAGGAAGCGGCAAGGTCTTAAGAAAAAGGATATGGATGAACACAGAAATGAAACTAGAACAACGCTAACATCAAATGTAAAAGAAATCGTCATAAAAAACAAAACAAAACAAAATAAAATAACAATAATTAAAATAATAACCTGCAAGGGTGCGTGTGTGTGTGTGTGTGTGTGTGTGTGTGTGTGTGTGTGTGTGTGTGTGTGTGTGTGTGTGTGTGTGTGTGTGTGTGTGTGTGTGTGTGTGTGTGTGTGCGTGTGTGTGTGTGCATGCACGGGTACTTGAAGGCAAAAAAAAATCTCAATAAAGATTTCTTAATTTACATGGATCTTGATAATAAGGATGAGGATAATAATGATGATTATAATAATAAAAAGAATATGGAGAAGATAATAACAATAACAACAACAACAATGATAATTTCATTCAATTATCACGGGCAAGAAAACAAGTTTTTGATGTAATTTTTGTTCTGTTTGATATTGGGAATGTATTCTATGGCTCTAATATTTTCAGTTTAGACACAAGAAAAAGGAGAGAAAGTGAGACGAGAAGAATTATACAGTTATATTTGGATTGCATGTGACTTGACAAAGACTGTATAGAAACAGTCCACACATTGGTAAATCAGATACACCAGATACATTCTTATTCCAAACAACATATCAATAAATGAAAATCAGTTTAATGATACGCATGATACACCAAGAAAATGAATGACTGGACACCAACTTAATTATGAAGCTTCAACTGACATGAATGATACGCATAATTCACAAAGATAATAAACGAATACCAACTTAACTGTGAAGCTTCAACTATGGCATAAATGATGCACATGATATCAAAGAAGCTAAATGAACATAAAATTATTAACGAAACTTCAGCATTATACTGTACATAACATTTTGACCTGCCTATAAGTCCAAAAATTCCCAGTGTCACAGTAGCTAAGGCCCTAAAGAGGGTGTCCCAAGAGAGCTCAATTCTAGCTCTCAACTCTACTACCCATACGTAGTATGAGGGATGGGATAGGGTACACAGGTTTCGAACTCTGATTATCCGTGTGTAACAGAGTACCTTGCTCTGTTACAATCTCTCCCATTTACCTACAACGCTCAAAGGCAACACAGTGTAGTGTGCTTGCCTTGATCATAAACGCCTTGCATTCTCTTGGCCTAATTATACTGTAATCTTACAGCCTCTGCCTATCCATAGCTATGCATTGAACATTTCAAAGATCTAACCAATACATGACGCATATAACACATTGCTAAACAATGAGCAGTAGGCGAACGATACACAATAGAACAAGAAATGAAGATGAGTATTACGAAGCAATAACCACATAATATGGGAAAAAAATGAAATGAAACCATATTTTCCATCAGTATGGATACGCCTATAAGCACAAAGCCAAATTATTATGTATCTGCCATCGCCATTCTTCTTATATCAAAACAAAGAACAATGGAGAGCCAAATCGCATAAATGAATACAACAAGGCCTACAGGTCTTTACACATATACACTCTATATGAACACACGCACGTACACACACACACACACACACACACACACACATATCACATGAACATACGCGCATACATACATGCTCAAACACACACACACACACACACACACACACACACACACACACACACACACACACACACACACACACAAACAAACAAACAAACACACAAACAAACAAACACGCACACCACACACAAACACAAACACACACACACACGTACACACACACACACACACACACACACACACACACACACACACACACACACACACACACACACACGTACACGCAACATCAAGTCATCAGAACACAGTGCAAATATTTTTTTAATTTGGGTTTCAGTTTCCGAAGATGGCATCCCTGTGCTCGGAATAAATTCCATACGCACTGACGCCACAGATGTCATGTGATGGAAGTCATACGCGTTGGCAAGGTGTTGACCCCTTCTTAACATACGGTTCTGCTCAGACTGTCACTGAAACAACTCAGATTACATATTAGTGATGTGTATCTCCTACTTAACACACAGTTCTGCTCAGACTATCACTGAAACAACTAATATTACATATTAGTGATGTGCATCTCCTACTTGTTATATGGTTCTGCTCAGATGTCATTGAAATAACTCAGATTACATATAAGTGATGTGTATCTCCTACTTAACATGTGGTTCTTCTCATACTGTCATTGAAACAACTCAAATTACATATAAATGATGTGTATCTCCTCCTTAACATGTGGTTCTGCTCAGATGTCATTGAAACAACTTAGATTACATATTAGTCATGTTTCTCCTACTTGTTATATGGTTCTGCTCAGACAATCATTGACACAACTCAGATCACATATAGAATCTAAGTGATGTGTATCTCCTACTTAACATATGGTTCTGCTCAGACTAGCATTGAAACAACTAAGATTACATATTAGTGATGCGTATCTCCTACTTAACATATGTTTCTGCTCAGGCCGTCATTGAAATAACTCAGATTGCATATTAGTGATGTGTATCTCCTACTTAACATATGTTTCTGCTCATATTGTCATTAAAACAACTCAGATCACATATAAGTGATGTTTGAGATATTAGCGATGTGTATCTCCTACTTAGCGTACGGCTTTGCTCAGATTCATTGAAACACCTCAGATTAAGTAGGCCTACTAGTTATGCCTATCAATTAACATCAGGAAGAGAGTTCTTGAATGTTATATAGAACCAATACTGTTGTACGGATGCGAGGAGTGGACAGGCAACAAACAAAGCCAGAACAAGATTGAGGCAGCTGAGATGTGTTTTCTAAGAAGAATGTTGAGAGTTCCATGGACAGCAAAGAAAACAAACGAGACAGTCTTGATGGAGGCAGACACAAGTAGATCACTCATAAGGAAGATTAGGAAAAGACAGGCAACATTTATAGGCCATTTTATGAGGAAGGGGGATTTGGAGCACCTGGTCACAATGGGAAAGCTGGAGGGAAAGAGAGCACCGGGTAGACCCAGAGAGAAAATGCTGGACGGACTTGCAGAGTGGCTGGGG
Source organism: Monoplex corrugatus (assembly GCA_030674185.1). NCBI lineage: Eukaryota > Metazoa > Mollusca > Gastropoda > Littorinimorpha > Ranellidae > Monoplex > Monoplex corrugatus. The sequence continues at coordinate 55,925,620 of CM060309.1, forward strand.
ACGAGGAGGGTGGGGGAGATGCAGGGGGCAACGAGAGATAGAGGCAGATGGAAGTCCATGATCGCCAACGCCATGCGGCAGGGCACCTGATGATGATGACTAGTTATGTGTATCTCTTCACCTACAGTGTCCTAAAAAAAACACATAAAAATTGATAAACTTATGTTCTTCTCGTCTTATAATCCTTCATTTGTGTGACATAGATGGGTCAGAGAAAATGGCCAAAGATTATCAGAATACAAAGGAGAAAAATAACTTGTTCTTCCACAAAAAAAAACTTGCTTTTCAAGGCTTGTATTATACTCTTTCAAACATCTCTCTGACAAACAGTTGAGGGTTGAGGGTTGAGGGTTGAGTCTGTCTCACAATTATAGTCGTCCAGTTTATCACTCCATTTCCACAGGCATACGCAATTCTGGATTCCACCATAGTTATCGGGCTGCAGTGTCTCCCACATAGAACTGCCATTGGGCAGGAGACTTCCATCCGTCCATCTGAACTCACCCTCCTTGTCTAGGTCGTCTGCACCCAACCATATGACGGTGAAACCTGTAGTAGAAGGCAAAGCAAGCATGCGAACACACACACACACACACACACACACACACACACACACACACACACACACACACACACACACACACACACACGCACGCACGTGTACACACATACAAACACACACGCGCGCGCGCGCGCGCACACACACACACACACATACACACACACCATTTCAATATAACTCATTCATTCCATCCATCCACTTGAACTCAACCTCCCTCGTCTAGTTCATCTTCACCCACCCATATGACGGTGAAACACACACACACACACACACACACACACACACACACACACACACACACACACACACACACACACACACGCACGCACGCACGCACGCACGCACGCACGCACACACACACACACACACACACTAACACTAACACTAACACTAACACTAACACTAACACATAGTTTCAATATGATAGCTCATTCATTGCACCAGGGTAAGTGGAACTCTGTTTCTGACTGGCTTCAGTAAGAAATACTGGGAGATCTATATACTATACGATCGATGAGGCAGACACAGTGTCAGGGCAAATCTAAATATCCACATCCATCAACACGAAATGGCAGTGGCCCGGTTTCGGTCGTTTCACTCTTAGTGAAAAGACGTTAAATCAAAGAACGAACGAACGAACACACAAAACAATGAATTTTCAATGGCACACAAAAATACAGAAATGGAACAATGAAAAGAAAAAGAAAAAAGAAATGCACACCACACACGCACACACGCACACAGTCACATAAATACAAAAAAATCAAAATAGCGAACACATAAATATGCAAACATGAAAATAAATACATAAATGAAGAAATGAATTAGTCAGTCAATTAATCAGGTAGTCAATAAGTCGATCAGAAAGTTTATCAATCAGTCAATAAAACAATCAATCATCCAACCATCCAATAAACCAATCCGTCGATCAATCAATCAGTCTCATAATAAATCAATCAATCATCCAATGAACCAACCCATCGATCAATCAATCAGTCTCATACCATAATCAATGATGATTGTAGTCATCCATGAAACCAATCCATCGATCAATCAATCAGTCTCATACCATATTCATTAATGATGCAATCATCCAGTCAACCAATCCATCGATCAATCAATCAGTCTCATACCATATTCGTTAATGTTGCAATCATCCAGTCAACCAATCCATTGATCAATCAATCAGTCTCATACCATATTCGTTAATGTTGCAATCATCCAGTCAACCAATCCATCGATCAATCAATCAGTCTCATACCATATTCGTTAATGTTGCAATCATCCAGTCAACCAATCCATCGATCGATCAATCAGTCTCATACCATACTCATTGATGATTGCAGTCATCCATGAAACCAATCCATCGGTCAATCAATCAGCCTCTTACCATATGCATTGAAGATGCTGCGTCCAAACTGTAAATCATCAGAAGTTTTCAGGAAGAGGACATGGCCTCCGTCCTTCTGACGACATGTCAAGGTGGCCATCTGATACGAAAGATGTTCATCCAACACCCGGATACAGCGACCAGAGCTCTGGAAGTATCCGTTAGGATGGCGTCCGAATGCTGCATAGAACACAGAGCGAGCGATTGAGTAAATGAGTAATTATGAGAATGGGTGAGTGTGTGAATGAATACGTATGATCGTGAGAATGAATGCAGTGCGAGTGAGAGAATGAAATGAAAATTCCGTTTCATTTTATTCACTCCCTTACATTTCACTCACTCATTTTCACGCACTAAGTATGTGTGAATGAGTGGTAGAAGAGTGAGTAAACGAATATAGGCCTAAGAAGTGAGTGGGTCATGAGTGAGTGAACACTGAACTATGCAGACGAATGAGGAAAGGGCGAATGAGTAAGTATGCAAATGGATGAGTCAGAGTGGAGTGATTGAGTAAATAGATGAGTATAAGATTAGTGAATGAGTGAGCATGCCACTGACATAATGAGTAAACGAGTACGTATGCAAATGAGTGATCGGCTTTACGTTAAGGAGCAGTTAAATGAGTGAGTGACATATGAAAGTGATGACTAAATGAGTGAATGAGTAAATATGTGAATGAGTGTTTGCATACGCGCATCCGAGAAAACATTGCTCGAAACCAGAGAGAGAGAGAGAGACAAAGAGAGAGGGAGAGAGAGAGAGAGAGAGAGAGAGAGAGAGAGAGACAGACAGACAGACAGACAGACAGACAAACAGACAGACAAAGTGAGAAAGACGGATAGACAGGACAGACAGAGAGAAGAAACAGAGAGACGGAAACACAGAGAGACAGAGACTTTGGAATTCGGGTAGTTTAGCCATAGTATGCCTATCTCAAGAAGGGATTTGTGAATAATACATAGTTCATTTTTGAACAATGAAAATACATTTCTGAAATGTGTAGGCCTATATACTAGCGATCCATCGAGCGAGCGAGCGAGAGACAGACAGACAGAGACAGAGAAATACAGAGACAGAGATAGAGAGAGATTGTCAAGAACAGAGCATGATGTCAGATTGCGTACGAGTATGAGCCCTCATCACAATCAAAGCAATCATCACATGTAGGTTATACGATTGGAACTGGTCAGTCTGGACTTTGCCCGAAAACAAGAACAGATAATCATTAAAAAAAAAAAAAGAAACAGAACTCTGTTTGAAAATGTGTCCATAAATCAATGCAACCCTCAGAAGAACGTTCCAGAAGACAGAATAGCGCACCCACCGCGCCCAGTTGCACAACATGATTCTGTATCATACGAGCATTCTAAATTTTGAATTATTTAGATTTTTGTTTGAAGAACGTAGCCAATATAAAATGAGTTCATCTTAACATTTAGAAAGCATCTAGGAGACAAAATTGTATCGTGAAGCTAGGTCTTGAAGTGTGGTTGTTGTTGTTGTCACGATGTGTGTGTGTGTGTGTATGACACAGAGAGAGAGAGAAAGAGAGAGAGAGAGAGAGAGAGAAAAGAGAGAGAGAGAGAGAGAGAGAGAGAGAGAGAGAGAGAGAGAGAGAGAGAGCCTGAAGAAACGTAAGCAGCATCTTTTAGAAGTCCACTTTCCCCATCCAAATGTTCGAAGAAGACAAAGGAAACCAGGAGACGATTTATTGTTGAGCCAGGTATTTGAAACATTTCGTTAAAAAAAAATCTGTCTATAAACAGCTGAGTTTTTGTTTTGTTTTGTTTTGTTTTGTTTTGTTTTGTTTTGTTTTTATCTGAAATTATCATAATTCTGGTGAAAGTGACAAAACCAAATACCAAACCATCTCCATTCCAGCTTACGAATCTGCCATTTCTTCACTGGCCTAAATCTGCGGCATCAATTAGCTATGAGCAATTCCTCCTGATGTCTTTGTCTTCTTAAACGCCATCCCGCATTACACACATACATACACACACACAGAGGACAGACCTGGGGAATCAACCTATCTCTCCAATGTTTTATCCTAGGACAACCGGGAGAATACCCTGTTCTTTACGATTTTCAACTGCCGTGGGAACTTTAGAGTGCGCATGCCAGAAGGCACATGGGTCCGACTCATTTTTCGTCCCCTTCCAAAGGACAACACCTTTAACTCGATTTTCCGGTTAAACTTATAGGAAAAAAAAGTTGAGGACTCAACGGGGAACGAACTCTGGAACCTTGAGTTTAGTTAATGGCAAGTGAACGTCTGAACCATTCATCCACTCTTCTCCTACGCCGATGAAGCAGCATAGAACGTAAACGTCGCTTGATAATCTACACAAAAAATAACACCATTCATTACAGAACCCAGTTTCTTTCGAAGTTAACATATGACCCACCTTTCGTGTCCAGAAGGAAACTCCTTGCACCTGCTGAGTTCTCGTGATTTGAAGCCAAACTCTGCACCTGCTCGTAGATCCGACACATGCCTGATGCTCCCATAACATTGCTCTGGAACGTGAACATAACGCACCCCTCTGCGTCCATACATTCACGACCACAGTCAACCGTAGACCTTGATGACACATTACAGATTATGTCTTGTACAGATACGATGTTGTTCAGTGGCGGCAGTAGACTGAACATGGCGTCGGAGTGAAAGCCAGGCTCTAGGTCATAATGACGATCACAACGGGTGCTTTGAGTACACGTAGAAGCAACGGTAGGCCTACTTGATCTGAGAAATATCGCCAAGAGTACCATCAGTAATTGTACCATTTTTTTTTCTTTCTCTCTTAAATTTACGTACAGGTTTGTATTGAGGAACCCGTTTTCTTTCCTTGTCAAACAAAAGTATCGTAATAATAAATGCTAATCTGAATTCTCTGGTTTTTAACACCCACCACCAGCCTGTCTAACTGATTCAGTGATTTAGGTATGCCTATCTACATGCTGTTATAACAGTTCAATTGTCTTAATTGTTGCCGATTTGTTGTCGTTGCTGTTGTTGTTGTCGTAGTTGCTGTTGTTACTGCTGTTGTCGTTGTTGCTGCTGCTGTAAAAACAAGCGTGTGTCCAGCTCTGGAATTAGAACCATTATTTCTTCTGTATTTTTCTTTTTAAAATGTCTCTTTCTTGTTAAGTTTAAGATCACAAAATACAGATAAGCTGGTTAATCACAAGATAAACAGAAATCACTCTTCTCTTAGTTCTTGTCTTTCTTACATCTGTTCAAACCTGATGAGTTACACAATCGCAGTATGCATTTTAACATAAACCAGCACAAATTTTACTCTATCTGTAGTACTCAAGCATATTGCTGCTCATTTAATCAAAATGTTCACATCCATTAGATTAAGGCAAAGATAACTTCAGAAATTACATATCTAGAAATATCTATTACACTTTTTTTTAACCGTTCCGACTTTTTTTTTCTCTCTCTCTCGTGCATAACGTAGGCCTTATATGCACTTTTTTTTTTATCAACTTATGCAGGCGGTGTGTTGATGCACAGTCTGCATACTCCTTCTTTGCAGGGCGTGTATGCTGAGTGGTTTTATTTATGTTTCCGTAAACCATCAGACGCTGATATGATTTGCAGGATCTTTAACGTGCATATTTGATATTCTGCGTTGGTATATACACAAAGAGGGAGAGACGCTATCGCTAATAACAGGTATGCACATATGTAGACCTTAGAGATTGGAACAATCTCCACGTTTCACCTATCAGACGGGAAGTGCTTACGCAGGATCGAACCCAAACCTTCGGACTGGAAACTACTACAACATCTTACCCTCTTGACTACCGTGTCCGTTGTCTATCAGGCTGAGTAGAAAAATAACTATAGACAATTGATGTTTATGTAGACAGTCAAAGCACACTTAAAACTACGCTCTGGTCACAGAAACAGACGTGAAACTTGAACAGGCTAAAGGCTGGTTTATGAAGTGGTGGAACGATCAGACAGTATTTAACATCGTAAGTCTGTCACATGACATGCACACACGCGAGGGCGTGTACATATACACACACGCACGTGCTCTCTCTCTCTCTCTCTCTCTCTCTCTCTCTCGCTCTCTCTTTCTCTCTCTCTCTCTCTCTCTCTCTCTCACACACACACACACACACACACACACACTGTGCGGCCCTCAAACCAGCTGGTGAACTACGTCACGAGCGTTGCCCTGGGAGATTCATGCCAAACAGTTTTTTTGTGTGAACAAAACAAAACAAGGCAGACAAACAAACAAAACAACTCTGAAGAGCTTTGAGTCAATGTGAAATTTATGGTGTAACAGAGTGCCTTGCTCTGTTAAGATTTTTTTTCCATTTTCCTACAGCGCTCAAGGCAACGCAGTGTAGTGTGTTTGTCTAGATCAAAAATGCCTTGAGTTCTCTCAGCCAAATTTGTACTTTTATTTTACAGCCTCTGCCCATCCATAGCTATGCACTGAGCATTCAGAAGACCTAACCAATATATTTTGCATATTAGACACTGTTGTCAAATCTAAACAATGAGCAGTTCTACAATGAGTACATGTATTCTAAAGCTGGGCCTACGAACTTTGTCGTCATTACGATCCCAATCTTCAAATTGTTACACACAGTATTACGTTGTGATCGTATATATACCACAGACATCTTATAGGATGTCTGTGTATAGTTCAGTTCAGTTGAGTGAGTTTTAAAGTCCTAACACTCTTGGAGTATACGAGGACTAGCGAAAAAAATTTTTTGAAGAAGCCTTCAATGATTTTAAAGCATTGTGAGAAACCAGTGCTTTATTCGTTTCGCTGATCCACCCTGGATGGCAATCGAATGGGTGAATGATGTCTGTGTATAGAACCCAGAGGAAACTATCTATATTCCACACCACCTTCGGTACATTGTCAAACAAATAGGCCTACTGCGTAATAGCTAGTACGTAGCTGCCTGCCGAAACACTCAGACAATGACCTGCAGTGTGTACTGAAGCGCTGCGCTAATTACAACTGATTTACGTAAGACTTCCATTCGTTTCTATCAGATTTAACTTTCCGCACAGACCAAGTGTTCATTGTGTAAGTGATAACAACCAATCAGACCTTATCATTTGATATATTGATAATATGATCATCGCGCTTTGTTCCCAAAGAATATAAATTGACAAGGCGCGCCATATAGGCTACTGACTGGGGGTGAAAAAACAGCATAACCCACCACAAATTGGAACAGATTTTTTTTGCAGCAGCAACTTAGTCACCAATATCCCAACTATCATCTCACCAAGTTATAACGCTCTAGTGACCTAGATAATTATGTAACGAGGGAATTAGTGACGTCATACGCCAAAAATAGAAAATTTCCACTCCTACATAGAAACCTATCATGTAGCATATCAATTTAAAGGTCTTGAAATGGCGTTTTCAAATATGAAACAAAATTAATGGAATAGTCATGTGCAAACCAGTAATTAACAATAATGATGTCAAAAAATTATCTGAATCATGCAAATTAGTAGCGTACAAAACGAGTTCACACAGATAGAAGATATGCCACAGTACCTGTCCTTGTGTTTTCAGCATCACTGTCTAATCCAAGCACACTGCAGGGGAATTGAAGCAGCTAACACCACTGCATTCACCACATCCAGGAGAACAGAGAAGGCCGTGCTTTCTGCAGCTGCACCGCTTACTGTCACAGTTTTCTTTGCATGTGCACCGGATGACCTTCAACAGGTCTGCTGGTGCTGCTGGCAAATCAGTCATGTGAGGTATACACAGTCCTCCCTCAATCTTCCAGCCCCATTCAACTTGTTGCATGGTGTCAATCCCCAGCCACTGTTGAACCTGAAGGTACACCCTTTGGCTATGAAATCTGGCAGCAGCTGAAGTCGGTGGTAGTGAGTGCACCTGAATGTAGGTTGACCCAGTTGCAACTTTCATGCAAAACATCCGGTGCCGTAGACAGTCGAGACTTTCCCCAGGGCGGCCATTGTAGAGTAATACCAAGGCCTTCTCACCTATTTCTGCAATATCGTCCTGGGTCCTTTGTTGAAGAAATGTCCGTGCTAAACACTTCAGTTCATCGTTCTTCAGCAGTTTCTGAAAAGCTCTGCCCTTTCCTACTCCAAATGGCCTGGAGGTCGTGTCACAGCCAGTCAACGCGTGGAGAGACAGCAGCAAATGACGTCTTTCTCCAAGCTCACGGATCAAGTGCTTGATGTTCCAGCATCTTGTTTTCCCTCCTTGTTTGTCAGAGTAGAAGAAGATGTCATGGTCTGATGTGTTGGCATGATGTGCCAACAGCACCAGAATGTCTGTGTCCTCTCCAATGACGGCAGTGACCTGATGTTGCGCACATATGGTTGCAGTCTGGACTATGGTGAGATCTGCATCACTCTTGGCATGTATCACAGTGCAGCAGGATTCCAGAGCTGACCCAAGGGCATGGGTGAAGCGCTGCTTGTTCTCAGTGTTACAGAGGAACTGCTCTTTGGAGGACTGCAGGACCATGTTGAGTGCAAAGTGTACAGTCTGCCCTTTCATTCCTTTCCCACGTTTGAGATGAGTGATGTCCTTGGTGGTTGGTCCGGACATATATCCGTCAAATACGATCACTGCATTTTGATACTTTGTTCCCACAAAGAAGACATATGTTTGAACGATTTCTTCAAATGTAGTTCCACGTCGCCAAGGAATGCGTTGAAGTAACGAACCTCCATCAAGAACAAACTGAGGAGACGTTTCCTGAGGCCGGGTTTCTGTGGTGTTAACTTTTTTCCAGAGTTCATCTGCAAGCGCTGCTTTGTTGGGTTGCAGGAAGAAACCAGGTGATTCGAACAATGCTGATGGAAAACTGCAAAGTTCGTGACGGAAAACTTCTGTCTTGTCGTCATACATGTTGTTGGCAGCTGCTACTAAGCGCTGGAAAAGAAGTTGGGGATCAACAGACACTGGATTGTCATCTATTCTGATGGCATTTTTGATGTTCATTGTGACTGCCTTGTCTTTCTTTCTCAATGAAACATTGGAAGCTGTTTCTCCGTCCATGGTCTTCAGTATACGGAGTCCAACTTCCTTTGCGTTGTCCACATTGACAGATGCATCTGCAACAACACCAGTAACAATGTTCCTCAGACTTGGATCATCAACAAATGGACTGTGTTGTTCCAAAAATGAGGTCAGGGCCATCATGTCCTTGGTGTCTTTTGCTGTTCTGGTTGGGCCCAACTCTTTGTGTTGCTCACTTGAGAGGCGGCGAGCACTTGTCAATTCTTGCATGCTACTGTTGATTTCAGCACATGCTGGCATTGACAGAATCCATGTGGCTCGCTGTGATTCAGCCATCCCTCTTCCTCTGGTCAAGCCTCCAGCTGACTTCAAACTCCGCATCAAAACCTGTTCAATAGCCAGGTCTGAAGAAAGGCCTGCCCAGAACCGCTGACTTCTTCGAACGACATGATGGTGGGTTTCAGGAAGTTTGTTCATCATTTGGAGGTATAGGTGGGCTGATTTAGTGTACAGGTTGTGTCCTGCTGCAGCTAAATAAGGAAGCATACGATCAACAGCAGACAGATGTAATAGCCAGTTCCCAGTTCTTTCTGCCTTGATGAATGTTTTCAGAATGTCTATCATGGACATATACTGCAACCACAGCGTGCTTGTTCTGCTGTTCAAGGCCATCATGTGATCTTCTAGCTTCTTGGTGATCTTGCAAATGGATTCATAGGTTTTCAGGTCACTTAAAGACAGATTTCCTTCAATGACTTTCCTGTATATTTCAAATGCTTCCAGAAAATCAGAATCAGTATTGTCCACTGATGGATCAACTTTGTCTGCTGGACTGGACTTGATGGTAGTTCTCACATCATGAGGAACATCTTCCATTGAGACTTGATTCATTTCCAGTGCAGTCTCAGGTTCAAACTCAGGCTTTTCATGGGATTCTGCTGGCATTGCTCGTGTGTCTGTGACACTCTCATCCTGTGACGAAGATTCGTCAGACACTGTTGTTGCCAGTGGTGCACTGAATTCATCACATGACCTCTCTTCCTCCATTCTGACTTCAAGTCTAGGCAGAGGTGCATGGAATGCCTCAGATGCTAGCAAAGCATTTAGTGCTGCGTCCATCAGAAAATGTCCTCTTACTGCCCGCATGACAGCTTTCCCTTGCAGCATGGCATTGACGGCATTTGGAGCGTAGACCACAGAAAGGGCTTCCTGGAGACCTGTGTCTGCCATCAGATGCCCAATACAGGCAAGAAAACTCATTTCCATGTGGAAAGGGCCAAGCCGGAGGACAATGCCACGCAGGTCACTTGTGTCAGGTTCACTTGTAATGATAGCCAGCGCCTTCCACCAAAGCGGTTGGTCAAATGTTACAATGGGCGTTTTGCCATAGCGCTTTGCTTCACCACAGATGAACAGAAGAGTGGAGTAAATGCATGTTTTGTCACTTGGGTGTAGATCGATCATGGGCATGAAAATGATTGATGCCTGACCAGGAAAATCCCCAGTATGCACAGTTTGCATTACTCCTGACCATGATGGCCTTTGAGGAAGAAGCAACCAGGATGTTTTCCACAGGATTTCAATTTCCTTGGTCGGGTCATATGTCATCACTGTTTCCAGCTTTTCAAACCTCAGATTCAGCATGCCGTTTTTCTCTCCTTTGTAATAACGAATGTCAATTCTTGCCTTCTTGACAACCTCTTCCAGTTTGACATCAGTTTTCCTTGGTATGGGTGCTCTGTCTTGCACTGTTGGTGTGATGGCTGCTATCATACCCATTCCATGAAATGTGTTCATTCCAACCAAGGTTGCTGCGTTGTGGTCAACATTGTCAGCCATATACTGTATGAAATGATGATATCTGCTGGAAGATTCATTTCCTGGACAGCAGCTGCACTGAGCTCATAAGTTCGAACTTCTTTGTAGGATGAACAGAATCCAAGCGAATAAAGAAGATCGACCAGAAATTGTGATTCAAAACTGTGGTGTACTTGGACACCTAGCCCAATCTGTAGTGGGGCAATCAGTAAGCGTGGTCTTGCTGCTTGCATAATTGCCTGACCAATGGATGCAATTTGGAGATCACAATCTTTGCCACTATAGATGGTACCGAGAAGCAGCTGGAGAGATTTGGGCACAAATTCTAAGTTTTCTGATACTGAGGCAACATCATCCGGTGATGGGTATGATTTCCGGGATACAGAAATCTTCCTGATGTCACTCTTGATGAGCTCAGCAGCTGCTTTAATAATGGCCGTCTTCTGTGCTTCCTCATCATCGGTGTCAGGCTCAGAGTAGAAAGCATGTAGAATTGAAGAGGCAGTTTTCCTAAACGTGGCAACATTTGGTTTGCCGTCAAGTTCAGCAATGATGAGTTCTTCCCCGAAGTGTTTCACCAATTCCTCCTTCATCTTGGTGAAGCAGTAAGCGTTGCCACCTGTCAATTCATCCATCATGTTCATCAGGTCATTGATGGTGATCTGCTCTGTATCGTTGTCCTGAAGAAAGGTGGCAACCTTTCTGAAAGCCTCATCTCTCTCCTCATCTTTCGGCCTTCCACACTTCACCTTTTTGGCTTCCTTTTCTGTAGCAAATGACTTTGGGACTTTTCTTTTTGTGCGGAAATTTGTACTGCATGACTGGTGGTACACTGCATCAGCTGCTGGAAGGTCAGACACAAACTCCAGTCTACCTTTTACTTTTTCTGCCCATTCATCACCACGCTCCAAGCAATTTCTCATGATAGATTTCTGAAAGTCCAAAGTTCTAACAGGCCACACAGAATTTCCATCAGGTTGTGCTTCCCTACCGCAAAATAGGCAGCATGTTCTGAAGTCAAAGGCATGGTTCTTTGATCTTAATTCCTGGCCAGATTTAGCTTCACTTTCCAATTGTTTTTTCTTCAAAAAACTGCTGATGTTGTTTTTGTTTGTGTACACACGACGACAGTGTTCATGCACTGCCTGACCTTCAGTAATGCAGAGCGTGTCCCCTCTCTGTGCACTAGCATTGTTGATAGTGTCTCTGCCTCGCTGCTGTGGCACCACTGTCTTCTCCCCGGAATCAAGATTCTGGCCACAGAGTATACACTGCTCCATGCCCTAAAACAGTAGATATTAAGGGACCGATATTAAGTCTGTCTGAGTCAGTCTTGTCAATAGGCCTATGCTATTTTGGAAATATGTTTTCAAACAGTGAATGAATGGAAATAAATGAATAAAGTAGTATATAAAAATCTAACAATTTAACAACTAAATAATTTCTAAATCAAATTCAACATTACTAAATACTAAAGAGTTTGGAAATATTATGAGTTTATTATTATGAGTTTATTATGTTTATTTTGCTCTCTCTCTCTCTCTCTCTCTCTCTCTCTCTCTCTCTCTCTCTCATAGAAAGACGGACATATAGATAGATAGATCCTAGTTTATCTATATCAGCATCATGCTACTTGCTCCTGTATTATACTTCTTGCCCAAGCTTGTTAAACATTAATCCACCCTGTTATAACAGTATGAACACTGTACCTCTGTCACTTAAGTCTAAATCACAAACATGTATTAATGGAATCGTTAAAATATGCCTCCACTTGAAACAACTTTCCAACTAAAACTAGTAAAAGCATTTTTCTTTCGTTCTTCCAGGAGTGCGTTTTCTGAATGAATTTATCAATTTATTCTCCTAAGTAGATTTATAACCTCGCTAGGCCTGAAATTATCCTTACATGTTTAGCATAAAAAAAAATCACAAATACACATGGTCACAACACCAATCTTAGAATACATAGGCTACACAGTAAAACCTAACTATAAGATAAAAAGAGTTAACTTACTGATCTTTTGACAGTTGTTCAGCACCATACTTCGAATGAAATAGCAAGTTGGAGAGCAGACGAACTTTTGAGAGCAGATCACATTCAACGTTTCTTGTACTACTAACAGGATAAAATGCATACAAAGTTAAGTTAAGAATATAACTAAAGTTAAGCGATAACGAAAATGACTGTAGGAGGTTGAGTAGGCCGGAAACGAGTTTAATTAAACACCGACATGGGTCACGGCGCGCATGCCTGTTGCACTGAAACTAGCTCAGCAGGTCGCCGCAAGCGCGAGTTTACCGCGGAACGCTGGTGGAAGGCCGTCCGCGTCAAGAGAGTAAAACCGCCAGTCGATAAAATAAACAAAAATTAATTGTAAATCTATTTGAGCACTATAAACCTTATAACTCTCAGGATATGTTCAGAAAATAATGTTCTTTCTTTTCCATAAAAAAAAATTCTGTTGCAATTAGTGATGGGTATTATATTACTGACTGTAAACTAATAGCACATCCGTGGTTTACTCATAATTCATCATTCATCCCATTCCAAGGAGAACCGAATAAAGCATCGGTATCTCACAATGCTACTACAATTTTTAAAGGCTTCTTTGAAAATTCGTTTTGCTAGTCCTCGTATACTCTGAGAGTGGTAGGACTTTAAAATCTGCAGAACAGAACATGTCACATCCTCTCTTGCCGCCACTCTCACGAGAGGTGACTGACCTCACGCTGTCTTAGACTGCTGTCACTGCAGTAAGTTGTGGATTTTTTTTTTTTTTTTTTACAGTTTATTATCAATTGTCATTACAGTACGTTTAGGGACTTAACAATCTCTGATTTCTTTATATTCTAGCTCGCGTCTATGAGTATCGCGCTACATTTGCGGTATTCGCAGGCGTGAAAGTATGTTTTGATCTAAATGATGTGCTATCTCACAAGATCTGCAACATTTTAGAGTGCCTATTACTATTGTGATGATGGGACTGAGGTTTTAATGTAGTTGCTTTTATAGAATTAGTCCCTATTTTCATGTGTCTGTTGTAGGGCTATTGACAACTATATTCTGCTAAAAGCAAAGATGCAATGCATTATTGTGCAGAGGAACACGATTTTATTCTTGACAATGTTGTATACACATACTGATAATTGATGAAGCATGTGCTCAGCTAATGGATCCTTTTGTTGTTCTAATATGTCCCTTGTCTGCTCAGCACTACTGATAATCACGTATAGAGTGTTGGTTTGATGACATGGTTTAATAGTAATATGCTATGGTATTTTGTCATCATTGTCTCTAGCACTAGACCTAGAATTATACATAACTACATAGAGCTATTGTTTGATAGATGACTCAAGTGTGTTGTTCTCTCAACACTGTTGACTGCTATTTGATAAGATACTGTTTGTGATGACATATTTTGCCTGCCAGTACATTATTGAAAGTGTACTCTATGCTAGTGCTATCGAACAAACAGTATGGTATTACTCTATGCTAGTGCTATCGAACAAACAGTATGGTATTACTCTATGCTAGTGCTATCGAACAACAGTATGGTATTAGACTATTACTCTATGCTAGTGCTATCGAACAAACAGTGTGATACTTTACCCTCACCTTATCAAATGGTTACTCAAAGTTTTGTTATCAATTATTTGTTCCATGTTTACAAATGCTAGTGCTTTGAAGTGAAAATGTAGACACCACATATTGTTTTGGTGTAATTGTAGTAATTCATTCTTGTACACTGACATTATTAGTTCACAAAATGTGTAGGCCTACCTTGTTATTATATTTATGAAACTTGTTTTGTTTTATATCTTACAGGCATTGTCTTCTTCTTTCTTCTTCTTCAATGTCTTCTTCGTCTTCTTTTGTCTTCTTATGAAGATGTGCTTTGGTGAGAACTCGTACACATGTAAATAGAATTTGGGAACCACCGTCTTGGCTCTATGTGTGTTCGGGTGGAAGAGTCCTCAGTCTGCCTCTGACCTTGCACAACTATATCCCCTCCTAAAATCTTAACCAACTACGGTTACTCCCCTTTCCCATCACAATAGAAATGTGTTTTTTCGGAGATCAGAAAGCTAGATTATTGCGACTGTTCGTTTGAACTGCATTCAGATCGTCAAATGAAGCTGAAATTCTGCACTGGTCAGAATAATGTGAGCCTTGGAGTGAACTAGTGTTTCTATACGCAACTAGATTTAACCCTTTGACTCACGCACCCTGTCCACCAGCATCCTGCATTGTCAACAACGTTAGCAAAGGAAAAACGTAACCTTTTCATTCCCTCACCCTATCCACCTGCTTGTAGATTGGGTGAGGGAGTCAAAAGGTTAAGTTTTTGCAGTTGTGGATAGGGTACGGGAGTCAAAGGGTTAATCACACTGAATATAGTTGGCCTATCACACATTTTCAGTGCCATTAATAAGAGACACACAGACCAAGTGAGAAACCCCAGATTAGGCTGAGACTACCATCCACGGTCCGTGAATGACCAAAAAATGATTTCATTTAAGGAGAGTTAGGAAGCTATCCTGTTTATATAAAATCGTTCGTGAAGTGGATTATTTAGAAACTTTTTTTCTTTATTATCCATTTTAAGCAAGTAATATAAATAAATGCAAAACAACTAGCAAAGCACAATTACAATAAGGTCACAAAATCAAATTTGAATTCATTCAGAATATCCATATTTTTGAAATACATCTACATGAAGCACAATCACCAGTCGAAGAAAAATACAACATGAATAATAACAAACAAGAACACAGTCTGTCAACATACACGGACATGATGTTACGAAATCAGACCCGTTATCACATTCCATCACATACATTGACAACATCAGTATTACAATATAAATAGACAGAATCAAGACTCGGTTATTATTAAAGGTAAATATGGCAGCCATCTTGTCTTGAAAGTGTGCAGATTCCAATTCATTTTTGCATTGTATTCTTCTATGTGGTGTTTTATACAAGGTACCTTTCAAAAGAGGTTACGTTTGGTACAGTCTTTTGATACTTGCATAAATTTATGAATGCACATTTTTCCATGAAGGATGACGAAATCAAATATCGGATCTCTGCATACACTTTCGTCAACACCAAATTATAACATACGGTACCTTCAGTT
>CM060309.1:55946533-55996533 GCA_030674185.1 Monoplex corrugatus
CTCAAAGATCTAAAACTGAAAAAAAGACCTAACAAAATCTGTCAATTTCAAATTATCAGTCTCACCCATTCTGTCAGGGTGTGCTCAACCTAGAAACACAGCTTCACTCTCTTTCAAACACAAAACAAGACAAAGGGCAAATTTTCAGCCAACTGGCCTTTGTCAAGCGTATAATAATAATAATAATAATTATAATAATAATAATTACAATATTTATATAGCGCAAAATCTTGATAAAATCAAATCTAAGCGCTGAAGCAGACACACACGCACGCACGCACGCACGCACGCACGCACACACACACGCACACACACGTATGGCTATAAGTGGGGAGAAAGAATAAAAGCAATAAAAGCAAGAATAAAAGCAATGGAAAATTATAGAGAGCATAGCATATACAATTATATATTATAACCATGTGATTCCCTCCGAGCGGAGACAGGCTGCAGAGGGGGGAGGGGGGGGGTTGAGTGAGGTTAGGATTTTATGCAGAGGAGAAAAGGTGGGTTTTGAGAGCGGACTTGAAGGAGACAAAAGTAGGTTGCTGACGGACTGAGAGAGGAAGTTTGTTCCAGGAGAGTGGACCAGAAACAGAGAAGGCTCGTGGACCATAGGTATTGAGCTTAGTGCGTGGAAAGCGAAAAGTCAGAGGATCGGAGGCAGAGCGGAGGGTACGTGAGGGAACATAGATCTCAAGTAGGCTTGACAGGTAATCGGGGGCTGTGTTATTGAGGCTTTTGTAGCACATGGTGTCTAGTTTGTATTGTATGTGCTTTGATACAGGGAGCCAGTGAAGTTGTGCCAGGAGAGGAGATATGTGGTCAGCTTTTTTCTTTTTGAGTACAAGGTGTACAGCATTGTTTTGAATGCGCTGTAGGATGTGAATGGTGGAGGCAGGAAGACCAGACAGGAGTGAATTGCAATAGTCAATGCGAGACATTATGAAGGAGAGAACGAGTTTTGCAGTTGTTTCGACAGAGAGATACTTCCTGATCAGCCTTATACTATGGATCTTGCGACTACACCTATAATATGATTCAATTACAAGTTTGCAACAATACGATGTGCTCCCATTTTGTCTGGTAAAAAAAATAAAAAGCTAACACCACTACAAAAAGCACTGTAAAAATAAAAGGACAACAAAAAATAAATGTACAACACTTAGCACAAAAAACCCAAAAAAACAAACAGTAGACAACTTCCCCATTGTGATGTCAATCAGGACAAAATGGCACAAATGTTAGGGAAGTTATTGTTTTTTTCATGCTAAGTGTATCATTTTGCCAGTTTGTCCTGCTGGGCACCATGATTGCGAAATTATTGTTTTTTGAGCTAAGTGTTGTGCATTTACTCTTGGTTGTCTTTTGTATATGCTTGACAAAGGCCAGCTGGCCGAAAATTTGCACCCATCTTGTTTCAATATATTAAGTACGCGTTCCAATTGTATTCCTTTGTTTTTCTGATTCGTATTTGCTTAAACGCTAACAGTCACTTTGACTCAGATTTTATTCTCTTTGCTTTTAATTTGTAATCACACATTGTGAGAATTTCTTAGCATCTATGGAGAAAAAACATAGATTGTGTATAATTCTAACTGAAATAAAATTCTAACTGAAATAAACTTGTTTCATTCATCAGCCTTTATGCATACACATACTCACTCACACACACACACACATAAAAACCAAATTGCAAACAATTCTGATTTTTGATGAATATAATTTATCAATCATGATTACAATGGCATGGTCTCTTTCTAAATAACCCAAAATGCAGTAAAAAAAACATAAAATGAAATCTGTCTAAATACAAAACA
Organism: Monoplex corrugatus; assembly: GCA_030674185.1. NCBI lineage: Eukaryota > Metazoa > Mollusca > Gastropoda > Littorinimorpha > Ranellidae > Monoplex > Monoplex corrugatus. The sequence goes on from CM060309.1 coordinate 55,948,351, forward strand.
ACACATCCAATAAATGTATATCAGCCAAATGTACAATCACATTATTCAACTAAAGCATTAACCATGTATAACTCTCTCTCAGTCACAACAGTCTAAAAGTCTAGATCTATGCCAACTTTGGCCATCCTGCAGAATCCCAGTTACTTCAGTCATGTCATTCATGCACCTTCAGCTGCCTCACATACTGGGTAGTCTCGATCACTGGGATTCAAATTTACCCAGCAGGTCCCCGTCTCTGAATAACACGTACTCCTGAAAATAGACAACAGCATAAAAAAGCCTGTGGATTGAGAGCATCTTAATAAGATTCGTGATGTCTTAATAGACAGTCAGATAGAAAAGTCCCAGCCTAACCTCTTATCTTATCCCCTTAAAAAATCCCTAAACAAAGTACAAAAATAAATACAAATGACAATACAACAAAAATAAACAAGCCTCTTCCATACCCACTCTTAACTTATTGCTGTATAAACTGCTCAACCCATTTATGTCAGAACTGATCCTTGTCTTCTCAGCTTCTAACTACATGGTACTGCAATGGCCCAAGACTTTCACAGATAATTACAATCATTTCAAAACCATTTCAGTTTTTTTTTTCGACAAGATCTTATACATGGTACATTTAGAATCTTATACATGGTACATTCAGATCATGTTCAGAGCCACTATCTTATATGACTCTAAAACTAATGTCCTGTCAAATCTGCACTTTGCAATTTTTTCACGAGGGATTTATCTCATTCAGACACCATATGCACTCTTCCAGAATCTGCCAGCCATTATCTGGCAGACTCCTTAAGCCTGCACAAACCCCTGACGATATCTTTAACTGAAATAATAAGGAGAATGGGACTTAAGAAAAAAACTGAGACCACTAGAATGATTGGAGTATTAAGATGGGCAATTAAGCGCCACGTTTTATGTTGGAGGTGGGAATGAACTTGAGAAAAAAGACATGAGCCTAGGTCTCTATCAAAGAACAAAGCCAGCCCATGTTAAAACTTGTGGTCCACCTTAGGATCAAACCTATGACTTCTGTTATCAATTTCAGTAATGCACATTAATCAACTGCGTCAATGAGGCCAAAAACAGCAATGACATGATTGGTCCGTTTGTTTTTCCCTCCTTGTTTATCCACTCTTAACGTTCTACTTAACCTACTCCATGTAGATGTCCCCTTATGCAGAAATCAGCACTGGCAATGCCACCTGTGGATGTCCACATTCATGGACTGTAACTTCAAAAAGTCCTGCTGTTGTAATGTATCGCATTTGAAACTATCATGTAGAGATGATACCCAGGGTTATTTCTAGCCTACTGCACTTCACAGAGACTGGCTGAGCATGTATTCTGCACCGTGTGATACAGAGTTCTAAGGAAACTGCTAACTTGGCTTTTTGTGTGGTACCGGTACAGAAAGTTCTAAGGTAGCTTGTTTTCATTTATTCGTAAACAAGATAAAAATGGTGAGGTGTGGGTGTGTGTCCGACACTGCAGGCACAGCAAATCGTTCTTCAGAATTAATGATGCCTGGAGGCTTAGACTCTAGAGGCCAGATACTGAAAATGATGATAGTGGATTGGACAGGTCCAATTTTGCCCCGTGTAATGAATGCGTGCTGTTTTCCTGAAAGACACCTCAGTTTGGATACTGTGATACACAAAGACTGGGTGAGTAAACAACATGATTTTTTGCAGCAGTACAGAACATTATCATGTCAACTTAAAAGGACTGGGTGAGTAAACAACATGACTTTTTGCAGCAGTACAGAACATTATCATGTCAACTAAATCTCTAAATTTGAAATAACTAGCTTTTTATTTGACTTTTACACCACTCCCCCCCCCCCCACCCCCATGAGGATTCAGAAGGCGGAAAGCTCTAGCAAGGAGTGAGTTAAAAGGTAACATAATCATCACATAATAAATAAATAATAATGTATAGCACATATGGCAAGCCTTTTCTAGTAAACCAATAATAAACAATAATTCATAGTATGTATGGCAAACCTTTTCAACTACATCAACCATGAATAAATAATACAGTGTGTATGGCAAACCTTTTCTTCTAAAACAATTTTTGTTCCTCCGTACTCTGGAAGAAGCACTTTGTCTCCCACCTGGACACTGACAGGAACCACATCACCCTTCTGAAATAGGTAAAAACCAGAATTAGTCATGCACAGCACAGGAATAAACATCCATAGAACTCAGTAATTTCATGAAAACAATGACAATGTCAACAACAAAAACAATAACAACCCACACATATAGGTCTACACACACTGCAAGCAGAAACAAATTTGGTCTGATAACCCTTACATTTTTTACAACAATTCAAAAAATGACTTCTACCAGCAAAAATGCCCAGGGTCTAAATGGCAACACAGGCCTACATTGAAAATGCCAAAATATGACAGAATGGCATACTTCTATTGTTACAAACCATGCTCATTTTTCTATGCAAAAAAACCACAATACAAAATATAATGGTTGCCGCATGACTGAGGCAAATTCTTTTGTTTGGAGCCAGAACAGGCTTTCTTTGTTAAATTTATCAGCCAATTAAGAGTATGCACAATGTAATTCAGTTTGCATCAATCTGCACAGGCAGGTTAAAAAAAAAAAAAAAAAATTTCATTTACTGATCATCCATTTTCTACTTCACCATCTTCTACACTGCTTCCATTCAGCTCTCCAAGTCCAACACACTTCCAAACACCCTGAAACTAACGTCACCATGAAAGCAAGGTATAACAGGCCACAGCCTGGGGCAATTCTTCATAATCAATTCATGACCTAAGGGTTATGAGGCAATCCTTTAAGGGAATGGGTTATACCAGTTACAGGTAAAATCACCTCAGTTTTGGCGCCGCCACCAACAGCCACAACAACTGCTTCTTGCACTTTGCCTTGAGCCTTTTCTGGGATCATGATGCCTCCCTTTGTTGTCAACTCTGGCAAGTTGCGTTCAACTAGGATGCGGTCAAACAAAGGCAAGAACCTCTTGAATGCACGTGCCTGATGACAAAATTTTAATTCAGTGTTCATGTACACACTCGAGGAACAAATGAATACACTTTCTTCTAGCTAATCAATACCATGGAAATACAATCAGATTTTCCTTTCCTTAAATTAACCCTTTGACTCCTGCACCCTATCCATCAACAGCAAAAACAACCCTCTGAGGGAGTCAAAAGGTTAAGTTTTTGCTTTGCTAGTATGGTTGACAATGCAGGTTGCTAGTGGACGGGTGCAGGAGTCAAAGGGTTAAACACACACACACACACACACACACACACACACACACACACACACACACACATATACACACACACACGTATCGAAAATAACCTGAATATGCCCATAAAAACCTCTGTAAAACCTGAGTATGTCCATACCACCTCTCGAAAATTGTATTTCAAGATACAATCACATTAAAAACCACATGAACACATCACACAGGTTTTTATCATATCACCTGTCAGTGGAACTACTCACATGCATGTATGCATATGTGCAAGTCATGGGCTATATAATTCATGTGCATGTGATGTAGGCCTACAGTGTTTAAAAGAAACCAGTACTTTAACCCTATGACTCCAGCACTTCACCAACTGCAAAAACTTAACCCTTTGATTACCTCATCCTGTTTGGGTGAGGAAGTCAAAGGGTTAGGTTTCTGCTTTGCAAACATGAACATGGTTCACAATGCAGGATGCTGGTGGTCAGGGTGCGGGAGTTAAAGGGTTAACACGTTTAAGTGCATGCTGCACTACGGACCTCGGACCGAGTTATCGTCTCACTGGAAAGACTAGCATCCAGTCCAAGCCTCAATCACCCAACAGATCTAATACGGCACTACTAGTAGTAGTAGTACAGAGTTGAGAGTAAGGATGATGGATCCCAATCTGGCCTACGTCAAGGGAACTGCGCTATTCAACGGTTTGAAGTCAGACAAGTAGGCTTACATTTACTTGTAACAACAAAGAAACGAGTTATAGATCTGACACTTGCATCAGCTATAATCATGTATAATGATGTAGGCCCTAATAAAAAGCGTCTGCTAGTTCAACCTGTCTGAAGGGCATATGTCTTATGATCTGACGCTGACCTCAATCGACAAAAAGATGTGCATGGTTAAATCATGGTAGGACACAGATCAAAACAAGAATATCCGATCCAGTTTCAAATATTTGATGATGTCAAATCACTCAACACACTTACCATCGTAAATTTATTTGGATGATAGTCCTTTCCTTTCGTAACAACCAAGCTCGGCCCAAAAGCCTAGAAAATTCCACGTGCACTAAATGCGCAGCTGCAGTGACCTTCTCTTTAGGGAGTAGTTATCTTAAGTAACTCTATAAGCTAAATTTAAAAAAGTATATTCACTACATTAAAAAGATTTTGTGCAATGCTGATTTATTTGTCAATTCATATTTTAAAATGTATCTTTTGAATCAAGCTTGGTGTATAATAAAAGTCTGTGAGACATCAAATCATAATTATATATGTTACGAAACTATGGCTTCTCCCCTGTTTGATAGTGAAGGTCAAGCCTTTTAGGCGTCAGCGTGCAGACCGGCTAGGAGCATCGACCTAGAAGAACGTAAGAAATTATGGGTTTTGTCAATGTTGTGTGCCAAATAGATACTTTTGTGATTATATATATTTTCCCAAAGGTTTAGTTTATCTGGAATAGGCATGTCTGGTTTGTTGGCTTTTACGATTGTTACCGAATTCTTATTTTCTGCAACGGGAAGAAACAACCCACGTGTTCACGTAACCATTTTATCACTTTCCAGTACTGCAGCAGTGTAGCCTGCATTCAGAAACTGATGGCAGCTTGTGTTGCTTGATTTAACAAATGTGTGCATTGGTACTTGCATAATATACCTAGAAAAGCAATAGTTAATTTAGAAGAAGTATTGAGATTGATTTAGAGGTAGGCCTAGATTTTATCAAAGGAAGTTGCAGAGCTGAATTTTAATTTTACATCATGATCCAAATCATAGACAACCCTGATGGCTGATCAGAGCATGTTTGGATTGGCCTGATCGGGCCGTTGATGTAAGATCTAGTCTTGTACCTCTGGATATTACCGGTTGCCATCAGTCTTGCTAATTAGATTTAAGCGATGCGGAGCATACTCGTTAGCTTTTATGCCTATTGCACTTGAATCATATTTAATCCATTTAGAGGTGAAATCAGAATGACATCTGGGTGTCAAGTTCAGAGCATGATGAAATACAGTGGAGTCCGCCAACAACCAAAAAATTTAAGGAAGAGGGATATATGTGTTCATTATATTAGTCATTTGTAGTAACATCAACATCTAGAAAGAAAAATCAGTGATCTTGCATAGTGTTGATTGTTTATTGCCTTGTTGATGGAATTCATAGTTTACAATATTCCCTATCATACATCATCATTGTGACTTGTTTCAATCAGTTTCCTATTTTTTGCGTCATAATTATGTCCTTTTTAAATATCAATATGCTATATTGCTCAGTCAGTGAAGTATCTCAAAAGAAATGCACATGTGTGCGCGCACATGCACACACACACACACAGACACACACACACACAGACACACACACACACACACACACACACACACACACACACACACACACACACACACACACACACACACACACACACACACACACACACACACACTATTGGTGTCATATCAACAGTGTGGGGAAGTGGCTGACAGTTTTCACTGATGCTTGAAGAAATCTAGCACACTATGCTTATGCTGATCTCTGTCACGTGGTGTTATGATGAACAGTTGTGCCAGTCTTGTTCACTGTATGGCAAAACTAAACGTTGCAGGTTTGGCCTCTGGGAAATACCGATTTGTTCATACAAAGAGGAGTTCATTATGTACGTTAGTAGATTACAAGGGTGAAAGAGAAGGAAGTGGATGTGAGAATATGAGTATGCTGGTGATGAGTAGGCCCCCTATTGCCAGAAATTTGTTGTAGACAGGTTAGTTATTAGGTAACATCCACTGTATTTACTAAATCCACTGTATTTACTAACTTAGCATTATTTGTTATGCTCTGAAAAAATATAATCAAGTGCCTATGGATTACAAGTTACCTTCAACTAGTTCAAGTATAAAACAAAAGATGTAATTAGAGCTTACTTTTGTTAGGGCTTACTATTTATTTCATAGGAAGTAGGTAATCTTAATCATATCATTGCAATTTGTTCATATTACTTATTAGGCTAATCATTAAATAACAGTACCATTTTTTGTAATGATGTTATTTTTTTTTACATGATAATTTATGATACAACTCACCAAGTTCTCAACATTTTTGACAGGTACTAATCACCATGTATAGATTACCCAGCCTGCTGCGTCCTGCTTTGGCAAAAAAATTAGCCCCAAGATTGGTACGATGCTATGCTAAAGATCTCAAGTTTGGTGCTGATGCCAGAGCTCTGATGCTACAGGGTGTTGACCTGTTGGCTGATGCTGTGGCCGTCACCATGGGGCCAAAGGTGAGCATTTGAGTACTCTCAAAGTCAGAACAGTATTGTTTATGTTGGACTAACATAGAAGTTACTGACATTGTAATATGAAAGAAGATAGGCCTATTATTTCCTTTGTATTCTAATAGAATATATTGATAAGGATATTGTTTCCCTTGCGCTTTGCTAGTTCTGAGCACATTGCAAAAAATATGGTAAATGCAAGAATGTACATGGTGTAACATGTTTCAACCATTTAGCATTATATACTATATAGTCTACCATATGCAACTGATGCAGAGTGGCACACATGATTGCACTATTTTTGGCCATAACCTAAGCAAGTGTTGCCAAGAATTTGGTTAAAAGTGCATCCAGGTGGTGCCACATCCCACCTAACTGCCCTGGTTGATAAGAACTTGAGTGTCACTGTCAGTCATCTTTTTCCCGCCTCCATTTTAGCAAGCAGACACATCCCTCACAGCTCTCCATGTTCTCTCAGCCTTCAAAATGTGATAGCTGCTTCCATCGACATTGGCTCCTGTGATACTGATAGTGAACCATCACCTTTCTTTGGTAGTGAACCATCACCTGCTATCAGGTTTTTCCAGTTAGATGCATTAGTGCTCGAATGTTATGCTCTTTCTCTAGCCCAGGCCATCTGGTGCCAAATAAGTGTGTCTGTCCTTTTGTGTCATTTCTTTGTGTGCCTCATCTTTGTTCCTCTACCCTCACCTTTCATCTTCACCTTTCTCCTTCGCCAGGTTTAGTGGCAGAAGCCGTGCTTGATGGTGCAAGTCTTCTCCAGGTCACAAGATTCAGACATCTGTGAGCAACCTGCTGGATCTTCAGACCACGGACCTCAGCGATGTTTTTGAAATAGAAAGTGTGCAGTCGTCCCTTTCTACTCGTTGCCTGAACTTTCCCCTTGCAGAACCATTGATATCAAATCTGTTCTGATGTTTATGATCACATGGCCTATATATTTCAGCTTTCTTTTGTTGATCTCTGTTAGCAGTGGGCGCTTAACATTCAGTCCCTTTAATATGCTATTGTTTGTTCTTCTGTCTGTACATTTGACTGTGAGAAGTCTATAGAGCCACATTTCTGCTGCATTGATTTTATTTTCTTCGTCTTTTCTTTGTGCCCAGGCTTTGCAGCTATATGTTAAAACAGGCCAAATCATAATTTTCAAGTTTCTTGATTTTGCATATATTTTTTTAAAGAGTTTGAAGTTTATTCAAGAGGGATTCATTGCACTCAGACAGTCCCATAGGCACTCCATCCAGATTTGTCAGCAGTTACCTGGCAGTCTTCTTGATCCTGCATAAAAATCCTGAAATGGTGAGGGGGATAGAAGGCACCTATGAAATACTAAACTGACACCACCAGCATGATGGAGACATAAAGATGGGCAATGAACAGGCCAGTATTAAATGTTGCGAGCTTGTTTAAACTTCAGATATGAGATCTTGAGTCCACGGCTATGTCAAAAAAGGGGAATACGAAATGATGCGCACACTGTACAGATACATAAAATACACATGTTAAATCCTCTGTCATGTGACTGTTACAACAGTTCATTGCTGAGGGCCTGCTCACTAGCGAATTGCTGTAGAGCAAATGATTTCCTAATGTATTGCTGTAGAGCAAATTATTTCCTCTTAGTTACCCACAACAAGATGTTCATTTTTCTTGATAGTGGTCTCGACTTCTCAGGTAGTTTCATTCTTCAACACAAGGTCACACACACAGAGGACACGTACGTACACACAGAAAGTGCACACACATTGTCTACATTAGTATTTATCTGGTATTTCATCTGTGTCTATGTTAGTATGAAGAGTATTCAAGTCCAGAGGTGAATACTGTACATTTCTTTTTCATACCGGTTTCTTATCTTATCAGTAGTCAGTCTTTTACTATACTACACTAATCTCTTGTCTGTCCCCCTTTGCTTCTTCTCCCCACTCTTCTGTCGTTTTTTTTTTTTTTAAAGAAAAGATAAGGAAAAGATAATTGATAAAATCTGAAGCCTATTTCTTTTATGCCAGATTGGCAAGGTTCTTGCAAATCATGCTAGGATAGTACATTTCTTTGTTCCACCTTGCAGCAAGTGGCTCTGTACTTGCTTAGTAAGATGAGACAATATTGAAAGGATGTTTCTGGTGAGATAATTATGCCATAATTGTGTCCATTTCATTTCGCACTATTTTTTCACCCATGCCACCCACTGTCTCACCCTTGTATGTGAATATGTTCGTGAATGAGAAATGAGTCTCTGATTAGAGCTACACAGGTTTATTCACTTGCTGTCCACCTCTCATCAACTTTCTGTCTACCTTCCATCAACTTCCTGTTTCATTTCCTAAAGTTTTTGTTTATAGTAATTAGTATCATTAGCTGAGGCAAATATGCTTTTTAGTCTGTGTCTGTGTTTATTCAGGGTTTGTATAGTTTGTTTGTTTTATTTGTTCACAGAAGATCCATTTGGTTGAAATGTATTACTCTGTGTGCCAACACTGGGCTTGTTTTTATTCTGTAACTTATTGTTCTTTGGGCACAGAATCATTATGAAGTAGCACAGTGGAAATCAAAGTTCATTAGGCCCAGTAACTGATACATTAAATAAGTTCTCTGTCAGTATTTGAGCCCCACCTCCCACCCCATCCCATGATGTGAATCAGAGAAAAAAATCATTATAGGTCTAGAATCAGAGTAGTGCAATTTGAAATAAAATACTAGACAATAGGCCCATATTTTTTGTGATTATTACACATTTATTTAAACAAAATAATGAAAAAATGAAGAAAGCACAGTGATGACAAACTCATGACACATGCACTGATGCAGACACAAACAGTATAGTTCTTGAAAACGTCAAATATTTGTGTGTGTTTGTGTGTGTGTGTGTGTGTGTGTGTGTGTGTGTGTGTGTGTGTGTGTGTGTGTGTGTGTGTGTGTGTGTGTGTGTGTGTGTGGTGTGTGTGTGTGTGTGTGTGTGAGTGTGTGTGTAACTGCAGTTTGTGTTTGGGTGATTGCAGTTGCTGAATCATTCACACACAAAAATTTATTTTAAGGAGGTTTACTGTTTGTACAGGCTACACAGAAAATATGTTAACAACAATGAAACACGTAAATGGACAAACGCGGTCTTCTGCCTCTTCTCAGACTCTTTTCTCTCTCTCTCTCTCTCTCTCTCTCTCTCTCTCTCTCTCTCTCTCTCTCTCTCTCTCTCTCTCTCTCTCTCTCTCTCTCTCTCTCTCACACACACACACACACCATTCTCTCTCTCTCTCTCTCACACACACATACACACACTCACACAGATACACACACACACAAGTGTGCAGGTAATGCACACAGTCTTGAGAAAATATCTGAAAACCATTCATTTTTGTGAGTGTAGTTCATGTGCAAGTGTGTGTGTGTGTGCGTGCGCACAGCGCAAGTTCATGCCCATGTGATTGTAATAACACATTGAATCATTCAAGGAAACTGCTGATTCTTAAGAGATACTGCAGTAAAGAATTATGAAGATGAGTAATAATGTAGTATTTGTTTTGTGTATGTTTTACTTGTTTTGTGTATTTTTATGAATAGTGCGTCTGTTTTCGTTTTTGCTTACAACATTTCCGCTTTTGGACGCTGCTGTCTCAGAACACAGTAGAGGCCAGCAGCCTGAGCCTGCCCAGAAAGATTGGTTAAAAAACAAGTATGGGGACAAAGAGCACCACTGCTATTTTAGTTGTTGACAGACTGGTCTAAAACTTGGCATGAAGATAGGATAGATTAAGCTTTAGTTTAGTGTGTTTAAAATGTATGTTAACATAGCAGCCAAGTGGTGGTATGCTGGAAAGGGATAACAGTTATATAAACAAGCAAGTTTACACTGTTTTGACAATGAATAGGATGAAAGTAAACATTTGTGCTGTTTTGACAGTGAATAGGATGAAAGTAAACATCAAAATCATGCAGACATGGTTAACATATGCACGCATACACCAGGAAATAAACAGAAAGACATTATTTATTAGATCAGTTGCTTGTACTGACTGTTTGAAGCTTAAACATATTGCACAGGAAATCCACAACACTCACTATTGATTTTTCAAACAAAATTAGAACAAAGAATACCAAATCCTAACAGATGTAGGATGGAAGACTGGTGAAAGAAAGTATCTCATAGAATATGATACGGATTGAAAAAGGTGGATATGGATGATTTTTGGAATTTGGGTTTGCTGTTCCTAGCAAACTAGGAGGTAGACACTAAGTGACACTCTGCTGTTACGAGTTAAGTGACACTCTGCTGTTACGAGTTATCGCAGAATTTGTCTGATATGGGTTAATAAGGTAAGTGTACTTTTGAGGGGGTTTGATGACCTGTACTCCGAGTTCATGCCTACATTTTTCAGTAGATTCATGCATGCAGATCTTGGTAAACATCCCTTGTTATCTTTTGATCTTTAGCCTCAGTAGATGGATTGAAATGTGATATTCTTTTTTTCTGGTTATTGTTTGCAAAAAGAAGTGTAAGATGGAACATTTCTGTTGCAGGGTAGAAATGTGATCTTGGAGCAGAGTTGGGGCAGCCCTAAAATCACAAAAGATGGGGTGACTGTGGCCAAAGGTATTGAACTCAAAGACAAGTACCAGAACATTGGTGCCAAACTCGTACAAGATGTGGCCAACAATACCAACGAGGAAGCCGGCGACGGGACCACCACTGCCACGGTCCTGGCACGTGCCATTGCTAAGGAGGGTTTTGAGAAGATCAGCAAAGGGGCTAACCCAATTGAGATCAGGAAAGGTGTGGATGTAGCTTGTTGCATTGTTCCATAATGGTTCATACAAATAATGCTAGTGTTGGTAATAGGTACAGATTTGAGATTTTGTAACCTTGAAGGCATTGGACATTTTGAATGGTTCAGATTAATATGAAAATAATGAGTGTTAAGCTTTTAAAAAAAAATTGTTTTGATCGTATAATTGAATGAACAACAGCAAAAAAAAAAAAAAAAAAAGAAAGAGACACTGGTGCTTTTACAGATCTTTGTATTCATTAATTTTGTTATTGTTTCCCTTTGTTCCTTGGGTTTTTTTTGTTTTTTGTGTCACTGTTTGTTTGCGTGTTGCAGTTTTTTTTTGATCCCCCCTTTTGTTTACATTGCAGTTTTTTTTTTTGATTCCCCCTTTTGTTTACATTGCAGTTTTTCTTTGATTCCCCCTTTTGTTTACATTGCAGTTTTTTTTTGATTCCCACTTTTGTTTACATTGCAGTTTTTCTTTGATTCCCCCTTTTGTTTACATTCAGCACTTTCTCCCATGATGTAGGTATTGTGGTGCTAGAACTCATACTGGTTTTCTTTTTACAAGTTTTTATTACTGTGCACAGTTACTTCGTGGACATTGTGTCAAACCACAGTGAACTAGAAGTATTACATGATGGTGTGATTATCTAATTGTTAAGGTAGTGTGCTTTCCAATTTTGTTTTTATGATGAAAGAAATTATATTGTTCGTTATTTTTTTTTTTGCAGGAGTCATGCTTGCAGTAGAATCAATTGTAGACCAGCTCAAGTCCATGTCAAAACCAGTCACAACACCTGAAGAAATTGCTCAGGTATGTGAACTTACCTTTCCTTGTGATAGAAATGTTAGCTTGTGCAAAAAAAAAAAAAAATTTAAGTGCTGTGGGACTTATACAATAATTTGAAAATGGCTCAGGTATGTGAACTTTCCTGGCCTTGTGATTGGAGGGTAAATTGGTGCAGGAAAATATATAGAATTGCAGTGGGATTTATCTGATGATTTCAAACAAACGCTTTTTGAGAAGTATAGAATATCTGATGATTTCAAACAAACGCTTTTTTAGAAGTATAGAATATCTCTTCTGTCTCTTTCCGAAACGTTACCATGCATGGTCAGAAGTTCATTGGTCCTGCCATACAAATACTGACAGTGACTTTTAAAATTATTCTGTTTAGTGACATGGTCTGGTTGGCTGTTAATGATCAGACTGTGCACAACTATGTTCCAGATTGATTAAATCATGAATATTTGTCCTGTGTCCATTCATGTAGTTTTCCCAAGAATTGTATCTGACGTGGCAAAACGAAAAATAGTTTTGTGTAGGTGGCCACAATTTCTGCCAACGGTGACAAGACTGTGGGGAACTTGATCTCAAGCGCCATGAAGACAATTGGACGTGATGGTGTGATGACAGTCAAGGTATGTATTTGTTTTTCTCTCTCTTGCTGTAATAAAACAGCACCCTTGATGAAGAGATTTTAATACCTAAGACATATACTAGTAATAGTCCTATCACTTACACTAGTTACAAGGCCTCTCACTGGTTTGCCACTGGTGCAGCTCAGTAGAGTGTCCAAGAAACCATCTAGCACACATTTATAGAAGGTTCAAGTATTAACCTAATTCAGGTGTGTAACAAGACGCACTAGTATATAAAATGCACCCAGTTTGAAAATTCCATAGTGAATGCTTTTTGTGTATGCTGTAGTAGGACTTGTCAAAAGTAACGTACAACACTGCAATCTGAAAGCAAGTGGATATAAACGCCCCCCCCCCCAAAAAAAAAAAAAAAAAAAAAAAAAAAATGAAAGTGTCATTTTGTTGTGTGTTACGCACTTTCTGTAGCAGTTATTTAAAACTTATCCAGCCAAAAAATCTTGTTTGCTATTTTTTTTTATAGTAAACAAGATGTCAGCAGACGCTTTATTGTCTTCATAAATGCATGAAGAAACTTTGTTGTAGTCTACGACAGAAATGAACTCTGGTACTGTGGTACTTTGTGTCATGCTTCTTTTTTTCATTTACATATGTGTGTGTGTGTGTGTGTGTGTGTGTGTGTGTGTGTGTGTGTGTGTGTGTGTGTGTGTGTGTGTGTTCAATAAATATTCTCAATACTATTGGTAACTGTTTGATTGCCTACTGTGTTACAGGATGGAAAAACTTTAAAAGATGAGCTGGAGATCATTGAAGGCATGAAATTTGACAGAGGCTACATCTCTCCATATTTCATCAATACAGCGAAAGGTACTTCTGCCTTTATGATCAGACACATCCACATGCACATTGTAACTTATTCCAGTTTTACTTGCTGCAGCTGTCAAGTATTTTGATACAAAAGAAAGTGATTATATTTAAACTTTAAAATTAGTGCATCTGACAAAATAGAGTGATTAAATTTGATCTTCAAAATTACTGCATCTGACCGGATACCTGCTGTTGTTGTTGATAACATGACAGGAAATACTTGCAGATGCAAAAGAAAAGCATAGCAGCTTGATTGGGCTTTGTGAACATCATAAAGCTTTTAAGATGCTCTGCAACACTATATATACTATGTATTTTGTATAAATTTGATCCAGCTTGGGAAAACCAGACTTAAGTACAAAATTTTCATTATTGTGATTTTAACTGAGCTTAAATTTTCAAACTTTACAATGTTGGAAGAGTAAGTGAGGAGCTAAACTTGTTATTGTTATTTTTGTTTAAAGCCAAACTGACTACATAGAGCTATATCAGGGCTGTAACGTTTGAAAACATACACAATATTTCAACAGGAAAACCAGGAAAAGAAAATTAAGTAACCATATCAATGCATTTGCGCACATAGGACATGCCTCTGGCATTGACCACTCCATCCAATTTATCACACAAGGGATTTAAAAAAACACCTGAATACAAATTCGAACATAACTTAGGACACTAAAGTATATATAACAACAGGCATAAATTACCTAGAATTGCTTCCACATATCTCATTTCCCTAGATTCAAAAATGCACTTAATATATGTATGTTCCCTATTATCAGTCCTAAGAGAAAGTACATAAGACTTTATCAAACACATACAGGTGAATAGACCAGCAAGACAGAAAATGATAGGAAGAAATGACAGAAAACAAAAGAGCAAGGCAGAAACAAAGAGAGTAACTTAAAAGAGGAAATTTCTAGCGCAGAATTTCCAGAAGGTGAGGATACCATTTATACTGAAAGGGCTCCCGGCATCCCCACAGGGGGTGGAACTAAACTGATCATCATGATGACAAGAAGTGCATCTGAGCGGAAACCTGCTGTGATCAGTGACAGCAAATACTAAAAATACTAAAAGATAGAACAGAAATATGCAACAGTCTTGCTGGGTTTTAGTTGATTTAAGAACAGAAATATGCAACAGTCTTGCTGGGTTTTAGTTGATTTAGAAAACTTTTAAGGTTGCTTGACAATTATGTACTTTACCTTTTACATGTAAGATGATTATTTTCAGCAGAGATTTAATAGAACATGGTAATAGAACATGGTAGATAAACAAATTAGATTTTTTTTTTATATCGGGTGATCTGCATATTGTCAAAATCACAGAAAATTCATTACAGAAGACTTGGAATGTCATAGAAATCAAAATGGCAAGGTGCTGTCTGTCTGTCTGTCTCTTAATAACACCACACACACGCACGCATGCACGCACGCATGCACTGTCTCTCTCTCTCTCTCTGTCTCTCTTTTTCTCTCTCTCTCTATCTCTCTATCTGTCCCTCTCTTTGACATATATTCACACATACGCCTCAGATAATTCATTTTGGAAAACTGAAGAATCTAATTGATATCTGTGCATTTTATGTTCTCACTCTTTTTGATGATAAGATGATGATTATCTTTTCATCTTTTGTGTGTCCATTTATTCCAACGAGTTGTCTATTGAACAAGTTATGGGTGATGATGACAAATAAAACAGCTTTTGAGTCCAAGCTCAGACATGATAACAATGAAAATATCAATCAGGAAGACATACTGAATAGAAATATTACATGAAATATGAATGCAAGGGGGGGGGGGGGGGGGGAAGCCTGTGGGAACAAGCAGATTAATATTTTTTATTTTGGGTGGGGGGCAGGGGGTGATGCAGAGGTGTGGAGATAGAGAGAATTGAGAAAAGAATAAGTTGATGGGGGACTTAAATGGGAAGGGAGATTAAAAAAAATGGTGAAAAAATGGGAGAGGGTTGAGTGGGGATAGGTTGATATTATTTAGGAGTACAGTGTATTAATTATATATATTTTGATTTTATGGAGTACAGTGTATTAAATATATATATTTTGATTATATGTGTGTGCATCTGCACATGTGTGATGTGCACATATTTTTTATTCGTTAGTTATATTAGCATGTTTCGGTGATGGAATGTGAGAATGGGGAGGGAGGGAGTAGGCATGGGAGATTCCAATTAAGGACTTCAGCAAGCATAACATGAGTGTGAATGGAGTGAACACGGTATCATCATATGATCATCCTTGTTCTTCAGCTTGGCAATAAAGTATGACGTATCTTGCATTATCTTGCTGATGACTGCATCTGACCGGATACCTGCTGGGCCCAATAACAGACAGGAAATACTTACAGATGCTACAGAAATGTATAGCAATCTTGTTTGGTTTTCATGGATATGGAAATCATTGAGGTTGCTGTACAACATTTTATTTATTAAACTTAGTATTTCTCAGAAGTTAAGTGAAATAGTTAATGAATTTATGCAGTAAAGAAAATTTGGTAAATGATAAATCATAATATGTACATTTAAGAATGGGAGAGTGCATATGCTTTCTCTTTCCTGTATATGTTTGTCTTCCCATTCCCTCTCCTACTTCTTATCTTTGTCCATCTGTCTCTCTCTTTCTCATTTCTGTGTTATTAATAGAACCATGAACTCAAACTCTGATATTTGCACAGGCTCAAAGAGTTTTCCAGATAACAGATGACATATTGGGTGGAGCTTTGTATGGAACTGTCTGAGCGTGATGGATCCTCTTGAATAATATAATAATAATAATAATTAATAATAATTACAATATTTATATAGCGCAAAATCTTGATAAAATCAAATCTAAGCGCTGAAGCAGACACGCACGCATGCACGCACGCACACGCACGCACGCACGCACGCAGCACACGCACACGCACACCACCACACACACACACACACACACACACACACACACACACACATACCCACACACACGCATGGCTACAAATGGGGAGAAAGAATAAAAGCAATAAAAGCAAGAATAAAACCCCAAACTTATTGCCTTTCTCACTGTTTCAGTGCAGAGTGGGTCTGTCTGTTGCTTTTAGCCTCAGTTTCACTTTCATCACGCACATAGACCTGCACATTATATCATGCACATGTATACGCCCACATGCACTGTATGCACACAAACATACACACACACACACACATACAAAAACCATGCACATTGTTATAGACTCCAGTTATCTATAAAATTGTTATTTATCAAGGTGCAAAGAGCGAGTTCCAAGATGCCCTGGTGCTGCTGTCAGAGAAGAAAATCTCATCCATTCAGAGCGTCATCCCAGCCCTCGAGCTTGCGAATGCTGCCCGCAAACCTTTGCTGATTGTTGCTGAAGATGTGGATGGGGAAGCTCTCAGCACCTTGGTACTCAACAGGTGATCACAGCTTTTGTATCTTATCTATTCTTTGTTAAGAAAAAAATTCTGTCTCAGTGCATGCTGCCTAAACATCAATGGAGATTCATCTATCACAGGAGGTTATATAAATTTGTATGACAAATAAATAGATAAATAAACGAATTAATGAATAAAAGAATAAATGAATAAATAAGTAAACAAACAAATCAATCAATAGATAGATAAATAGATGATAAATAAATAAATAAATAGATGAATAAGTAAACAAAATGAATAAATGAAATATAAGCAACAGTGAACAAACAGAGCACTTGGAAAGTGTACTTAATGTCATATCAGTTAATTTGAGGATGAGAATGGTATGTTTCCAAAGAAAAGATTGTTTTCTCAGAAGCCAGGAGCATCTGTCAGTTGTCATTCCTAGTGACTCTGTTACATGTTATTTAAAGTATTGATTTTAATTATATGTTGATTGATAGTCCTTACTCCTGCAGTCATAATCAACTTATAGTTAGTCCTTATTCCTGCAGTCATAATCAACTTATAGTTAGTCCTTATTCCTGCAGTCATAATCAACTTATAGTTAGTCCTTATTCCAGCAGTCATAATCAACTTATAGTTAGTCCTTATTCCAGCAGTCATAATCAACTTATAGTTAGTCCTTATTCCAGCAGTCATAATCAACTTATAGTTAGTCCTTATTCCTGCAGTCATAATCAACTTATAGTTAGTCCTTATTCCAGCAGTCATAATCAACTTATAGTTAGTCCTTATCCTGCAGTCATAATCAACTTATAGTTAGTCCTTATTCCTGCAGTCATAATCAACTTATAGTTAGTCCTTATTCCTGCAGTCATAATCAACTTATAGCTCAGAGTTATTACAGCTGTCTCTATGCATTCATTAACTGCATACGTGGCATGCCTAGAGCATGAGGATATGATCAATTAAAGCGTTGTAGATGATATGTTGATTTCAAGCAGTGGCTATTTTTCTGTGGAGACTTTGAAAACCCTTTGACTCCTGCACCATATCTACCAATTGCAAAAACTTAACCTTTGACTCCCTCACCCTATCCACCAGCTTCCTGCTTCATGGTTGACAGTGCAAGATGCTGGTGGACAGGGTGCAAGAGCCAAAGGGTTAATTTTGCTGTTAGGTTAACCCTTAAAGCGCTACATAAAATAAAGTACTGTTTTAAGAAAGTGTAGTTAAAATCAAGAAACGTTTATCTAAAACTATGTACTCCAGGTTTTGCCTATTTTCTGTACCTATTATTCACCCTACATATATAAACCTATACATTTTTAGAAAGAGGACAGTCTGGAGATAATGAATAACATAAAATCAAATCTGTACCTTGTCAGTTGTGGGAGATATCCTTGCTGGTAATAAGCACAAAATATTTACACAAATTGTCCAAAAACGTTGTCTTGTCTTCAGCACTCTTGAAAACAGTCCAGATGGCAACAAAATCACAAAAAAAAGTTATATACAGACACATTGTTCACTCCTCTTAGAGGAAAAACAGGTTTTGCAGACTTTCACCTCCTGGGACGCTTGTGGTAGTCCACAAAACAGGTAGCGCACAGGCCAACGTTGCACGCCGGACACTCATACACGGAGCGCACACGAGTATCATGTCCAGCAGCACAGTTCCTCCTCTTGCCTTTTGCCAGCTTGACAAGTTGATGCCCTCCATGTGATGGACCAGCCTCAGGATCAGGTGGGGGTGCTGGGGCCACTTGTAATTGGGCATGAGCCCTGGCAGCTTCAATCTCGGCCTTAGTCCGCCTGTGACGCACAACCTTGGGGGGGTGGTAGTCCCCTGCCAGGCTGTGCACCAGAGATATCATGAACTGAAGCCTGGTTTTCTGTGGGGTGTCAGTGGTGTTGAGCTGGTACAGGATGTAACTGTTCACTGCTGCCCTGCCAAATAGCGAAAAGGCCAGCTTTGTTGACCATTTCATCGTCTTCCTCTCAGCCAGGTAGGCGTAGAGTTTGGAGTCGCTCATGTCTACTCCTCCCATGGACTTGTTGTAGAGGCAGACAATGTTGGGTCTTCTCACTCTCTGGCCTCTTCTGTTTTGTACCTCTGTGTATCCAGCACGGGCAGCAGTGGACAGAAGCACTGGTCTGCTTGCACCATCTTTGTACATGACACAAAGCAGTGGACCTTTCCTTCGCTCAGCAACCTCTTGGTTCTTGAGTTTTTTCTTCAAACAGGCTTTAGGAAGGCCTTTCCTGTTCACTCTCACAGTTCCTGTTGCTGTAGTCTGCTGAGCATACAGGTCTTGGAACAGAACTGGAGAGGAAAAGTAATTGTCCAATCCTAAGTGGTATCCCTGATTGAAGAAGTTGCACTTGTTCAAGAGGCGCATCACGATGGCATAGGTGACACCCTGCTCAGCTCCAGCATCATCTGGGTTGTGCTTTCCTCTGAAGACTTCAAAGGTGCTGGTGTAGCCATTCTTGCTGTCTGAAAGGCACCACAGCTTGATGCCAAAGCGAGCATGGCGCTTGTTCGGCATGTACATGCGCAGATGTGGAGTTTTCCCCTTGAAGCCAACCATGCTTTCGTCAATCGAAATGTTGACATCAGGGCTGTAGTGGTGATGAAAGGCCCACTGCAATGTGTCAATGAGAGGCTGGACCTTGTAGAGCTGGTAATTTGGGTCCTGCCTATCTGGCATGGCTGCATTATCTGCAAAATGCAGGAATTTCAACATAAGTTGAAAGCGGTCCCGCGAAAAATGCTCCAGGAAAAAGGGTGTACTCATGCAAGGGTTTGAGGAGTCCCAGTAAGAATTTAGGTTTGACTTTTTGATCAGTCCCATGTTGAAAACTATTCCCAGAAAAGCCCTAAATTCCTCTACTGTTGTCCTCCCTTGCTTGATCCATAGGTGCACCCTTGATCTGGGTTTTTCTTGCAGGTACTGCTGGTGTGAAGCCACCCACTGGTCAGCATAGCGGTTGGTTTCTGTTACGATTGTATCAAGAAACCTATCAGGAAAAAATAAGTTTAGATACTCAATGGGACTGGCATCAGGAGCAGGGGCATGTTTTGGGCCATGGTGAGCAGTAAAAGTCACAGGATCAGGGCCAGGATCATCCCCTGTGATGGGCATCCACACACCTCCAACAGCAGGCACGCCCCCTCCAGTGGCTCCAGTCTCACTTTCACTGTCAGTGTCCCCTTCGTCAGTCTCCCAATCTGTAACAATAAAATCGAAACCTAAACTGAATAAATTTTATCTAAATAAAGTCTTAGAATAAACAATAATCAAGCAACAGTGTATCAGCCATCGTTACTGTGTACAATGAACAGTAAAACTTGAGGGGTGACACGAACACCCATTGTAAACAGCCACTCAGTTTTCCAAAGCAGACGACACAGCACAATGACATAGCAGAATACTACAACAGTACATTGACCTACTTTCTCATTAGCGAAGCTGAACAAAGTTTTCACCTACCTTCCAAAGGTTCCTCACTGTCAGTGTCGGTAACATACTCTTCAGTTGTCTCACCATCACGCCCACCAACGAACTCTTCAGGGTCGCTTTCAATATCGCTCATTTTTACCAAAAAATTCTGCGCCAAACTGCGTACTTTGAATTGACAGCGTCAGTCGAACACACAGGAAGTTGTGGGCAATGGAAACGAGGCTATTCGGAAGGTTTCCGAATATTACCGAGCAAGGTTTTGTTGGTACGGTCAACCGGGCCCCTCGAGTGGCCCATCGCGCGCTACCGGGAAAGCCCCTCGAGTGGCCCATCGCGCTTTACGGGTTAAGTTTGATCTTTCAACCATTGTATGTTAAATGTGCATCATCTCTTCCCCATTACGCACGGACATTGTGTTATGGGATGTAAAGTGATGCAACATCAACTGTCTGTCCTCCAGCCCTGGACATGTGTATCATGGTGTGTCAGGTATAGGGTAGACTACATTGCGTCATATACATTTGCTTTTGATTCTTAAAATGTTGAGGGTTTGGTGCTGTTAAATCAGATTTTTTTTCTCCTTTATATACATTGTTAACATCCTGGTATGTGAAGTTTAGAAATAAATGCCATCAACACAGTCATTCATTTGTCCCCAAGATTATGATTTTGATAAAGATTAAACTAATGGTTCAATCTCTGGGAGTGAGAAGCTCCAGTTGTCCCTCATAGATTTTGATGAAAATTGAAAAAGTGAGTCAATTCCTGTGGATTAAGTTTAATCCAAATTGAGGTGGAAGTGCCCAGCGAGTGATCCGGTCAAGGACAGATGACGTACATTGATGACACGACTCGCGTGAACTTCAAAGTGGTCATGGCGCATCCCGGTTTTCCAGGCTGCAGGAAGGAAAGGAGCTACTTTCCTTGGACCGATTTTCCGTGCTGCAGGAATGAAGGGTACCGACAATGCAAACCAGAAAACCGGTTTCCAGGAATGAAAGAGTTAATAGACATTGAAATCTTTTGTTGCCAACTAAGACAATGTACTGTTGGAATCATTAATGGATTTCAGTTCCATGCAAGTAATTGTTATGATACAGAAAAAAAGTGCATCTGATTTCTGTCCTTTTGGTAAGATGGAGATCCATGTGTGTAACAGACAGAAAAACAAGATAAATCAAAAATGGTAGGTAAACAGTGATTTGGATATGTCCATGTAAAATGTGTAATCATGTTCCTTTTGACTGTTAAAGAACATTCTGTGTTTGGGGGGGGGGGGGGGGAGATGTTAAAAAGAAAGAATAAATAAATAAAAAGAGAACAAAATCACCGCAGACATGATTTCAGTGTAATAAATAGACTTTGAAAATTATTTTTCACAAGCCATCATTTAGAGGCTGCAAGACGTCAGTTGTTTCCTCGTACATAATGCTGATATGCATCTTGTCTTCCCCACTACACATGGGACATTGTGTTGTGGGACGTAAAGTGATGCTACGTCAACTGTCTGTCCTCCAGTCCTGGACATTGTGTACTGTGATGTGTCAGGTATAGGGGTAGACTACACAACTGTATTGCAGGCAATTATTTTTTAAATTGAACAATTTTGGGGCTCGCTTGATATTAATAGGGTAAACAACACAACAGTATTGCATGCAACATATTTTTAAGATTGAAAATTTTTAGGGCTCGCTTGGTATTGTTTTGTTTGCTGTAACCCCAAGAACTGATTAACATTTAAACCTATAGCGTCACATTTTCTGTGTTGGCTTTCTGTGGAATATGGAACAGCAGACAAAGCAGTCTAATGTGAACTTTGAAATCAATCCTTCTTGACACGCTGCAAGGAAATGATTTAAAGATGAAAAGTAAGAATTGTTGGGGTTATTGATCAGACTGACAAAGAATTGTTGGGGTTATTGATCAGACTGACAATTTTTTTTTTCAATAAGAAGTTTCCCTATACTGCAGACAAAGAAGACTGGGAATGGAATAAGGGCAGCTGCACTGTGTAGTTGTAGCATTTTTTCATCATGTAATTTTCATGATTTTGCTACAGCTAGTTCAAGGTATGCTGCACCATTTATGTGATGAGACATTGCATTAACGTCAAACTGCCTAGAGGACCAAAAGTCACCAGAAATCGACATTTTGATTACAGATTGCTTTGTGCTTCTAACATGAATTTGTCATGACAAGCAAAGGGATTTTGCATGTTCATTGGACAAAGAAACATACTTGACCTTAAACGAGTTTTCTGTTGAAGTACATGGAATTCAAGTCTAAACTTAAAGTGATTCTTCATATTTATTTCATATTTATGTATTGTTATGTCACAGTGTGTTAATTGTTTGTTATGTGATATTTTTAACATATGCTGAATATGTGATGCACACAGGATCTCGATTTATTGTCTCATCCAGAAGACAGCACTTAGACCACAATTGAATGTGTAGTGGAGAGGGAAGAAAACTCTGATTCTGGTCCATGATTTGAATGTGGTTTTGTTTTGTTTGTTTTTCATGTGAAGCAGATGCTTTAAACACTAGGCCATATATTCCACTTCTGAATATACGTTTAATGTGCTAACTCCAACTGAGTAACTGTCTTTCATTCAGAACATGGGTGCCTTAGGTATCTGTCTCCTTTCCCATACTGTGTTGCATTCTAATGAAGATAGCTTCCATTTCTCAGCACCAAAAACCCCTGCTGATAAAATCACCATTATTAGACAGGTTGTCTGTGGTGCGACAGTAACATTGCCCTGTATGAAATCCATTGTTTTCACTCAATTGCACTCAGATGAGTGAGTCTTTTCAACAGGGTACATTTATTCATTTTAACCATAAGTACCATTGTGTTCAAAGATTACCTCCACAAAGTTTTTGCTGTTAGATGCTCATGAGGCAAATTTAATTTCAGTGGAGTGATAAGCTGAAATCAGCAGAGACAGGCAGGCTTGTGTGCACAATGCCTGTCCTCACCCGTATCTCTTGGTTTGCAAAAGAAAACAACAACAAAAAATAGTCACAAATGTCTTGAGCAAAATTTCTTGTAGGAGAAAAATTTGTTATTTTTACCTACTTCCCATTTTTGGGGGGACTCAGGTCAGCAGTAAGTGTGTACATCTGTAGGCTACTTAAATTGACAGGCTGTCAGACAACTATAGGTAACTGTAGTAGACCTGGATAATGCAACTTTTCCCGTTGCTCTGTTCAGTATGAGAAGAATGATGATGGTGTTCTACAGTTATGACAGTTAAACTGTAGCTTCCAAGGTCATCCAGTGTCTGGCTTGTGTAAGCAGCATGTCAGAAACAGTAGCCAATTGGGATGATGCAATTTTTCCTGTTGCTGTTGTGCACATAAAGGTTCATGATGGTGTTCCAAAGTTATGACAGTTAATTAATCGGTAGCTTCAGAAGTCATCCAGTGTCTTGCTCGTATAAGCAGCATGTAGGAGCACACTAGTTGTCTGAGGAAGAGTGTGTGTCATTACAATCTTGATGGAGGAGTGGTGGTGAAATAGAAAAATCAACTTGCAAATGAAAACATTAAATGTTATTCCTTACTTATTTTGTGATAGCTGTTGGCTGGTTTCAGAATCAAAGTGGGTCTGCAAGTGGTGGCAGTGAAGGCACCAGGCTTTGGGGACAATCGCAAGAACACCTTACAGGACATGGCTGCTGCCACAGGCGCTGTGGTAAGTGCACCCTTGTTTTGTTGTTTTTGCACATGCTTTTGAAAAAAAAACTTCTGATCTCTGATGCTTTAACTCGTTTATCTCAGATGTGACCCATATCACCAGGACTTGAGGTAAGTTGCTCTGGAAAGAATTTGACTTGGGGGTAAGTCTTTGTATATCAAAATGTGATACTGCGTACAATTTAGCTCCTTAATCCATATTAGCATCCACAACAAAATGCAGTGCTCCCCCCTTTTTTTATTTAATACATCCAAGTTTATAATATTAACCCTTTGCCTACCACATGACTTTGTGCTATATGCCTATGAGAATACCATGGCAAGGGAAGTAACTCCGCAACACATGCACACCCACCACAAATAAACCTCAATAAAAAATTTAATTTTTACTCACCAATTACATAAATTTGATGAAAAAATGCCAAAGACATCACTTCATCCAAAACAGCCATTTTTTTTCATATGTAGTGAACTAGTAATATATGAAGAAAAAAAACAAAAACGATCAGACTAATTTTTACGTCAGAGTTCTTGGCGCTGTAAGAATATTTCCTGAATTCACTGGAACCACAGAATGTCATGGATTAGGAGCAAATAGTGATTTTCCATGTCCAGACATAGTACTGAAACCTTCAGGAACAAAATAAAGTCATTCTGTGTTTTCTCCACACTGAATAGTTAACTTTTGTGGTGAAGAAAAAAAACCCCAAACTTCAACAGTGTTGTGAAGCTAAAAGCGTCACATACAGAAGATTTGTCTACTAACTACTGAGGGGAAAAAAACAACAAAATGAACATATAATTGCTGACACTAGTGACAGGTAGATTTCAGGTGCTGATGAAACTCAGCAAAACATGTGCCTTTAAACAAATGAACAGAACAAATTACACATCCCCACACTGTGGTGATGCTATATCCCTTGTCCGTCTTCCTCTTCGCCTTCTGGCAAACCAGGCAATTCTTTATTAGGCCTGAAAGACGGACAGGTCCATGGGAGAGAGGGTCTGATGCTGTGACACCTGCCTGTGCCACAGACTGGGGAGCAGATTTCTGGCGAACAGAGTTGCTGTTACGCAGGGCGCGCAGAACCTCCAGTGAGGACGCACTTTGTGCAAGGGGTCATAGCCAGGCTGACCCTTGGGAATAGCTTTACTGCTGTCATTTAAATGAAAATACTGATTTAGTTTATTATATATCTATTTCTACTAATGACATCAGCAACCTGAGCAATACATAAAAGATCTGTGGACCAGTAGTTGCTGATTTCTGGTACGCGAATGATCCCAAACATAAACTGAACATAGATGAATAATTTCATTTCATCAGGTGTGGTAGGCTGCCAGAGTTTATCTACACCATTTTCTGCTTGCCTTTGTGCAGCATATAAATTTGTTTCTGTGCTCAACATTTGCCAAAATTCGTCTGGTATCAAAAGACTAAAAAATCCAAAAGGTGACGCACCCACAGGCAAATCATGGGACACGCCAACTGACCGCAAAATTTGGTCATCGTCCGATTCAGTTTCCTGGCTGTCAAAACCAGCAAAAGTTTTTTTGGGCCTCACCTCATGTAGTCTATCACTCCAGTGAACAATAATTGAATCTCTAGCAGCCTTTGTTTTCCGAATTTTCCTTTTTTTGGCGCTGGGCCCAGCAGCGATAGGCAAATCGATATCACCGTCATTATCACCCGATTCACTATCGATTTCGGACTCCAAATCAATGAGCAGACGATCACTGTTGATAACTAGGTCAACATCGACGTCGGACTCATCTTGTTTCGAAATTTCTTCAAGATTGAAGCCTTCAAAAATACTCTCTTCATCACTAACATATCCAAAAATGGATTCCAGAAGTTGCATGGTTTCTTGATCCGCCATTTTTGCAGAAAATTTTCGCGAAAAAAGGGCTGAACTTTGAAAAATCACAGCAGCAAAACTACTCAACCAAACTTCTTGCAACAAAGCACAAAATGTCGTCCGGAAACGGCCCAACCGGAAGACGCTTATATCGCGATTGCATTCTGGGATATGCGATAGTGAAAGTGAAAGTCGCTGACCTAGTATTCGGCGGTCGATCTTGGTCGATCCGGTATTCAGAAAGCGGAAATCTCGCGGTCGATCGCGGTCGATCCGGTAGGCAGAGGGTTAAAAGTACTATTATGATACTTAGTGTTGTGGGAAGTAAATTGATCAGTCAGCTGTCTATCCCCCAAGTTTATTTCTTCATCGAAGGAAATAATTATTTAGGCACTATTTCCTCCATTTGTGGTCATTGTATACCACTTGTGGTAGCTAAAAAGTGCAACAGAAACCACAGTTAACCTTTTCCCGATGTTAGTATGTCTTATCTGGCATTGGGCAGAAAAGGCTGGAACAATTGTTAACTGTTATGTGTTAACTTTATTATTCCCATGTGTGGTTTGGGGACACTGTTGCATTCTGTGCTGACTGAGTTGATATTATGTTCTGGGCACATGTAATTAGAAAGGTTTTGTTGTATGTAGAAAGGCTAGAGCTGTCATTTCAGTTCATACATAGTGATTTTGGTGACGTGGGTAAGCTTTTTCTTTTCAGAAGGCTGCTTTCTCCCTGACCTTTGCTTCTCTCAAGCTTGCTCCGTTTGCTGTCTATTCATTTAACCCTCTGACTTTTATACTTATTGACCAACTGCACAAACTTTACCCTTTGACTCCCTCACCCTATCCACCAGCAGGGAGTCTGAAAGTTAAATTTTTGCTTTGCTACCATGGTCAACAGTACAGTATGCTAGTGGACAGGGTGCGGGAGTCAATGGGTTAAGTTCTGTGTAGGAAGTTGAATTTTACCACTAAGATTTGAAAACAAAACAAAACCACTTATCGTTGCATTCCATGTTTTTTCTGTGACTGTATTTGAGCTTACATCAGTATTTGGTTTTTAATGTGTATTCCATACTGGAAGAAAGTTTGAAGACGCACCCACTCCTCCACTTGTGGTTGTCATATACCACCAGTGGCTGTCAAACGGTGCAACAGAAACCACAGTCTACCTTTTCCTGGTGTCAATGCAGTTCTATATCTGGCACTGGGCAGAAAAGGCTGGAACAGTTGTTAGCTGTGTTTGTGTATTTACTTTATTCCCATTTGTGGTTTGGGGACATTGTTGAGTTTTGTGCTGACTATTAGTTAGTATTATGTTCTGGGCGCATGTAATTAGAACATCTTTGTTGTATGTGGAAAGGGTAGAGCTGTCATTTCAATTCGTGCATAAAATCATTGTGGTGTCTTTGATGTGCTTGTTCTTTTCAGAAAGCTGCTTTTCTGTCTGACTTTTACTTCTCCCATTTGCAGTCTATTCATTGACTGAAGTGACAGTTTTTCTGTAGGAAGTTGATTTTCACCATTAAGATTTAAAAGAAAAAGTTATCTTTGCATTCCGTGCTTTCTCTGGTAGCGTATTTCAGCTTAGATCATTGTTTGTTTTTTAACCCTTTGACTCCTGCACCCTGTCCACCAGCATCCTGCATTGTCAACCATGCTAGCAAAGCAAAAACCGAACCCTTTGATTTTTTTCACCCTATCCACCAGCTTCCTGCAGGAGTCAAAGGATTAATGTGTATTCCACACTGGAAGAAAGTTTGAAGTCGCACCCACTCCTCCATGTGTGGTTGTCATATACCACCAGTGGCTGTCAAACGGTGCAACAGAAACCACAGTCTACCTTTTCCTGGTGTCAGTGCAGTTCTATATCTGGCACTGGGCAGAAAAGGCTGGAACAGTTGTTAGCTGTGTTTGTGTATTTACTTTATTCCCATTTTGATTTGGGGACATTGTTGAGTTCTGTGCTGACTGTCAGTTGGTATTGTGCTTTGGGCACATGCAATTAGAGCAGCTCTGTTGTATGTGGAAAGGCTGGAGCTGTCATTTCAATTCATGCATAAAATCGTTTTGGTGTCTTTGGTGAGCTTTTTTTTTCAGAAGGCTGCTGTTCTCCCTGACTTTTGCTTCTCTTGTTTGCAGTCTATTCATTGACAGAAGTGACAGCTGTCTGTACAAAGTTGAATTTCGCCATTAACCCTTTGACTCCCACACCGTATCCACCAACAGCAAAATCTTAACCCTTTGACTCTCTCACTCTGTCCACCAACCTTCTGCAAGAAGCTGATGGATAGAGTGAGGAAATCAAAAGGTTAAAGTTTTTGCTTTACTAGCATTGTTGCTAATGCAGGATGCTGGTGGACAGGATGCAGGAGTCAAAGAGTTAAGATTGAAAAGAAAAACCCTTGCATTCCTTTTTTTTCTTTTCTGTTAGTGTATTTCAGCTGTGATCATTAGTTGGCTTTTAATGTGTATTCCATACTGGAAGAAAGTTTGAAGACGCACCCACTCCTCCACGTGTGGTTGTCAATATACCACCAGTGGCTGTCAAACGGTGCAACAGAAACCACAGTCTACCTTTTCCTGGTGTCAGTGCAGTTCTATATCTGGCATTGGGCAGAAAAGGCTGGAACACTTATTAGCCATCCTTGTTTATTTTATTCATATTCGTGGTCTGGGGACTGATATTTACTGAGAGTCTGTTATGTTCCAGGAAGTATAAGTTGAGTAAAATGTACATGTTTTTATTGTATACAAATAGTTTTGTTATTTTGTTTTGATGATTTGGGTTGAATTTGCATTGGTCAGCAGTTACTTAGGTGAAATGGTCTCACTCCAGAAGTGGGCATACAACAGACTACTGACTGTTAAGTTGTAGGTTCAAATCCCCTTCAGTTGAAAAATAAAACCTGCCATTTTACTGTCAGACTTGCTCCTACCCAGAGTTGAAATGCTGTGGGCTTATTGAGAAGAATTGGATTTCTTTGCATTTGTGTCATTGATTATAGATGTGTCAATGAGAATGCTGCTTATATATTCCTGACCGGTACTGCATGTGTCTGTATATCTTGCGTTCGTTTGACCTCAGGATATATTATGATAGGTGTAGTAAGCATAGAGCACTGCCATGTAGTCTCAGTGATAAATCCTAGCTACAGCTCCATAGCATCATGATCATCATCCCCATTATCATGAAATCATAGGTCATTTTTACATAGTGAAAATTGTCCCAGATTCACTAGCCCTTCATGCCTTGTTGTGAACTTGATTTGGGGCATCTCACCTTTCCATGGCTGATGTTTAGTTCAAATTAGGGTTTTTGTCAGAGGTTCACGGCGGCTGTTGTTGTAGGGCCTCGGTGGTCTCTTTTCTGAGGGTGCATCATTTAATGTTTCTGCAAATGAATGAATGTTGTTAATAGGGGGTGTAGTAGGCAATGTCTTTTATAAATTGAATCAGAACAGCCACTGTTGAACTCCACCAAAGTGACCTGGTAGCAGTGCAGGGTCTTCTCTGGTGGATGGCTCTATTTTGGTTCAGCATCTCTTGCTCATGTGGCTTCCTGGCACTGAATGAATGAAATTGGGGTTGGTGATGTGTTGTGGAGCCAGAATGAGCAGCATGACATACTCACCACTAACGCAGCAGAGACATTTAAAACAGAAAAAGTTCATTTCAGAGGGCTATTTCCACCCAAACCATAACTCATCCCAAGCCCACTCCCTCTTCAAGTTATACATTGATAGTTTGTGAAATAAATCGGGGTGGGTTAGTGGTGGTAAGATTTCTCCATGAAGAAGTATATTTCTTATATCACTATATGTATTTTAAAAAGACGCACCCACTCCTCCACTTGTGGTTGTTAGGTACCTTTAGTGGCTGTCAAACGGTGCAGCAGAAATCACAGTCTACCTTTTCCTGGTGTCAGTGTACATCTTTGTCTGGCATTGGGCAGAAAAGGCTGGAACACTCAGTGAATATATTTATTTTGTTCACATTTATGATTTAGACTCGTGTCTTACACTGACAGCCTATGGATCATGTTTCTGGCATTAACAGTCACTGCAGCTTTGTTTTTATGATATATTCCTCAGTGCAGATGTCCGCAGTGTGCCTGCACACAGCTAAAGATCCCATGGCAGTTGAAAATCATGAAGAGGAGAGCATTTGCTCAGCTGCCCTGGTATAAAACATTGGAGGGATAGGTTGATTTCCCAGGTCCTTCTTGAAGACCAATGAGCCTTCTTGCCTCTCTGAAGTCATGATAAAAAAAACAAGAAAGAATGAAGAAAGAGGTGGTGACGCTGCTGCACTGCTGCAATGCACTTCAAAGGAGAGAGCAGCCATGGTTTCACATGGCAAATCCACTGTGACAAAAGAAAGGAATATGAACAGTAGGTTGCTGCTCATCTCATATGTCAGATCCATATAACTGGAGTGCACTTCTCCTGTCCCCTCAACAGTCATGCACTTTGTCTTCCACCAAGTCTAACTTTGAAGATGTATCTTTTCGTCCAGCAGTGATTTCCCCCTTTACACACCCACTCCTTCTTCCCACTCCCCTTCAGTCCTTACCCTCGAAGTATGCTTGTCGTGAGTGAATGTTTGTTTTTTGTCATGTCCCTCTAGTCTAGTGGTTGTCAAGTGGTGCAACCGAAATCACAGTCTTCTGGTGTCAGTGTGCATTTCTGTTTGGCACTGGGCAGAAAAAAGCTAGAACAGAAAAGAGAATTATCAGATGTAATATCTATTACTGTCTCATTTGTAATGTTTGGGGTTTGGGACTATAAAATATTACACAGATGAAACTGTATTGTGTAACTCATTTAGAGTGAGCAAGAAGGCAGTGAAATATTTGCAGTTTCATGCTCATTATTTGTACTTGGTCATTAAAACTGAGCAAATTGTTTCAAGTTTAAACACTAAAACTTTATCTCATTTTAGCTGTACTACCTGTGGACCTTTAGTATGTGCTGTGGTTGCCTAACCATGTTACCAGTTTTTCAAAAGTTTTACATTTATGGGCTTTTTGATTTGTGGTGTGTTTTTGTTTGTTTTCGTGTGTCCTATTAATGTATTTGTTAATTCAATGATGTACTTCTGTACCTTGAATGACATGCTCTGTGAACACATTTTGTAATGTACTTTTCTTTATATTATTATTTCTGTTTATTTGTTTATCTATTATTTTTTGTTAAGCAGTTGACATCAGATCTCTGCTGCACTGGGAAGACACACATGTGATCTCGTCCATCCATACCCAGATTGTTTTTTTCATTATTTTCGGAAATTCTCTGCTGGAAAGTATTCTCAGCAGTGGTCAGTGAACAGAGCCACAGCAAAATACCAGTCTCTCTTTCCCTGCTGCCGGTTGCCAATCTGGTAGCGGGCGGAAGTGACTGGGACAGTTACAGTTTTTGTTGTTGTTGTTCACAACGTAATGTGTGTAGGTGAGCTCTGAATTTGAACGCTATTGTTTATACAGCGCTCACCTGAAAGACTAGGTCGCTAAGATTTTATGATACAATGCTTAGGATGGTTGCTTTTTTTTTCATTCATGGGTTCATCTTATGTCTGTTATAGATTGCTATTATATTTTTTTCAGGTTATTCTACTGTTGTTTTATTAATACCCATGTAGAATTTCATCTGCTGTCTGTTATATGATTGCTGCTTTATCAGATTTTTTATGTTTAATTCATCGCCGTGTCTCAGTTTTTAATTCTCGAATTCTCAGCATGGATAGTAAAAGCACCCAGATCCCCATGGTTGTGTTGTTGTACCAGTCATGGCTACTATAGTGGTGCTACATTAACTCCAGTCTTCACTTTCCTGACATCAAGTCTCTGTTTGTGTCGGGCATAACAGCTGGTACACTGACAACAAAACTACAAACAGTAAATGGAATCCAAAACAAGTGTGACTGTCCATGTTCAAGTGAACAGGAACCAGAAAAAAACGTGAAAAAAGATTAAGAACGCATACTTAATACAAGACGAAAGAGGCGCAAATTTTCGGCCAACTGGCCTTTGTCAAGTGTAAGATCACAAACAAACACACACCAGAACAACCACACCAGAATCAAAAATTAGGAGAAAAAGTAAATGGAATGCCAGGAAAGAAGAGTGGTATATTTGGAAACGTGTATATAATTATAATATACAGTTGGGTGTATAATAATCTCTGTGTAATGTAGGCATGTTATTCCATTAGTTATGAATGTGGAATTCTTGTGCTGCCCATTTATCTTAACCCATTCAGTGCTTATAGACCGTCAGCTGACGTCCTACAAAAAGTGTTGCCATATTGCCCATGGGCCGTGTGCTGATGTCCTAGGGGTTTTCTGATTTTTCATTCACTACAGTGTGAGCCAATAAGCACAAAGGAATGCTGCACAGTGAGCTATAAGTGTCTAGAATATAAAAATACGATGTAAATTAGGATATGTCATAGGGAAGACACCTTTATTGTCGCTAATGATTTGGTAACTGGACCACCTGAAGTGGAGCAAAATGGCGACCCAACCTTCGACAAGCCGGAACGGTGGCTCACATCAGTGGATTTTCACGACTCTAGAGGCCGTTCAAATGATTTTAGAGTATGATGATGACAGAGATGATTTGTTATTTGATAGTTTGCTTGAACATGAGGGTGAAGAAAATAACAATGACGACCCTGACACCAACATTCAACGTTTATTTGCGGAACCGATGCAAGCTGACGATGACATTGAATTTAGTAAGTGTACAGGTTACAACATTATACATGTTTAGTGACTTGTAGTGTGGGTCCATGTAGAGAACAGGACTGACAGCACCCAGATCCCCATGGCTGTGTTGTTGTACCAGTCATGGCTACTATAGTGGTGCTACACTAACTCCAGTCTTCACTTTCCTGACATCAAGTCTCTGTTTGGTGTTGGGCATAACAGCTGGTACATGTTTTTGTGGGATATCTTTTGGACATTGTTCATGTTGTTTTTTCTTTCTATACTAACAATGGGCTTTTTAAAAAAAAATCAAAACATCCCCTCCCCCAGAAAACACATCTGTGGAAATGCCTTTACTGTAGAACCCTTTGACTCCCGCACCATGTCCACCAGCATCCTGCGTTGTCAACCATGCTAGCAACACAAAACCTTTATCCTTTGACTTCCTCAGCCTGCTCACCAGTTTCCTGGAGGAAGCTGGTGGGTAGGGTGAGAAAATCAAAAGGATCAAGATTTTTTGGTTGGTGGATAGAGTCAAAGGGTTTATCTGCATAGGTGTTTGAAATATTGCATCTTGAATGATTTTTTTTATGTCAACAGTAACCTTTTTTTTTCATTCATACAAGTATTTGACATAGTTCTTGAATGGCATTCTTTTTCAGTACTAATAACTTCTGTAATTTCCTTGTTCCAGGTGTTTGGTGATGAAGGCAACCTGTACAAAATGGAGGACATTCAGATGCAGGATTTTGGCCAGGTGGGAGAAGTTACTGTCACCAAGGATGACACTCTGCTCATGAAGGTATGTATTGATTATCTGCTCTGTTTATGAACAATTGTATGACTTTATCAGCACAAAGTGCTATGCTGTGTTCCATCATGCAAAGATTATAAGATGATTTATGTATTTCTGCAGAAAGGGATGGAAAGAAATAATATAGGTGTAGTGTAAATCCCCCCCCCCCCCCTTTATTTTATTTTATTTTTTTATTATTATTTTTATTTTTTATCAAAGACAGATTGAAACTGAGCAAGCAAAATTATTAATCAACATAAAAAGATGTCTGGTATTGGAGGCCGTGTGTAGATAATTGCCTTTTTTATTTGCTTTTTTGTTTTTTTTTCTGAGAGATTTAATATGAAATAATTTTAGTTTGTGTATGGTTCATTGAATATCGGCAGCATGCTGTGACATTCGGTAGAACAGCTGACACGTGAAATGCTA
Source organism: Monoplex corrugatus (assembly GCA_030674185.1). NCBI lineage: Eukaryota > Metazoa > Mollusca > Gastropoda > Littorinimorpha > Ranellidae > Monoplex > Monoplex corrugatus. Next base: position 55,982,255 of record CM060309.1, read on the forward strand.
GATTTTATTATAAATTCATTCTATATTTTTTGTGTTACAGGGCAAGGGTGACAAGGCTGACATAGAGAAGCGTGTGCAGCAGATCAAGGATGACATTGAACTCAGCAACTCCGAGTACGAGAAAGAGAAGATGGGAGAAAGACTGGCCAAGTTGTCCAATGGAGTGGCAGTGCTCAAGGTTTGCTTTTCTTTTTCTTTCTGATAATGAATGGATGAATATTATGATTTAACTTTTGGTGTAGAAAAATTTCTCTGTAACGAGAGGATTATTTCAAACATTTGAGTCTACTCGTAGGCACGTCAGTGCCGCATGCTACAGGTCCTGAAGCAGTGGGTGTTACATGCTTAGGCCAGTCTGGTAGTATTTACCCTTTTACCTTTATAATTTAAAGCCTTACCATGGAAAACAGTTATATGCTTAAAACAGACTTGCCTACCATCCCGGTGTGTCCGTATTTGTCCCAGAAAATCAAGAAAATAGCTTAGGTGTCCCGGAAATCCAGTTTTCGGTCGTGCATCCCGGAAAATTAAAATCTGCCGAGACGGTTTTTCCACAAGCAGCGTTTCGGTACAAAAGTGCGAGAGTACTGAGGTGCAAGAGTACCAAGTGCACCTAGTATGAAGCCGGACCAGTCAGAATTGACCTTATGTTTACGTGCCAATAACCACGCATGCGCATCGCTTAGCCTACTCGATAGGCATACTATCAAAATGGCGTCTAAGCGGGTGTCTCTCGTGAGTTTGGGGCACGGTAATGTGTGTCCCTGAAAATCATGCTGTGTCCCTGATTTTGGCAAGGGATGTCCCTGAAAACACATTCAGGGGTAGGCAACCCTGTTAAGAGAAAGAAACATTGACATATAGTATTTTTTTTAAAGATTAATCTACTGGATTTTTTAGTTGTCACAATTAAATGTATTGACCTAGGTGGTCAGTCATGGGATTTAAAAAAAAATTTTTTTTACCAGGACATCGTCAGGAAACTGATGCTTTTACAAATGTTAAAATCCCAAACCAGAAATGAGCAAGTTTAGTGCAAAGTTTTCACAAGCAGCATCTTCTGCTGGTTCTGTTTTGCCTGTAGTCACGAGGTTTTGTTTTATGATATGGAAAATATCTCAAGAGGACATTTCGGCTTGTTAACGACATATATTTTTGTTCTGTGATGCAGGTTGGTGGCACCAGCGAGGTAGAAGTGAATGAGAAGAAAGACCGCATCAATGATGCTTTGAACGCCACAAAAGCGGCCGTGGAGGAGGGTATTGTGGCAGGAGGGGGCACTGCTCTGCTGCGCTGTATATCCACTCTGGACAGCCTGAAGACTGACAACTCGGATCAGAAAACTGGTAGGGCCCTGTGTGCTGTCTGTCTGGTCTGCTTTGAAATACAGTATGGATATTGGTCATCTTCTAGTCTGTTAAAGCCAGTGTCTTCATGTCTGTCCAGTTGCTAATTTTTTTTATTTATAACTTTGAAGTTATGATTATAAGTAAAAGTTTCTGACATAGTTTTGTATATGATGACATTATATGCCATCGGTACATAAGCAAGGTAATAGCCATCCAGCTGGAGTTGTCTACTCCTGTGAGCACATATCTGTCAGCTCCAGTTAAGATCTGTTTTAAAAAACATGTTGAAATATCTAACAGGTCACCAAAGTTAGAAGTCTTCAGCAAGGATTGTTACGCCATCTGGGGGCTATTTGTTAATTTTCTTTTGTTTTTAGACCCAGATCTGGATTTTTTAAATACTAGATATGATACAGCAGTTAATCCTGGAACCATACTTTTAATTATAGTTTGGCTTATTGTCAGAATCAGAGTGACCATGGAAATGTCTGAAATCAACCTTAAACACTTCTCAGTTGTCTGTAGATGCATTCTTGTTCAGGTTTTGTTGCATATGCACAGCAACATTATCATATGCACCATTTTTTCATTGTTCATGTCACAAAGGGACTTTCACTAGAAATTTGACAAAAGTATTGTATGATTTAATTTAAACGTTTAGCCAAGGGGTTTTGTTGTTTGTTTTATGTTGTTTTGTTATGTGTTTGTCAAATGGGTCATACAGTATGAATTCAGTCTAAGTTATTATTTCAATTTAATTTCTATTTTGTGACAAAATGTTGCAAATTCACTTTTTCTGTTGATGCCCTTTCAGGTGTGGAGATTGTTAGGAAAGCCCTGCGCATGCCTGCACTTACAATAGCAAAGAATGCTGGTGTAGATGCCCATGTGGTTGTGGAGAAGATAATGAATGATACAGGAGACAATGGCTATGATGCTCTCAACGACCAGTATGCTAACCTTATTGAACTGGAATCATCGACCCAACAAAGGTAGGATATGATTTGACTTACCACTTTGAGCATTGTAGAATAGTGTAACTGTGAAGAAATAATAGAAACAATGATCTTTTTAAATGTGGTGGCCTTTCACATACTTACATTTTATTGCAGAGTACACTGGTATTTTGAAGACACCATATTGGAAATATGTTCTCATATACACTAGTTACACAGATTAGTTGGCAAGTTCTCATATACACTAGTTACACAGATTAGTTGGCAAGTTCTCATATACACTAGTTACACAGATTAGTTGGCAAGTTCTCATATACACTAGTTACACAGATTAGTTGGCAAGTTCTCATATACACTAGTTACACAGATTAGTTGGCAAGTTCTCATATACACTAGTTACACAGATTAGTTGGCAAGTTCTCATATACACTAGTTACACAGATTAGTTGGCAAAGGATGCCAGTGAAATATGTTGTAGTACACACTGGTTACATAGCTTAGTCAGTGAACAGTGCCACAAATGTATCACCACCCACATCTCTTTTGACACTAAGATAATAAGAATATTTGTTTTGAAAAGAATAGTTTGGGGCAGGGAGTAAAGTGGATGAAACTGGCATTACACTAGTATAAGAAGTTTTATGATGCCTGAAATTAGTTTTTTATTTGACATTTTAATATGGTGTACACTAGCATAAGAAGTTTTATGATGCCAGAAGTCAGTTTTTCATTTAACACTTTATTACGGTTATGCCTAGCATAAGAAGCTTTATGATGGCAGAGATCAGTTTTACGTTTAACCCACCCGTGTTTAACTGCCTTTCCTAAGCTAACGAAATAACAAGATATTGTTTGACTGACTGATCGATAATGGGATTCAACATTAGTGATACACAAGAAACTGATTTGGCGAAGAAAGAAATGATTTTGCGGAGTAATGACACAAGAAACTGATTTGGCGAAGAAAGAAATGATTTTGCAGAGTAATGCCATAGTATGATATTTATTTTGTATTGAACTGTTAAAAAAATAATCAGAAGCCATGCGTTGTGTTCCCAGGTGGTCAGAACAGCCTTAGTGGATGCCGCCGGTGTTGCCTCCCTCCTCACCACAGCAGAAGTTGTGGTCACAGAAATTCCTAAAGAAGACAAGGCTGACATGGGTGGTATGGGTGGAATGGGAGGTATGGGTGGAATGGGTGGCATGGGAGGCATGGGTGGAATGGGATTTTAAGAGACTGCACAATCATCAATAAGTGTATCAGACTTTGTCCTGTGTCTTTACATGGTGTGATGGCATCATCATCAGTAAGTGTATCAGACTTTGTCTGTGTCTTTACATGGTGTGATGGCATCATCATCTATGAGTATGTCAGACTTTGTCCTGTGTCTTTACATGGTGTGATGGCATCATCATCTATGAGTATGTCAGACTTTGTCCTGTGTCTTTAGATGGTGTGATGGCATCATCATCTATGAGTATGTCAGACTTTGTCCTGTGTCTTTACATGGCTATTAAAGAGGAGTCAAACTTTGTCCTTTGTCTTTACATTGTTATTAGAGGACTTTGATATTACTCCACATGTCATCGTTGGGCAGCACCCATGCAAGTGACAACCACCTTTTTGGTAATGGACGTTAGCATTTTGTTTGGGGGAGTTTTTGGTAATGGACATTAGCATCGCTTTTGGGGATGACTACACCTGCTTGACTTGTGAGTGTTTATGAACTTTATGTTTCTGTTTTATTGAATTTTTTTTTTTAAACTAGTCTCAGTATCCTTGTTTAAGTAAGTTTTGACTAGTTTTAATATTTTTGTTTCATTGTGTTAACTCATACTGTTTGTCATAGTAATTTTGTGATGTTTTCCCTTTGATATCCATCTGTCAGTGTGTCAGCGTCTTCCGTCATCTCAGAGTGGGAGCATTTAGAGGTTTTCCTCAATAGTTGTGGGCAGAATCACTAATCATATCTCTTGTCATTATGACTTGGATCACCATGCAGCCATATTGTGAATGAAAAGGGTGTTGTGACTGGATTTGTGGTATGACAGAATCATTCGAACTATTGCCCTTTTTTAAAGTTTTTTTTTTTAGTCTTCATGAGCTTTTCCAATCTCAATGCTTTCCTGCAATGTCCGGAAGGTTTTAGAAAGATTCATGAATTTGTTTTAGAAAGTTATCGCTTTATTCAGCCAACATCTAAATATTCTGCAGCAGAAGTACCTAATCATGTGCGTGTTTCAAATGTTTTGACTGCAGGGGGGGGGGGGGGGAGATTGTAAATGTTTAGAATGAATTTACCAAATCTGTTTCTTTTGTCGAGTAGAATTATCATAATATATGCACATTGTTGCAAAAAGAAAGAAAAATGAATGTTGCCTCATACTGACTCTTTCAGTCTTCAAATGCATTAGTTACTTCTAGTGTCTGTATTTACCAGAAGGGGACCAAATTAATTTACTAAGGGTTTCCTGCTGGATTGATATATGGCAATAGAAAACAAGAAGGTAAGTGTACCATTCCACCAGGAAACCTTCAAGATCAAATGGTAAATCAGCCAGGTGCATTTGTTAAATAAAATATTTTACAGTACACCAGTCTCTAATCTCTATTTAAAGATAGTTTTTGTTTCTGTGCACACACAGATACCTGAAGCTTTTGAACGGAAAGACAATTTTTTGCTTTCAATGAGCTCTGTAAATTTGCTTGGTTACTAGCTGACAAGAATCATGTCTCTCGAATGTAATTTCACCAGATATGTATGTGGAGTGATTGCAGTAATTCTGGGGAGAGCAGAATCACTAGGTTACACTGTCTGATCGAAGTCCTGTCATGATAATCATGAGGCATACATATAAGACTGTTGTGAAATAGTTTATTTTAAGCACATTTTTTGTTTTGTTTTTTGAATGGTTTATTTTTGCATCATTTTTTTTTTGTCTTTGGTGATAGTTCATGCGTTTGTTCATCGAACCACAGAGTTCTTGTTATTGATGTTTTACAAAAATGGGTAGGAATACACAGTTGTTGATAACAGCAAAAAAGCATCCCATAATTTTATTTCATGTGTTAACTTTGCTGTTATTTGTTAACAGTTTTTTTACAGATTGAATTGTAGTTTAGTTTATAAAGAGCTCAGAAGTAGAAAACAGTCGGTGCCTGTGAAATGTGGAGTTTTGTGTGTATTTATGCCATGTTTTTGTCCAGAATCTTATTGTTTTGTATGATTGATTTATTTCGATATGTCCAAAAAAAATGTTTTTACTCTACATGTAATGCCTGTGTGATAAAAATTGGATGTAATTTACATGCAAGTGAGAGACAAAGAAAGACGAAGTAGTATATTTGTTGTATACGGGTGTGTACTGTGTGGATTGTTTATGAAGCTTGCCTTTGAATGAAATTGGGTTTATATGCAGATAGATGATACGACTGTATGTAGATATGTGAAAATATGCAGATGATTTTGAAAATTAAAACTACAATAAAAAGAAAGAAATGAAAAATGAAATTGTCTTGAATTGTGCAGATGTATGTATATTGACTTGTGGAGAGACAGAGAGAGAATTTTGATTCATTAACTTTGACATTTCCTTTATGATTTAATTTCTCAGTGACCATTATCGTGTATGGACCTGTCGCTTCTTTTCAGTTCAAATATGGATAAACGCATAGTTTGTTTAGCTCTGTACAGGAAAAGATCAGGAAAGAAAAAATTTAAAGTCAGACCCCTTGCATGAAAAGACCAAGAAAGAAAAAAAAAGTCAAACAAAGAAAACAAAATCCTCATTGGTCATTACTGTGGGATTTTGCTGCCCTGAACATCTGCCCAGGGTTGATCATGCTGTGGTCTTATTGGGAAAGTCGGGGCCATGTGGTCAAGTCTCATCCATTTTGTGGATGCATCAGTGAGAGTATTGCTTTAAGTTCCTGACCACCACTACAGGTGACTGTGTTTCAATGGCCTTGTTGATCCCAGGATACATTATGATGGTAAGCGTAGAGTACAACCCTATCATACAGTCTCAATCATAGACGGAATTCTGTAGTAATAAAAATAATGGTATCATGATCATCATGTAGAAATAAAAGTAGTAGTATCATGATCATCATTCCCATAATTATTTAAATTAATTACAATATTTACATTGGTCATTATAGCATTGTGAAAACTCTCACAGATTCTGTAGTTCATCTTGTCCTAATCTTGTGGCGACCTCGGTTTCATTTTTCTCTATTGCTTTCATATCAGAAATAAATTCAGTTTGGAGTTGGTAGTACATAGGGTTATCATTTGAAGGTTGTGGTGGTGGTCTCCGTACCAGAAAGTACCAGATTCTGGAGGTCTGGGTCTGTGACTGAGCAATTACTTTTGGTAGAAGGGGGCTTAGAAGGCAGCATACAGAGCAAGTGGGATGAGAACAGGCACTGTTGCACTTCACCAAAGTAACCCAGCAACAGTGCAGCGACTCCAGTGATGGGTGCCCCAAGGGTGGCTCGACTTCTCTTGGACTTTGACTGACAAACTTGAGTACTTAGTGTGTTGTGGAACTGGAAAGAGCAGTGTGGGATTGATGTCACCAAGGTAGTGTAGACATTTGGACAGAAAAACAAAACAACAAAAACCAGAAAGCAAAGAAGGAAAAAGCAAAAAAAGCAAATAAACAACTAAACTGTCAAGCCATTCCAATGACTTCCTCTTTATAATTACGAAAACCACACACATCCATTTGATGATCCTGATGCCAACAACACCAAGAAAGAAATACCTAAGAAAATCAGAATAGAAAGAAACAAGACAGTCAAGCCATTCATAGAGACTTTGTCATATGACAGAGAAAGAAATGATAGAAATAGATATATCTGTGTGTGTGCGTACATGTCTATCAGATATACCAAGGTTTCAATCAAGGTTTAATGATTCTATATCATATTCATATTCATATTCGTTTTCATATTCATGTCTTTTGTCACAGTGAATTTACCATTATGGGACTATGGGTGAAAATACAGATGACTTGGAATATCGGTCACTGTTAGCTTTGAAAAAGCTTGAGATGAAATAAAACTTGATGCGCATCAAGCACAATAAACAACAGTGAAAACAGAACTTGATTTAATCTCATATTGTGAGAAGCTCCTGAGAAAGTGCTGTTCATACACCTTCAAAAACAAAAAGTACCCGATGGTAGCCTACCGGTAGAGACCTCAACTTTTCTTCGGGCTAGCTTTCTATGAGCTGGGCAGCAACCAGCTTCTTTTCCTCACGGCTTTACCCTGGAGAAAAATAAACTAATGGAGGCCAAGTCATAGACACTATAAAAGAGATACAAGATATATTACAAGGAAGCTGATGGAACAGTGAAGATGATGGCAAGAGTAGACAGACTTTTAATTGGTGTGCGTGGATAGCTTTGCCAGTCAGGCAGAAGATGCAATAGCAGTAAGTAACAAGGACAAGTGTACAAGACCAAGAAGGTGCTCTGTGGCAAGTATCAAAGAATCACTGGTGTATTAATTACAGAGATGAGGAAGAAAGACTTCTTTACGACTCAAAATACGTTTGGTCAAAAATAGAAAAGCTCACGAACAGAACAATCTCGACACCGAACTGTCAAAGACAGAACCAGAAACAGAATGCTTCAATCACTCACAATTATATGGGAGAAGAAAACAAATGTCAGGACAGAAAGCATGCGTACATGGATGACTGTAGTTCTAAAATAATAAATTACCTATAAAGATACATCAGCTAGTTGTGAATAGACTTGAATCAAATTTAAGTCATACATTTCATAATAATGGAACAAATAATCACTGAAATGTTAATTGAATTTTTTTTGTTGTAAGCATTAGACAAAGAACCAATACTGTTGTACGGTTGCGAGGCGTGGATAGTCAACAAGCAAAGCCAGAACAAGATTGAGGCAGCCGAGATGTGGTTTCTAAGAAGGATGTTGAGAGTTCCATGGACAGCAAGGAAAACAAACGAGACAGTCTTGATGGAGGCAGACACAAGTAGATCATTCATAAGGAGGATTAGGAAAAGATAGGCAACATTCATAGGCCATTTTATGAGGAAAGGGGAATTGGGACACCTGGTCACAACGGGAAAGCTGGAGGGAAGGAGAGCACCAGGAAGACCCAGGGAGAAGATACTAGACGGACTTGCAGAGTGGCTGAAGACAGGAAGGGTGGAAGAGATGCTTGAGGCAACAAGAGATATAGACAGATGGAAGTCCATAATCGCCAACGCCTTGCAGCAAGGCGCCTGATGATGATGATGAAGCATTAGACAATTGTTTGTAGAAAAAAAATGCAGCTTGACCATGCTCTGTGTATTTTGATATTGTGAACATATCCTTTGTCATAGCAAAATGTGTTGTGTGTGTGTGTGTGTGTGTGTGTGTGTGTGTGTGTGTGTGTGTGTGTGTGTGTTTTATTTTGTTCAGAAGTTAGGGTGGAAAACTCGAGATATTGAGAAGGCCTGTGCAGTTGACTGGGTGACAAATATGAACAGTCTATTGATTTATTACATTTAAAATGCTCACGCTCCCAGCTAGGAACTCGATGAAAATCTGAGAGATTTGCTGTAGATCTCGTTTCAGCGCTGTTAAAAGTTAATTACCCCAGATGTATTGAATTTCATTGTTTTTCTACTCGAACTGTCTTGGGTTTTCTCCTTACTTTCTACCTTGTTCCTCTAACATTATTGCTTTCCGCTATTTGTGTGTTTGTGCCGAGCACATTTTTAACCTTGTGTGTTTCGTGAGAGAAATAGAGTGAAAGAGGGCGAACCTTTAGAGCACTTTATCACTCAAGAATATAGTAGGATTAGATCCCATTGGACCTGTCTTACAGCTAGTTTTTGCTATTTTACACACAAAATATCGGGATTAAAAAAAAAAAAAAAAAAAAAAATTTAAAAAAAAAAAAAGAGAGAAAGAGAACCGTAATGCATAAAATGTTAGATAAGTTATAAAACGAATTGTGATAATGGGCCTATATTGACTGTTACATGTAATATATAGATCAATGGCTAATGCACTTTACAAAGGCATGAGAAACAAACACATATATAAATAACTAGTGTCAATGTTAAAATTCTATAAAAAAAAAAAAAGTAAATATATAAAACGAAAAAGAAAGAAGGAAGCTAAGGGAGCATTAAGAACAATAAAAGCAAAAGGGGGGAAGGGAGAAAAGACACGTCAACTAACGCAATATTGAAAATAGATTGAGAATAAAATTTGCCATATCATGAAAACGAGAGACAAACGGACAGACAGGCAGGCAGGCAGGCAGGCAGGCAGGCAGACATATTGGTAGACAGAGAACAAGAAGAAGAACGAGAACATTATTTTGTTTATGGGTGAGGGTAGTGGCATGTTAATGCTTTCTTACATCCAGGCATTGCACATAGAGAGTCTGCACTAATACTGTAACACTCAGAAAAACTGTGTTAATACCAATGAACTACGTAACATAAAAACATAAAAAATAATACAAGATTGGAATTTCTGGAGAGAGAGAGAGATGCGAAATGTTTTATTGTGTTAGGCTTTTAGAGAAAGAGAGAGAGCAAATTAATTTTCTTGGGCCTGCATAAAGTATCAGGCATCTTGGTTATAGGCCTTGAACCAGGTTATGTATAAAATTTGTGGCAGGATAGAAAAAGAAAATGAAACATAGAATGGAATGGTGTTAATATGATTCATCTAGCGCTCCAGCTCAGATTCCGGTTAAACAGATTAAAAAAAAAAAAAAAAAAATCTGCATCAGTGAAACAGTCCGCAGGCCTATCACAGCTTCATTGGTCTGTCTGTCTGTTTTCTGTCTAAATGTCTTCCTTGTGGTGTTACAATGGTAGGCCTACCATTACAATTTGATTCGACTATATAACTAAACAATGAAATTGTGTTGACTTTTGAAAATAATGTCATTGACATTTTTACATCGAAACAACTTACTTCAAAGAACACTGGTCACATTGTTCACTTCCAATCTCTCTCTCTCTTTCTCTTCACATTAAGAGAAGTTACTATCTAAAAGTACAAGTTCCCAAGTCAGATAAATCTCCACCCACGTCAAACCAACGCAACAAAATACAAGCTTTTGACTCAGAATAAAGAAATTAAAATATAATGATATCTAGGCCTACATGGTATGACGTCAGCACTGGGGTCACAAAGACTTAACTGAAGTCACTTGAGATATGTCAGGTGTTTCGGTATTAGTAGAAGTTCAGTACATGTGTACCATACAACACACTGCAAGTTTAGTACGTGTGTATCAGTACACCAGTTGACTCTTACTCTCTGACAAGCGAACTGGAATAAAGTTTTACAAACGAAAGCTAAATTTAAAGAGATTAACATCCTCTCGCATTTTTGTTACTCTACCACAGATTAAGACACGTTTCTTGTTCTTTCTTGTTTATTGCATGGGTTTATCCAAGATTTTCCCTTATCCGAAATTACACTGGCTTGCTGAAGGAGGAGTAGGGAGGGATTTGTGATATAGGGTTGGATAAGCTGCTCTGAAGGACATGGTGAAGATTTAGATCTTGATGGAAATATAGAGAAATCAGAAAATCGGTGAATGAAACAATGAGAGTTCATACAGAAATGCGCTGTGCATAAAGCTTTTTACTTTTCGCCTTTTGTCAAATATTCTTTTTTTGTTTAAAGTAGAGCATCATATTACGAAAGAAAACATTCAGGAAAAAAAATCAGTAGGCCTACATATCGATAACAATAATCCAAAACGAGTGTGACTGTCCGCGTTCAAGCAAACAGGAACCAGAAAAAACAAAATAAAAACAAACAAACAAACAAACAAACAACAACAAGCAAACAAATGGAGAACCTCTTGTGGTAATAACGCCACTTTGCTATTAGGCCGATTTGAATCCTAAAGCATTTAAATTAAGCTCAGTTCAGCCTCAGACTTTTCGCACTTCATCCTAAAGATTAAACCATATTTCTAGATCTGTTCTCTGGCTCTTCTTTTCTTTCTTCTTATCTGATTCATTTTTTTTATCTGTATGTCATAATGTCTGTCTCTCTATGTATGTATGTATGATGTATGTATGTATGATGTATAGTATGTATGTATGTATGTATGTATGTATGTATGTATGTATGTATGTATGTCTACCTCTCTCTCTCTCTGAGAGTGTGTGTGTGTTCGTTCGTTCTTTGATTTAACGTCTTTTCACTATAAGTGATATTAGACGGATGTTGTGTGTGTGTGTGTGTGTGTGTGTGTGTTTCTATCTGTCATATATTCTATATAGGGTCGTCAGTAAATTCATAAGAGACCCCTCTTTTGTGGGGGAAGTGTGTGTGTGCGTGCGTGCGTGTGTGTGTGAGTGTGTGCATGTATGTGTGTGTGTGTGTGTGCATGTGTCTGTGTTTGCGTGCGCAGAGCAGGGGAGAGAAGGCGTATTGTCTGGATAACCGCTTGGGCACGAAAGTAAAGAGCAAGGGACTCCACTCCACTGACCTAGATCAGCGCCTCCTTCAGATTCTGTCCCTTGTCAGCATGATACCGCGGGAAATAACCACTGAGCAAAGATGTTACACATTTTTCATAATGTCTTTGCCACTGAATTAAAATTCAGTGGGAATAATTCTGAAAGCCGTTGAGGCATTATGAAAAGCTATTGTTCATCTTCGTCTCTTTGTCCGTTTGTCTGTGGGCCTGTCTATCTCTGTCTCTGTCTTGTGCTTTATCTGTCCCCGAAAACAACAAGTAGAATAAAAGCAATAATTTCCGAAAAAAACAAACCCAAAGAAACAATGAAGTTATCAATCAAAGAAATACAATCGGTTTATGCTAATCTTTTAAGACTGTACTGTTTTATGCTAATATTTTAAGATTACGCACACGCCTGCGCGTGCGCACACACACATACACACAGACACACACATGCACGCGCGTGCGCACACACACACGCACACACAAACATATACACACATACACTCATACATATACACAAATGCACGCACGCACATACACATACACAACACCACGCGCGCGCGCACACACACATACACACACACACGCGCGCACACACACACGCGCACGCACACACAAACACACACACAGACACACACACAAACACACACACACAATCACACACACACACTCTCTCTCTCTCTGTCTGTCTATCTGTCTGTCTGTCTTTCTTTTTTTTCTCTCACTCTCTCTCTCTCTGTGTCTCTGTCTCTCTCTCTGTCTCTCTCTCTCTGTGTCTCTGTCTCTCTCTCTCTGTCTCTCTCTCTCTCTCTGTCTCTCTCTGTCTCTGTCTCTCTCTTTCTCTGTCTCTCTCTTTCTCTGTCTGTCTCTGTCTGTCTGTCTGTTTGTCTGTCTGTCTGTCTGTCTCTCTCTCTCTCTCTCTCTCTCTCTCTCTCTCTCTCTCACATGAGTTTGAAATTTGCACACTGCCTGTAGACACAGTGAAGAGAAAGTCGATATGCCTTTGAGATAGAGTGTCTGAGGAAAGCGCTTCAGTTCCATATCCTACCCTGTACATAAGACCAACCAATATTAGAACTGTGACCTACAAGACAAGATAAACAACCTTGGTGGGTTCCCTCAGGAATCACTTCTGGCAACTGGGTGTCGATGTATGTTGTCTTTTTTCCCTTCTTTTTTATCATCGCACTCAGGGAGGTTATCTTTGTGCTAACATTTATTTTTCTCGTCCCATTTTCTACGCCATCTTAATTAATGGCCACAGAAACTGACACAGTTTTTTTTTTTTACAATGTGATGATGATGATAATGATGTCGAAGAGGATGATATTCATGATGCTACGGAGTTCCATCTAGGATTGATATTGCGTAACAGGGCTGTACTCTAACGCTTACTATCATAATGTTTCCTGGTGTCAACCAGGTCCGGGAGACACAGACACCTGCGGTGCTGGTCAGAAGATATGAGCAAAACCCTCAATGATTCATCCGTGAAGTGGATGAGACCCGACTGTGTGGTCCCAGTCTTCCCAACGAGCCCATAACAAGCCCAACTCTGGATAGGAGCCGGTTAGAGCCGAAAACACCCCACACTGATTTTTGAAGGCATTGATGGGGATTGGAGCCCACAACTTTCCAGTCGGTAGTCCGTTGTGTTAACCACTACACCACGGCCACTGGTTATGTATGGTGTCTTAGTTTGCTGATGACACCCGCCGTGACACTCTGTCCAAGACCATCTTTCAGTGTACCGTGAAAAGGGGTTGTTTGCTGCAGTCGACGGTAGAAGAGATGGGTAACAAAATATGAAAGAATGGACCAACCTCAGTATCACTTAGCTGATTCTTGTAGCTCCTCAAACAGATGGAGATGCCAGGTCCTGTCTGATGCTGCCTCTCATCATTGAGAGCCCCCCCCCCTCCCCCCCTTTCAGCCTCAACGACCAGTTTGGTAATGGGATAGGCTATGGAGAAGGTGGGAGATGTACTTGCAGCGACAAGGAGGGCTATGATCATCAACGCCAACGCCATGCGGCAGGGCACATGTTGATGATGATGGTGGTGATGGTAATGATGATGATGATGATGATGATGATGACGGCGACGACGACGACGACAACGACAACGACGATGATGATGATGATAGGCTATATGATGACACAGCAAAGAATCTTTATCCAAAATTCATATTTGCGGTTAGATATAAAGCTCTAACGTCGATCCATCAACCTCGCAAATTATGATCTTATGGAAAGACAAAACAAATCAATACCGTAAGGATTATACCGATGCAGCTGGGTCCCCCAAAACACCCTGCAAGCATACCCACCAAACTATGCAGACCGTGAAGCAGCATATTGCCTGCGCAGTATGGGCAAAACAATGTGCATACATGTATAAAAAAAAAATCAGAACATTATTTAAAAAAGAACAACAAATAAATAAATAAATAAATGAATAAATAAATAAATAAACAAATAAATAAACTGTG
>CM060309.1:56006533-56041533 GCA_030674185.1 Monoplex corrugatus
AGAATGTGAAGAAGAATGCAAAGAAGAAGAATGCGAAGAAGAATGCGAAGAAGAAGAATGCGAAGAAGAAGAATAAAATGCGAAGAAGAAGAAGAAGAATGCGAAGAAGAATGCAAAGAAGTTGAAGAATGCGAAGAAGAATGCGAAGAATGCGAAGAATGCGAGAAGAATGCGAAGAAAAATGCCGAAGAAGAAGAATGCGAAGAAGAATGCGAAGAATGCGAAGAATGCGAAGAAGAAGAAGAAATGCGAAGAAGAATGCGAAGAAGAAGAATACGAAGAAGAAGAAGAAGAATGCGAAGAAGAATGCGAAGAAGAAGAATGCGAAGAATGCGAAGAAGAAGAAGACTGCGAAAAAGAAGAATGCGAAGAAGAATGCGAAGAAGAATGCGAAGAATGCGAAGAAGAAGAATGCGAAGAAGAAGAATGCGAAGAAGAAGAATGCGAACAATGCGAAGAGAAGAAGCGAAGAATGCGAAGAATGCAAGAAGAAGAATGCGAAGAAGAAGAATGCGAAGAAGAATGAGAAGAATGCGAAGAAAAGCGAAGAATGCGAAGAAGAAGAATGTGAAGAAGAAGAATGCGAAGAAGAAGAATGCGAAGAAAAAGAATGCGAAGAAGAAGAATGAGAAGAAGAATGTGAAGAAGAAGAATGCGAAGAAGAAGAATGAGAAGAAGAAGAATGCGAAGAAGAAGAATGCGAAGAAGAATGCGAAGAGAAGAATGCAAAGAGGAAGAATGCGAAGAAGAATGCAAAGAATGCGAAGAAGAAGAATGCGAAAAGAATGCGAAGAAGAAGAATGCGAAGAAGAAGAATGCGAAGAAGAAGAATGCGAAGAAGAAGAATGCGAAGAAGAAGAATGCGAAGAGATGCGAAGAATGCGAAGAAGAATGCGGAAGAAGAATGCGAAGAAGAATGCGAAGAAGAATGCGAAGAAGAGATGCGAAGAAGAAGAAGAAATGCGAAGAAGAAGAAGAATGCGAAGAAGAAGAATGCGAAGAAGAGAAGAATGCGAAGAGAAGAATGCGAAGAAGAAGAAGAATGCGAAGAAGAATGCGAAGAAGAATGCGAAGAAGCGAAGAATGCGAAGAAGAATGCGAAGAAATGCGAAGAAGAATGCGAAGAAGAATGCGAAGAAGAATGCGAAGAAGAAGAATGCGAAGAAGAATGCGAAGAAGAAGAATGCGAAGAAGAATGCGAAGAAGAAGAATGCGAAGAAGAATGCGAAGAAGAAGAATGCGAAGAATGTCGAAGAATGCGAAGAATGCAGAATGCGAAGAATCGAAGAGAAGAATGCGAGAAGGAAAATGCGAAGAATGCGAAGAAAAATGCGAAGAAGAAGAAGATGCGAAGAAGAAGAATGCGAAGAAGAATGCGAAGAAGAAGAAGAAGAATGCGAAGAAGAAGAATGCGAAGAAGAAGAAGGAAGAAGGAAGAATGCGAAGAAGAATGCGAGAGAAAGGAATGCGAAGAATGCGAAGAGAATGCGAAGAAGAATGCGAAGAAGAATGCGAAGAATGCGAAAGAATGCGAAGAAGAAGAAGAATGCAGAAGAAGAAGAATGAAGATGCGAGAATGCGAAGAATGCGAAAGAATGCGAAGAAGAGAATGCGAAGAAAGCGAGAGAATGCGAAGAATGCGAGAAGAATGCGAAGAAGAAGAAGAATGCGAAGAATCGAAGAAGAATGCAAGAAGAGAGAATGCGAAAGAAGAATGCGAAGAATGCGAAGAATGCAAGAAGAATGAGAAGAAGAAGAATGCGAAAAGAAGCGAAGAAGGAAGAAGAATGGATAAGAATGCGAAGAATCGAAGAAGATGAAGAATGCGAAGAAGAAGAGAGGACGAAGAAAAGAATCAAGAAGAAGAAAGAAGATCAAGAATGGAAGAAAGAGAATCGAAGAAAGCAAGAAACTTGAATCAAGCAGAATCAGAACAGCATCGAATAAGCCAAACAAACAGGAACCAGAAAAAAAAACACGAAGAAAGAATCAGAATGCGTATTTAGATACGCGTTTTGTCATGATTTTTTAAATACTCGCTTGATTTTTTGTTTCTTTTTTTTTTTTTTTCGTGTGTTTCTTTCTGGTTCCGTTTTGAATAATTAAGTAACAAAATAAATAAAACACAAGACGACCAGGGCATACTGTTTTGGTCACAACTGTGTACATGTCAAGAGTGTAGACACATAATCTACATGAATGTTAGTGACATTATCAAATCAACAACATGATTTTTTAATCTTCAAAAGTTGTTGTTTTTGTTGTTGTTGTTTTCGTTATCCAAAACAAGTGTGACTGCCCGTGTTCAAGCAAACAGGAACACACAAAAAACCAACAACAAAAAACCAACAAAAAAAACACGAAATAAGAATACAAACCCCTATTTAATACAATCTCTTGTTGTATCAAATACGCTTTCGTATTCTTCTTTCGTGTTTTTTTCTGGTTCTTCTTGTTGTTTTCGTTGATTTTTTGTTTTGTTGTTGTTACTGCTGCTGCTACTGCTGCTGTTGTTGTTGTTGTTGCTGTTGTTGTTGTTATATTTTTTTTATATTTCTTTCATCCTCGATGGGTGCGATAATCATGTGGGTAAAACGTGGGCTTCCATTCGAAAGGTGTGGGTTTGATCCTGCCTGAGTAGGCTACTCCCCGCCTGTTGTGTAAAGGATACAGGAGATTTTTTTCGATCTCCCAGATTAACCCTTTGACTCCCGCATCCTCTCCATCCGCATCTTGCATTGTCAACCATGCTCACAAAGCAAAAACTTAACCCTTTGACTCCATCACCCTATCCACCAGCTTCCTACAGGAAGGAAACTGGTGGATGGGGTGAGGGCGTCAAAGGGTTAAGTTTTTGCAGTTGATGGATAGGGTGCGGGAGTCAAAGGGTTAACACGCGTGCCCACTTGTTATTTCCTAAAAAAACACACACACACACACACACACACACACACACACACACACACACACACACACACACACACACACACACACACACACAGTCTCTCTCTCTCTCTAACTAAACCAAATCAAAAAAGACAAGACAAAAACAACCAAACAAACAAAAAATCGTCACGAACCAAACTTGCTATTTCGCACGATGTACTACACCACAGCCATCACAGAACCACGAAGTTGGTGTCAAGTTATAATAATTTGATCAAGCAGTTTTATAACTTAATTGAACAACCGAGTCAGTCGTTAACAACAGCAGCAACACACAACAACAACAACAACAACAACAACAACAACAACAACAACAACACACAACAACAAAACAACAAACCAAAAACCAATGAAAAATAAAGCAACAAACCCAAAGCAAAACAAAAACCAAAAAGACAAAAAAAAGCACACACACACACACAACATACACACACACACACACACACACACACACGCACGCACACACACACACACACACACACACAAACACACACACACACACACAACACACACACACACACACACACACACACACACACACAGCACGCACGCACGCACACACACAAATTAAACAAAACAAAAAAGACAAGACAAAACCTAAAAAAAAAAATAATAAAAAAGATCGTCACGAACTAATTTAAGTTTCGTGCAAAAGACGCATAAGCCACAAAAAACGACACATAAAAAACAGAAGATGGTGTAAGTTATGTTTTGTCAAGAGTTTTAGTACAGCATTAAAAAACCGAGTTTTCAGTCATTAATGATCCATGGTTGGAGTGTTTGTCATGTAGTTCTGTATGACCAGCATCATGCATTGTCAACCATGTTAGCAAAGTAAAAACTTAACCCTTTGACTTCCTCACCCTATCCACCATCTTCCTGCGAGGAGCTGGCGGATAGGATGAGGGAATCAAAGGGTTAAGGTTTTGCAGTTGGTAGATAGGATGCGAGAGTCAAAGGGTTAATGTGATTGGTTTAGAGGTTGAGTACCTATGAGAGATGGTGACAATTAATGTTCATTAAATGACAATGGTGTGTGTGTGTGTGTGTGTGTGTGTGTGTGTGTGTGTGTGTGTGTGTGTGTGTGTGTGTGTGTGTGTGTGAGAGTGTGTGTGTGTGTGTATGTGTGTGTATGTGTGTGTGTGAGTGAGTGTGTGTGTATGTGTGTGTATGTATGTGTGTATGTGTGTGTGTGTGTCTATGTGTGTGAGTGTGTGTGTGTGTGTGTGTGTGTATGTGTGTGCGCGCGTGTGTATGTGTGCGTATGTGTGCGTATGTATGTGAGTGTGTGTGTGTGTGTGTGTGTGTGTGTGTGTCTGTCTGTCTGCAGGTGTGTGCTCAAAACTTTTTTTAACTTTTGTTTTGCCCTCTTCTTTTTCAAATGTTCTGTTTTGTCCTCTCTCTCTTTCTCTCTCTATCTCTCTCAATCCAAGCCCACAACAGAAAACTGTCCTGTTTGCTGAATGTCATAGCATCAATTATTATGGTGGTGTCAGCATAATGTTTCATAAGTCGGTCTCTCCCACCCACCCCCTCCCATTTCAAAATCTCGCCAGCGGGTAGGCTCTTGCGCAGGATCAACGTTGATCATCACTGCCAGATTTGGGCTCAGCGCATATGGAACAGTACGAGTGCAAAGAATTCCTCTTGAGCGAATTTAATTTCAGTTCTATATTCTTTTAATCCTCTGCTAGGAAACAAGATAGTTTTGTTTACAATGCCAAGACACTTTCCCAACACAGCGTTTCTCCCAAGAAAGACTTACACCTGACGTGAGCTTCAATAATTTATTTCAGTGAAAAATCTTTTTGTCACGTATTGCTGTCACGAGAGATGCTGATGTAGAAGGCATGGGCACAAAGATGGAAGGAAAACAAATCTTACAAACTTGCGCTATCTATGCCGGTGAAACTGCGCTGTTAGCAGACAACATTACTAGCATAAAAAGAGTTCTATACAGGGTAGATTCAGCAAGGCAAAAAGGTTGGTTTAAACTTGAACGCCAAGAAATCAAAAGTGCTACATATCAAAGGCAAAGACACTGAAAACAATCATGACATCTTAATTAACAGAGTTCCTTTGGAAAATGTTTAGGATTTCAAATATATTGGCTGTGTAAGAACTGATGATAGAACCTGCTCCAAAGACATCAAAATAAGAACTGGAATGGCAAAGCAAAAATTGGTCCAACTCAACAACGTCAGGAAAGACAGAGATATAGCAAATGGCCTGCAAGTTAGACTTTTGAAATGTTTGATCTGGACAGTCATGATTTATACCTGCGAAGCATGGACTCTGAGAAAAACTGATAGCAGAAGAATTGAGGCAGCAGAGATGTGTTTTATCGGAGACTACTACGTGTCAAATGGACAGACAGAAGAACTAATGAAAGTGTTCTGGAAGAACTTGATACCAGGCAGACGTCCAATCTTCTACATCAAGAACATAACCAACATCAGTTGGCCTAAATAATCAAGAAATTGTCCACAAATGTCAAGACAGAACGGCCTGGAGGGAGATGGTGGTGTCCAGGGCAGCGGCCAACACTGAACCTGTTGACGCCGACAGATGAGACAGGTGAGACTGCTGCAAACCGCTCTTTGGGCCAACCACACGTGAAGTGGTTTTCTCAAAAAGGCACGAAGGAACATGCACGTTACTTTTGTAATGTAGTCAGGGTATGGAGGTATAAGCTATTTTCCTATGGAGGTATAAGCTATTTTCCTATGGAGGTATAAGCTATTTCCTTTAAAGAAGAGATTTCTTTGCACACTGCGATGTCTCTATTTTGTTTTTCTCTTCTATTTTTCTCTTCTATCCCAGACTATTAAAAAATAGTCACCAGAAGGCACGAGAAGTCTCAATGGAGATACAATCAAACAAGTTCAAGACTTTAAATACCTGGGCAGCTACATTGACTCCACAGAACAAGACGTCAACACCAGACTCGGAAATGCCCGGGGCGCTCTAAATCAACTGGACAAAATCTAAGAAATCCAATCTACCAGACAACCTGAAAAGGAACTTCTTCCGAGCAGCAGTAGAGTCCGTTCTTACATATGGCTCAATCTCTTAGATCTTAACAACGACATTGGAGAAGATTGATGGAGCATATACACGAATGTTGCGTGCAGCCCTGAACAAATCCTGGAGAGAACATCCAACTAACAAAGAGTTATATGGTAAGATCCCACCAATCAGTAAATCAATACGTCAACAAAGACTGCGCTTCGCGGGACACTATTGGCGGAGCAAAGAAGAACTGGTGGGGGATGTTTTACTATGAAGACCCAGCCATGGCAAACAAAGACCAGGACGTCCAAAGAAGACCTTCATCGACCAACTGATGGATGATACGGGCTGTCAGTATGATGAACTACGCACTGCAATGTCTGACAGAGAAGGATGGAAGAAACGTGTCATGGATAGCCGAGCAAGCTCGACATGATGATGATGATGATCCCAGACTTCTCGCTCTCTTGTACAACTATTGTACACTGTTCACAACAAGTACAGAACAACACACACATCTATGCAATGAATAGGCCAGCGGTTTGGACATTTCTGGTTCTTCAACCCTTAGACTCACCCACCCTATCCTCCAACTACAAAAACTTACTTCTTTGACTCCCTCATCCTTTAATAAGGTGAGGGAGTCAAAGGGTTAAGTTTTTGCTTTGCTAGTATGGTTGATAATGTAGGATGTTGGTGGACAGGGCGCGGGAGTTAAGGGGTTAATCGTTGGGAAGAGGAATAAAAGTCGAATCACTATCATTATCATTACTGTTTAAAGCCCAGCCGACTGCGCAGAGCCTCCCAAAACATACCTCTTTGTTCTTGAAAAACAAAATGGAAAAGAAAATTTAATACACTTATCAACACATTCACGTATATAACAAAAAAGGACAGGCCCCTGGCGTTGACCATTCCGTCCAGTTTATCATCAGTGAGGCTTTAAAAAACAGACCTGTTAATCTACAAATATTGCTTACTGGAGCACGAGACTTGTACATAACAAGTCAGACTAAACCCAGGACAACAAAACTAGGTTACAGTAAGTAGACCATAAACTCATAACCAATCAATCGCCGTGGTGAAGTGGTTAGCTCAACGGATTACCGACTGGAAGGTTGTGGGTTCGAATCCCCGTCAGTCCCTTCGAAAATCATTGTGGGATTTTTCATCTCTAACCGGCTCCTAGACTTAACTAACTCCGTAGCATCATGAATATCATCCTCATCGACATCATCACCATCGCATTGTAAAAATTGTTCCAGCTTATGTGGCTATTACAGTGGCGTAGAAAATGGGACCAAGAAGAAAAAAAGAAGAAAAAAAAAAGAAAAAAAAAGAAAAAGGGGTGAGCACAAAGGCGATGATGACAAAGGTAACCTCCCTGAGTGCAATAATCCTAAAAAAAAAAATCTACCGCATAACCAGTCCTAGAAACCAAAAGGGCAAAGACCCCCAATCTAAATCCCCACCCAGACTGTACTCCTGACACACATGGCCAAAAACATAATAACTACCTGGCATGTTCAGTGCACGCTCATTGAAATCCAGAACTTCTTTGTCATGGATAACACAAATCATCATCACTGCATGTATCTCACTTTAACCCTTTGACTCCCACATCCTGTCCATCAGCATCCTGCATTGTCAATCTTGGTAGCAAAGCGAAAACTTAACCCTTGACTCCCTCATCCTATCCTATAATCCACCAGCTTCCTGCAGGAAGCCGGTGACTAGGGTGAGGGAGTCAAAGGGTTAAGTTTTGGGGGTTGGTGAATAAGGTGCCAGGAATCAAAGGGTTAATCAGTATTGGTGTTTCAGATATTGCATCTTGAACGATTCCTGCAGGAAGCTGGTGGTTAAGATGAAGGAGTCAGAGGGTTAAATATTTGCAGTTGGTGGATGCGGTGCAAGAGTCAAAGGGTTAAAAATCATCAATTACTGTCAAGAAACAACACACAAAGGCAACATAATTACGTATACTACTCATTGCATAAGAGCATGCACTAAGCCTGCATGGCATCCCAACGATTATCAACTGAATTTAATGGAAATAATTTTCCTGGATCCATTCTTTACACCAAGAATGACAATGCATTCACTACTACCATTTCTGTCTTCAGTCAAATCAGCAGTCACACGAATTATCTAACATTTCCCCGAAAAGTGCTTCTATCATCCTATATTAAGAAGTTAAGTTGTTGCTATTTTTTTCTTTCTTTTACCCGTTACAGTACATAGTCTCCATCAGTGACAGGCCATTAATGCAGAGTACGATTCAAAGTGGCGCAGCTTACCGCCATCTCGACATGCTTTATACGGATCGGTCCATTTACCGACAAAGAGGCTTTGTGACATGCGCAATCGATAACGCCGGAAATAGAATTGAAACGAGGTCTTTTCAATGCACTTTCAAGAAATAATGATTTCTCTCTTTAAACATAAGAAAAAGAGTTATTCATTCTGTTTACGTGAACTACGATCTTAAAGGGACATACTATTCATTCTGTTTACATTAACTACAAACTTAAAGGGACATAACTCAGCATTCATTCTGAAAACGGAGTTCACACTTAAAAAAAAGAAACGTAACATAATAGAATTATGACGCGAGGACTCATTGTCACCAAGCTGCAAATGCACACGCACACGCACACACACACACACACACACACACACACACACATACACACACACACATACACACATACACACACACATTCACACCCCTCCCCTTCCTATACACTTTATACGTATCTGCCTAGCAACTCACACGACAGGAACACATCCACAACCCACTGTTTCCTTCTTTTCTGTTTTTGTTTATTGATTTGTTTATTTTGTCCTGATCAGGACACCATAGTGTTGATAAATCTCTGGGCTGTGTCACGTGATCCCAAGCTATGGGATCAGCCAGAACAGTTCAAGCCTGACCGTTTCCTGGATGATCGAGGTGAGTTCTCTCTCTCTCTCTCTCTTTTCTGTCTCCTCCCCCCCCCTCTCTCTCTCTCTCTCACCACCACCAACCCCCCGCCTACATCATCACCGTTAGCGACAAGCCGGTAACAATTCGTCGTTCAAACCATGTTACATAATGTTAGATTTTATGTGTTGTCACTGTTATACTTTTAAAATAATTTTGAGTAACTGAATGGACAGATGGAGACGGCTAGCTGAAATGAACATCTTTGACAGGGTTTCGAAAATCGAAAGAGAAGGGGCATTACGAATAGTGGAGGGAACATAATTCTAGGTGACTGCAGCTTAGGAGCTAAAGGATCTCTGGCTGTAGTTTTCTATGTTTACTTCATGCACTGTGAGGAGCAATTGAGAAATGAATCGCACATAATTGGATACACAAGTAGATTGGCTACACATCGTATGATGATGTCTGAAATTTTACTTTAAACGTAAGGTCAATTTAAGTACGAGTGGCCTTGGTGCAGCGTCAGTGCAATGGACTACGGTCTGCAAATATGTGGGTTCAGTTTCATCATTCTTGTCAAAATCTTTGTGGGATTATGCAGTCCCAACATGTTACTTCACCGAAGTTGAGTGTGCTACGGACTTATGAAGAAACATAATAACTACTACAGTCAAATCTCTTGCCACTTCAAGTATTCTTCGTTCAGAGTGATGCTCAAATTTGGTGATCAATACCACAGGTATCTGTATCTCTCAGACCTGGTTGACATCAGGATATATCATGAAAGGAATTGTGTCTACAGTATAACCCCGTCACTCAATCTCAATTCAGAATGGAAGTCCATAGCTTCATGGTTATCATCCCCTTCAATCATCATAAAAATGGATTCAAACCGTGACACTGTAATAAATGAAGCGGTGTAGAGCATGGCACAGAACAATTAACATCTTATGTGTAAACTAAGTTTTCATTTGCAAATTGAACTATGCTTCCCAATACAATTCTCACAAGCAAACTGAAGACCAGACCAGAAGGATGGATTCCGTTCTCCGTTGGCTGGCGTGCATGTCTGGAAGAGAGTGTGGCCAAACCAGAGCTGCTGCTGCTTCTGGCCTGCCTCCTTAAACGCTTCACCATCTCTCTTCCGGACGGTGTCAAGTTCAAACCTCATCACGAGCAGGCGGGTTTCCTTGTTCACAACACCAAACCCTATAGAACTGTTGTCATTCCACGCTGATATGCCTCCCCCCCCCCCCCCTCACTTTGTCGTGTCAAAGATCGTAAATTACGTGTGTGAAATTTTGCTCATAACACACTGTTGATTTTGAGATCACAGGCTGTTTATCTGATTGATCTGGATAAGATAAATGTTAGTTTCGACATAATAAACATTGGATTTGGACGTGACAAACTGTTGATTTGTACATGATGTTCTGATGATGTAGATATAACAAACTGTTATAACAAACAGGCAGTTTTATATTACAGGCTTGGATCGAGTTCGATACATCAGATCGTAAATATTGAACTCAACACATCAGATCTCAAGTCCATGACTCTAGTACAAGAGCCAGTCCACCTGAGGATCGAACCTACAACCTTTGAGTTATCAAAATGGTGCTCCAACCAGCTGAGCTGTGTGTATTTTGAACCAGGGCTCGTGAAACAGGCTTTTTTCTTATAGTTAAAAATGTTCAAAAAATTTATTACAGAGGAAATTGTATGGATTATGTTGGGTATACTGTGGTTCGATTTTTTTAAAACATATTTTTGGTGCCAGTAATACGCAAATATTGAATATCGAAAACGATATGCTGGTACCAGTCAGAGGTGAGGTTTGGTCACTTACATGCAGATAGCAGCAAATGGTACATTGAGTCAGTTAATCTAACAAGAAGATCATTGTGGTAGTTGGGTCCAGTGCCCTAGGCGTTGAAGAGAGGAAGAAGTCGTCAATTTTATCCTTGGGACGTCGAGGTGAAACCCACCTGTCTTGTCAGGTGTGTCGTCGTTTGTGGCCATCAATGTCGGAAGGAAGGTGGGAGTGGCGTGCCAGTGTGTCTGATGGCCTGGAGTTCCAGTCCCATCTCGTCTTGTTTGTTGTTTTTATGAGGTATCCAAAGATTTTGTTTATTACGTGTGACTATTGGCAGTTAGGGCGTGTTATGTGTTGGTAACTTTATGTATGTGTCGTGTGTCGTGTGTTATGTGCTGAGTGCAGTCGTGACCGCCATAGTGTCTAATCGTTTGCATCAACTTTTACGCAGGTGTAATGTGATGTTCGTCAGGTATTTTATTATATATGTAGGATCTTAGGAAAGATACATTGGTTTGAAGCCAGGAGTTAACAATTGTCCATATATATGCAGAAAAGGTTTTGCCCATGGAAACTGGAAACAAAATAAATTATATGCTGTTGTGTAGGTATCAATTTTTGCGTTCACCGCGAGTGTATATGTTACGAAATTTACTTGCGGAAGTGCGTACAAGATTCGCAAAAGACTATGTGAATTGTGTCTGGTGTTCGCAAGGAATTAGTGACTTAAGTTATTTAATGTGTTTGGAAAGTAAACCGTGTGCTCTTGTGTAGGCACCAATTTTTGCGTTCACTGTGTATATGTTATGAAATTAACGTGCAGAACTGCGCACGAGATGAGCAAGGAAGCTATCTGAATTTGCATGGAATTAGTAACTCAGGTTGTTTACTGTGTGTGCAGTCGAAGTGTTGTTACATATTTGATAACATGGATTTAAGTTTTGGTTTAAACAGTTGTGTGGTTGTTTCACTAGAATAATTACGCCAGCGTACCGAAGTGTTCTATGGCCATGTGCTGGTAAGGGTAAAGTGTACTGTTTCCATATGATCATTATCATAGAAAGAAGGAAAATTTAGTGAATGGTTTGTCGCCATCATTAAACTGCAAATAAGTCTGGTGAAAAGGAAGTAGTTTGTGCCTGATATATAGATCATTTTTATTAAAGCCATGCCTCAGTTATTTTTTTGGACTTCGACAAAAGTTTGCTTACGATGTATTAACATAAATGAACTAAAGGGTAGGAGAGATGAGACTTGCATTTAATGTGACGTACATCATTTTTTTTTGTTAGTAAAGGAAAACGTGTCACAGCGTTCAAATATACTGTGACGCCTGTTTCTGTGGCTTGATTCAGGCATGTAGGCAGAAGGTAAGACCATTTCGGAATTCCAGAACAATCCGTACATATTGTTCATAAACTAAACGACTCAATGTAAGGTGATAAAGAGCGTTTCGTCTGTGTATGTGTTGAGGTTAGGGTACTACTGTAATCTTCTTGTGCAGGGTATCTTCAGTAGGAGAGAACAAGCTACACCTGAAGAGACTGACAGGCGGATACAGCCTGTGCCAACCAGTTGTTTCCATTCCAGAAGGTAAAGAGGCACGAACTCCTGCAAACACGAGTGCTGGACACAAAGGGAGTGTGCCATCATATTCTTGTACTGAAGCCAGAAGAGGATCCGTGTGGAAACGAAGTGAACAAGTTAATCAACAAAGAAGAAAGAAAAGCAGACCAAAAAATTCAAGATAACATGGAATGCTGAGACAGGTGGGACAAGACTGGTCCAGTAATACAATTAACTGTTTGTCTATCCAACTAAGTAACATAACTCTTGAGAGTCACGGAGTTATCTCCCATGTAGAATTTCTCAAACCCAACACAGTTTGCGCTACCCATTCAGCTAGCATAGACGCAGCCACAAAGCATAAAGTGGGAGATAACTCCGTGACTCTCAACAGTTATGTTACTCAGTTGATATTTAAAAATTCTCCCTGCTTTCCTCTTATTTCCTTTGTTTGTATATCCATTTGGCCTCATCTGTTGTTTCTGTGTTTCTCGAATCACCGGACTTAGTGCTTACCCTTAACTGATTTTTTGTATGTGTAGGATCTTAAACTACATAATTACGCAAAAGAAAACAGGTACGCAAGTGAAATGGTGTACCTGGGAGGTCAATGACAGGTTTGAAAACTAACCTGGGAGAAATAAGATAATAAAATTATGTTAGTTGAGACATGTACGGTGCGCATTATTCCGTAGTCTTGTTGTTGTTGTTGTTGTTGTT
The DNA here is from genome assembly GCA_030674185.1 of Monoplex corrugatus. Lineage (NCBI taxonomy): Eukaryota > Metazoa > Mollusca > Gastropoda > Littorinimorpha > Ranellidae > Monoplex > Monoplex corrugatus. The sequence goes on from CM060309.1 coordinate 56,019,520, forward strand.
GTTGTTGTTGTTGTTGTGTGTGTGTGTGTGTGATTCTTTTTGGGAGGTGTTCTGGAGATTTTTTTGTCTGAGCTCGTTTGCTATGTTTGTGATAGTGTTATAAATAAACCGTGTTTGAAGTTGTCACCCTGTCTTCTTGGGATTCAGTTTGTTGTAAATTTCGTGTCTGTGCAGTAACAGGTCAGAGTTAAGATCTTGGGAGTATTTTTTTAATTTGTTCAGATCTTAGCATGGTCTGACACCAATATGTACTTCCATTTCTGACTGCCGATATTTTCGCATTGTTAATCATTTCTGTGTGTATACGTTTACAAATATAAGCATTGATATTGTGTATTAGCGTTTTCATCAGTCATGTAACATTTTTGTGATTGTGTAATGAATTAAGAAAAGGGTCAAGCTATTTTAATTATCCCTCTTTTTACTGCAAAAAATATTACAGGAAATTCCAATCAATGCTTTGCTTCTTAAGAACACCATGACCTATATAATCTTCAGTTTAAATAAACCTTGATGTATCACGAGGACCATTGTAAATTGTCGCAAAAGGAAAGTGGATTTTTAATATTGTCAGAAAATCGTGAAATAATTCTGTCCACACACATTCCTTGAAACGAATGAACTTTCAGACCACGTTTCAGCATGTTCGACCCTGACCTTTGTGGTATACCTTCTAAACTGATGGATGCTTTTGGGAGTCCTCAACAGTCCACAGTTTTGATCAAAATTTGTTAAACATTCATAAGAAACAGCTGAGAAAAGTGTCCACAAATTTTTCACAGAAAAACACACACCTCTTTCTGGTCCATAAGAAATAATCTTCCTTTAAAAAATGCGACAGATTAAAAAAGCAAAAAGAAAGAAAGAAAGAAAGAACGATTGAGAGGGGCGGGGGGGGGGGGGGAAGAAAGAGAGAGTGAGAGAGAGAGAGTTTGTTTGAATGTGGGCTTACGTGCGTGTGTACGTTTGTGTTGTGTGTGTGTGTGTGTGTGTGTGTGTGTGTGTGTGTGTGTGTGTGTGTGTGTGTGTGTGTGTGTGTGTGTGTGTGTATGTGTGTGTGTGTGTGTGAAAATAAGCTGCCTGTAGAATCTCCTGCAGTTTTATACCATCTTTGTATATGCAAACAGAATATAAAAACATACTTAAAAGTGCACGTTAAAACTATGTGAGTCATGTCAGTGGCTGGCTTATAGTTATAGAAACATGAAAACACCAAACAAGCATCCCCATTCAAAAATGGAAATTGTACAACAACATAGTGGAGTGCACTCAGCTCATTAACAGTTTGAGTTCCTCGTGTTCTATTAAAATATTCTCATTTTGAGCTATGCGAAGTAGTGAATCTAAATTTTGGAAAATAACACTTTACAAGAGTGGATGATAGTAATAATGTGACAGATAGTAATATATGCTCCTTTATGACTGATACAATAAAGACCTGAATACATTTTACAACACAAATGTAATCATTTGTAAATGATATATCAGCTCATCTGATCTAGCTCTTGTACGTTCATTTTTTTCTATGATTTTAACCCAGAGATACGAAGGTAGTTTTTAAACCTGCCAAAGGATGTCAGTAAATCGAAACAAAACGAAGATCACCACTACACCGTACGTAGTAGCCACTGTAACGGTACACGTGTACCGTTTCACATACACGAATACTGTAAAGTCTTGGATACTCAACGACGACTGTGTCAGCCCATGACTCAGAAGCGCAAGACTTTCAGCAAGAGACAACGAGAAAAGTACAACATGAACCCGGACACTACACAAGTAATGACGGTAAAATTACCTGCCAAGACAGGATCATGTTTTATCTCAATGAAACATACACTCGTTGTTTGTGTGGTGTTAAGTCATGCGTACATGCATATAGTATCTGCTTGATATGGTGAATTGAAAAGGTTTCATTTTAGCAGGATCTATATAGGTAGGCCTACAGTTTGCATACTTTGTCTTTGGTGGGTTTGCATGTTGGATGGTTTTATGCTTTCATTAGTCAGTGAACACTGAGATAGCTCACAGGATATCTAACGAGCTCAACTGATCTTGTACGTGTGTATACACATAGAGGGGGTTTAGATACTAGCAAGTCTACACATATCTTGACCCATGAGATCTGACCAAAAAAAAATCAATTCTTTACTCAATAGGCAGTATTCAAACAGGTTCGAACCCCAAGCTTCTAATTAAAAATATTATGTCCTAACCACTGAACTGTTATTTTATCACCACTACCTCTTATCAATGAGGTCGCCAGTTTGAAAACCAGAAATTGATTATTCGTCTCTTGTGGGTTCTAGTAAGTTACTATTAAAAAAAAAAACCACTTTCCCCACTCACACGTCCACAACACGTAAATAAATCTTAAAATCAGCGCTTTCTATGTTTCAGCTGCATAGATATTTCACTGCTGTTTTGTTGGGTTTTTATATACGGGATCTTTGGTATACTGTCTTAAGTACTTCATGTACCGGATCTTTGGTACACTCTTAGGTACTTCATGTACCGGATCTTTGGTACACTCTTAGGTACTTCATGTACCGGATCTTTGGTACACTCTTAGGTACTTCATGTACCGGATCTTTGGTACACTGTATCTTGGGTACTTCATGTACCCATCTTTGCTGCGCACAAACACGTGATGATTATCTGAAAGCCACTTAGGCAAATGATTTAGTGTTGCTTGTAGTCAGAGTATTTAAACAGGAGACGTTCAGCTTGCGTGATAAAAGTGTGTAACGACACATTCAGCGTGTGAACTGGTCAGGTGCATTGGTGACTAGAAGTGTCAGTTTATGTACAGATACAGTGACACTAAGCGGTAGATATCTGTGCTGGCAGTTCTAACTTTCTACAATCGCTTACAGATACAGTGACACTAAGCGGTAATATCTGTGCTGACAGTTCTAACTTTCTACAATCGCTTACAGATACAGTGACACTAAGCGGTAGATATCTGTGCTGACAGTTCTAACTTTCTACAATCGCTTACAGATACAGTGACACTAAGCGGTAGATATCTGGACTGGCAGTTCTAACTTTCTACAATCGCTTACAGATACAGTGACACTAAGCGGTAGATATCTGTGCTGACAGTTCTAACTTTCTACAATCGCTTACAGATACAGTGACACTAAGCGGTAGATATCTGTGCTGACAGTTCCAACTTTCTACAATCGCCCACAGCAAATGGTGAGTTAATCGATTTCTTGAATTTCTCATGAGAAAATCTGAGTGTGGCCTTCACTGGAAAACTAGAAAGTAGACATAATAGAAGAGGAAGATCAACGAATCTGATGAAGGGAGGTTATTTCATATTGACCAGAGAAGGAAAGCTGTGTGTGCGTGTGTGTGTGTGTGTGTGTGTGTGTGTGTGTGTGTGTGTGTGTGTGTGTGTGTGTGTGTGTGTGTGTGTGTGTGTGTGTGAGAGAGAGAGAGAGAGAGAGAGACAGACAGACAGACAGACAGACAGACAGACAGACAAGAGAGTTTTCAGGAAGTGCGTGAACAGCCCGTTCACGAGAACTTCCGACAATACTTCCACAAAACGATCTACCATCGTCCTTGCTTCATGTAAAGTTTGTTTGTTTGTTTGTTTGTTTTTGTCATATGGTGTTGGTTTTTTTTCGAGACCACAATGACCTTGAGAAGTACAAAATCTAGATTATCTCCTGAGCAGCTAGAATTTCAAATAACCTGATCTATTTTGGATTTTTGACAGAGTCATTGCACGCATGAAAACAGTTTTTGACATAAGTACAGAAACAATCAAGCTTACTTTATAAATAAACATAGTTTTATTGCAAAGATTATTAGTGAGTATGTACTCATTTTGATTGTTCATGTATATATGTATGTTTCAGTACATTTGTGAAAAATCCAAAGATAATTTGTGAGTATGTACTCATTTAGGGTCCAAGAGATTGAGCCATATGTAAGAACGGACTCTACTGCTGCTCGGAAGAAGTTCCTTTTCAGTTTGTCTGGTAGATTGGATTTCCAGATTTTATCCAGTTGATTTAGAGTGCCCCAGGCATTTCCGAGTCTGGTGTTGACGTCTTGTTCTGTGGAGTCAATGTAGCTGCCAAGGTATTTAAAGTCTTGAACTTGTTTGATCGTATCTCCATTGAGACTTCTCATACCTTCTGATGCGTCTTGGTTCAGACAAATGAACTGTTTTGTTCGCATTGAGGTGGAGCCCGATCTCCATTGCTGTTTTTTTGACATTGTGAAGGAGAGATGTTGCATCCTTTAGGAAGTCTGCGAGAACAGCCAGGTCATCAGCGTAATCCGCATCTGTTATTTTTACCGCAGGGTAGCGTCTGCTCTTCCGTTCTGTGAGGGTAAAGCCGAGTTTTTTGTTCTTATCCACTTCTTTCCTTAGCACATAATCGAGACAAATGATGAAAATGTAGGGGGCAAGCGTATCTCCTTGAAGGACTCCAGCAGTGATGTCGAAGTAGTTTGTGTCTCCGTCGGGGGAGCGAACCATACAGCGGATCTGATACAGCATCAAAATGGCGTCTACTGTTTCCTTGGGTAGTCCATATGCAGTTAGAATCTCATTCATCTTTCTTCGGTGGATTGAATCAAAAGCTTTGGAAAAGTCGATAAATAGGAGAACAGCTGGGACTTTTTTGGTTTTTATGCCTTCCAATATACGTCTGATGGTGAGTATTTGTCCTGATGTCAATCTGTTTTGGCGAAACACGTTTTGGTTTTTCCTCAGAACTGGATCTATCTCCGGCCTTATCCTATTTAGGAGCATTAGGTTGTAGATCTTTGCAGAAATTGCAGTTAATGTGATTCCGCGGTAGTTCTTTGTGATTCTGAGGTCATTTTTGGAGAAGAAGATTGATAGAGCATACACACGAATGCTGAGTGCAGCCCTGAACAAATCCTGGAGAGAACATCCAACTAACAAAGAGTTATTCGGTAAGATCTCCCCAATCAGTAAATCAATACGTCAACAAAGACTGCGCTTCGCGGGACACTGCTGGCGTAGCAAAGAAGAACTGGTGGGAGATGTTCTACAATGGAGACCCAGCCACGGCAAACAAAGACCAGGACGTCCAAAGAAGACCTTCATCGACCAACTGATCGATGATACGGGCTGTCAGTATGATGAACTACCTACTGCAATGTCTGACAGAGAAGGATGGAAGAAACGTGTCATGGATAGTCGAGCACGCTCGACATGATGATGATGATGTACTCATTTTGATTGTTTATGTATATTATGTGTGTTTCAGTGCATCTCTGTGTCTTGTAACTGTAATGCGTGGTGAGTCGAGAGTGGTTTGGAAAATAGCACTATACTTATCTTTGCAAGAAACGAATTGAATATGTGTTCAAAAAAGCATGTTTGCTAATAAACGTTGACTATTCCTTTACAAGTCTGTACAGTTATCTACTTGAGGAATCCTAGTCATTCTGATTGTCATTTGTCTGTGTTTCTCAGGCCAGCATGTCAGATCTGCTCAAGACAGTGCAAGATTTCTGTCAACAAGCCGTTGTTCTTGTCAAGGATGCTAGCGCCGGAGCCCCAGGGACAATAACAACCCAAGCTCTTGGGGTTGGAATCCTGGTGGGCCTCTTGGCTTACCGTCTGATGAAGAAACATTATCGTCTGCCTCCAGGACCTCGGCCTTTGCCTCTGCTGGGCAATATTCTGTCCATGACGAGCAGTGAAGAGCTGTACATAAAGCTTGCTCGCTGGGCCCGAGAGAACTATGGCCCCATCATCAGTATCTACTTCGGCCCTGTTCTCTGTGTCACGCTCAACGACCTGCAGTCTGTCAACGAGGCCCTTGTGCACAAAGGTAGGCTTCACTTCTTCTCAGTTTTAATGTATTTTGTTTTTCTACTTAGTTGCAACACACACACACACACACACACACACACACACACACACACACACACACACACACACACACACACACACACACACACACAACACACATACACACACACATACACACACGCGCACACATAGATATATACATACACAGACATATATATACATATATATATGTACAAAAATATCTCTATCTTTCTATTTATGTATATCTCTGTATGTAAAATAGAATACATGGTTTTGCATTGAAAACAAAGGCTTGGAAAGGGCGAAGTCTACCTGTATGAGGGCATATTGGTGGCTGATGAGGTCTATGTTGGATAAGTAAGTCTTTCCACAGTAACTGCAGTTAGGTGAAGGTTTAGACTGAGTTGGGTACTGTAGGATCTTGGTTCCTCCGTCTGCCATTGTCTCTTCTATACTGGCCCTCAAAGAAGGTGGTAGCTTGGTGGACTGTGTGTCTCCATACTGGCGATCAGCAGCTAAAGTTGTCCATTGCAGGACAGTTCTCTGTACACTGCGAGCTGTGCCAGACAGATGATAGTCTACCATTCTGAACATATGACCTGCCCAGAGCATTTGAATCTTGAGGAGCAGGGCCTCAATGCTGGTGGCTTCCACTGCCGTGAGAACTTCGGTCTTGATAATGAAATCTTGGCAGTATTTGTTGAGAATGGTGTGAAGACAATGCTGATGAAAACGCTTGAAGAGCCACTGGTGCCAACGGTAGTTTACTCAGGATTCGGTTTCATATAGGAGAATTGTCTTCACAACACTTTGTAGCTGCTGATCTTTGTGTCTTTCTTCAGGTGGTTGTTGTTCCAGACGTGTATGCAGAGTCTGTCAAAGGAACTGTTTGCCTTGTCCCATTTATTGTATACAACTTTATCAGTCTTAGCGTCATAGAATATTACACACCACAACAAGCTGTCCTGGCGTACTGCTTTCAGCTCTGTATTTAATGGAAATATTGTGAGGCTGGTACTCAGTGTGCAGTTTGATGGAGAATTTCAGTTCTCTTCAAGTGACAAAAAGACCGAAGATTTTAGCAGTCTCTGAGATGCAAGACATTAATCTCCGCATGGCTGACTCAGTGTGAGCAACAAAAGGAGGGTTGTCTACAAATAGGAGCTGTCTGATCGGTTGCTCCTTGGTCTCTGTATTGCTCTGCAGCGTCAGGTTGAACAAGCTGCCGTCAGTGTAACTGTTGTATGTATCATCATCATGATCATTGTTTATCGTGGCCTGCTGCAGCATCATACAAAAGAATATTGTGCAACAAGGCAGGAGCGAGTACACATCCCTGCTTTTACACCACTGGCAATGGGAAACGATTGTGAGAAGTTGTAGCTATATCTGACATGGCCGAACTAGTTTTCGTGAACATGAATGACCGTAGCGAAGACTTCCAGTTGACAGCTAACCGTTTTCCAGGATTTTTCAGTGTCACTTACTGTTCATGGGATTTAACTCTTTGACGACGGACTACTTCGATCGAAGTAACAGCTGAGCTCTCACTGAGGACGGGCTACTTCGATCATAGTAACAGAGGGTCTAGGTTATATAACTCCCTCTACTTTTGTTATGTTAATGATTTAGTTGTTGGCAATTGCTTTCCTTGTGGAGTGAACTTCCGTTGAACGCTTCAACCACATTTTCCGGTTTCTTTGTCTTAAATCGATGTATAAGTTTACTTGCACCTGGTTCTCAGTGATTTCACTATGGCAGCCCTAGGCCAGCAGGAGAGCTCAGCTGTGGCAAGTGCAGTCACAATAGAGTTAAGGCTTTCTTCAGGTCGACAAAGGTGATGTAGAATCCTTTGTTTCGTTCACTGCACTTTTCGTGGATTTACATCAAGACGAACACCATGAAGCCCCACTGAATCTCTTGGGTATTTTCTTTTGTATTGGCGGTTACCAGATTGTTTAGCGGTATTCATCAAGAATGTTGATGGGAATTGGGAGTAGGGTAAATACATGATGCTTGGAACAATTAGATTTCTCTCTTTTGCTCTTGTAAAGGGTGATGATGACTGCATCACCGAGGTCTTGTGGAAGGTTTTACTTTTAAAGCAACAAAGGGAACACTCCTAGGATTTTCTGTTTGATGCTGGGCCTCCGTCCTTCCTTGTCTCCCCTGGTTCAGTACCATTGATTTGCTGTGGTGGCTTTCTTTCTCTTCAGCTGCTCTATAGATATTATAATCTCTTGCAGTGTTGGTGTATCATCAAAGTTGGTCTTCACTGGTTGTTATGAGATGCGGTCAATCACTGTGGTTTCTTTGGCCGTGCTACAGGCATTGAACAGGGTGTGAAAGTGCTACAGATAGAGTCTTTGTCAATCAGCACCTTCTGTCTGTCTGCGCTCATTATGAGTTTTCAGATCTGGCAGGATGGGTCTTATACCGCTTTCAAAGCATCACAGAAACTCTTAAAGTCACCAGTGTCAGCGTAAAGCTGAGTTCTGTCTGATCAGTGTTCTACCACTTTTCGTTCTTTAAACATATAGTGAGACTCTGACTTTAAACTCTTGGATTCTCTTGCTTTTGGCCGTTGTGTATGCCAAAAACATTTCCGGTAAAACCAAAAAAGTACATCCACTGTTTTAGTCACTCATATCTCCAAAACTTATAAAAATGTATCAGCATTGAAGAAAGATATTCTTTATTAAACAATATGATTTATGAATATTGATTGTCAACTTAAATGCAACTCTCCGTTTAATCACATGATCTTTCTGTCTCTGTATCTGCCTCTATCTCAAACACACACGCACACACGCACTTTCACAAAGAATACATACACACATCACAGAATGATTCCCCACAGCCTCACCCCCCCCCCCCACACACATGTATACACACAGTGACGAACACACTACAGAGCTTGCCGTGCTCAAGAAAGAGAGAGCTCTCAGTGGACTTTCATCTTGAAATTTAGCGGTTGATATTTCTGCTAGATATGACGTATGTCACGAATACATCGCTGATCGTGGAATCATGGCGCTACGTCGTACGTCAACGGCATATCTAAGAGATTGGCTAGTAAAACTGGATTCATATTGGACAGTCTATCAACTAATACAGATACTCGCCCCACAGCCCCTCGGATCTACACCGAATGGATGGCAAAATCCAAATGATAGGACATAAAGCTACAGAGAACACTAAAAGATCTCAAGTCACGTGGGATGCATTTAACTGAGATCAGCTGTCTGACGAATAAACGAGGAACAAAATGCATACTTGACAAACCAAAACAGAATTACAATTAGTTTCTTCAAGAGAGATTCAACGCACCGGGACAATTCCGTATGCGCTCCACTCAAATGCGCCAGTGATGATCTGACAAACTCCGTAACTATGGAAAACCCTATCGATTGGTAAGGTCTTGAACTGACAGGGGTGAAGGGGACATATGACACAGCTGATACCACCAGACTGAGTGGAGGATTAAGATGTTTAGGAAACAGGCCAATTCTCATGTTTCAGACTCAACTGAACTCAAGATATAAGATCTTGATTACACAGTTGTATCAACTGAGCCCGGCAACCAACTTAAACTGTGGCCTGTCTGAGGCTCAAACCCACGAACCATAGTTTATTAACATGGCGGTCTAAGCAACAGAGCTAACGGGGCCACTAAACTGTGGCTTGATTGATGGTGAAAGCACAACCTCTGTGTTATCAGTGTAGCTCTGTAACCACCCAAGCTAACATACCAAAGCCTGGGACACGCCTCAGGATCGAACCCATGGCCCTTGTGTTATCAACACGATGCTCTAACCAACCAAGCCAATGAGCCAAAATCAAAGTGAAATTTCATAAACACAAAAGTTTAAGATTGGCGTGAAATGTTTGTTCTTCCCACACATCTAAAAAAACAAACAAAAAAAAAAAAAAAAACCTCAGCCATATTCAACTTTCAGTCTGCAGTAATGTTCATCTTACTCATTGTACTGTTCCTTATACTGTCCAGTTACTAATGATAATAATAACGGTACTGTTATTGATCAAAAGGAAGACTGTGACAAAAGCAATGATTCCTTTCTGCTTTCTGTGTCAGGTAGTGACTTTGCAGGCAGACCATTCCTCTTTTCTCTAAATGCGCTCAGTGAAGGATCTAAGAACATAATTTTTGCTGACTACACCCCAGCCTGGAAGCTTCACCGCAAGATCTCCATGCAGGCCATCAGACACTACATGACAGGCTCCCACCTGGAGAAGGTCGTGCATGAAACCCTGACCACAGTAACTGCTCAGATGGCTGCAGAGACAGGACCTTTTGACCCTCATCCATACAACACCACCCTTATGTTTCACATCATTGATTTCATCTGTTTTGGAGAATCAAAACCCTACGACGACCCTTCCATTCAAAAGCTCCTGGATACCTCTGATCAAGTGGATAAGATCATTGGAAATGGGTTTTTTGAAGATATCATACCCTTGTTAAAGTACTGGCCCACTAAAAAGTTTACATTTGTTCTCGACGCATTTCAAGAGTTTGGGGACTACGTGGAGACCAACATCGAGAAACACCGGGAGAGGTTTTCTCCCGACAATGTCCGTGATATCACAGACAGTCTTCTGCTGGCCCAGATGGAGGCTGCACGTGAAGAGAGTGCAGAGGTCATGGCCATGTTCACAGATGTACATTTACGGGAAACCGTTTCTGATCTGTTTGGAGCTGGTATGGACACATCACGCTACACCATGGACTGGGCCATGCTGTTCATGGCTGGACATCCAGAGGTGAGAATTGAGGGATACACGCACTTTCTCACGCACGTAATATAGTCAAGCGTACAGCTAGGCTCCGCATACACAAATGTATAAGCAAGCACACACACACTCACGCACACACACACACACGCACGCACACACATTCGCACGCACACGCACACACACACACACTGTGACGTGTGTTGACAGTAAACAGCGTGCGGATAACAGCACGGCATGATTTTCGTTTAAATGATAACTGATTGCTGTTCACTGTGAAGTGTATATATATATATAGACAGTTGAGAATCAGACAGTGAGGAGTAAAGACGAAGAAGCATTGCCCTGTCTTCCGAGTTGGCTGTAGAAAGAACGAATGATGGTGTCAGAATCGTGATTACGAACTCTAACAAAAAAGCCAGAATATTGAAGACTAAAGTTCAACCATGGAAGATGAACAAGAAGAGAGAAAAGCCAGTCGACGACATGCCAAGATTCCCTTGCCTCCTAAACTTGATGTGAATGGAGGAAACCTGCAGAGCAGCTGCCGGAAATTCAAGAGGCTTTGGGACAGCTATGAAATTGTGACAACACAGACAGAAGAAGACTCAACACACAGAACAGCAGTTTTTCTTTCTTGCATCGGGCTGGATGCTATGGACATCTATGAAGGATTGGCATTTGCTAATGAAGCTGAAAGAAATTACATTGACACTGTTCTCCAGAAATTCGAAGAATACTGTGTGGGTTCAACCAATGAAACTTACGAAGCATTCAGATTCAACTGCAGACATCAAGCAGCAGGAGAATCTATCGAACAGTTTGTAGCAGAACTGCGGAGACTGATCAAGACCTGTAACTATGGTACATTGGAAGACAGACTGTTGAGAGATCAAATCGTACTGGGTGTACATGATGAGACTCTGCGATCAAAATTACTGGAAGTGCGACAGCTGACATTGACTGCATGTATTGGTATGTGCAGAGCGCATGAATCAAGTCAACATCAAACCATCCAAATGATGAGAAAAACGCAGGACACGCAGGAAGTCCAAGTTTTCAAAGAAAAGAAGACAGCAAAGCAGTATAGCAAAGGAAACAAACCAGAGTACAGAGAGAAATGCGGATATTGTGGTGGAAAGCACCCAAGAGCAAAAGAGAAATGTCCAGCATTTGGAAGAAAATGCAAAGCTTGTGGAGGAAATAATCACTTTTCTTCATGCTGCAGAACACCCAAGAAAAGTCAAAAGAAAAGAGTTCGGCACTTCGAAGAAGAAGAGACTGACACTGAAAGTGATAATGAAATCCTCGGGATCGAAGACAAAACCAGAAAAAAGGAGAGAAACATACGAGCAAAAATGCTGATAAATGAGATGCCAGTAACATTTCTTCTTGACACAGGTGCAACAACAAACGTGATGTCTGAGAGCCTGTACAGAGAAGTCACAGGAGATGAAAGAAAGTCTGACCTGCAAGAGACGAAGAAGAAGCTGGTGATGTTCAACGGAACAGAAATGAAGCCTGTGGGGGAGATAGTGCTGCGAGTGAAAAACCCCAAGAACAGAAGGAAATACAAAGTCAACTTCGCGATCACCAAAACGGACTGTAAGCCAGTACTGGGACTGAAAGCTGTACAGCACATGCAATTGTTGACGATCAATGAAGAGAACATTGCAACGATGGCGGCGAATCAGAAAGAGGAGGAAAATGCAAAAGATATGCTCACAAAGTACAACGATATCTTTGAAGGAGAAGGGAAACTAGAAGGGAAATTACACATAAAAACAGACCCCAGTATTGCTCCAGTGAAGATGCCTTGCAGAAAGTGGCCGATAGCAGTGCAAGAGAAAGTGAAGGACGAGCTGAAGAGGTTGAAAAAACTGGACGTGGTCACTAAAGTAGACACGCCAACGGATTGGATAAGCAGTTTGGTCTTAGCAACAAAGAGCAATGGGAAAGTCAGACTGTGCATCGACCCTAAGCCACTGAACAAAGCCCTCAGGAGAAACAGTACCCCATGCCAACCATTGATGACGTACTGCCTCTCCTCAAAGATGCAAAATACTTCACACACCTGGACGCGAAAAACGGGTTTTGGCACGTTGAACTGGACGAAGACAGCAGCTACCTGACAACATTTGAGACGCCTTTTGGCAAATACCGATGGAAACGAATGCCCTTTGGAATTTCACCAGCCCCAGAAGTATTCCAGAGGAAGATTGACATCGCTCTGGCAGGACTGCCAGGCGTGGTGGCGGTTCATGATGACATCTTTGTTTTTGGCAGAGGACCAACCGACGAAGCAGGAGCACAAGTTCATGATACCAACCTGAACCGTTTGCTACAACGATGCCGGAAAACTGGAATCAAACTCAACAAGGAGAAGGTTGAGATGAAACGAACAGTATATCATATTTGGGACACATCTTCTCAAGAGAAGGCTTGAAAGCCGACCCAAAGAAATTGGACGCTGTCCAACAACTCCCAGTGCCAGAAGACAAAGCAGCTGTGCAGAGACTACTCGGTGTAGTCGGATACCTTCAGAAATTTGCACCAAACCTGTCTGAGGCAGCAGCACCACTCAGAGAACTGGTCAAAAAAGACGTCCACTTCAGATGGGATGAAGACGTCCACGGAGAAGCCCTGAAGAAAGTGAAGAAGATACTCTCTGAGCCACCGGTACTTCGCTACTATGACTTTTCAGGAAAGCGTACTACCACCCTTCAGTGTGATGCTTCACAGTTTGGACTTGGAGCTTGTCTCATGCAGGATGGTCAACCGATTCAGTACGCATCTCGAGCCTTGACCGAGACAGAAAAAAGCTATGCTCAAATAGAAAAGGAGATGTTGGCAATACTCTTCAGTCTGGAAAGGTTTGAGAGATACGTCTGTGGAAGAGACATCCTGGTGGAGACCGACCACAAACCACTAGAGACCATTCACAAGAAGAGCCTGCTCTCAGCACCTAAGAGGATTCAGAGAATGCTACTCAGAACTCAGAAGTTCAGGTACACGGTAGTGTACAAGCGTGGATCTGAGATGCACTTGGCTGATGCCCTCAGCAGAGCAGTCTGTGGAAAAGCGGAACAGCAAGTCACCCACAAGGAAGCCGTTTTCCTCACAGACCTGGAGAAAACAGACTCATTATAAGAACTGGCCATCAGCCAAGAGAGACTGAACAGTCTGCAGCAAGCAACTCAGGAAGATGCAACCATGAAAACCCTGAAAGCTGTCATTCTACAAGGCTGGCCAGTGGAGAAACAACAACTTTCATTACAGTTACAAGATTATTTTCCTTTTAGGGAGGAACTGTCAGTCCACAACGGGCTTGTCTTCAAAAGCCACAGAGTAATTGTACCTGAAAGCGAAAGAGCAGACATCCTTGAGAATCTTCATGCAAGCCACTCAGGAATTCAGAGCTGCATAAGAAGAGCACGTGAGGTAGTCTACTGGCCCAGGATGAACATGGACATTGAAGATTTTGTCAAAACATGCAGCGCCTGTAACACATACCAACGTGGTCAACAGAAGGAACCCCTTAACAGCACAGAGATCCCTGACCTGCCCTGGCAACACATCGCTTGTGACATCTTTGAACATAATGGCAATGAATACCTGGTCACGGTCGATCACTACTCTGATTTCTTTGAGATTGATCGGTTACAAACAAGAGAATCCAAAGAGGTCATCATCTGTCTGAAGAGACACTTGGCAAGACACGGAATACCAGAACGCCTGACAACAGACTGGGGAAACTCAATTCACATCAAACCAGTTTGGAAAGTTCAGAAAAACATATGGGTTTGAACACGTAACAAGCTCACCACACTACCCTCAGTCCAATGGAAAAGCAGAGAGCGCGGTGAAGGCTGCAAAGACGTGCATGAAGAAAGCAGAACACAACAATCAAGATCCCTTCCTCGCTTTACTTGAGCTGAGAAACATCCCGACAGAGACTGTAAACAGTTCGCCTGCTCAGAGACTGTTCGGCAGAAGAACACGAACACAAGTGCCGACGTCAAAGCCATTACTCCTACCTACAGTTGTACCAATCAAGAAAGAACTTGAGAAAAGGAAACTGAAGCAAGTGCACTACTACAACAGAAGCGCAGTAGAGCTGACAGAACTGAGTCCAGGACAGATTGTGAAATTCCAACCTCCAGGATCCAAAAAGTGGATCAGCGCCAAAGTAGACCAACAGGTGAACATCCGGTCATATAACATTCGCACAGAGGACGGACGTCAATACAGAAGGAATCGTCGTCAGCTACGAGACACAACAGAAACGGAGCTTCAGTAGACAGTCAACCCTCAACGACTTGTCCAGAGAAGGATGATTTCTGGAAGACATCAGGAAAGCGACACATCGGGCAAGCAACAGCAAGTCATCATTCCATCAAAACAGATGCTGGAAGATAACAAGAAAACTGGAACTGGAACAGATGTCAGGACGCCAGCATCGTCTGTCCGTGAGAACTCATCTGATCAGTCACCAGTCATCAAAATGTCTGAGACAACCAGCATCAAGGAGCCAGATGAAGTTATCAAACAAACAAGGACAGAACCAGTTAGTTCTCCTTACAGAACAAGATCTGGAAGACAAAGCAAAAGGCCAGATTTCCTGAAATATGAATGAAACTGAAGACTCTGCCACAATCAGATAAACTGAAAGCATTGCGAAATATGGACATGATGATGATGGATAGTATAATGATCAGAGATAAAATGAGGTGAATGAATGATTGGGCCCTGTGCGTGAGAATGAGTGTTAAGTTAATGTGATAAAGGTAGGAAACATTTATTTCGTATGGACTGAAAGATAGGAAAAATGATTAATTGATTTTGTTTCCTTAGAAAGGGAGATGTGACGTGTGTTGACAGTAAACAGCGTGCGGATAGCAGCACGGCATGACATTCGTTTAAATGATAACTGATTGCTGTTCACTGTGAAGTGTATATAAGTTTATATAGACAGTTGAGAATCAGACTGAGGAGTAAAGACGAAGAAGCGTTGCCCTGTCTTCCGAGTTGGCTGTAGAAAGAACGAAACACACACACACACACACACACACACACACACACACACCACACGCACGCACACACACGCATGCACACACCCACACACACATATTTATATAATTTAAGAGAGTACTCTAAATCCATTCTTCTTCTGATTTTGTCTTGGTATTGTGTTCCGTAACACAGGATTTGAGGCTTTACTGCATGTATTTTGAAATATAGTACGTTCAGTGTGCAGAGACATTGTCCTGAAAATATGAAGCCAAAACTGAAAACGTGTACTGTTCCGTATTTCATTGTTTTTATTTGCAACTGTGGAGGGTGTGAATGAGAATTGTTGCGAAAATTCAATAATTTAACACTAAATTTTGGTCATCACAGTGGATTACAGAGAAGTTGAGAAAGTCTAAATTTGGAATTTCCAGGTTCAAAGTCACATGGAATCCCCCCTCCCAAAAAAGTGCCTGACATCAAGACCTCATGGGTTTGAAGTCTGTTCAAGAGGGATTCATGGCACTCGGACAATTCCATATGCACTCCACCTAAAGCTGCCAAAAATTACCTGGTAGGCTCCTTGAGCTGCACAAAACAGTATGCGCCAGCAAGGTGTTGAAATGGAGAGGTTGTGGGACTAAGCCTGAGAAATGCTAAGCTGACACCACGAGGTCAATTCAGTTCATGTTACTTATAGCTCAGCCGACGACTAAAGCCACATTAGGGCTAACACCACGTAAAAAAAACCTTCAAGTTTAATTGAAACGATAACATTTCAAAACCAAACACATAATCACTCTTTCAAATCTAAAATCCATTTGAACAGCTTTTCTGTTCCGTATGATTGTATGAGATGAAGCAGCTGACATCATCAGAATGATTGGAGCATTAGTATAGGCAACTAACAGGCCATGTTTCATGTTGATGGCTGGGATTGTACACGATACATCAAATATTGAAGCTCTGTGAAAAGTGCCAACCAGCCCACATAAAACAGGTGTGACCCACTAGAGACTCGAACCCACGAACTCTGTGCTATCAACGTGGCGCTCAGAACAGGTGAGCTGATGGGCCACTAGCTTCAGGAAGGTGTGTGACCAGCATTTTGTTAAGAACGTCAATATCTACAGTAAGTTTTCATTGTTCTAATTGTCCGCAATGCACCGCAAAATGTATTTCAACCAAAGCTCTTTTAATGTCACAGTGACCCTGAGAAGTACGAAATCTGGATTTTCTGTGATAACCTTTGTAAAAGAAATGACTATGTTAGAAATGGTTTGTCACTTTGTTCATTTATTTCTTTCCTTTTTGATCCAGGTAGATATGAATATATTTTTATTTCATTCTTTGATTCGTGGACTGCTACAGATACAGAAGCGTGCACAGGCTGAAATCGACACAGCTGTAGGGAGTCGGATGCCAGGGATGGGGGACAGGAGCAAACTGCAGTATACACAGGCAGTGCTGTACGAGATTATGAGGCTGGGAATTGTGGCTCCGTCTGCTGTGCCCCATAGAACTCTACGTGACACCACTGTTGGTGGCTATGATGTGCCCAAGGTGTGTGTGTGTGTGTGTGTGTGTGTGTGTGTGTGTGTGTGTGTGTGTGTGTGTGTGTGTGTGTATGTGTGCGTGCGTGTGTGTATGTATGTGTGTGTGTGTGTGTGTGTGTGTGGTGTTAGGTACTTATTTCCTTTTTGTCATGTAAAATTTGCGCTGCTGTCTTTGGGGAGACGCGTCCTTGCATTGCAGCGTGACCCAATTTTCTTCTTTTTCTGTTTATGTGTATATCTGTTTACTCTATGAAAGTCGAGGTTTGCTAAGAACTTTTGTCAGGGACAGAGTAGTTTTTGCTCAATAATTTTGCCAAGGAGAAATTCCCTCGGTTTGTTTATAGTATGCTGAATGCACGCTACATATGGGGCCTGAGTTTATCATCTTATCTGAAAGATTAACATCTAGTCAACAACTTGAGATCTTTTGGAGGTGCTCGTTCTGTGATTAACCAGGGATTCTATTGTCCTAATCTTTAACTACAAGTTAACACTCTCTAAACAGACACTATTGTTGATAGGTATGATATGCCCAAGGAATGTGTGACATCACATTGATGACTATGATGTGCCCAAGGTATATATGACATCGTGTTGATGGCTATGATGTGCCCAAGGTATATATGACATCATGTTGATGGCTATGATGTGCACAATGTATGCATGACATAATGCAATGCCTATGATGTGTCCAAGGCATGTGTGACATCATGTCAATGGTTATGATGTGCCCAAGACATGTGTGACATCATGTTGATGGCTATGATCTATCCAAGGCATGCATGACGTCATATAGATGGCTATGGTGTTCCCAAGTTATGTATGATATAATTCTACGGCAATGAAATGCCCAAGGTATGTAAAACATTACTGTGTATAGCTATCATGTGCTCAAGGTATGTATGACATCACTGTTTATGGCTATAGTGTGCTCAAGGTATGTATGACATTATGCTGATGACTATGATGTGCCCAAGGTATGTATGGCATCACTGTTCATGGCTATGATGTGCCCAAGGTGTGTATGGTATCATGTCGATGGCTATGATGTGCCCAAGGTGTGTCTGGTATCATGTTGATGGCTATGATGTGCCCAAGGTGTGTATGGCATATGTTGATGGCTATGATGTGCCCAAGGTATGTATGGCATATGTTGATGGCTATGATGTGCCCAAGGTATGTTTGGCATCATGTTGATGGTTATGATGTGCCCAAGGTATGTATGGCATCATGTTGATGGCTATGATGTGCCCAATGTATGTATGGCATCATGTTGATGGCTATGATGTGCCCAAGGTGTGTATGGTATCATGTTGATGGCTATGATGTGCCCAAGGTGTGTATGGCATCATGTTGATGGTTATGATGTGCCCAATGTATGTATGGCATCATGTTGATGGTTATGATGTGCCCAAGATATGTATGGCATCATGTTGATGGCTATGATGTGCCCAATGTATGTATGGCATCATGTTGATGGCTATGATGTGCCCAAGGTGTGTATGGTATCATGTTGATGGCTATGATGTGCCCAAGGTGTGTATGGCATCATGTTGATGGTTATGATGTGCCCAATGTATGTATGGCATCATGTTGATGGTTATGATGTGCCCAAGATATGTATGGCATCATGTTGATGGCTATGATGTGCCCAATGTATGTATGGCATCATGTTGATGGCTATGATGTGCCCAAGGTGTGTATGGATCATGTTGATGGCTATGATGTGCCCAAGGTGTGTATGGCATCATGTTGATGGTTATGATGTGCCCAATGTATGTATGGCATCATGTTGATGGTTATGATGTGCCCAAGGTGTGTATGGTATCATGTTGATGGCTATGATGTGCCCAATGTATGTATGGCATCATGTTGATGGTTATGATGTGCCCAAGGTGTGTATGGTATCATGTTGATGGCTATGATGTGCCCAATGTATGTATGGCATCATGTTGATGGTTATGATGTGCCCAATGTATGTATGGCATCATGTTGATGGCTATGATGTGCCCAAGGTGTGTATGGTATCATGTTGATGGCTATGATGTGCCCAATGTATGTATGGCATCATGTTGATGGCTATGATGTGCCCAAGTATGTTTGGCATCATGTTGATGGTTATGATGTGCCCAAGATATGTATGGCATCATGTTGATGACTATGATGTGCCCAAGGTATGTTTGGCATCATGTTGATGGTTATGATGTGCCCAAGGTGTGTATGGCATCATGTTGATGACTAAGAGGCGCCCATAGTGTGTATGCCATATGTGTGATGGCTGAATGTCCATTAATTTACAATTATGATGTGCAGAACGTATGCGTGTCATCATGTTGACAGCTACGATATGTCACCACTGACCTATATAAACTTGTTATAGGTATCTGTTGCACACACACACACACACACAACACACACACACACACACACACACACACACACACACACACACACACACACACACACACACACACACACACACGAACACAAATATCACATACGTACCCTCCCCTTCCCACACACGTTATACGTATTTGTCTAGTAACAAACGGGACGGAAACACATCCACAGTCCACTTTGTATGCTTCTTGTCTGTTTTTATATATATATATATATATATATATATATATATATATTTATTATTGTTATTGATTTGTTAATTTGTTTTATCAGGACACCATGGTGTTGATAAATCTGTGGGCCGTGTCACGTGACCCCAAGCTATGGGATCAGCCAGAACAGTTCAAGCCTGACCGTTTCCTGGATGATCAAGGTGAATTGTCTGTCTGTCTGCATAATTCTCTCTCTCTCCGTCTCTCTTTCTCTCTCTCTCTCTCTATCTATCTATCTATCTATCTATCTATCTATCTATCTATCTATCTATCTCTGTCTCTCTCCCACTCTCTCTCTCTCTCATTCTGCTTTGTGTATGTGTGTCTGTCTGCAAACCCACCTCTCTCTCTGTCTGTGTTTCTCTCTCTGTTTCTCTGTCTCTCTACCTTCTCTGTGTCTGTTTGTCTCTCTCTGTCTCTTTGTTTCTGTGACTCCCTGCTCTCTGTGTTTCTCCTCTCTCTGTGTCTCTGTCCCACCCTTCGTCTCTCTCTCTCTCTCTCTCTCACTCACATGCATACCATCACCACCATCACACCACCACAGTAACAACAAATCATATAATCTATCCCACATGGTTTCAGTCTTAAATGTATTGTGACTGTTATTCTTTTTATCCAGTTTTGAGGAACGAGATGGAGAAGTCTAGAAGAAACGCGGATGTCTATGACAGGGTTTTGAAAACAGAAAGACGTACATTACGGATTGTGCGGGAATAGAGTTCTAGATGACAGCAACTTGGGAGCAAAATGATATCTGGCCATAGCTTTTTGTGTTTACTATAGGCAGTATGAGGAGCAGTTCAGCGTTAGACAGCAGACAATGAGATATACATATTGATTGGCCACATGTCCCATGGGAGGTCTGAGATTTAACTTTTAAACTTAAACCAGAAGAACAAGAAAACCAATGTAAGCGCGTCTCCAACAAGACAGAACAAAACAAGCGCAAATTTTCGGCCAACTAGCCTTTGTCAAGCGCGAACGCACGGTCACAGACAAATCACAGACACCAAACAATGGATAATAAAAACGGGACTAAAAACTTCCCTGCCGCCTCGTCCAGTGGGTAAGAGATGGAATGCCATCTCTTACCCACTGGACGAGGCGGCAGGGAAGTTTTTCATTTGCGCTTGTTTTGTTTTGTCTTGTTGGAGACGCGCTTACATTGGTTTTCTTGTTCTTCTGGTTTGTGTTTGCTTGGGCGCGGGCAGTCACTCTTGTTTTGGATCTTTTAAACTTAAATTTAATTTGATTACCAATTCCAGTGGCACAGTTTTTCAGCACAATGGTCTATCATCTACAGAATTGTGGATTCTAACCTCACCTGTCCTGTAAAATTATTGTGGAATTTTCAATACCACCACCTCGTACACACGTTTTGTGTGCTATGGGCTTGTGGGGAAAATGGGACAATGCAGTCGAGTTTCATCCACTGCAAGGATTTGTCATTGGGGGTATTGTTCAAGTTTATTGACCAACACCATAGGTACGTGTATCTCTCAGGCTTGGTTAATACCAGGGTCTATCATAAAAAGAAGTGAAGCGTTATGGCACCATCATGCAGTGTAAATCCAGAATGACCGTCATACCTTCATGATTATCATCTCCATCATCATGAATCATCATAACATTGTGAAAATTTGATCAAGACTGTGACCAATGAAGTGGTGTGGAAAATGGCATAGGAAAAGATTTCATTTAATTCATAAACTGCCATTTCATTTGTTAACTGAAATATGCTTTCCAATACCATGTTCACAGGCACATTGAAGAGTAGACCAGAAGGATGGACGCCATTTTCCGTTGGCCGGCGAGCATGTCTGGGAGAAAGTGTGGCCAAACCAGAGCTGCTGTTGCTTCTGGCCTGCTTCCTGAAGTGCTTCACGATCTCTCTGCCAGAAGGTGTCAAATTCGAACCTGACCACGTACATGCGGGTTTCCTCATCCGCAGCCCCAAACCCTACAAAATAGTCGTCACTCCACGTTGAGATGCTAGCTCCGTTGATCATGGCACACATCTTAAAACAGTAGTGCTAGATTTGGCTCGTCATGGACTCTTGATTTAAACATGATAAATAGTTGATTTGGATGTAATAGACTGATGATTTAGAAATAATACACTGTTGATTTGGACATGAAACATTGTTAATTGGACATAAATAACTGTTGATTTGGACATAAGAGGCTGTTGATTTTGATACAACTGATTTGATTTGGACACAGCAGACTGGACATACTGCTGATTTGG
>CM060309.1:56044033-56059033 GCA_030674185.1 Monoplex corrugatus
ATATATATATATATATATATATTTCTTTCTTTTTTTTCCATCTATTTCGATTAAGACTTCCAAAATTTTACATCGACGCACTCACTCGACTATGGACATGATATGCGTATCAGGTGTATCTGTATCCGTGGAAGAGATATTGATACAGACAAACATGCTGAAATATCTCAACAGATAGCAGCTTGAACACACACGCCTGGATCTGAAAAAAGTGGAGAGGAAAAAAAAGAAGAAGAAAAAACATAAGAAAAAAAAAGTTCATTATTTTGAGCTTTTTTTTTTTTTTAGATTGTACACTTTCTCTTTCTCTTTCATAGATAACGAGGATTCGCAAAGCAGTCTCTAGCTGTATGGACTGGACTTCTACACACCAACACACACACACACACACACACACACACACACACACACACACACACACACACACACACACACACACACACACACAAATACACACACACATACACACACACAAAACACACAAACACACACACACACACTCTCTCTCTTTCTCTCTTTCTCTCTCTGAGTCTCTTTCTCTCTCGCTCTCTCTCTCTCTCTCTCTCTCTCTCTCTCTCACACACACACTCTCTCTCTTGCTATATGAACTTTTGTATGATGTTATTTTTTGTTACTTTTCCCTCAACTTTTTTTCCTGTTTCAAGCTTTTGTTCCACTTTCATTATAACCGGTAAATGATCTGATTCTGTGAGACTGTCAGCATCTAATGTAGCAATTTTAACTGATGAAAACAGATCACATTATACGATGAAATAGTCAACTACACTCGACCCTGAAACTCCAATGTATGTATAACTACCATCAAAATCCGGTTTACACAGACCATTTAAAATAATACAGTCAAACATATTGCATAGCTCGAACAGTTGGTTTTCAAAAACATTTGTGCGGCAGTCATGAGACTGTCTAAAAAAATTACTGTTAACCGAAAGATCAGTTAAAACACTGCCACTGTCAAATCCAAATGAACAGTAGTTACCATCAACTGTTCTTGCATTTAAATCACCAGTCAGCAAAACATAAAAGTCGTCGTGCGAAACTTGTAAATCTAACAAACATTGTTCCAACACTTCCATACCAAACCCATCATGCTGATTATTCCAGTATGTGGAATCATGAGGGGGAATATATATACATACAAACATTATTAGTTTATTTGTTGAAAACAAATCTTTGTTGATTTCAACAATAATAGCATTTTCGTTTCCAACCTCAATTCGTTTAACAAACGATTCAAAGGTTTTTCTTACCATAGCTATTATTCCGCCGGAATACCTTCCTTGATGAGATAGTTTCTTTGCTTTTAGTGTAAATACAACAAACTCTTGAAACAAAGATGAATCAAAATCATTCGCTATAAAGGTCTCAGTGAGACAATGAAATCATGCTGCGAAATGAAATTAATGAAATCCTCATCATCCAGTTTTGGTAATAATCCATTCACATTATAAGTGAGAAATTTAATCTGTGGGTTATTAACATTATGAACATGTAAATTAACCACTGATGGACACGACCTCACTTGGGATCCGTCAACATTTTGGGATCCTGGTAAAGAACTTATCTTTTTGTTTTTACTACTTGCTGTAGTGGCCCGGCCGATGTCCTGTTTATCAGTGCCTGAGGCACCACTAGAGCTAGCTTTGGACTTACATTGCATACTTTTATCGCCTTTTGAGCAATCAGCAGCTGTTCTTTTCATAGAGTCCAGAATGCTGGTTTGACTGCCTGACCTGTCTGTTGTACTGCGCATCTGTCTGCTTCTCTTCAGATTCACTGTATCTATTTACATTATTGTTTAGTGGTAAAACGTTAAACCTTATTCGTGAAAGGGCAACTCTGAAACAATATGCATCGATAGAGTCAATGTACTTATCTTTTTCAAAGACAGTCTTTATTGATCTGTAGCTGTCATACCTATCTCTGTCTCTGAGAGACCCAGACCATTCTTGAATATATGTCTACAAGTCTATTTGAATACACACAAAAAGGCTTTTACATCACCAACAAATTGTTGCAGCCACACGATATTAAATCCAGTTTCACACAAAATTTCCCTTATTTTTGAAGCCCAGCATTCTTTCCCAGCTCTGTCAAGTTCCACTAACATTTGGTAAGCCTTATAAGGTAAATATTTGGATTCATTCCCAGTAATTCAAACCAATATCTAAGACAGGTAATTGAGAAGTTGACATAAAGAGGATAGCTTCCCAAATCCCAATATACCATCTTGTTAGGTGTCCTGACTGGAACACATAACAATCTTTTGCACAATACCAAATGTACTTTCTCTATATGCTCGAGTCTGTTCAGTCCCCATATCTCAGAAGAATACAACAAAATAGGTTGAATTTTTGCATCAAACAACTTGAAGAAAGTTTCTATAGTTATGTCTTCATGTTTTTGAAAAGTCCTGTTTAAAAGCAAAGTTGCTTTTTTACCTTTTGTCATCAAATGTTCTGTGCCGGCCTTGGTGCTAATCATTGTCGTGAAATTGAAACCCAGAAAAAAAAAATTATTAACTGCTTCCAATTTAGTCCCTTTGTAAAACCATTGTTCGTGTCGTCCTAAGAAGCCCCCTGAGAGAGAGAGAGAGAGAGAGAGAGAGAGAGAGAGAGAGAGGAGAGAGAAAGAGAGAGTGAGAGAGAGAGAGACAGACTGACAGACAGACAGAGACAGATAGAGAAATAGATAGATAGATAGAGAGAGAGGAGAGAGAGAGAAAGAGATAGATAGATAGACAGATAGAGAGAGAGAAAGAGATAGATAGATAGATAGATAGAGAGAGAGAGAGAGAGAGAGAAGAGAGAGAGAGAGAGAGAGAGAGAGAGAGAGAGAGAGAGAGAGAGAGAGATGTTCTGACGTTCTAACGAGTAGGAACAATCTTCTTATTTTTGTCTGCCACTTGTTATACCACCTTGGGTGACACAGGAATTAGGGATGACGGTCAGCAGCGATCTGAAGAGCCTGAAGTGGATAAATCCCGCGTGACGTCAAGGTCTCTTTCACGTCATTGATCCAAGGTTATCTTTTTTTAGCATTCCACTTTAAATCAAGATTTCTTTTGTCACATGCTTGTTGAACCAGCCGGTAGGGTTGCATATTAGTCTTATCACCAAACCACTTAACCCTTTGACTCCCGCACCCTATCCACCAACTGCAAAAACTTAACCCTTTGACTCACTCATCCTATCCACCAACTGCAAACACTTAACCCTTTGATTCCCTCACCCTATCCATCAGCTTCCTGCAGGAAGTTGACGGATAAGATGAGGGAGTCAAAGGGTCACTTTTTTCCTTTGCTATCATGGTTGACAGTGCAAGATGCTGGTGGACAGGCTGAGGGAGTCAAAGGATTAAATAAACTCTCTTTGACGAATATACTGGTGGACCATCACCACTGTCAACAGGCCTATTTTCACACACACACACACACACACACACACACACACACACACACACACACACACACACACACACAAGACAGACAGAGACACAGAGACACAGAGAGAGACAGAGATAGGGACAGAGAGAGAAAGAGAGAGAGAGACATAGAGTGAGAGAGAGAGAGACAGACAGAGAGACAGAGAGACAGAGAGAGAGAAAAAAACAGAGACAGAGAGACAGAGAGAGAAAGAGAGAGAAAGAGGGAGAGAGAGAGAGAGACAGAGAGAGAAACACAAAGAGATAGAGAGAGATGCAGAGAGAGAGAGAGAGAGAGAAAGAGAGAGAGAACAGACAGAGACAGAGAAACAAAAGAGGGGTGGGGTGGGGGTGGGGGGGAAGGGCGCTCGTTTTAGCCTTCCACCATACGCAAATCCAGCGCCATCAGAGCAGACAGAAGGTAGGCCTATTTGTGTAGCCACTTCGCGTGAGGTGGGATGGAAGCTATCGACCAGCGGCGGCCCACAAGTGTCAAAGCTGGTTTATCCCAAGCCCCCTTAACCCCCCCCCAACTTCCTTTTGGTTCCCTCCCCCCTCCCCCTTCCCTCTCCGTTCTCTCTTTCTCTCTGTCTGTGCTCGACCTTTTGGCCCACTGGTATGAATCACTGTCTGAAAGAAATCCTGGAGGTAACGATCTGGGAACGGTTCCGATTTTTGAGAGCGTATGGCTATTGCCGGTGCTTATCAAATAATTAACACCAGGAAGAAAGTTCTTGAGTATTATGTAGAGCCGATACCGTTGTACATGTACAGTTGTGAAGGGTGAACAGTCTACATACAAAGTCAGAACAAGTTTGAGAGGCAACTGAAATATGGTTTGTAAGAAAAATGTTGAGAGTTCCATGGAGAGCAACACAAAAACAAAAGAATAAAAGAAAAACAAACAAACAAACAAACAAACAAACAACAGCGACAGCAAAAAAAAAAAAAAAAATCAAAAACGAAAGCAAACAAGCAAGCAAACAAACAAACAACAAACAAACAAACAAACAAACAAATAAACAAACAAACAAACAAACAAACAAACAAACAAATAAACAAACGAGGCAGTCTTGAAGGAGGCAAATACAAGAACATTAACAAAGAAGATTATGAAAAGACAAGCACATTTATAGGACATTTTATGAGGCAAGAGAAATTAGAGCACATAGTCACATCAGGAAAGCTTACCGGAAAAGGAGCACCAGGTGGACCCAGGGAGAAAACACTGGACGGACTTGCAGAGTGGTTGAGGACAGAGAGGGTGGGAGATGTACTCGCAAGGACAAGGGACAGATTCGTGTGGAGGCCCATGATCGCCAACGCCATGCAGCAGGGCACATGATGATGATGATGATGACGATGATGATGATGATGATGATGATGATGATGATGGCTATTTGTCATCCTGGTCAGACTCACATTACAGTGAGCAATGCAACAAACATAACTGTATTCGGATGAGAGATGACGATTGTTGTACCAAGAGCAGTAATCAGCGGACTGTCAAAGAACAGCAAAACCCAGTTTCTAACGTCGGTTCTTAACCCTGTTACTCCCGCACCCTGTCCACCCACCTGCAAAAATTCAACCCTTTTGACTCCCACACAGGAAGCTGGTGGATAGGGTGAGGAAGTCAAAGGGTTAAGTTTTTGCTTGGATCGGGTAAGGAAGTCAAAGGGTTAATTTTTTGCTTGGTTAGCATTGGTGGACAATGAAGGATGCTGGTGAACTGGGCACGGGAGTCAAAGGGTTAAGCCGCATAGTGAACTGTCCACGACTGCCTAGACTAACCTGCTGGTTGAGCAAAGCGCAGATCAAAGCCTATGCCCAGCTACCAGTGAATGAGACTTAACATGTAACAGAAGTACAAAAGCCATTCTGATCATTCAGACAGAGAAGATACGCAAGGATCTTGACACCGGCTCGTTCGAGGAGTTCAGGTATCTGCCACATCAATTTATGAAGTAGAAAACTGAATGGCCTTACCAAGAATCGGACTCGAGTGCCTTTAGAGTAGATTTGTTCGGACTTAAAGACACTCCCGTAGAGTAGGCCTACAACGCACGAGGCAGCAAGAGCACTCCAATAGGATGAGTCGACAGAGAGTCTGAGGACATCACTTCAGCGTCTATCCACCAGTTGTAGGTCTCCATCAACTGTCTGGCGCCAGTTCATTTTTTTTTGTCTCCTCTCCCCCCCCCCCCACCCCCCGATCCCCCCCACTCACTTTCCTTCTGGGTTCCATTTCAGGGCTTGGTTGGCAGGTCTGGAAGACGACAGTTTAGCATCACGGTCCCAGCCAACTCACCGGACGATTTGTTCTGGAAAGCAACGAAAAGAAAGTCTCACAAATGACATGCTTTTATAGTGTCCTGAAAACAATCAAACGATAGTTCTTGGACCGATCAGATAGACATAAAAATGTACACCTCTGTTTTTAACGTCATCTCCGGGTATGAACAGAGTGACATAGTCTGGTTGTCAGTCAAACTGACCCTGGCTGAAAATAAAATCCTACAATCTAAAACCTTGGGGAGAGAGAGAGAGAGAGAGAGAGAGAGAGAGAGAGAGAGAGAGAGAGAGAGAGAGAGAGAGAGACAGACAGACAGGACAGACAGACAGACAGGACAGACAGACAGACAGACAGACGGACAGAGTGAGATACAGAGAGACAGAGACAGACAGACAGACAGACAGGACAGACAGACAGACAGACAGACGGACAGACGGACAGACGGACAGACAGAGTGAGATACAGAGAGACAGAGACAGACAGACTGAGACACAGAGAGAATGAAAGAAAGAAAGAAACAGAGAGAGAGAGAGAGAGAGAGAGAGAGAGAGAGCCAACAAGAGAGAGAGAGAGACCCAACGAGAGAGAGAGCCAACAAGAGGGAGAGCCAACCAGAGAGAGAGAGAGAGAGAGAGAGAGATAGACAGAGAGAGACAGAGACAGACAGACAGACAGCGATAGGAACACAGAGAGAGGGGGAGAGAGAGGGGGAAAGAGAGAGAGAGAAACAGAGAGACAGAGACAGACAGACAGACAAACAGACAAACACAGAGACAGAGAGGCAGAGAGGCAGAGACACAGAGAGACAAAGAGAGATGAATTAACAGCATAACTAACAAACGACGAGAGGAAGAGTTTTAAGGACGACAGCGTAACTGAAGGTAAAATTATTCAAGACTCAAACACTTTTGAATAATTCATGTAGGTTTTTGCATAAATCGTTATCTGCAACTCTGAAAACGGCTTCGGTTCTTAGAGTTGTCTGTAAATATTGCAGACGATGAGACGAAAAAGAGGAGGTCCTGATGTCTGGTGATCTAAATTTCGAAGAGTATGTGCCAGAAGGGTGTATCTGCCTGCTTTATTACTTTTGTGATACTCCATCCTGGCAGCCAGCCGTCGAATATTTGTCCTCATCCTGAAATAGTTGATCAGTCTGTCTGCAGGGCATACACAAGCACATGTGCATTGAAAACTGACACACATACAGACACATACATGCACACATAAAACATTAGCCCGCTGCTCACAACACACAAGTACATGTGCATTGAAAAACAGACACACACACACAGACACATATATGCACACATACACATTAGCCCGCTGCTCACAACACACAAGTTTATTGAATTGAAAAACAGACATACACACAGACACATATATGCACACATATACATTAGCCCGCTCCTCATAACACACAAATACATATGCATTGAAAAACAGACATACACACAACACATATATACACACATATACATTAGTCCGCTACTAATAGTATTATACACACTCACGCACAGACGCATTCATGCAACGTAAACAGACACAGATACACGCTTACAAAAGCACGCATGCATGCATGCTGTGATAAATTATCCTTAACTAATTAGGAACTTCCTATTTAATAAGATTATAATTAATTGTTGTTTATGATAAAGGGGCTGAAGACGAGAAAGAGAAAGAGAGAGAGACAACAGAGAGAGAGAGAGAGAGAGAGAGAGAGAGAGAGAGAGAGAGAGAGAGAGAGAGAGAGAGAGAGAGAGAGAGAGAGAAACATAGACACACAACGACTAACGCATGAGGTAGTTTCGTATATCTAATAAACACACACACACACACACACACACACACAACACACACACACACACACACACACACACACACACACACACACACACACACACACACACACACACACACACACACACACACACACACACACACACACACACACACACAAGCCCCCCCCCATTCTTCTGGTGTAGGTTTAAAAGAAATCAGTATCGCCAGTGAAACTGATTGAAATGATTTCTATGTTCCAATTATGCACAAGTTACATTAAAAACTGAAAGGCAGACAACCGACTTAATCTTAACGGTGATAAAACTGAGGCTCTGTTATTTTCGCACGCCAACAAAGATGTACCTCCTCCAAGCTGAGTTTCTTTCAATGCATGGGATAATCCCTTCTCTGATTCTGTACCAAATCTAGGATTCATCTTTGACCCTAACTTTCCCACGTGACAACATATAATCAAAGTATGTGGCTTATTTGAAACTTAAACGCATCAGCTCTATTCGCCATCTTTTTACTGAATGTGCAGCCAAAACTCTCCTAACCTCTTGTATACTTTCTCGTCTACATCACTGTAACAGTTTTCTTATTGGTGTTACTGACGCTCCTTTGCGTTATTCAGCCTCTACAGAAAGTTCACAATATTGCCACGAGACTCGTCCTGAAATCTTCTTGCTACGAGAGTTCAACATACCTGCTTTGTACGCGCCACCGTACTGGTTTTCTATTCAACAGCGCATCGGATACAAAACTAATTGTGTGTGTTGCAATGTTGTCTCTGGTACTGCTCCTGCTTATATCTATGAATTGCACCATGTCTATTCTCCTTCCTGTACTCGTCGTTCTTCTTCTGATACTCTGCTGTTTAAAATCTCTCACAACATGCATAAGACTCACGCTTTCCCATTTTTTGCATATTTTGGACCTTTTCTGTGAAATGAAATAATCTGCCTATAATTTGCGAAATTTGCTTAATTTTTTTTTCTTTTAAGACCCAGCTGGACCGCCCATTTCTTTTTCTGTGAATCTTTCTGTTTAAAATGACTTTGTAATGCTGGCCCTATCTCATCGTGTTTTAGTGTGTACTTGTAGCAGCTTGTGTATGGATGTTACTGAGAGTGTGTGTGTGTGCAGGATGTTAATGAGTAAAGTAGAAATAGTGAATATGTGTTACATGTTTTATTCATTTATTTTTTGTATTGTAGAATTGTAAGCGCCTGGAGCACTGTTAGGCACACTGTGATGTATTCATTATTGTTACTGTTATTATCATTACTCTTATTATCATTATTGCAATTCTTCTTCTTCTTCTTCTTGTTGAATGAATCATGATATTACATTGTTTTACGATAACATTTGCATGTAGATTACAAACACAAACACAAACAACATACCTTGTACGTATATATCAGCTTTATATTTATTTTTCCAAACAGGACGCGAAACAGATTTTTTTTTTATTTTGATAAAACGAAATCCGATAACAATGTTCGATCTACTTTACTTGTAGTAGTTCATTCAGACAGTATTTTCTCTTCTGGGACTTAACATCCATCAAGATAGCAGTCTGAACAACATCACCCCCTAGCTTTCTCACGCTTTCTCGCTCCGTGTTTTCGTTCAGGTCACGTGACCCACAAGCCTTTAAAAATGTATCTGGGAATAGACATGACACGCATGCGAGACCCGAATAAAGCATCGGTATCTCACAATGCTACTAAAAAATTTTAAAGGCTTCTTTGAGCAATTTTTTTTTGCAAGTCCTTATATACTGTGAGAGTGGTAGGTCTTTAAAATCTACAGAACACAACAGAAATGACATGCAGGCTCTGAATGTACGTATGGGAATGGCCTTCTTTGGTTCAAAGTTTACGATTTACCAGCTGTCTTGCTCGTCGTGTTTTTTTGTTTGTTTTGTTTTTGTTTGTTTGTCTATAACCTTACAGCGGGCGAAACCCCCGTGGGCATGCCAGGGGAGGGGGGGCCTCTTTCAGCATAAAATTAATCGTATCCCCCACCTTCTGGAAATTCTGAACTAGAAATGTCCTCTTTTCTATCACACTCTTTGTTTCTTTCTTTCCTCCTTTGCTTTCTGTCAATTCATCCTATCATTTTCAGCCTTGCTGGTCCGTTCACCTGCATGTGTTCTTTAAAATCTGACGTATTTTTTCTTAGGATTGATGATTGGGTACATGTATTAAGTGCAGAGAGAAAAAAAAAAAAAGGGGGGGGGGTCAGGGTTCAAGGGGGAAGGGTGGGGGTGTCATTTTGGCGGGCTCGTTATATCGAGCTCAGTTCTTAGTTATGTTTATATTTGTATTCAGGTATGTTTTTTTTAAATCCCCTGCGTGATACATTGGACGCAGTGGTCAACGTCAGGGGCATCTGGTTTAAACAAAACTTTATTCAAGAAAAGAAGAGTCATAAATACAGCAAAGCATGGGCAGGGCATCAAGCAATGGCTTATGTTAGCCCTCCCCAAAAACAGTTGACACACTATTGGCTCAAATGCGGGCAACTTGTGAAATTTAAACCAACAAGAAACAAGAAAGAAATGAAGAAAAAAGCTAAAAATACTACGATTATATCCTTAGCACACTAGGTGAAAGAAAACAATAACAACAAAATGAACCAAAGCAAACTAAGGGAAAAACTCAGAAAACCCAACAAAGCAGGCAAAAACACCCACAATTGATATCACATGTTACTACAAACATAAATGATAGATGAAAAGAGTAAGACTTAGTTCCAACATGCTGGAGGAATGGAGATAGATAAGAGTTGCTTACTAGAGGTCCGGCACACCACCGCAGATCATCCAAGTAGACAATTTAGAAACGCTTAGAATTTTCAATAAAATTATGAACTAGTTTAAATATATTTTCGTTTTCTTGAAGGCTTACTTGTTCACTTCCATTCAGAAGTATTTTTGTTCTTCTTTGTTCCTGAGGAAGAGAGTCAATCGTCTGGAGGCGAACGTTTGCATACCGCGGACAAAAAAGCAGAAAGTGATTCGCTGTTTCATTAGGATGGCCACAAATACAGGGGCATCTCCTTAGATTATGTGCACAGATGCGTTGGTATGAGTATAATTCTTTTCCTTTTTTTTTTTTCCTGTTGAAGTGCTGTGTGTGCATTGAAAGATTATAGCCCTGATATGGCTGTACGAAGTCAGCTAGGCTTTAAACAAAAACAAAAATAATGTGCTCTTTGTCTCTGTCTGTTTTGAAAACTTTTCTTTTCAAACACGCCATTCGTAATCTACATATAGCTGTTGAAGTATGGCATATGTTTTGAAACGGTTATAGCCCTGATATGGCTCTACGCAGTCGGCTGGGCTTTAAACAACAACAACAACAACAACAACAACAACAAAACAAACAACAAAAACAAAACAAAACAAAAGCAAAACGTAAAATTGCTTACAGCTAAGAACTACTGGAAAAAAATTACATCAACAATCAATATTATAAGACATAGTACATAACAAAATCAAAGAGTAACAACATGTTGGAGAGACGAA
The DNA here is from genome assembly GCA_030674185.1 of Monoplex corrugatus. NCBI lineage: Eukaryota > Metazoa > Mollusca > Gastropoda > Littorinimorpha > Ranellidae > Monoplex > Monoplex corrugatus. Next base: position 56,055,091 of record CM060309.1, read on the forward strand.
GCAAGAATCAATAACATAAGGCATAGTACACGACAAAATCAGAAGAAGAGTAACAACATGTTGGAGAGACGAAGCAAGAATCAATAACATAAGGCGTAGTACACGACAAAATCAGAAGAAGAGTAACAACATGCTGGAGAGATGAAGCAAGAACACTGCCACCTGGGAAGACCACTAAAGCGACAGTCTCATCAGCTACGGAATCAACACTGCCAACTGGGAATACAATGCCCGCAACTGATGAGCCGTGCACGCAGGGCACAATCAGCTTTGAACAGTACAGAACAGCTACTGGTCAGCAAGAAAGGGGACCGCGACCGCCGGAAACAGAATCCAGGCCACAGTATCGTTCCCATGCAGTGCCTATAGATGAAAACGTATCCCCAGCAGTGGGCCTGTAACCCAAATGAAGACACACTCTACTATGCTTGCCCACAGCAAAACAAATGAAGACTCACACTAGTATGCTTGCTCACTGTAATCTAAACAAAGACTCACACTAGTATGCTTGTCCACTGTAACACAAACGAAGACTCACACCAGTATGCTTGCCCACGGTAACCCAAATAAATACTCACACTAGTATGCTTGCCCACTCTAAGCCAGATAAATACTCATAATAGTATGCTTGCCCATTGTAACCAAAATGAAGACTCACACTAGAATGCTTGCCAACTGTAACGCAAATAAATACTCACACTAGTATGCTTGCCCACTGTAACCCAAACGAAGACTCGCACTAGAATGCTTGTCAACTGTAATGCAAATAAATACTCACACTAGTATGCTTGCCCACCATAACCCAAATGAATACTCACACTAGTATGCTTGCCCACTGTAACCCAAACGAAGACTCGCACTAGAATGCTTGTCAACTGTAATGCAAATAAATACTCACACTAGTATGCTTGCCCACCATAACCCAAATGAATACTCACACTAGTATGCTTGCCCACTGTAACCCAAATAAACACTCACACTAGTATGCTTGCCAACTGTCACCCAAATAAAGACTCACACTAGTATGCTTGCCCACTGTAACCCAAATACAGACTCACACTAGTATGCTTGCCCACTGTAACCCAAATAAAGACACACTAGTATGCTTGCCCACCATAACCCAAATGAATACTCACACTAGTATGCTTGCCCATTGTAACCCAAATACAGACTCACACTAGTATGCTTGCCCACTGTAACCCAAATAAAGACTCGCACTAGCTGGTGGCCTCTTCAAGAATGAGGTTCAAACCTAAGAAATCCCGAAGTCTCTCACTGCGAAAAGGAAAAGTGGCAGATTCAGTCAAATTCATGGTAGCCAACCAAGCCATCCCCACTGTCACAGAAGAGCCAGTAAAAAGTCTCGGAAGATGGTATGATGACTCCCTGAAAGACACACAAAGGGGATGTGAAACCAAGCAAACAGCAGAAGAAGGCCTGAAGAAAATAGATAACTGCGGACTGCCAGGCAAATACAAAGTCTGGTGTCTACAGTTCATGCTGATACCAAAGCTGCTGTGGCCACTGCTAATCTATGACATTTGCACCAGCACAGTCGAAGCAATGGAAGCCAAAATCAACAAATACACAAGAAAATGGCTCGGTGTCCCACCTGGTCTCACTGATGTTGCATTCTACTGTCGTCAAGCAATGCTGAAGCTACCTCTCAAATCCATAGTGGAGGAATACAAAGTTGGAAAAGCAAGACTGTTGAGCATGCTGGAGGAATCGGAGGACAATATCGTGAGAGCAGTTCACCCAAAGCTGAGAACTGGCAGAAAGTGGAAAGTCCAAGAGGCTGTAAACAATGCCAAGAGAAACCTCAGCATCAAAGAAATAATTGGACACACGCAAACCAACAGACAGGGACTGGGAGCAACAAAAATGCAGTGGTGGTCCAAAGCCAAAGGGAAGGAAAAAAGAGACATGATCATACAGGAGTTGAAGGAAGAAGAAGATGTCAAAAGAGTGCAGAAGGCAGTCCAGCAAGGTCAACAGGGGCAATGGACAACATGGGACAGTGCACTCCAAAGAAGTCTCAGCTGGAACGATATGTGGCACATGGCTCCTCTAAGGATAAGCTTCCTCCTCAGATCTGTATATGACCTGCTCCCCTCGAATGCAAACTTAGTGAAATGGGGGAAAGCAGACGACCCAGCATGTCCGCTCTGTCAGAAGAAACAAACAGTGGAACATGTCCTAAGCTCTTGCAAAGTAGCGCTAGCCCAAGGAAGGTATACATGGAGGCACAACCAAGTTCTGAAAGTGATCACAGATGTGGTTAGCGAAAAAACCATGACCCCAAACGCACCAATTGCTATGACAACGTTCTACAAAGCAGGAGGGAAACAGGTCTGGCCCGAAAGGGCTATGACAACCAGCACATTGCCAAAGGGTCTTCTGGATGGAGCAGTCGACTGGGAGTGTACAGCAGACCTCCCAGAGTGGAGAAATTACCCAGATGTCATCAGCAAGACAGGCATGAGACCAGACATCGCTCTCCACTCTGACTCCTCGAAACAAGTGATTCTGATAGAACTCACTGTGCCATACGAAAGCAGAATGGAAGAAGCACATATCTACAAGACCGAAAAATACGCCGGTCTTGCCAGCACCCTGAAGAAAGCAGGTCTGCGGGTCAAAATCTTCGCCATAGAGGTCGGGGCAAGAGGGTTTGTGGGCACCTCCGCTTATGATCTCATGAAACAACTCGCCATTTCTGGGAAGAAGAGGACTAGAGCCCTTAAAGCGATGGCAGAGGCAGCAGAAAGGAGCTCAAGCTGGATCTGGGCAAGGAGGAACCAAAAAAGTGAACTTCATAAGGATTAAATTCCCTACAGATGATGTGTGCCCCGTTAGCACATTGGTAAAACCGCGTACCGCAGTTCTGAAGCGCAGAATCGCCCAGGTTCGATCCCGGCGTGGGAAAAAAAAAAAAAAAAAAAAAAAAAAAAAAAAAAAAAAATAGACAACAGCAGAAGGGCATCCAGGAGTCATGACCTGGATGTGGCCCGGCCCCCCGAGAGTGTAAGGAATTCAGGGCCGAAACACTTGTCTAAAGGGGGTTACTTCTCTGAAGACCTTCTGTTGTCTAGCTCTCCCTAGAGTTTCTTTCTACCTTGCCAACTGTCACTCAAAAAAAGACTTGCACTAGTATGCTTGCCCACTGTAACCCAAATAAAGACTCACACTAGTATGCTTGCTCACTGTAACACAAACGAAGTCTCGCACTAGTATGGTTGCCCATTGTAACCCAAACAAAGATTCACACTTATAATTATGTTTGCCCACTGTAACCCAAATAAACACTCACACTAGTATGCTTCCCAATGTAACCCAAACAAAGACTCACACTAGTGAGCTTGCCTACTGTAACACAGATTAAAACTAACACTAGTATGCTTGCCTACTGTAACCCAAATAAAGACGCACACCAGTATGCTTGCCTACTGTAACCCAAATAAAGACTCACACTAGTATGCTTGCCTACTGTAACCCAAATAAAGACGCACACTAGTATACTTGCCTACTGTAACCCAAATAAAGACGCATACTAGTATGCTTGCCTACTGTAACCCAAATAAAGACACACACTAGTATGCTTGCCCACTGTAACCCAAATAAAGACTCACATTAGTATGCTTGCCCACTGTAACCCAAATAAAGACTCACACTTATATGCGTGCCTACTGTGACCCAAATAAAGACACACTAGTATGCTTGCCTACTGTAACCCAAATAAAGACTCACACTAGTATGCTTGCCTACTGTAACCCAAATAAAGACTCACACTTATATGCTTGCCCACTGTAACCCAAATAAAGACTCACACTAGTATGCTTGCCTACTGTAACCACAGACATCTAAGATACAGACTGCGCGCGCCTGTCTGCGAGCGTTGAGGCGAAATGGCCCCACCGCTGGCTGCGAGTGGCAGCCATTT
>CM060309.1:56064033-56069033 GCA_030674185.1 Monoplex corrugatus
GAGAGAGAAAGAGAGAGAGAGAGAGAGAGAGAGAGAGAGAGAGAGAGAGAGAGACAGAAGGACACACAGAGAGAGAGAGAGAGAGAGAGAGAGAGAGAGAGAGAGAGAGAGAGAGACAGAAGTCCAAGAATCTGCGACCAAAGAAATTGCACAGAAATAGAAGAAAAAAAAAAAACAACTCACATGGACTGCGATAGGTTGACAGTCACGACTTCCTGGTTAAGGGCACTGTATATCTTCAGCTTATAATACCACCTGTTCGTTCGTTCGTTGCTTGATTTAACGTCTTTTCACTATAAGTGATATTAGACGGTTATACCACCTGTCTCATCAGTCTTGATCCCACGCAATAAGCCTACTTTTCTCTGCGTATATCAGAAAACGGTGACAAGGGAAGATCATACTTTACAGTAATGAAGACGCTTCAGCTTACTTGATGTCTTTTCAGTCGTGAACATGCTTCAGCTTACTTGATGTCTTCACAATACTGAAGATACTTCAGCTCATTTTTGTCTTTGAAAGTATCGTTTCTTTCATACGTTACACTTATCATTAGCAGGTGTTTTGAGAGGACAAGTAACTATATTCACACTAACTTTGAATTAAAAGAAAGAAAGAAAGAAAGAAAGAAAAAAAAAAGAAGAACAAAAGGCCAAGTAAAGGTAGCAGCAGCAACAACAGCAATAACCACCAACGTCAGCAATAACAACAAGACAAGAAAGAAAAAAAGAATGAAGAGAGAGAGAGAGAGAGAGAGAGAGAGAGAGAGAGAGAAAGACAGAGAAAGAAAGACAGAGAGAAGAAAGACAGAGAGACAAACAGAGAGAGAGACAGAGACAGAGATATTCTAACGTGTGGGAAGAGAGAGAGAGAGAGAGAAGAAGAGAGAAGAAGAGAGAGAGAGAGAGAGGGAGAGAGAAGGAAAGAAAGAAAGACAGAAAGACGGAACGAAAGAGAAACAAAAGAGACGGACAGATAGGCAGACAGAAAGAATAAGGAAAGAAAAGTAGGATGACAGAAAGGAAAAACAAAGCAAAGAAAATATTTTGATAATTACATCAACAAATTTTCTAGTCAGACTACAATCAAAGTTTTCAGTCACAAACCTGTAACATTGGCTGCAGGAGAAACACAATACATTAGATGTGAGTCTTTCAATCCAAACAGAAAATAGAAAGAATGGACTGGACTCTGACGGTAGCGGGACCCATTCAATCAAATCCTATTGACCAATCTCCTTTCTTTCTATGAACTTATTGTTATCACTGTGTGTAATTTCATTAATAATCTTTTACAGTGAAAGGTGCAACAAGGATGCTTTCAAAAGGACTACATCAATGAACTTCATCCTCTTGCGTTTATTATTGTTAGAAGGAACAGATTCAACAGCAGCAGCGTCGACTATTACCCGTACCCCCACAGTGAAGATTGAAAGCTTGTCTGTTTTTATGTATCTTTTTTATTCATTGCAATACTTATTTATCTGTTATTAACCTATTGGTTTATTTAAACAAAATTAAAAAAAAAAAACAGACATAGAAAAAATAAATTGTAATCTTCGTTTGATAAAGAAGATTAGGAAAAGACGATCAAAATTTGTAGAACATTTTCTGAGGAAAGAGAAATTAGATCACCTGGTCACAACAGGGAAGCTGGAAGGGAAAAAGAACACCAGGTAGACCCTGGGAGAAAATATTGGCGGACTTGTAGGGTGGCTAAAGACAGACAAGGTGGGAGACATACTTGCAGCGACAAGGGATAGATTCATATGGAGGGCCTTGATCACCAACGCCACGCGGTAGGGCACATCATGATGATGATGATGATGGTTGTCTGGGAAAAAAAAAAAAGAAAAGAAAATTGTCCTTTAGTAGTGTCCAAAGAAAATGTAATACGGTGAAGATTTTAATGAACATTTCAAATTTTAGCAACGGTCATATTTATATATGAAAGAAGAACTGACCTTGAAAATGCATGGAAACAAAGGGAAGGCTTTCAAAGCTTGGCAGATGAAATCCTCCATGTTTAAAAAAAAAGACAAGTGCTACACAAAATGAAACGATTGTCTCCAGCCCTGAGACCTGAATATTGACAGTACACTCAAGTGAGAGAGAGAGAGAGAGAGAGAGAGAGAGAGAGAGAGAGGAGAGAGAGAGAGAGTGTGTGTGAGAGAGAGTGTGTTGATGTGTGTGTGTGTGTGTGTGTGGTGCGTGCGTGCGTGCGTGTATGCGTGTGTGTGTGTATGTTGTTGTTGTTGTTGTTTCAAATCAGACACTTAATTCTATCGATTGAAAGGTAAGTTTTGCTCGTTTGTCTTTGACTTTCTGTTCGTTCGCGCTTGCTATTGCAAGGGACACAACCCTCACTTTCTTACGGCTAAAATACGCACAGGTATTTACTACGTTTAAAGAGAAAGAAAGATGAAAAAAAAAAAAGATGACAGTAGATATAGATAGTATATCAGTTGTCAAAAGTAAACAAATAAAACTAAAACTAAATAGGTACTCTTAAAATATATATATAAACACGGCTTGGAGTTTAAAATATATGTATAACACGGCTTGGAGTTCTTTTTGGTGTAAGTGATGATCATATTTCAGAAACGATTTTTGATCATATTTTTTTTAGAAGCAAAACATATATTAAAAGTTGCGAGCTTAGCAAATATTGGTTATCTTCTATGGCAATCAGGTGATGTTTGATTTTCAAATATAAAAGAATGACATCAAAATAGAGCATCACAATACACGATATTAAACAAAAGTCGGGTACTTACTTATGAAAACATTGTTAGTGCAGATAATCTATGTTGAAACTGATTTACGCATGTTGTCTTGTGATTTCATGAATATGTTATGCTGAAAGAGAAAGCTTGCGTTAGCACAAAAACTGAAACTGCCTCACGAGTTTCATCATATAACGAATATCAACAATAACCAAATATTGCTATCAGGCAAGTAAGTAGGAACAGTTTATACATTTGCATATAATTTTACAGGAAAATTGTTTCATTAAAGGTTTAATATTGTTTCATTAAAGGTTTAATAGTGTCCCTATTCTCAGCCTGAATCATGTGTTTATTTATGTGTGTATAGTTGCGTATGTCTTTTATGCATATGCACTTCAGTTGTATAATCTTTCTCATTCATGCATGCACGTATTTATCTATGTATGTAGGTATATATATATATATATATATATATATATATTATATATATATATTAATTATAAAATTATATTTATATATACACAGTATGTATCATTATGTACTATGTTTACTTTTATGATTTATCAAGTAATTGAAAAAGAAGCTGATTGAAAAACCGAATAGGACTTCATGTTAAGAAATTTGTTAATATTGTTCCGATTTTTAAAACACTTTGTTAGATTGATTTGCGTTTAATCGTTTTAATTTCATTTGTTTCATTTTGCATGTTTGCAGTTTTTATCTTAAAGTGTTTTTCTTTTTTTAATCTGGCCGTCACTGAGTTCGTTTTTATTTCCTATCATGAATTGGTTGTCACTGGTATTTCCTTGATGTTCAGAATTTGTAACAGACGAAGTCACAGATGGAATCTTTTAAAAGCTTTCCCATTTGGAGTTAGACATTTACATCTGAGTAAAAGCAAATAAAAACGGCGGAAACAAAATGGCAAAAAACCCTACTTTTTCGCACATCAATTTCAAAACCCTTAGACCTTTATCTCACGAAATGTAAAAACATAAAAAGGCAGAAACAGCTTTTCGTGTTGTTCATAAATCAAACTTTTATTTCGATTCTGTTCCGTTCAGTTCATTTCATATCAAAATGCTTCAATATCTGTAAAAAAAAAAAAAAAAACAAATTACATACAAAATAAAGTTACCAGAAAAGATCGGCTCTAGTTTGTAGTTTCAAAAAGTTTTCAATTAGGTTGTTTTTTTTTTGTCGAATTATTTTTTTTCCTATTAAATATTAAGATTTGAAATTTCAATCTTCTCCCCTATCCATAAAATATGGTAATCATTAAACAACTCTTTTTTGGTGTATGCTTGATAAATATACATGAGGTGATTTGTCTTGCAGAGTGTAATGTGACATTTTGTACATTGTGTGATGTTCGCAATACATGTTTTATTCCCTAACATTACTTGAAGAAGACAGTTGTCGTTGAAAGGAAAATAAATAGATCAAGAACAAAACACACACTCACAAAGACACACGAAACATACAAACACAAGCACACATGCAGACAAAGAGAGTGAGAAAGAGAGAGAGAGAGAGAGAGAGAGAGAGAGAGACAGAGACAGAGACAGAGACAGAGAGACAGAGACAGACAGAGACAGAGACAGAGAGACAGAGACAGACTGCACAGACTGACAGACAGCGAGCGAGCAAGCGAGCGAGAGAGAAAGTCAGACAGACAGAAAGACAGACAATACAGACAATGAGAGAGAGAGAGAGAAGAGAGAGAGAGAGAGAGAAACAGAGAGAGACAGAGAGAGACAGAGAAAGAGACAGAGAGAGACAGAGAGAGAGACAGAGAGAGAGACAGAGAGAGAGAGACAGAGAGACGACAGAGAGAGAGACAGAGAGACAGAGACAAGAGAGAAGAGGACAGAGAGAGGACAGAGAGAGAGACAGAGAGACAGAGAAAGAGAAGAGAGAGAAGAGACAGAGAGAGAGAGAGAAGAGAGAAAGAGAGAGAGAGAGAGAGAGAGACAGAGAGAGACAGCATGACAAAGACAATGACAACGATCGTGATACATTATTTTCCAACAGCAGAAGTTATCAGCTTTAGACCATTTCACACATTTACTGTTGCCAATCTACACATCTGGCAAAAACTAATGTAAATGGGCGAAAAAAAAAGAAATATATCAATAATTCATGATATAGTATACAAAACATAAGGAATTCCAAGAGTAACAGATTTGCTTACATTATGTTTCCCCAGTTTCCCCCCCTTGTAAAAACCTCCTGACATTACGTTTCATTTATATTTGATCTGATGGCGTTT
>CM060309.1:56074033-56081533 GCA_030674185.1 Monoplex corrugatus
CAGAACCAGCAGACTGAGGCTCAAAGCATCTAGAGTAGCGTCCATCGATCCTTAGAGATCAAGGACTGGAGAGCTGGGGTTGCGTTTGACGTACACCACCTGATTTTGCTCTCCAGTGTCCAAGCCTGAACATAGGTATGTAAAATACCAGTCCACGAAGCAGATTTCCTTTTCGTCGTCTGTGTTTCAGAAGTCATCATCGTCATCATCAGGTGCCTTGCCGTATGGCGTTGGCGATCATGGACCTCCATCTGTCTCTATCTCTTGTTGCCCCAAGCATCTCCTCCACCCTCTTTTTCTTCAGCCACTCCGCAAGTCCGTCTAGCATTTTCTCCCTGGGTCTACCTGGTGCTCTCTTTCCCTCCAGCTTTCCCGTTGTGAGCAGGTGCTCCAAATCCCCCTTCTTCATAAAATGGCCTATAAATGTTGCCTGTCTTTTCCTAATCTTCCTTATGAGTGATCTACTTGTGTCTTCCTCCATTAAGACTGCCTCGTTTGTTTTCTTTGCTGTCCATGGAACTCTCAACATTTTTCTTAGAAACCACATCTCGGCTGCCACAATCTTGCTCTGGCTTTGCTTGCTGACTGTCCATGCCTCACATCCGTACAACAGTATTGGTTCTATATAACATTCAAGGACTCTCTTCCTGATGTTAATTGATAGGCATTTGTTGGTAAGAATGCTTGTCATCTTCTTGAATGCTGTTTTGGCTTGGCCGATTCTGCGGCTATTTCTGATGTGCATCTGCCGTCTGATGAAATGACCGTTCCCAGAAGCACAATCCAGAAAATCCGACAATAGCATCGGTATCTCACAGTGCATCCAAAACGTTTCAAGGCTTCTTTGAGCAACATACTTATAGCTAGTCCTCATATACTCTGAGAGTGACAAGACTTAAAACTCAACAAAACAACAGAGAACAGAGCAGATTTCCCTTCTCCACACCTTTGCAAAACGTCCGAGGAAAAAGCAAGAACAAAGCACAGCTTGGCACCAGCGATGCCACAGAAGCTGAGAACTGCATCGAACCTCCTTATGGAGGCTTCAGCTCCGGATTTCTATCAGACTGAATCCTTAGTCTCTGCATACCATGTACTTCGTTTTGTGGGTGGCCGTGGACACTAGTATGTCAGTCTGTGAAAGATTACATCAATTGCCAGCAGAAAGTGAAACAGGAAGAAGATGTGGAGGGATCTGACACATCATCATCATCATCATCATCATCACCATCACCGTCGTCGTCGTCGTCGTCGTCGTCATCATCATCTCATCATCATCATCATCATCATCATCATCATCATCATCATCGTCGTCGTCGTCGTCGTCGTCGTCATCATCATCATCATCATCATCATCATCATCATCATCTCATCATCGTCATCATCGTCATCATCATCATCAATCATCATGTGCCCTGCCGCATGGCGTTGGCGATCATGGCCCTCTATATGAATCTATTCTTTGTTGATGCTCTGTCTTCATCCACTCCGAAAGTCCGTCCAGTATTTTCTACCAGGAGCTTGGTTTTTTTCCCCTCCGTCTTTCGTGTACACACATTACGAACACCAGCGTCATGTATCACCACAGAGTCCCTGGCATGGAACTCTCCAACGGAAGAGAAAGACTGGCCAGCAGAGAAATACCTGGCGAAGAGACCACCAAGCAGACAGTAGGAGGATGGTCCTTACCTTGGGAAAACTACTGGCAAAAAATACAAGACAGAAGACTATGGAAATATCTTGCTAACTACCACTACCACAAGAGGGGGTGAAAGGCCTAAGTAGGTAAGTAAGTAATTAAGTAAGTAGGTAGGTTGGAAGGTAGGTAGGTAGGTAAGTAAGTAAGTAAGTAAGTAAATGGGTAAGTGAGTAAGTAAGTGAGTAAGTAAGTAAGCAAGCAAGCAAGTAAGTAAGTAAGAGCAAGCAAGCAAATAAGTAATTGGGCTTGAGCTGAATTCGTCCGAACTTTGAGAGGTCTTGTTTTAAATCCTGTCAGGGTCCTACTGCCCTCCTGACCTAACAAGCCAGGTGGGGCTCCCAGTTTAGTTGCCCACGGCCTGACCATTAACAGATAGTATCGTTTTAGCATTCAACCCACAGTCTTCCAACCCTGTGCAAAATTTCCAAAATTCTCAATTTAACGTTTAGCAGGTTGACGCCCAAACCAGAGGTCACCAACTGCGAGAAATTTCCAAAATTCCCAGTTCAACGTTCATCAGGATGACGCCCAACCCACATGCCACCAACTGTGGAAAAAAAAAGCCCAAACTCCAATTTAACACAAGCTGCTAGCTGGCACTTAAATCGTAGACCCCCCCCCCCCCACACCCAACTTTGCCAAAACTCAGAAAATTTCTCAGTAAAATACTAGCAGTCTCCCATAGCAAATTCCAATCGTGAAAGACAGGTTCAGCAATCTGTCTGCGACACGGCAGAAAACGGGCACGCAGCAAGCGCGGCAGGCACAGCAAAGGCAGTGGCAACAACAGTGCCAGCGACGGAACGGAGCCTAAACGAAGAACCACCCCCAAGCCCCACCCCCACCCCCAACTCAACTCCCATCTAAACCATAACCATCATTCACAGGCGCGGCTAGCTCTTCGTCAACCGCATGTGCGGCGCCGAGTGTGAGAAAGAGATACAGAGTTGGTTTAGGTTAGGTCATGTTACCGATATCCACCCTACCACTGGCTGCTTGGCGATGGTCTTCAGTCTAAATCCATCCAGTTATTCGTTCATCCATCATCCATCCGTTCGTCCATCCATCCATCCGTCCGTCTTTCGCGTGTGACTTTTCATTATGTGAGCTTGATCACATGCTATATATATAGAGAGAGATCAGAGAGAGAGCGGAGCTACAGTGAACGTTGTCGCTGAATGATGCATCTTTTGTACAATAATTACCCAGTCCACTCGGTAGTTTCATCTTCGCTTCTGTTAGCGACGACGCCAGTGCAGAGAGTGTGAGACAGAGACATAAACCGAAGAGGGCAACTCGAGAGGCAGTAGGAGATTCGTCGAAAAGAGAGAGACAGACAAGAGACACACCGGAAAGTAAGAAATCGAAACACAGACACGTTGTAAAGACAGAAAACGAAAGAGTGAGACAGAGACAAAAACAAAGAGCAGGACCGGGAAACACAAAGTAGACGTTTTGGTAAGTATGAACCAAGCAGGTAAGACAGATAAACAAACAAAGAATGAATCAAGGGAAGACTTAGACACATGTACAAAAAAACTGAGACGATAGACAGAAACAGAGGCACTGAGTGAGAGGAAAGAGATAGACCGAGTCCTATTGCAAACAAAGGCGTATTGCAAACAAACGGAAGCACATTGCAAACAAAGAGAGCACATTGAGCACATTGCAACAAAGAGCGGCAAACAAACAGGTGAATATTGAAAAAAAAACTTAAACAGAAGCATACTGTAAAGCATTCTACAGAGGCACACTGCAAAGGTACAATAGAGGCAAATTTGCAAATAGTCAGAGGCACATTGCAAAGAGTGAAACAGAAGATAAAGTGAAACAGAGGCATATTGCAAATATTCAGAGGCACATTGCAAAGAGTGAAACAGAGGGCAAAGTGAAACAGAGGGCAAGTGAAACAGAGGCACATTGCAAATAGAGGCACATTGCAAAGAGTGAAACAAAGGATACAGTAAAACAGAGGCACATTGCAAATAGAGGCACATTGCAAAGAGTGAAACAAAGGATACAGTAAAACAGAGGCACATTGCAAATAGTCGCAGGTACATTGCAAAAAAATGAAACGGACGGACTTTTAAAAAGTGAAACAGCACGCACACCGCAAATAGTCAGAGGCACTTGCAAAATGTGAAACAAATACGCATTGCAAAGAAAGGCACGTTACAAAGAGTGAAACACAGGCACGTTGCATACAAACAGAGGCACATTGCATACAAACAGAGGCACTCTGCAAACTAACAGAGGCACGTTGCATACAAACAGAGGCACTCTGCAAACTAACAGAGGCACTCTGCAAACTATCAGAGGCACTCTGCAAACTAACAGAGGCATTCTGCAAACGGACTCACATTCATAGAGTTGAGCAACAGAGTGAAACGGACACACAAAAACTGTCTACATTTTTTTTTACTCGAGGATAGTAGCATGTAGACCCGATGGATCAGTCTTAGAGCTAGAGTAAAGAGTGAGGCGGATACACACAGGAGAGAGAGAGAGAGAGGAGAGAGAGAGGAGAGAGAGAGAGAGAGAGAGACAGACAGACATACAGACAGACTGACAGAGAGAGACACAGAGAGAGAGAGAGAGACAGACCGAGAGAGAGAGAGACAGACAGATAGAGACAGACAGACAAACAGGCAAGAGAGAGACACAGAGACAGAGAGACAGAGAGACAGACAGACAGACAGAAAGACAGATAGACAGAGAGACAGATAGAGACAGCCAGAGGGACAGACAGTCAGACAGATAGACAGAGAGACAGATAGAGACAGACAGACAGGGAGACAAACAAGGAGAGAGAGAGAGAGAAAGAAAGAGACAGACAGAGAGAAAGAAAGAGACAGACAGACAGACAGACAGACGGACAAGAGAGAGACACAGAGACAGAGGCAGAGAGAGACAGACAGAAAGACAGACAGACAGACAGACAGACAAGAGAGAGGACACAGAGACACAGAGAGAGAGACAGACAGACAGAAAGACATAGACAGAGAGAGAGAGAGAGAGAGAGAAAGAAAGAGAGAGAGAGAGAGAGAGAGAGAGAGAGAGAGAGAGACAGACAGACAGACAGAAACAGAAATGACAATCACAGAAGGCCACAGATTAGAAGTCACTCAGTACAACAGACATCAAAGTCTACAAGATCTATAGAACACCCCTCGCTGTAAAGAAGACGAGCGAAAAGCATAGAAAAGCGGATGAGATTCGAGATACAACAGACGCCGAGCAAAACTGGACACACAGACAGTTCAGTTTGAGACAGACAGCTAAGTACAGAGACTCAAGAAAGGCAAAACATCGCTTCGAAAGGAGGAGATAAATACACAAGCAAAAGAGTTGGTGCAATTTCAATAAAACTTTTTTTTTTTTTTAAAAAGCTGAGAGAACAAAGCAGAACCGTTTCAAAAGACTGAAGTACCGGCAGTCCAGACAGAGAACAACAAAGCGCCAAGAACAAAGTGTGAGACAAGATACGATAGAAAGTGGGAGACATTGAACACATAGGCAGTGATGGACAAGCGAGTGATAGACAGTGCAAAGAATTAGATGCGAGACCAAAGAAAAGTAAGAGATTCTGAAAGCGAAACTGAAAGACATTGTGGGAGATAAAAGACACACACACACACACACACACACACACACACACACACACACACACACACACACACACACACACACACACACACACACACACACACACACACACACATACACACACACATACACACACACACACATACACACACATACACACACACACGCACACACACATATACACACACAGCAGAGAGAGAGACAGACAGTCAGACAGACAGACAGACAGAGACAGACAGACAGACAGACAGAGACAGAGAGTCAGAGATACAGAGAGACAGAGACAGAGAGAATAGCGCAACAAAGTGAGATAGACAAAAGAGACAGAGACAGATAGAGAGACAAAGAGAAGACAGATCAAGAATTTGGAAAAATGAAAACACTGATTACACAAGGACAGTAGCGTTAGGTCCCATAAGATTAGTCACACAGTTAATCTTTGAAGATATATATATATATATATATAGAGAGAGAGAGAGAGAGAGAAGAACAGACAGAGAGAGAGAGAGACAGAGAGAGACAGAGAGAGACAGAGACAGAGAGAGAGACAGACAGACAAGACATACAGAAGAGACAGATACAAACACACTTACACACACAAACACACACACACACACACAAACGCACTCATACACACACACACACAAACACACTTACACACACACACACACACAAACACACTCAAACACACACACACAAACACACTCAAACACACACACACACAAACACACTTATACACACACAAACACAAACACACACACACACACACACACACCACCACCACCACCACCACTACCACCACCACCCAGACACCAGCCAACAGCGACGACACACCGATCTTTTTGGTTGGACAGGGGCCGCAAGTCACAAGCGGCACCATCAGCAACCACCACCACCACCACCACCCCCGCCACCACAAGTTGAACATCTGACAAAGAGACAAGAGAGAGAGGCACAGACGGGAGGCGCAAAGCGACGCCTATATCCGTCCCTCCGTTCGTCCGACTGGGTGTTGGCGCTTGCTTGCATGCTTGCTTGCTTGCTTGCCACCACGGCCACACTGATTGATTTTAGAGCGGTCAGACAGCAGAATTGAATTTCTTTCTCACATCACATCGATGCCAGAGTGTGTGTTACTGGTTGTGGTGTACTGCCGCTGCTGCTGCTGCTTCATGAGCTATGACGGGAACTGTTCTAAGGGATGAAGAGGGGAAGCCTGGCTCTTGGCGTGCAGACAGGCTATCTCGGTGAGGGGCTTTCTTCTCGATACGTCTCCTTCCAGACTACGCGACGGTCTTTCCGCGTGGTTGGACTTCGTAAACATTCTACAGAGAGAAAGACTCGCATTTACTTACTTCTTATCCGCCAAACATTCGACAGAGAGAAAGACTCGCATTTACTTACTTCTGATCCGCCAAACATTCTACAGAGAGAAAGACCTGTATTTACTTACTTCTTATCCGCCTGATTCGACCAGTCAGTCACGAGTGTTCCGTTCTATCAATCACTGTTTTTCTTGTCTACAGTTTTGTTTATTTGTTTGTGGTTTTTTTTCTTGTGTGGGACGTCCACCTTACGTTTGTTCTAGGAGCAGTGTAATGAACGAACTCTTCTCTCTGTTTTTTTTTTTTAATCAGTTTCGTTGAAGAACGCTCAGTAAACGTAACTATCTTGCACGACTTTTTGGTCTCTGGTCAAGAAGAACTATATGACTCTTCGCTTACTGACCAGCTATTGATTAATTAAAGAATCTACTTCTCACGGGGAAAAAAACAAACAAAAAACACTCAGCGTATATACCGCAAGCTTGTTTTCTGTGGTAACAGCGTCTCATCAGAAGCGAGACAGAGGAGACAGGATCAATAGATACCAAGCCTTTTTCCACGTGAAGATAGAACAGTCTGGTCATTTGATAGTCTTGGGAGAAGTCTCACAGAGTTGCTTGTAGCAGCGTCTCTCCAAACGGCTGACGTGTTAACTTACTACCATATCGATCGCTTGAGTCTACATGTTTTTAAAAAAAAAATTTTTTTTTTACCTACCATTGCGTTGAGGGAGAACGGTTGTCAATACGTGTGTTTGGGTTTGAATAAAGCAAACGGATCTCCTGTTTGGTTTCCATGTTCAAGCTTCATTTTACGATGTAATCATTTGTGAGGAAGACAACTGAAGAGGGCGATTTCTTTCTGCATGGT
>CM060309.1:56084033-56096533 GCA_030674185.1 Monoplex corrugatus
TAATTAATGTTGTATTTTGGGATTGGACTCGAAGAAATCAGATGTTGAGTCCATGGTTCTATTAAAACGTTCAGTTGACCTTCAGGAGGTGAATGACTTCTATCTCTGTCTGTCTGTCTGTCTGTCTCTCTATCTTGTCTGTCTGTCTGTCTCTCTTTCTCTCTGTCTGTCTGTCTCTATCTCCCTCTCTCTCTCTCTCTTCTCTTTCTGTGTGTGTGTGTGTGTGTGTGTGTGTGTGTGTGTGTGTGTGTGTGTGTGTGTGTGTGTGTGTGTGTGTCTGTGTCTGTGTGTGTGTCTGTATCTCTGCTCTATCTCTCTTACTCTCTCTCTCTCTCTCACTCTCTCTCTCTCTTTCTGTCTCTTTCTCTCTATCTGTCCGTCTGTCTGTCTCTCTTGTCTGTCTCTCTATCTCCCTCTTTCTCTCTCTCTCTTTTTTCTCTCTCCATCTCTTCTCTTTTTTCTCTCTTCCTCTCTCTCTCTCTCTGTCTGTCTCCTCTCTCTCTCCCTCCGTCTCTCTCTCTCGCTCCCTCTCTCTCTTTCTCTCCCCCCCCTCTCTCTCTCTTTCTCTCCTTTGTTTTTGGTTTTTTTGTGTGTCCCTGTGACCTTTATTTTAAGTTTGATCTTCCAAATATGCCAGCAATGGTCTGGTAGACTTCCTAAGCCTGCACTGGCAATGTCTTGAAATATGGAAGGGAGGGGCGAGTGGGGGTGGGGGAATTTGTGGTGAACAGGGACTTATGGAATACTTACAGTGATACCACCAACACTGGTATAAACATTAAGATCGGCAGCGTACGGACCAGTGTTTTTTTTTCTTCTAATTAATGTTGCATTTTTGGGATTGAACTCGAGATATCAGATGTGGAGTCCATGGTTCTATTCAAAGTACCAACACAGGCCAC
Source organism: Monoplex corrugatus (assembly GCA_030674185.1). Lineage (NCBI taxonomy): Eukaryota > Metazoa > Mollusca > Gastropoda > Littorinimorpha > Ranellidae > Monoplex > Monoplex corrugatus. The sequence goes on from CM060309.1 coordinate 56,084,936, forward strand.
CAGAAGGTGATTAATCACCCAACCCTTACATTTCTCTTTCCATGTGCTTTGTATTTTTGTCATAATCTTTACGATAGTCATCACTTAGAATGAAAAGTTGTCCAGTAACCATATATTAAATTGTGTTGAAGGAAAAAAAAAAAAAAAAGGAACAGCAAGATCTGAGCACATTTGAGATTAAGACTTAAGGACTTCACGTCTGTCTCTTGATTTCTGTCTGTGCTTTCCCCCTCTGTTTGTCTGTCTATTTGTCTGTCTGTCTGTCTGTCTCTCCCCCCCTCTCTCTCTTCTGTCTCTGTCTGTCTCTCGCTCTGTATGTCTGTCTGTCTGTCTGTCTCTGTGTCTCTGTCTCACTCACTCTCATACACACACACAGTCCTGCACCACAGTTCCTCTGTCCTGAGCTCTGTTTTTGTGTCTGTGTTTGCGTGTATCTGTGTGTGTCAGACAGACAGACAAACAGACAGTCAGTCAGTCAGACAGACAGACAGACAGACACACACACACACACTCACACACAATCACACACACACACACACGCACACACACGCACACACACACACACACACACACACACACACTCACACACACACATACACACACAGAGAGACTGCCGTTAATGATATTAAAAGGTTATTAAATTGAATTGAAATATCATCATCATCATCATCATCATGTGTCTGCCGCATGGCGTTGGCGATCATGGCCCTCCACACAAATCTATCCCCTGTCGCTGCAAGCACATCTTCCACCCTCTCTCTCTTCAGCCACCCTGCAAGTCCGTCCAATATTTTCTCCCTGGGTCTACCTGGTACTTTCTTTCCCCCCAGCTTTCCTGTTGTTACCAGGTGTTGTAATTGCCCTGTCCTCATAATATGTCCTATAGATGTTGCAGAAAACCAAAACGAAATTCCTTCATTCTCTATTTTAAATAAAAACGCGTGAAAAAAGTATGTTTTGTGACATGATAAAAATGTCTCTAGCGTGAGAGAGAGAGAGAGGGAGAGAGAGAGAGAGAGAGAGAGAGGAGAGAGAGAGAGAGAGAGAGAGAGAGAGAGATTTCAATGATTTTTTTCTTCCACTAGTCATTCATTGTTTAGAGGTTTATATCTATGTTTCTTGGCATTATACGACACCACCACGGATACTACACACAAAATTGAAAGTTCCTCTCTGGCCAATACCGTTTTTTTTTTTTATCCCTTTGAACCTTTTGGACACAAGCAAGACGAAGCACGATAAACAACATTTTGGTTGCGTGACAGAATATATTAAGTTTGATGGCTCAGTTATGAAAAAAAATCCTTTTCCTTAATCTGGTATAGAATGATTTGTTAACTTAATGAAAAGAAATGGCTCGTGATTATGGTAGTGATTTCTGATAAGATTACCTATAATCTTTTTCTGCACGCGCTTTTGGTAATAGTATGTAATAAGATTACCTATAATCTTTTCCTGCACGCGTTTCTGTTTGGTCTGAAATTTATGCTTTCAATGATTGAAAACAGAAAGAAAGAAAGAAAGAAAGAAGTAAAAACTTAACGTGATAGGAAGCAAAACCTTTTCCATCACGATACAGTAATGCTTGATTGCTATAAAGTTTATCATTATCACGAAGGTGTTTGTTGAATATTATTGTTAAGGTTTCTAAACGCAATATTCCAACCCACACTTTGGCTGTTCGTTTTGTAATATTGTCTTCGATGGGCGTTAACTTTTATTTCTACTGAAGCTTCTTTAACCCATTGACTCCCGCAACCTATCCACCAACTTCAAAAACTGAATCCTTTGATTCACTCATCCTATTCATCAGCTTCCTGCGGGGAGCTGGTGGATAGGGTGAGGGAACCAAAGGATTTAAGTTTTTGCTTTGCTGTCATGTTTGGCAATGCAGGATGCTTTTTGGACAGGGTGCAGGAGTCAAAAGGGTTAAAATCACAGTAACATTGAAAAGTACAAAATCTGGATTATCTGTCATGACTTTTGTGTAATAAGTCAGAAGTTAGACGTGCTTGACCATCTAGGTTCATCTCGTTATTTGTCTTTCGATTTTGGTCTTTTCCTAAATCGTTTTAGATTAATTCGCAACACGAAGTAGAAAACAAAATCGAAAACGATGTGCATGTTAGGCTTGGTAACATGAAATAACAAAAAAATTAACCGACGTGCTTGCTAGAATTCATTTGCATCCAGTCCTAACAAAAACGTGAACTTGGAACACGTGCTTATATTTGGAAATTCACATCATGGTGAGATAAGGATCAGTGTATCTTCTCATCCCCTCGTTAACGCGTTCATTGACTTCATTTCATCAGGTGATTTGAATTTTGTGGGTAATTAACATGGCTTTGTCTTGTTGATTCTAACGGAGGATGGCGTCTGGAAACTATTAGTGATTTAAAACACTGCGCAGCTGAACAGTTAACGGTGAAACGTAGCAAGACAAATTAGTTAGTACGTGTGGCTGTTGATATCAGCTATTCAGCTTACCTGTCAAATCAAATCAAATCAAAATCAAATCAAATCAAATCAAATCAAATCAAATCAAATCAAATCAAATCAAATCAAGTCGAATCGAATCGAATCAAATCAAATCAAATAGCATCCATCGGTCTTAAGGGATCATGGAACTGCGCACTGACATGATGGGTTGGAGATGTAAGTCTTTTGATTCCTGTGTTGCGTCTTAGCTGCGAAGAGCTGCTGAACTGTCGTCTCCAATGTATTAGCCTTGGAAAGAGTATGGAAGACCAGTTCTTGTCCAAGAAGCAGGTCTTCCCCTTAACAACAACAACAACAACAACATCAACAACAACTTCAACAACAACAACAACAACAACGACGACGACGACGACAACGACAACAACAACAACAATAACAACAACAATAATGATAATAATAACAATAATAATAATAATAACGATAATGATAATAATGTAATAATAATAACAATATTATTAAGAAAAATAATAACAATAATAATAATGGCATCCGTAAGGCGCCAAATCTTAATCATCATCATCATCAGGTGCCCTGCCGCATGGCGTTGGCGATCATGGACTTCCGTCTGTCTGTATCTCTTGTTGCCCCAAGCATCTCCTCCACCCTCCTCGTCTTCAACCACTCTGCAAGTCCGTCTAGCATTTTCTCCCTGGGTCTACCTGGTGCTCTCTTTCCCTCCAGCTTTCCAGTTGTGACCAGGCGCTCCAAATCCCCCTTCCTCATAAAATGGCCTATAAATGTTGCCTGTCTTTTCCTAATCTTCCTTATGAATGATCTACTTGTGTCTGCCTCCATCAAGACTGTCTCGTTTGTTTTCTTTGCTGTCCATGGAACTCATAATATTCTTCTTAGAAACCACATCTCGGCTGCCTCAATCTTGTTCTGGCTTTGTTTGTTGACTGTCCATGCCTCACATCCGTACAACAGTATTGGTTCTATATAACATTCAAGAACTCTCTTCCTGATGTTAATTGATAGGCATTTGTTGGTAAGAATGCCTGTCATCTTCCCGAATGCTGTTTTGGCTTGGCCGATTCTGCCGGTTATTTCTGATGTGCATGTGCCGTCTGATGAAATGAACGTTCCCAGGTATTTGAATTTATCAACCTGTGTCAAGGTTGTGCCATTTGCTGTTATTTTGCATGAGGGGATTTCATGTTTTTTACTGATCACCATGACTTCAGTCTTCCTGCTGTTTAGTTTCAGCCCCTTACCTTTGCTTTCTATTTCTAGTATATTCACAAGGTTTTGTAGGTCCCTTTCACTTTCTGCAATTAGCACGGTGTCACTACGTATCGAATGTTGTTTATCATTTTTCCTCCAACCTTTAATCCAGGGTCTTCTTCTAGGTTTCTCATGATGTTTTCGCTGTAAAGTGAAAACAGATCTGGTGACAAAACACAACCCTGTCTGACTCCTCTTTTGATGTTTTGGAAAGAGCTTACATTGTTTTCTATTCTCATTGCAGCCGTTTGTTCCCAGTACATATTTCTGATTATTCGTAGATCTTTTCCATCAACATTGAGTCTCTCCAGTTGGTTGATCAATTAATAATAATAATTATAATAATGATAATAATAATGATAATGAAATAATAATAATAATGATAATAATAATAATAATAATAATAATAACAACAACAACAACAACAACAACAATAATAGTAATAATAATAATAATAATAATAATAATAACAATAATAATAATAATAATAATAATAATAATAATAATAATATTAGTAACAACAATAATAATGACATTCATAAGGCGCCAAATCTTAATACAAGAATCAAACCACAGCCGGAACCGTCATCATTCATCAAAGCAATTACCCAACAACGACCAAAACTGCAGTGCACGAAGAACACGCAAACTGGGAGGGGGGGGGGGGGGAGGCCAGGAGGGCAGTGGGGCAAAAGAGTGAACATGTAAAAAAAAGGGGGGGGGGGAATCACTGCTGTCCATATGCGGATGAAATCCATGGGAAAGGCAAGAGCCAGTAGGCTACATCTTAGCACCAGTGAAATCCCTTGAGTTGCCAGAACGAGACTGGAAACTGCAGCGAACTGCCTTAGGGATTCCAGCCCGTGATATATGTATGTATATATATGTATATATATATATATATATATATATATATGTGTGTGTGTGTGTGTGTGTGTGTGTGTGTGTATACATGTAGATCTATGTATCTGTGGTGTTGTGTGTGTGTGTGTCTCTCTCTCTCTCTCTCTGTATATATGTATGTGTGTGTGTGTGTGTGTGTGTGTGTGTGTGTGTGTGTGTGTGTGTGTGTGTGTGTGTGTGTGTGTGTGTGTGTGTGATTTATTTCTGACCCCTTTTTTTCCATCAAAAATTACTGTAAAGCAGCATGGTTCTGTGGGTGGCTGCAGTCTCCATCTGACTTGATTCATGTCCTACTACCATCTGCACCTCGTAAGCCAGGTGGAGGGGTGTTTGTTAAGTCGTCGATGACCTGTCCAGAAGTATTAAGAAACTCAAGGGGGAGAACCGGACAGTAGAAGGTCCCCAGAGGAGATACCCCCGTCAAGCAAGTGTTTCGGCCCTTAACTCCTGACACTGTAAGAAGGCTGGGCTGCATCCAGGTCATGACTCCTGGATGCCCCTCTGCTGTCGCCAAGGGGATAGTGTCTGATTATATCATTACCGATAGCATATCAGCTGGCTGATTTGACTTGACAGCTTATCTGTATTGTGGCTTTAAGTTACTAAAAGACCAACATGAATATAGTGAAAAGACGTTAAATCAAAGAACGATTGATGAATACACATTTTTAGTTAAAGGAAACTCGTGTAAGCTTTATGTTACTAAAAGACCAACATGAATATAGTGAAAAGATGTTAAATCAAAGAACGATTGATGAATACACTTTTTTAGTTAAAGGAAACTCGTGTAAGCTTTGTTACTAAAAGACCAACATGAATATAGTGAAAAGACGTTAAATCATAGAACGAACGATGAATACACGTTTAGTTAAAGGAAACTCGTGTAAGCTTTAAAGGGGCAGCAGGACTATATAAGGCGGGAAGTAGATCGGAAGTCACTTGAATTCAAACGTTTGCCGAAGCAGCACCGGCTGTCTGCTCTGAGTTAATTACAGATTTCGGACGCTGTCGGAGAGCTACCTGACTCATATTTGTCACACAGTACAATCTCAATCCCTGCTTTTAAACTGTTGTTATATTTTTATCGAAAAATGTGCGTATATGCGTTTATTGGGAAATTAAAATCTGAATTGGACGAACTTAGAGACGGGGCTACAAAACATGACGAGACATCTGACAGGCACGCCATCCAAAAATAGAAAAGCACGTGGAAAGAAAACAACGAAGGCATGTTGTCGCAACACACACACACACACACACACACACACACACACACACACACACACACACACACACACACACACACAACACACACACACACACACACATACACACACACACACACCTGAAAGGCCTACAATATAGACGTCCAGAGAATTAAACGATCAGCTTAATTAAAATTGTGTAGTGTATGAAAAGAAATCAAGCACATGCAATAGATCTATTTGCACACACAAGCTGTGCGCACATACACCGTACTCATACACACACAGACACACACACATACACACACACACACACACACACACACACACACACACACACACACACACACACACACACACACACACACACACACACACACATCGGAGCACAATACGAACACAACACTTACCTGTAATCACTACCACTTATGTCCCATGTATTGTTTACCAGGTGGGTTAGGGTACAAGTCTTACAAGCGACAGCACACACTTTGGCATTATCTCACGAAGGACTATCACCACACATTCATCTACACCATCACGCCCCATAGTCACCCATTTCTTTCGAAAATATTGTGGATGTCTCCACGCATTCCTAGAATTTAGTATGTTCCAAAATTTTCTATATATCTGTTTCCTAAGTCCAGAATTCCTAACTTGTGCTGACTGTCCATTACCCAGCCATCTCTGACAGTTTGCAGTAACACACGGCTCACAAAAATAAAACTGGCATCTGCCCTGACTAACTGCATGCTGTAAACTAACACTAGATCTATCACCTACACTGACACTAGCACCAGATGAGGAACACACTACATCTGTCGCCGGGGTAAATCCATAACTTGCTGAGGACAATGTAGCCACTGAAGTAGGTGTACAAGATGCTGTGGTATCTACACAGGAGATGTTGGTAACACACACAGAACTACTCTCACTGACACTGTCAGCTTCACTGATTGTAACTTGTGATAGCACTTCACATTTCCACTCCCAACCACAGCTTTCAAACAGTTGTCTTACAGCCTCCTTCTTTTCTTCGTTTATATCCAGCAATAATAAATTAAAATTCATTATTTCGTCAAAGACAAACTCTCTCAAACTAGACGTGTGCGTTTTCAGTAGAACCCAGAAAGAATGAACGCGCTAATTTCCTTACAGACAATGATAGGTCTGACCACAGATTTCTGGCGCTATTTCTTTCACACCGTGAGAGAGGCCAAGCATGGGATAGCAGTCATGCAGTTTCCATTAGCACCATCCTTTCCTTCTCATCTTTTGTTCTCATTCTCAGCAAGGTTCAAGTAACTTACATAGATCTACCAGATCTCCTAGTCAAGGCCTCAGTTACCGCGTGGCAGCAGACGACAAACTCAGCGGGGGTGTCTGTGTTAGTGACCGGAGTGTAATCAACTGTTTAGGGTTGAAGGGATGAGGTTATCAATCTGTAATTTAGATCTGCGCACGAAGTCAGGGGCTCTCAACAGTAATAATGCAGCGTGTGTGTATGACAAACTGTTTGATAAATAGTCTTGAACACAAACTGATGTCCCCCTGTCCAAACTTTGGTTATGCTCCAGGCAGGAGACAACCAGGACTGCAGAGATAGATCTAGTGTGGGGGTGTACTGATTCCCATTGAAGAGGGACCAAGCTATAATTTCTCTAAAACTACATCATGCTTTTCCTGTAAGAAAAGTCAACGGAAAGCATAAGTTGACTACCTTCACCCCCTAAAATGAACTTACAAAACCCATTTCCTCATACACGTCATGTGTTACGTAGGAAAACGTTGAGTTCTGGGGAGCTGTGTGGACGGAATTTGCTTCAATTTCTTCTCAGTTACTAAGAAGCAAGTGTCTGTTTTGTTCGTCACTGTTAGCGTGTTTGTTTACTACCCTCAGCCACGTGGTTTTCTTTATTTAGTTTAGCCCCGCCCATGCTTACTGCGCATGCGTCCCGATCCATTGGATCGGATGTTACTCCTTTAAGTTACTAAAAGACCAACATGAATATAATGAAAAGACGTTAAATCAAAGAACGAACGATGAATACACTTTTAGTTAAAGGAAACTCGTGTAAGCTTTAAGTTACTAAAAGACCAACATGAATAAGTGAAAAGACGTTAAATCAAAGAACGATTGATGAATACACTTTTTTAGTTAAAGGAAACTCGTGTAAGCTTTAAGTTACTAAAAGACCAAACATGAATATAGTGAAAAGACGTTAAATCAAAGAACGAACGATGAATACACTTTTACTTAAAGGAAACTCGCGTAAGCAGAAAACCGTAAGTAAAATTATTATTCCTTTGCCATCTGTCAGCATAAAATGCTTTGTAATGTATAAGCAAAGTCAGTTTTGTTACGTTTCACAAACTTGGGTTTGTCTGTTATGTGCGAATAGGATAGTACACATGTCTGTTTTTGTATGTCAATAATTAACGTAATTCGCTTTTTTTTTTTCTAATGCAGATGCCTAAGGTAGGTCCTCTTCGTAATTAAAATCGTTGTTTTCTCAATATGCCTTTCAAACAACAACAAACAAATAAAAACCAAAACTCACCACCACCACCACCAACAACAAAATACACACACACACACCACACACACACCCCCCCCCCACACACACACACACAAAACCCCATACATTACGAAAGAATGGAGGAAGGTAGTGCCGCCCCCCAGGATTCGAACTGAGGACCTATTGATGGAGATGGTAGACGTTTGCAGCCACAAATGAGGCTGCGTGGGAACCATCTACAAGAGAAAAACAAAGAACCCCTAAGATAGTGATTTATGAAGGGGCTTTCCAGTGCCAATAAGCTGCTGCTAAAATGTCCCTCATAGGGACAGAATGATGGTAAGTCGATGTAGCCGGGGACCTGGATTTCGTGGGCTGTGAGATTCAGTATGCTTGTATCTTTATTGGCCTGTTGGTGAGCCCTCATATTTCATACTGCCTTGAGGTGTGTGTGTGTGTGTGTGTTGTGTGTGTGTGTGTGTGTGTGTGTGTGTGTGCGTCGCGCGGCGTGTGTGTTTTGGGGTGTGGTGTAGTGTGTGTTTGTGTGTGTGTGTGTGTATGTGTTTGTGTGTGTTTGTGTGTGTGTGGTGTATGTGTGTGTGTGTATGTTTGTGTGTGTGTGCGTGTGTATGTTTTTGTGTTTGTGTGTGTGTGTGCGCGCGTGTGTGTGTGGGGTGTGTGTTGTGTGTGTGTGTGTGTGCGTGTGCGTGTGTATGTTTTTGTGTTTGTGTGTGTGTATGTGTATGTGTGTGTGTGTGCGTGGCGTGTGTGTGTGTGTGTGTGTGTGTGTGTGTGTGTGTGTGTGTGTGTGTGTGTGTGTGTGTGTGGTATGTGTGTGTATGTATGTGTGTGTATGTATGTGTATGTTCGTTGTTCTTTGATTTAATGTCTTTTCACCATAAGTGATATTAATGTGTGTGTGTGTGTGTGTGTGTGTGTGTGTGTGTGTGTGTGTGTGTGTGTGTGTTATGTGTGTGTGCATGTATGTATGTGTGTGTATGCTTGCGTGCGTGAGTGCGTGCGTGCGTGTATGTATGTGCATGTGTGCGTGCGTGCATGAGTGCTTGTGTGTATATGTATATATGTGTGTGCATGTGTGTGTATTTCTAATCTGTGAAAAAGGGGAGATTATAAAAATGGCTGTCACGTTGTTTCTTCTTACATTAGCAGGGAGAGTGACATGATTTTGATGCTTAACAGCCCTGCAGTCATGGTAATGAAATGTCCTGCTGAGATCGAAAATCTGCCAATAAAGAGATGATAATCGGTTTCCGGGCATCGAACGTGTTGTGCATGTCCTTTGTCCGTCTGACGGAGGGGGAAAAACCCCCGTTAAATACTAATGCGTAGACTGTTTGCGTCAGTGGCGTGAAAGCATTTTCCAGTAACTCCTAACCTCGCTGAAATTTTATACATATGTCCGAACACAACTTCAGTTTCAGTTTCAGTTTCGGTTTCTTTTAATAACGTCTTCAGCTGTCTGAATGAATTCTGTATGCACCGATATCACTGGTGGTGCCATGTGATGGAGAAATTTATCCAAAATGATCATAACACACAAGTATTAATTAAGCCTACATGCAAGCCTTATCAGCTAGAAAGGTTCTGAGGTTATACCGAGATGTGGTTTCTAAGAAGAATGTTGAGAGTTCCATGGACAGCAAAGAAAACAAACGAGACAGACACAAGAAGATCATTCATAAGGAAGATTAGGAAAAGACAGGCAACATTTATAGGCCATTTTACGAGGAAAGGGGAATTGGAGCACCTGGTCACAATGGGAAAGCTGGAGGGAAAGAGAGCACCGGGTAGACCCAGGGAGAAGATACTAGACGGACTTGCAGAGTGGCTGGAGACAAAGAGGGTGGAAGAGATGCTTGAGGCCACAAGAGATAGAGACAGATGGAAGTCCATGATCGCCAACGCCATGCGGCAGGGCAACTGATGATGATGATGATGATGATGATGATGATGATGATGATGATGATGATGATGATGGTGATGATGGCGTTCGTATCTTGTGTTTGTACCAGTTTGTCATTGGACCTGTCTTATCTATGTTGTGATGACATGTGTATGTGTGTATATCATCTAAATCGCCTCCCCCCCCCCCCTAGCCACTATGTGCAGGCTTAACACACCAACATTTAGAATAATCAGAATCTCAGAAAGCACCCCCAGTCACTGCAACACACTGCCTCATCTACCTATCAATTTGAAAAAAACAACAAACTAACGCCTGCATTCTCGTAGCCCTCAGGTCTATCGTCCACCAGGGGAATAACTAAATAACTAACTAACTAACTAAATAAATAAATAAATAAATACATGTATAGCTAACTAACTAAGAAACTAACTTAACTAACTAATTAACTAACCAACCAACACCAACCAACCCACCCACCCACCCACCCACTAACTAACTAAGTATAACTAACTAACTAACTATCTAACTAACTATCTAACTGTCTAACTATCTAACTAACTAACTAACTAACTAACTAACTAACTAACTAACTAACTAAAACAAACGAAAATAAATAAAACAAATAAATATTCGAACCTACAACCCTCCAGCCAGTAGTCCGTTGCACTAGCCACTAGACCACGGCGACTGGTTACGAAAAATGGGTTTTGATTTGATGTGATAAACTGTAGCGTGCATCCCATAAAATGATTAGAAATTGAATTTTAAGCCCACAACATGCTGAAAGCATTAAAATACATGTTTTTGTGTTGTTTTTTTCTTTTGTTGAGGTTTGCTCAAATTATCTGAACTCAAGATCTAATGTTTTAAAGTTCAAATCCGATCTCCAAAATGAAAATTGGCCTGTTGGCTGTGACATCTTAATTCTTTTATCATTGTGGTGATATCGGCTTAGCTTTCCATTTCACCCTTTGAGTCCCGCACCCTATCCCCTAACTGCAAAAACTGAACCCTTGGACTCCCTCACCCTATCCACCAGCTTCCTGCATGAAGCTGGTGGATAGGGTGAGGGAGTCCAAGGGTTCAGTTTTTGCTCTGCTGGCATGGTTGACAATGCACGATGCTGGTGGACAGGGTGTGGGAGTCAAAGGGTTATTAAAACCCTTTACAGCGTGTAGTGTTCATGAAGGCTGACTGTATATGGAACTGACCGAGTGCAGGGAATCCTTCTTTAACCCTTTAACTCCAGCACCTATCCACCAAAAGCAAAACCTTAACCCTTTGATTCCCTCACCCTATCCAAACAGCAAAAACTTAA
>CM060309.1:56101533-56104033 GCA_030674185.1 Monoplex corrugatus
TCACATACACACACTCTTTCTCTCTCTCTCTCTAACAGACACACACACACACACACACACACACACACAGACACACGCACGCACGCACACACACACACACGCACAACACACACATACACGTACAAAACACACACACACCTGCACCCACAACACACACACACACACACACACACACACACACACACACACACACACACACACACACACACACACAGAGTCAAAAACACACATACATCCACACTGACACACACATACTCACACACACGCACACACCTACACACAGACGTTTATCACGAAAAAACAAAGAAAAACATTAAATAATATTGTTTACAATCAAAAGATGTGAAACGAAAAAGAACAAACGATAAAGTGAGAACGAGAAACAGGTCACATCTTTAAGACCCTCGTATCGTGGTCATTAAATGCGTCACGAGATGCGAACGCTGTCAGTAAAGGGAGGACACTCGGCAGTTTGCAAGCATTGAACCAGGCTTTTCTTTGTGTTGTCTGTGCCTTTTGTCCATTTTGCAAGGGGAGAGAAAGCGATGTGAACTGCAAGTGCGTGGGTTTGATTTTTTTCAGCAGGGTGTTCCAGTTTGCAACATTGTTGCAATATGGATTAAAGCTCTACAACATCACAGATAGTGAAAGTATGGTGAAAAAAAATGTACTTCTACTGACGTAATCAAGAAACAAAAGATTCCTATTGCAATATTTCTAGTATGATAAAAAATGTTTTACTTCTACTGACATAATCAAGAAACAAAGATTCATATTGCAATATCTCTAAAACATAAATAAACTGACATAAGTACACTCAAAGAAAGAAGGAAACAATTTAGCAAACAAACAAAATAAGCAAGCATACAAAGAAGCATATAACAAACGTACAATAAGACAAACAAACAGACAGACAAACAGACAGACAGACAAACAAGCAAGCGAACAAACAAACAAACACATACACCGACACGAACACACCACACACACACACACACACACACACACACACACACACACACACACACACACACACACACACACACACACACACACACACACACACACACACACCACTTTCTCTCTCTCTCTCATCACAACAACACACACACACCACACACACACACACACACACACACACACACACACACACACACACACACACACACACACCACAACACACACACAGAGGGTTTCTGTGTCTCATATCAGCCTATCTTTACTCAATGCTCTCTCTCATCCACACTCTCACATATCCCCTTTTAAACAACTCTCCTCTTTTCCCCCCCACCCCACCCCCGCCACACACACCACACATACATTATTTCTCAACGAAGAAAAATTGAGATGATATGGTTTGATTATATGATCAGGGATCTAAACAACAACATCAACAATATTAACAGCTAAAAACCCCGTCCCCTAAAAACATAAACTGAAATATATCAACCCAAAGCAAAGCAAATACAAAAGAAACAAAAAACACACTTATCATTAAAGAGATATGGGCACACAGAAACCGAGCATCGAGCAAGACTGTCTATTGTTTATGTTACTCTTTGTTCTCTATTGTTTATGTTGTCTTTGTTCTATCTCTTCTTCTTCTGTCTCTTTAGTTAAAATATGTAACGTCATTGTGATGGTTGAATCTATCTATGTATCTCTGTATCTCTGTATCTATCTATGTATCTATGTAACTATGTATCTATGTATGTATCTATGTATGTATCTATGTATGTATCTATGTATCTATGTAACTATGTATCTATGTATCTATCTATGTATCTATGTATAGATCTATGTATCTATCTATCTATCTGTCTATGTGTCTATGTATCTATGTATCTATCTATCTATGTATCTATCTATTTATATATCTATGTATGTATGTATATATATATATGTATGTATGTATATATGTATGTATCTATGTATCTATGCATCTATGCATCTATCTATCTATATAAATATGTATGTATGTATGTGTGTATGTTGTATGTATGTATGTATGTATGTATGTATGTATGTATGTATGTGTATGTGTGTATGTGTGTATGTGTGTATGTAGTTGTATGTGTGTATGTATGTATGTATGTATGTATGATGTTTTATGTATGTATGTATGTAGTATGTATGTATGTATGTATGTATGTATATGTATGTATAACTTCCAGACACATAAACATAGAAACGATCATAAGAGACGTTTAGTGACGCAGACTGTATAAAGGCGGTGCAGTGTCACAAAAGGAGGGTAAGTATCACAGACTTATAAAAGAGTGGTTGTAAAATATCAACCAAGTGAATTGTATATAAACACTTCCTCTTTGAAAACACTTTTGTGTTTTAAGGTGACAGCAAATAGGTTGCTCTGTAACGTGCACAATGACTGTGATTGTTTTATGACATGACGTAATAATGGTCTGCGTTTGAATGAGGTTGAACAAATACCTTATCTTTCTGATATTATTAAAATGAGTTTAAATCTGTAACCGTGCAC
>CM060309.1:56114033-56116533 GCA_030674185.1 Monoplex corrugatus
CATGTATATCAGTCACAACAAAGAAACAAGAACTACACGCAAGTCAATGGGGATGTGCACGGCAACAAAAACAATGCTATTAGACTCTTTGGTTGGCACAGGAGCACGGATTATGTTGTTGACAATGTATGAAAGTTTCAAAGTTTCTATCTTTTCACACTCAGCGAAACACACATACACACACACACACTCACACACACACACACACACACAACACACACACACACACACACACACACACACACACACACGCACCACACACACACACAACACACACACACACACACACATCAACAACACACAGCACACGCACACATCACAACACACACACACAACACACACACACAACACACACACACACACACACACACACACACACACACACACACACACACACACACACACAGTATATGCACACAAACACGAGCACATACAAACACACACAGAAACACAGACATACACAAACACACACACACACGCACACACGCACACACACACACACATGCACACACACACGCACACACACACACACACACAACACACCACACACGCACACACACACACACATCACACACACACCACACACACACACAACACATGCACCACACCACATCAAATTGTATATTCAACTAAAATCAATCAGACTAAGGAGAAAGCCACACACACAAAAAATACAAAAAAAATATCGATTTTCAAACAACGAATCAGCAACAAGAAAGTAAGCACACAACAAACAAAACAAACAAAAAAAAGCACAGATACAGACAAAAACCAGTAAATATAATGAAGCCACCGCATCGTTGACGCTTTCATCACCCAACACCGTCCGCTAATTCCTGCATGTCAATCATGCTAGCAAGCAAACCTTACCTTTGACTCCCTCACCCTATCCACCAGCTTCCTGCAGAACACTGTGATAGGTAAGGATCAAAGATTAAGTTTTTGCAGTTGATGGATAGGGTAGGGATCAAAGGATTAAGTTTTGAGTTGATGGATAGGGTCAGGAGGGAATGAAAGGATTAAAATTAATTTATTTTCTTAATGTTTGCAGTTGGTGGATAGAGTGCAAAACAAAACAAAACAAAACAAACAAAACAAAACAAACAAAAAAAACGAGGTAAAATAAAACAAAACAATGCAAAGCAAAGCGAAGCAAAGCAAAACTAAACAAAACAAAGCAAGACAAAACAAACAAAGCAAAGCAAAGGGGAAAAAAGCACAAGGAAAACAAAACACAAAAAATGAAAACAAATCAAATCAAACCAAAACAAAGCAAACAAAACAAAACAAAGTAAAACAAACAAAACTAAACATAATGAAGCAAAACTAAACAAAACAAACACAAAGTAAAACAAAACAAACAAACAAACAAAACAAAACACAACAAAGCAAAATCAAACAAAACAACACAAAATAAAACAAAACAAAACAATACAAACAAAACAAAACAAAAAAACACCTCTGTACCGCCAGAGGGTCGAAGAAAACAGAAAGGAGTTGGCGGCATAGGAATGTGGAACTTTCAGAATTGGTTCCAGAGGGAATCAGCCACTCAGACGGTTCTGTATTATGCACTCCATCCAAATCGACCACCAAATGATCCGGAAGACAACTGGACCTGCTAGCTGTACTGCCTGGTTACAGTAACGTCTGCACTAGACCTGAAAATGCGCTAGACGGGAATATGTGGGACATGATCTAGGTAGATACATGGCCTAGTGGATACATTGCAAGCCCTAGAAAGGGGCAGGTCCCAGAACATGCAGGTTCCAATCCCGAGAAATCCAAAATAAGTGTGACTGTCTACGTTCAAACAAACAGGAACCAGAAAATAAAACACGAAAAAAGAGCCGGAATGCGCATTTGATTAATTTTTGTATTTGGTGTTTGTTCATTTGTGATTTTACTTCCACGCTTGACCCTAAGCCAATTGGCTGAAAATTTGTGCCTGTCTTGTCTGGTTGTATTAAATACGCGTTCTGATTCTTTTTTCGTTTTTTTTTTTTCTGGTTGCAAATCCCATGAAGTAAAATTTTTCTAGTGCTTTGGATGAGACGAAAAACCGAGATCCCATGTTCAGCACGCTGTCAGCGCGCGTAAAACATTTCACGGCAAGTAAAAAATTCATCCTTGGGAAATTTTTGCAGGAGGAATCTTCTTTCATAGGTAAATAATCTAATACGCATGGCATGCAATAAAAAAAAAAAGAAAGAAAAAAAAAGAGAGAAAAGAAAAAGAAAATAACAAGGACAGTACCTAACTGTGGCGATGTGCTTTCGCCGGGGAGAGCAACCAGCTTATCAAGCGTAAAAATTCTTTTGTCATCCCCCCTCCCCCCCGCCAACCGCCCACTCACCCCCCACCCACCTACACCCCCACACCCACACTAATCCAATTATCAAAGACCAAGCAACAATCGAATTACGTCGGTCAGCTGCTTCTAGCGTCCGGATTTCCTCATTTGCAACAAGATTAGGGCTGACAGAATCACGGATGGCAA
>CM060309.1:56136533-56146533 GCA_030674185.1 Monoplex corrugatus
AGCGCTACTTTGCAAGAGCTTAGGACATGTTCCACTGTTTGTTTCTTCTGACAGAGCGGACATGCTGGGTCGTCTGCTTTCCCCCATTTCACTAAGTTTGCATTCGAGGGGAGCAGGTCATATACAGATCTGAGGAGGAAGCTTATCCTTAGAGGAGCCATGTGCCACATATCGTTCCAGCTGAGACTTCTTTGGAGTGCACTGTCCCATGTTGTCCATTGCCCCTGTTGACCTTGCTGGACTGCCTTCTGCACTCTTTTGACATCTTCTTCTTCCTTCAACTCCTGTATGATCATGTCTCTTTTTTCCTTCCCTTTGGCTTTGGACCACCACTGCATTTTTGTTGCTCCCAGTCCCTGTCTGTTGGTTTGCGTGTGTCCAATTATTTCTTTGATGCTGAGGTTTCTCTTGGCATTGTTTACAGCCTCTTGGACTTTCCACTTTCTGCCAGTTCTCAGCTTTGGATGAACTGCTCTCACGATATTGTCCTCCGATTCCTCCAGCATGCTCAACAGTCTTGCTTTTCCAACTTTGTATTCCTCCACTATGGATTTCAGAGGTAGCTTCAGCATTGCTTGACGACAGTAGAATGCAACATCAGTGAGACCAGGTGGGACACCGAGCCATTTTCTTGTGTATTTGTTGATTTGGGCTTCCATTGCTTCGACTGTGCTGGTGCAAATGTCATAGATTAGCAGTGGCCACAGCAGCTTTGGTATCAGCATGAACTGTAGACACCAGACTTTGTATTTGCCTGGCAGTCCGCAGTTATCTATTTTCTTCAGGCCTTCTTCTGCTGTTTGCTTGGTTTCACATCCCCTTTGTGTGTCTTTCAGGGAGTCATCATACCATCTTCCGAGACTTTTTACTGGCTCTTCTGTGACAGTGGGGATGGCTTGGTTGGCTACCATGAATTTGACTGAATCTGCCACTTTTCCTTTTCGCAGTGAGAGACTTCGGGATTTCTTAGGTTTGAACCTCATTCTTGAAGAGGCCACCAGCTCATCCAGCTGCTTTAAGATTTGGTGTGTCTCTTCCTGTATAATTATGTAGGCCTACCCCTGGCTTACTCCCATCCTCCATGCCCCTCCCTCCCTCCTCATCTTCCTCTTACTCCCCCCCCCTCCGCATCCACTAACTCACTCCAACAGGATGTAGATAATACAGGAGACACGGCACCAGTCCCCCACATGGGACTTCTTTGTCGTCTGCCTGTTATTTCCGGACTGTTCGTATTGATCACCAGAGCGCATGTAAGGTCACTAAAGTCTTAAAAAGAAGAAAAAAAGGCGGAATCAAAACAAAAAATAAAAACAAACAAACAAAAAATACAAAGACTGAAAACAGCGCGCCAGTTAATTCGATAAAATCGTTAAAGGCATCCTGCTTTAAAACAACAATCTATGCAAAGGGGAATTTTCTGAGTTTTGGGACGCGTTAAGGTCCTTTGACTAATTGCTTTAGTGAACACAGAGCGTCGGATAGAGAGAGAAAAAAAAAACAGAGAGAGAGAGAGAGAGACAGACAGACAGACAGACAGAGACAGAGACAGAGACAGAGTGACAGAGACAGAGAGCTTTTTTTTTCTTTTCGTTCAACACTAGGGATTTCTTCACAAGCTTTATTTATCGAGCTTCTCAAATTTGTCCATTGTTTCTCATTGTCACGGGCGTTCTCCAGAGCACTGAATTTGTTCTGAACATATACGTTAAATTTTGCACGAGTCAATTCATCTGTGTTTAAGAGTCCAAGATTGACTTTGATGTTACTTTTGGTTTGTTTTCTTCTCTTTAGTTTTAGCCTAATCTGTACGAGGAAAATTCAGGCTGAAACCATCTAACACACAGACATAAAACGATGAAAAAGACATGCTTACACACAGAGACATACAGAGACAGAGACAGACAGACAGACAGACAACCAGAGAGACGGGGTCAATGATGTTGGTCTTGATTAAAGGCGATCAAACGAAACGGATCCCAGTTAAATTATGTACAAGACGTACGCTCTCTATCTCTGTCTCTCTGTATCTGTCTGTCTGTCTGTCTGTCTGTCTGTTTCTCTCTTACACAGACACAGACACACACACAGACACAGACACATATACACAAAGACGCACTCACACACCCACACACATATACTCACACACACACACACACAAAACACACACACATACACACACACACGCACACACGCACACACGCACACACTCACACACACACACTATACTCACGTCTCTCTCTCTCTCTCTCTCTCTCTCGCACACACACACACACTTACAGAGAGAGAGAGAGAGAGAGAAGAGGAACTTTGTGGAAGTCTTCCTCTCTTCTTTGTATAATTTACTTCCTCTTCTCATTATTTCTTAAACCTTTTCTTCACTATCGCCCACGAGCAAAAAAACCACAAAAGTTCAATGGAAGGTCAAAGAGGGGTAGAAGGAGGAGGAGTTTGATGGGGGAGAGGGGTAGAAGGAAGGGGGAAGAAGCTGTCATTTCCTTACTGTCCTACACATTACTCTTTGCTGAGCAATGGTAATTTGGGCATACGAGCTGTTTGCATGTTCGAAGCTTTTTGCCGAATGGTGTGGGTGGCAGCACAAGTTAAGGTCTTTTCACTACAAAGAAAAGAAGAAGGAAAGAAAGAAAGAAAGAAAGAAAGAAGGAAAGAAAGAAAGAAAGTAAGAAAGAAAGAAAGAAAGAAAGAAAGAAAGAAGAAAGAAAGAAAGAAAGAAAGAAAGAAAGACAGAAAGAAAAGTAAAGTATAATGACTACCTGGCTAAACTTGTCTCTCAGTGAAAAAGGCTACTTACTGCGTAACTTTCATCGGGCGATCCGGCCGACTTCTTCAGCGCAACTGCTGGGTAGAGCAAAAGTAGCTGTAATGACCAAACCTCTATGAGAAGGAGTGGAGTTTTTGACTACCCTCTTTGGAGCATTAAAGGTTAAGACCGTCCAATGACCCTCGTGACACAGGAGAATGAAGTGGTAGGAATCTCAGTTTCACTCATATCAAATATGTAGGTTAAAGATCTTGTAAATTGTGTGAGTGGGTGGCTGGCTTTATAGAACCAGGAAGACACCCAACGTGCAAACAACAGCAAGTTGAAAAAAACCCCACACTTTTAGCTGGAGACTTTTACCGGTGGGAAATGAAGCACCATCATTATTATCATTATCTGTGTCAGCATTACTGGAAATCATGGAAGCTTGAAAACACTGATCATGCAAAAAAACAACAACAACTAACAACAACCAAAAAACAGCAAGTTTGAAACAAAAACTATGGCTTTAGCTAGTGAGTTGTACTGTGGAAAATAAAATAACATCATCATCAATAAGAGGAGTGTTTTGAGCTTACGGTTTTTGTGCTTTGTATCTGCTTCTATGCTAGCTGAATAGGTAGCGCAAACTATGTCAGATTTGAGAAGTTCCACAACATGGGAGATAATTCCTACGTGACTCTCAAGAGTTATGTCCTTTGGTTGACATCATTATCAATATTTATGTCAGCATTACTGTAAGTCATGTCAGCGGCTGGCTGTATTAATCATCATCATCAACATCATCATCATCATCATCATCATCATCATCATCATCATCATCATCATCATCATCATGTACCCTGCCGCATGGCGTTGCCGGTCATGGCCCACCACATGAATCTATCCCCTGTCGCCGAAAACACATCTCCCACCCTCTCTGTCCTCAGCCATCCTGCAAGTCCGTCCAATATTTTCTCCCTGGGTCTACCTGGTGTTCTCTTTCCCTTCAGCTTTACATCCAGCACGTAAAAAACAGCAAGTTTGAAACAGAAAATATGGCTTTTTAGCTAGTGACTTGTAGCGCTGGAAAAATAAAGTACCATACAATCATCATTATCATTATCATTATGTCAGCATTACTATAGGTCATGTCAGTGGCTGGCTTTATGGAAACAGGAAAACACCTAGCATGCAAACAACGGCAAGTTTGAATAACATATGTGACCTCCCACCACGAAATCAGTCTTAACTCGCAGTCAGTCGTACAGCACTAGGAGATTAAAAGGTGACTGATGGTCTATCTGGGGTGTTTTGACTTTTTATCTATCCCCCACAGAAATGTTTTTCTTGAAAAAAATAGTATTAATCAATTTAAATCGGTGTTTTAATGCACTGATCACAGCAGAAAGAACGCAATTTCCTACCAAAAGTACCTATTTTTGTCTCTTATTATGAACCGTAACATGTACAGTACCCGCACATGTAATATACTGATGGAAAGCTCTTTGGTGCACCTTTTCGATAATGACAGCGAAAATTAGAAACAAACTGGGTCAAAGCCACCAAATAAAGAAATTCAAGGAAAATGTGTAGGAGAGCACACAACTTTACAGGCCGTTTTCTCAAAATGGCCGTCATACAACTTAATGACTTTAAACGACATAACGTCTACATTTTTTTTTAGTACAAGCTTTATTCAAGTAGGCCTACCAAAACAGTCAGCAGAATGTACACTTTCCAGTGATATGTATATCTCAAAATGCCCAAAATGCTAGTTAAGACTGATTTCATGGTGGGAGGTCACATATGGCATTTGGTTTATGAGTAGTACCGTCGAAAAATAAAATACCATTATCATTATCATTATCTATGTCAGCATTACCGTAAGGCATGTCAGTGGCTGGCTATGTGGAAACATAAAAACACTGACCATGTAAACAACATCAAGTTTGAAAAAAAAAAAAAAAATGTTTTTCAGCTAGTGACTTGTACCGTTTAAAAAATAAAGTACTATCACCCTAATCATTATGGCATCATTACTGTAAGTCATGTCAGTGGCTAGCTGTATCATCTCATCATCACCATGTGGCTTGCCGCCTGGCACTGGCGATCATGATGCGATGCTCCAGAAATTGTCTGTTTTATCTTTAGGCTGGGTATGACATCCCCTTAACCCTCCCCCACCCCCACCCCGTTTGTCATCTTTCCAAGCTGTCATCAAGACTTTCCTTACAGTCACCAGAACTGATCACTTGAAGACAGTAGCCAAGATGCAGACCAAAGTGACCAAGAAGAATCCGAGATCTGACAAGAAAGTACAATATAGAAGAATACAATATAAAGTTGACGTAGAAGTTGAACAGTTTAAAAAGAAGTAGCTGTGTTATCTACCACTAGTATCAAATGAATTTTATCATGAGTTATTATTAATCATCGACACATGATATGCTTGTTTTCTCTATGAGCTATTCATGTATGATATATTTAATTGTGTACATCTTTGATAATAATTGCGCGTTATGCACATACACAAATCATTTGTTAAAGATGTTATGACTTGTGTGTGTTTTAAATCTTGAATACCACTGATCGATTTTTTTGTCTGGCTGATAATTATCGAATTTTATTATCTGTATTTGTGTCTTGTCGAAAAAAAAAAACGTTTTAGAGAGAGAGAGAAAAAAAGTTTTTCTTGACTTGGAATCATCGTCTTTGAATTATACTGTGCTTTTGATGAATGTCTATTATAAAGCCTTTTGTGCAAATATCAGAATAAATGAAAACATAAACGTGTTTGGTGACGATGATAGTTTGCACGCAACGTCTGTAAAGCCTTCTATGGCATTATTAACCAACATCTGTGAATAATGCCAGACTTGTTAATCAGCGTACATTGGGCTTTGCAAATCAACGTCCTGCTATTAGGCCGGCTGGAGAAGAGGCTTGAGGTCATCGACCTTTTTTCTGACCTAAGACTCTGCCTGACTTCTCACGTTGCTTTCAATTTGTGGCCTTTTGTTAAAACGTAATAGACTCTCGTTAGGGACAACAACAACAACAACAACAAAATCGATGAAGTGGGGGAGTTAAAGAAAGAACAAGAACAACAAAAAAAACAACCATGAACAAGTTTTATTTAAGAGGGTGAAAAATGTATCCAGCCCTCAAGGTAAGAGAGTCAACTTGAAATAATGCACGAACCAACATCAGTATTCAAACAATGCAAACGTTACACGAGTATCAAGTAACATTAGACAATACAAACAATAGATATAGGTCACATTAATTAAAACGTCAAAGGACTAGGTTTTAAGAGTCTGTACTAAAGTAATTTAATCACTATCAAAATATGTAAGTGACTGAGCTGATCATCTGACAGTAGAACACAGATTCAAGATGTTATGTATCTCTTTGTAAATATTGTGAAACCGAAACATTCTCGAATGTTTTTTGGTAATACATTCTAGAGGATAGGTTCTGACAGACAGACAGACAGACAGAGACAGAGACAGAGACAAAGAGACAGACAGACACACAGACAGCAGACAGACAGACAGACAAAAAGACAGAAAAAAATAAACAGAAAGCGAGAGAGAGAGAGAGAGACAGAGACAGACAGACAGTCAGCTAGCCGACCAGTCAGCCAGAAAGACAAGCAGAGAGCTAGAGAGAGAGAGAGAGAGAGAGAGAGAGAGAGAGGAGAGAGAGAGAGAGAAGACAGAGACAGAGACAGAGACAGAGACAAGACTGAGTCACAAAGAGAGAGAGAGAGAGGAGAGAGAGAGAGAGAGAGAGAGAGAGAGAGAGAGAGAGAGAGAGAGAGAGAGAGAGAGAGAGAGAGAGGGGGATCAGCTTAAAGGTATTAATCACGATTAAGACTAATCATACGTCGGGGATTTGATCATCCCTGTTAAGACTTGAACAAGGCAGACTTTGACAGGACAAGATGTGCGAAAAACCTTTTACTCCTCCGTTCCTTACCTCCCTCTTCAAGTTCTCTCCCTTCTCTTTCCCCACCTCTCACACCCACGTCGACTGTGAAAAAGCAAAGACTGGAAAAAGAAAGGATAAATCGTATGTCTCGCTCCTTGCTTTTTGAAACAAACAAACGAACGAGGAACGAACGAACGAACAAACAAACGAACGAACAAACGAAAAAAAAAACACACACAAAAAAACAACCGAACAATCCAACAAACGTACAAACTCATTAAAATAGAATAGAATCGCGAATTTAATTAACGAAACAAACCAGTTAATGACTAGGTGTGGATGGGTTATGCAACGCATGGACAGCCTCCCCCCCCCCCCCCCTTTGCTTGATGAAATGACTGTCGAGTGGCGTCGGGAGGGAACTTGAGAGGTGACTGTCCGGAGAGTGGCGAGGCATTGGTGCTACGGGTCCCATCCGCACTCTTGTGGTGTTTCTTGTCAACTAAATAGAATGAGATCGCATATTTGACTGACGAAACAAAACAGGTGCAAATCTTCGTGCCAACTGGCCTTTGTCAAGATAAAGAACATGTTCAACTGAATATCATTGTAGTTTGTGTGTATCTGCATATGTATAGTTTGCTAGACGCATTTTGCTCTGTATACGTGTGATACTGATTCAGTGTGTGAGGCATGGTATTATGTGTATAGTATGCAACTACTTTCTTTCTTACCATTTCTTTTCGTAAGGCACCCAGACCAATTTTCTAGATAGTGTGCTCCGTAAGTGTTGTTATGGAAATGATGATGATTCTTGCTGTTGTTGTTATTGTTGTTGTTATTGTTGTTGTTGTTTGTTGTTGTTGTTGTTGTTTTCTTCTTCTTCTTCTTCTTCTTCTTCTTCTTCTTCTTCTTCTTCTTCTTCTTCTCCTCCTCCTCCTCCTCCTTGTTCTTGTTGTTCTTGTTCTTCGTCGTTCTCGTTCTTGTTTCTGTTTTTGTTTGTGTTCTTGTTCTTATTTTGTTGTTGCTCTTGTTGTTGTTCTTCTTCTTATGAGGATGATGATGACGATGATGATGATGATGATTTTTATTATTACTGTTAATATTATTATTTTTTATATTATTATTATTATCATTATTATATTATTATTATTTTATATCGTCATCATCATCATCATCATCATCATCGTTCTAGAGTTAGGACAAAAACAAGAGATAAATCGATAAAATCTCTGACAGGCGGATTAAATTAATTTCATAGAGGTGGACAAGGTGACAGGGAACAGGATTCGTCCATATTGTGAATACTTATTTGTTTTTTGTTTTTCGTACCTTTGACAGAAAAGAGTTAAGCGCCTGTTTTATACCGTCATTTGAATCGCGTTCTTCTTTTGTGATAATGCATTTGGGATTTACGTTTGCTAAAGACTGAATTCGTGTGGATTCATCTTGTTCTTTGCTTAACATATTAGCATGGTAGAGTGAAGTGTGTGGCTTAGTGGATAAAGCACCTTTACAGGATGTAAATAAAGAAAGGAAAAAACCAACCAAACAACAGCAACAACAATAAATTACACACACACACACACACACACACACACACACACACACACACACCACACACACACACGCACGCACGCACACACACACACACACATAAACACACACACACACACATGAACACACACACAGACAGACACACACACACAGACACAAAGGCGCACAGACATACAGACACACAGACACAAACACACACGCACACACACGCACACACACACACACACACACACACACACACACACACACACACACACACACACACACACACACACACACACAGAGTCTAAAAGCACATATGTGAAAAGACGTTAAAAGAAATAACGAACGAACACACACAACACGCACCACACATACACACACACCAAGCTCACACACACATATACACATACCAAACACACACACACACACAACACCACATCACACACACACCACACACACACACACCACACACACCGCGCGCGCGCGACACACACACACACATACACCACACACCATACACACAACAAACACACACACACACCCATACACACAACAACACACACACACACACACACACACAAAACAGATACACACACGTACACACACATGTACACACACACACACACACACACACACACACACACACAGACACACAAACACACACACACACACACTCAGACACACACAAACACACACACACACAAACGCACACACACAACACACACACACATACACTCGTGCACACACACACACCACCACACAACACACCACACACAAACAACACACACACAACAACACAACACACACACAACACACACACACAAAACACTGTAACAATCAAAACAAAAGAGATTAGGCATAAAAAAACTGTAACAATCAAAACAAAAGAGATTAGGGATAAAAACTGTAACAATCAAAACAAAAGAGATTAGGCATAAAAAACTGTAACAATCAAAACAAAAGAGATTAGGCATAAAAAACTGTAACAATCAAAACAAAAGAGATTAGGCATAAAAAACTGTAACAATCAAAACAAAAGAGATTAGGCATAAAAAACTGTAACAATCAAAACAAAAGAGATTAGGCATAAAAAACTGTAACAATCAAAACAAAAGAGATTAGGCATAAAAAAACTGTAACAATCAAAACAAAAGAGATTAGGCATAAAAAACTGTAACAATCAAAACAAAAGAGATTAGGCATAAAAAACTGTAACAATCAAAACAAAAGAGATTAGGCATAAAAAACTGTAACAATCAAAACAAAAGAGATTAGGCATAAAAAACTGTAACAATCAAAACAAAAGAGATTAGGCATAAAAAACTGTAACAATCAAACAAAAGAGATTAGGCATAAAAAACTGTAACAATCAAAACAAAAGAGATTAGGCATAAAAAAACTGTAACAATCAAAACAAAAGAGAGTAGCCATAAGCAGCTGTAACAAAACAAAGGAGATAAGCATAAACAGCTGTTACACTCAAAACAAAGAAGATTAGGCATAAACAGCCGTAACAATCAAACCCTTTGGGAGACAAAGCTGACTCTTAAATCATCGTTTATAATGCATTGGTCGCTTATTTACTGCCCATTATTCCATTATCGTGTAGGGCAGCAACGGAGATTCACCAGTCCTGTCTATTCCGGGCCAGCCGTCTGTATTTAACTTCAGGTGTGTTTGTGGGCAGTGAGTTTTCCTTCTTTTGTTCGTCGTCAGGTGTTCTTCAGTGCTCCTCTCTTACGTTTCAAGAACGATGATGATGAC
>CM060309.1:56151533-56161533 GCA_030674185.1 Monoplex corrugatus
GAGAGAAGAGAGAGAGAGGGAGGGAGAGAGAGAATGAGAGAGAGAGACAGACAGACAGACAGACAGAAAGACAGAGAGAGACAGAGAGACAGAGACAGGGAGACAGACAGAGAGACACAGAGAGAGATAGAGATAGAGACAGACAGACAGACAGACGGACAGAGACAGAGAAAGAGACAGGAGCAGAGATACTGAGACAGAGAGATAGAGACAGACAGAGAATACTTAGCAAGTCACGTTATCTATTTATCAACAGATCTTTAGCATACTTGAGACAAAACTCAGGCCCATAGAGAAATTATGAATTTATAAATGCAGACGACATAATCTATGCGATTTATCCATGGTCTGGACCAGATACCTCAAAATAATAAAACAAACAAGTTAATGAAAAGATAGGAATTTGTGAAAGAAAAATTTGCAACACTCCAAACAGTTGCATATTCGCTCCACCAAATCTTCCAGCAACTATATGGTAAACTCCCTGAGCCTGCACAAAACTCTATGCTTTGAAATGTTCTTGAAGTGATGGGGCCGGGAGGGGGGGGGAGGAGAACACTGAGCTGACAAAACCAGAATGTTTGAAGAATTAAGATGGGCAACGAATGGGACCAGATTTATTATATTTTGTTTTATTTTCATTTTATTTTATTTTTTATTATATTTTAATTTAATTTAATTTAATTTAATTTAATTTTATTTTATTTTATTTCATTTCATTTATTTTATTTTATTTTATTTTATTTTATTTTATTTTATTTCATTTGTTTTATTTTATTTTATTTTATTTTATTTTATTTTATTTTATTTTATTTTATTTTATTTTATTTTATTTTATCTTATCTTATTTCATTTAACTTTACTTTATTTTGTTTTATCTTATTTCATTTCATTTATTTTATTTGGTTTATTTTATTTTATTTTATTTCATTTTATTTTATTTTATTTTATTTATTTCATTTTATTTTAATCTATTCTATTATTATGATCATTGTTATTATCATTATAGAAATTATTATTATTATTATATTATCATTATTACTGTTGTTATTATCATTACTACTAGTAGTAGTAGTAGTACTATCATTATCATTATTTATAATGCTACCAATTTTGAAGAACAAGGTCTCCCAACAGTGTAAAAATCGCTACTCACAGTTCCGTAGCTTTCGATGGCGTTCTCGCCATCTTCGTCAGCGCTCTAATGCTGTCTGCGTGAATCTCTACTCAGATCTCGCGAACATGGGATGAACCCAGTTCACGAGATCGAATCAGAGAATGGTACACCGGGGGCAGGGTGTAACGGCCCCGGTCCCTGTTGAGCGGGGGGTTGGTGGCTGCGATGTAGATGGCCTCCTTGACTCCTCGCTGGAACCACTTATTTTCTCTGTCCAGGATGTTGACATTGTCCGCACTGAATTGATGTTTTTCGGCGTGTAGGTGAGCTCCTACTGGAGAAGAGTCCCTCTTGTGTTCTGTTAGTCTCTTCTGAAGGGGGCGTTCAGTTTCACCGACATAATGTTGGTTACAGTCCTGGCAGTCTATTCTGTATATAATGCCAGCTTTGTCGAGTTTGCTGGTTTTGTCCTTGGGGGTGACCAGCTGGCTGCGTATGGTGTTGGAAGGTTTGGAATGTACAGCCACCCCCAGTTTTTTGCTCTCCGAAATCAAAGAGTGGCTAAACAACACACGACGAATAGAATGGGACAAAGTACGCCAACGCCATCGAAAGAAATTCGAACTTCTAGCACCAAAAAACAACAGGAGACAACAGAATGACAAAAGCGAGATTACACCTGTACCGGAAGAAACAAAAAGAAAGACCAAAGAGAGGTGGGTGATCAATCTATCAGATCGCCAACTCACTAAACCAGAACAGGAAGTACTAGAGAAAGGACTAAATTTCGCCGTAGCCCCTAACAAGCTTCCAGTGGTAGACCTCATCACAAGCATTGAAACAGCTTGCAGGTATATTGGCCCTAATTCAGAAGAAGCCACACACTTAAGATCAGACTGTGTCAGAATCATGAAACAGGCCAAACTACCGAAATCCAACTTAACACCGGACCAAAGACGGGCTCTGGCAGATTTAAAGAACGAACACGCCACGATGATCCTACCAGCTGACAAAGGTCGTGCCACAGTCATCATGCCTAGACCCATGTACTATGAGAAGGCAAGCGAACTTCTGGAAGATACTACAACATATGAACGCCTCAAGAAAGATCCTACTTCCAAGTTTTCCAACAAACTGAAAGACACACTGAAACGCCTGAAAGAGACGGACCGCCTGTCATTAGAACAGTACAGGAAATTATACCCAACTGTGTCCGACGTCCCCA
The DNA here is from genome assembly GCA_030674185.1 of Monoplex corrugatus. Classification (NCBI taxonomy): domain Eukaryota; kingdom Metazoa; phylum Mollusca; class Gastropoda; order Littorinimorpha; family Ranellidae; genus Monoplex; species Monoplex corrugatus. The sequence continues at coordinate 56,153,876 of CM060309.1, forward strand.
AGTTCTATGGTCTACCCAAAGTCCACAAGAAAGAAGTCCCCCTCCGTCCCATAGTCGCATCCAGAGGTTCCATCATGTATGAGACGGCTAGATTTGTGGCGGACATCCTATCACCTCTCGTAGGACACACAGATCATCACATCCACAACAGTGCTGACCTAGTGGAAAAACTGAGTAACTACACCCTCGCTCATGATGAACTCCTTGTGTCATATGATGTCTCTGCCCTATTTACCAGCGTACCAGTGAAAGAAAGCATAGAGATCATACGCCGAAGGTTACAAAACGACCAAACCCTCCACCAACGTACATCTCTCACAGTGGACGACGTATGTGAACTCTTGTCCTGCTGCCTCACCACCACCTACTTCACCTTCCAAGGTGAATTCTACCAACAAAAAGAAGGAGCAGCCATGGGCTCCCCAGTAAGCCCAACAGTAGCCAACCTGTTCATGGAGGATTTTGAAGAGAAAGCATTGGCTTCTTTCCACTCCCCACCACGATACTGGGGGCGCTACGTAGACGACACCATGACTATCCTCCCCCAGCAACTGGTCGAACAGTTCACAGAACATCTGAACAACCAACACCCAGCCATCAAATTCACGAGGGAAGTGGAACAGAACAACTCCATAGCCATGCTGGACACCCTCATCACCAGAACTGATGGCATTCTATCCTTCTCGGTCTACCGTAAACCAACTCATACGGACCAATATTTACAGTTCGACAGCCACCAGCCCCTTGAACACAAACTGGGAGTGATTCGAACCCTTACCCACAGAGCTAACACCATATGCAGTACCCAAGAGGCAAAAGACAAGGAGACAAACCACCTGAAAAAAGTGCTCACCATCTCGGGCTACAAAAAGTGGGCCTGGGAGGCAGGAAATCCAACACCGCATCCCAACAGCCAGTGAAACAACACCAGCGCAAGGGACACATCACCTTCCCATACGTAGGAGGTGTGAGTGACGCTCTGTCCAGAAAGATAAAAAAACTGGGGGTGGCTGTACATTCCAAACCTTCCAACACCATACGCAGCCAGCTGGTCACCCCCAAGGACAAAACCAGCAAACTCGACAAAGCTGGCATTATATACAGAATAGACTGCCAGGACTGTAACCAACATTATGTCGGTGAAACTGAACGCCCCCTTCAGAAGAGACTAACAGAACACAAGAGGGACTCTTCTCCAGTAGGAGCTCACCTACACGCCGAAAAACATCAATTCAGTGCGGACAATGTCAACATCCTGGACAGAGAAAATAAGTGGTTCCAGCGAGGAGTCAAGGAGGCCATCTACATCGCAGCCACCAACCCCCCGCTCAACAGGGACCGGGGCCGTTACACCCTGCCCCCGGTGTACCATTCTCTGATTCGATCTCGTGAACTGGGTTCATCCCATGTTCGCGAGATCTGAGTAGAGATTCACGCAGACAGCATTAGAGCGCTGACGAAGATGGCGAGAACGCCATCGAAAGCTACGGAACTGTGAGTAGCGATTTTTACACTGTTGGGAGACCTTGTTCTTCAAAATTGGTAGCATTATGTCTACCCCCCAACTGTTGAAACTTCCCCTACAAATTATCATTATTATTACTATTGTTATTATTATTATCATTAGTAGTAGTAGTATTGTTGTTGTTGTTGTTGTTATTATCATTATCATCATAATCATCATCATCATCATCATCTTTCTTCTTCTTCTTTGTATTAGTAGTAGTAGTAGTAGTAGTAGTAGTAGTAGTAGTAGTAGTAGTAGTAATAGTAGTAGTAGAAGTAGCAGTAGTAGTAGTAGTTGCAGGCTGGGTTTGAACTCGAGACATCAAATCTTGTGTCCACAGATCTATTAACTCTCCAACTAGAACGGAAACGGATGGTAGGGGTTTTTAAAAAAAAAACAAAAAAACAAAAAACAACTCATCAGTTCTGACGCTATGCCCTTCCCTTTAAGGGAACAAAGAAAAGGAAGAAGAAGATGAAGAATATAAAGAAGTCCCACCCACTGTGATATAGTTAGCAAGTCTGTAGGAATCAGCTCTTTTGTAGCGTGGGTACAGTCACAACCGTTTGTCGTGTTGGCTGGACTTGGTAATGATCTCTTGGCTTCTTTCCAGATTGATGACCTGACTTTTTGCGCTTTTGTGGAGCTTCACTTCGTCAGAACATCATCTCCAACCTCATTACCAAAGTGACTGCTCGCGTTCAAGCAAATGGAAACCAGAAAACAAAACAAAACAAAACAAAACAAAACAAAAGAAAACAAAACAACAATGAAAAATATTCAAAAGGAGTATGTAATATAACAAAAACAAGACAGGCGCAAATTTTCATCCAACTGGCCTTTGTCAAGTGTGAACAAAAGACAAAGAAGTACAAATGTACAACATTCAGGAGGAGAAAAAAAAAAGGGTAAGAAATCTCTGGTATTTCGTTGAGCAGGACAATATGACTGATGCAACCTCATTGCTGAGGACACTGCTGAGAGAGAGAGAGAGAGACTCCACAGAAAGACTTCAAATTTTCATAATAGATAACACTTTATCACTCAAAGAGAGTAATAGTTGGTCTCATGGACATGTCTTACAGTTACTTTCTTTGTGCTTTGTGTCCTGAAGTTTTGTCTCTGTTGGTTGATTTGCTTTGGTGAATTATGAGAGTGTGCGCTTTGGTTTGATTCTTGTATCAAAATTTGACGCCGTACAAATGTTATCATCATCACCATCACCATCATCATCATCATCATCATCATCATCATCATCATCATCATGATTATTATTATTATATCATTATTATTATTATTATTATTATTATTATTACTATTATTATTATTATTATTATTATTATTATCATTATTGTCACATTATTCCTTGCTATGCATATGTAACCATGTTGAAAAATTAGGTACATTTTAACATAAAAATGTCGTGGAAATTTTAAAAATACATTACACTTATGTATGTCAGTTGGTCAAGGACGTCAAAACGTATGAGAGACAAAGACAGACAAATGTGAAAAGAAATACAAGTCAAACCCTAACGATATGAAAAATAACAATAGTAGTATAGCAATATACAATACTAGTAGCAGCACTATCATAAATATTTTTATCATCGTGATAATAACAATGAAACACAGACACAGACACACAGACACAGACAGACAGACACACAGGCAGACAGACACAGACAGACACACAGACAGACAGACACACACACACACACACACACAGACACACACAGACACGCACACAAATACGCACACAGACACACACACTTACACACACACTTACACACACACAGACACACAGACACAGACAAACACACACAAACAAACAACAGATACACACACAGACAAACACACACACAGAGACAAACACACACACGCACAGAGACAAACACACACACACAGACAAACACACACAGACAAACACACACACACACACACAAACAACAGACACACACACACACGCATGCACGCACACACACAAAACACACACACACACACACACACACACACACACACACACACACACACACACACACACACACACACACACACATACAGGTAGAGAGGGAAGGGCGGACTACAGACGGGTGTTTCTATACGAAGGTAGCCACTGACATTTCAGACAACGCAACATACAGAGGAAAATGTCAGAGGTTCCAGCCAGCGGCTCTGAGAAACTTCCTAGTCTGTCAGTGCAAAAATGGTCATGAATAAAGACGATGGTGACAACGACTTCGACGATGACCATGACGAGGAGGATAATGTTCGGGATGATGATGATATGATGATGATGATGATGGTGGTGGTGGTGGTGGTGATGATGATGATGATAATGACGAAGAAGAAGAAGAAGATGATGATGATGATGATGATGGTGGTGATGATGGTGATGGTGATGGTGATGGTGATGATAATGACTATGACGAAGACAAGGATGATATTGATGACGACGACGACAACGACGACGACGATGATGATGATGATGTCGACAATGATAATGTTGATGATCATAATATTGTTGTCGACAATGGCATAATTATTATAACTATGATCATGAATGATCACACTCATAATCATTAGTCAGTTGATGACGACGAATAAGACAACAGCACGGACATTTATGATGATAACCTAAAGGATGACGACAGCACATTCAAACGACGTTGATAATGATAATGATGCTATGATTTCAGGTCTCGGAGGTGAACCAGCAAATGTAAACTGCAAATCTACCTAACTACGGAGGAAACCACGAACTAACTACATAATAAAACGGAATCAAGTTACTATTACCACGACAACTAACAGCAAACCAAAACGAAACAAAACCAAACGAAACCAAACCAACACCATGTCGTCTCAAGGAGCAGAAGAGACCTATGTACACCACGTACTGAACTGGCTTGAGAAAGTCAACAAATCTAGACGGGTGGATTTCACTGAGCCTTTCGTCAGACCTTCACTCTACTACGTTTACCCGCTTTTCGTCTTTCTCTACGCTACGGTAGGGACCATCGGGGTAGCCGGAAATGCCGCCATGTTGTTTGTCATCACTCGGCGTCGCTTGTATCACGACCAGACGTTTTTCCTGATTGGGAACCTGGCGTTGTCCAACCTGATCAAGTGTATCTTCTCGCTGCCCATCACCTTGGCCAACTTGCTGATCCAGAACTGGCTCTTCGGGTCCTTCATCTGCTTCTTCCTGCCCATGTTGCAGACCTTTCCCGTGTACGCGTCCTTCTTGACCTTCCTTATGGTCGCCATTGACAGGTGAATGGACTGTTGTTGTTATTTACCTGTTTCTTTGTTATCACTGTGTTCTGTCTTACGTCTCATTACACATTTGTTTTAGAAAAAGGATGCGGATATATGGACCATCTCGACTTTTTTTCCATTTCCAATTTTTTAATGCGCTTCAGACCCCCCTCTTTATTGATCTTTTGTCTCTTTTTGTTATTTTTTTTTTAACCTGTTTTGGGGTGTATTTTCTTTTTGATTTCCCCTCACAGTCCTTTGTGTACTGTGCAGTGGCAATACAACAATTCTAACACTGTTCATCTGTGTAAAAGATGTAAAACTGTTTCTTGACTGTTTTTGAAATGTTTGTGTTATTTTTACATGACCTTATGTATAAGAACCTATAAGTAGGTGTATGCATTTTTATGGGGAAAAAACAAACAAACAAACCAAATAATACTTTGATGCTTATGTGGCAGACACAGACACGTTAACAACTACATCTTACAGTCTTATACAGAGTTTTGCATTGTGTGTAGCGATTTGTTTTGGGTTTTTTTCTTATGAAAAATATTGGTTTACGTTGTCCTACTTTCATCAGAAAATATTTGATAACGCTCTTCACTGGCCCGAACAATTTTGCTTGTTTGATTTCTGTTTGTTGATATTTATAGTCCTTCATCTCACAATACTGTGCACAGCTTTACGTTATCCTTACGAATTCATTGTTTATTTAATTGCTTGTCTTGTTCACCTTCTATCTGAAAGCATTGATTTGTGTTGGTCTGAAGAGCCCTGTTTGTTTATCTGTTTGTGTTCGTTTGTGTATCTTGTCTGCTACCCACATAAATACCTCCATCTGTGTGTGTGTGTGTGTGTGTGTATGTGTGCGTGTGTGTATGTGTGTGTGTGTGCGTGCGTGTATGCATGCGTGCGCCCGTGCGTGCATATGTGTGTGTATGTGTGTGTATCTGTGTGTGTGTGTGTGTCTTTTTGTCTGTCTGTTTATTTATCTGCATGGCTGGCCCAGCCTTGTTTCTTTCAGGCACGAACTTATGTCTTCCAATCGGCCTGAATGAGTTTCAACGAGAACTTTTACATGTGCAGTCTATCCAGCTGTCAGTGGACGCCTTTCCAGTGTTACGGAAGGTAGAAAAGCAAGGAGTTCAGTAGGACATGCCCCCCCCCCCCCATCCCCAGTCCCTAAAAAAACTGATCCGAGGGTAGTGAGGCCTTTACCAATTCACCCCAAACGACCAGTGTAAGGTTATTTGATAACCTTTTGTTAATTTGTGTTCCTGAGGCTGACGAGTTTCTCTATAATATGGCCCAAATTAGTCTTCCTTTTATCAGCCTGGCTGTTAACATGTTTTTCTGTAATTTGCCTCATATCAGATTACCTTTTATAAATATACGTTTTTGAGGCTGACAGCTGCTCCGTGATTTGTCTCAAATTTGAATTTCACTTCACCTGTCGGCCATCACCGGATTCAGTGTTGGCCACCGCACTCTGTGACACAGCCACCAGCCTCCAGATGGCTCTGTCTTGACTTTCTACAGCTTCTTGAATATTTGGCTGCTGATGTTGGTTATGTCCTCGATGTATGAGATTGGAGGTGTGCCTTTCTTCCTTTTTGCCTTTGTTTTTTTTTTCTCTTTTTTTTCTTTTTCTTTTTTGTTGTTTTTGAAAAATGGTTGTCATGAGGTCTGTGTTCTTGCTACGTGACACAGGTATGAATACTTGTAATTACTCAGGGTATACGAGATTGACGAGTTGTTCTATAATATGTTCTAGATTAGACTACCTTATATTAACATGGGTGTCCGAGATTGACGAATTGCTGTATGATTTGTTTTGTATTAAACTACCTTATTTAACCTGGCTGTAGAGCTGGTTGATAATTTGTTCGATATTAAACTATCTTTTTTTGTATATTAGCTTTGCTGTCATGGACTGCAAGTTGCTCTATAACTTGTCCCAATTTAGACTACCTGTTGCTAATCCGAGTTGCTGTATAATTTGTCCCATATTAGACATCCTTTTTTTAACCTGGCTGCCTCTGACGAGTTGTCTTTCGTTTGTCCTGTATCAGACTACCTCTTATTAACCTAGGCCTTTAATGAGTTGCTCTATAGTTTTAATTTGCGTGTCTGTGACTGATCAGGCGCTCTCTGATGTATTCTATATTAGACCACTTTTTATGTTCTGGCTCTTATGGTTATTATTATTACCACTTTTTTAAAGCCCAGCCGACTGTGTAGAGCCACATTAAGGCAATAACCGTTTCAAAATGTGCACAATCCTTCAAAAGAACAAGAAAAAGGAAAACAGAAATAAGTACACATATCAATGCATTCGCACAGACAGCCTAAGGGGATGCGCCTGGGGTTGACCATTCCGTCCAATTTATCACACAGGGATTTAAAAAAAAACATATCTGAAAACAAATTTAAACATAAATAAGGACACTAAAGCATATATAAAACTGGTCTAAGTTACCTAAAATTGTTCGGCATATCATCTCCCTGGAGCCAAAAAGTACACTTAATATATGTACCCAATTATCACACTAAGAGTACGTAAGACTATATCGAACACACACAGGTAAATGGACTGGCAAGGCAGAAAGTGATAGGAAGAGATGACAGAAAGCAAAGGAGCAAGTGAAAAACGAAGACGATAACAGGAAAGAGAAACTTTCCAGCACAGAATTTCCAGAAGATGAAGACACTATTTGTACTGAAAGAACCCCCGGCATCCCCACGGGGGAATATCTTTACTGATTTATCTTTAATGATTGGCTTTATAACTTGTCTTATACAGTATTAGACAATTTTTTTTTTTTATTCTGGCTGTCTGCGACTTGAAAATTACTCTATAATATGTCTTATAATAGACTACCTATTTC
>CM060309.1:56166533-56169033 GCA_030674185.1 Monoplex corrugatus
GTTAATACAGGAAGGCTGTAGAAGCTGGTGGTTAGATTGAAGGAGTGACACGATTATTGCAAAAAGGTGAAGAAGGTTTGTGGACAGGCTGAAAGAGTAAAAGAGTTTATGCAAGATGAAGGAATCAAAGGCTTATTGCATGCAGATGGTAGAAGCTGATGGATAGGCTAAAGGAGTCAAAGGGTTAATGCAGAAAAGGTGGTGGAAGCCGATGGATGGGTTGGGAGAGTTAAAGGGTTAATAGAGCTCTTCGTGGAGATATGTAAACAGTTTGAGATCCTTACATGTTGTCTGGGGAATTGGAGCACCTGGTCGAAAACAGGAAAGCTGGAGGGAAAGAGAGCACCAGGTAGACCCAGGGAGAAGATGTTGGACGGACTTGCAGAGTGGCTGAAGACAGAGAGGGTGGAGGAGGTGCTTGAGGCAACAAGGGATAGAAACAGATGGAAGGCCATGATCGCCACCGCCATGTGGCAAGGCACTTGATGATGATGATGACATGCTGTCTACTTGCCCAGAAGGAATTGCTTCAGGTTGCATAGGAAGACTGTATGAGGGAAATAAATTATGGTAAATGAACCAGCGGATAAACGAAAAAGGAAACGACAGTAAGACCAAAAATTAAGAGATCATAACAAGAGAACAGACAGAACAGGAAGATTTTTTTTCAGCATTCCAATTCTTTTCTCACGGATGCGTGTATGCTTACATAGTTTTGCCCTCACTGCGCAGGTGATATGTTGCTGCAACAGTCTGCATACACCATTATCGGTAGATGCATTTTGCTGTTTGTTTGTTTGTTTTTTGTTTTTTTTTAATGTTTGCACAAGACACCGAACACTGACACGACTTACAATATCTTTCACCCTTTGACTCTCGCACTCTATCCACCAACTGCAAAAAAAAACCTTAACCCTTTGATTCCCTCACCCTATCCACCAGTTTCCTGCATGAAGTTGGTGGATAGGGTGAGGGAGTCGACGGGTTAAGTTTTTTGCTTTGCTAGCATGGGTATCAATGCAGGATGCTGTCGGATAGGGTACGGGAGTCAAAGGGTTAAGTTTTTTGCTTTGCTAGCATGGGTATCAATGCAGGATGCTGTCGGATAGGGTGCGGGAGTCAAAGGGTTAAGATTTTTGCTTTGCTAGCATGGGTATCAATGCAGGATGCTGTCGGATAGGGTTCGGGAGTCAAAGGGTTAACGTCCATTTCGAAATTCTTCGTGTGTATATTATTATCATTATCATTATTATTATTATATTATTATTATTATCATTATTATTTTCATTATTATCATTATTACTATTACTATCATTACTATTGTTATCAGCAGTAGTATTGTTATTACTAATATCATCATCATCGTCATCGTCATCATCATCATCATCATCATTACTATTATTATGATTAGTGTTATTATTATTATTGTTGTTGTTGTTATCGTTGTTGTTATCATTGTTCTCATCATCATCAGCAGCAGCAGCAGCATTAGTAGTAGTAGTAGTTGTGATTATTATTATCACCATCATCATCACCTTCATCACCATGATCTTCTTCATTGTTGTCATCATCGTCGTCGTCGTCGTCGTCGTCGTCATCATCATCATCATCATCATCGTCGTCGCCATCGTCGTCTTCGTCGTCGTCGTCGTCGTCGTCGTCGTTATCGTCATCATCATTATTATCATGCTTTTGTTTTCCTTCTCATAGTGTCTCAAAAAAACAAAACCATGATTTTGTCATGCTTTTTAGTTTTGCTTTCTATAATGCGCTCGTGTATTTGCAATTCTGCAACATATTGTTGAGAAAAGCCTGGATGGAAGTCAACAGTTCACTTAATGCGGGAGAGAGAGCACTTAATGCGGGAGAGAGAGAGAAAAAAAAAAGAAATGATTTAGGTTCATCCTATCATTGATGTGGTCACTGCTCGCTTTGTTTTGTTTTGTTCCATGTTTGTTTACCTCATGCCTTATCTCTCTCTGTCTCTGTCTCTCTCTTTCTTTCTTCCTCTTTGTCTCTCTTTCTCTCTCTTCCTCTTTGTCTCTCTCTCTCTCTCTCACTGTCTGTTTCTATCTCTGTTTGTCTGTCTGTCTGTCTCTCTTCCTCTGTGTGTGTCTCTCTCTTTGTTTCTATCTCTGTCTGTCTGTGTGTCTGTCTGTCTGTCTCTCTCGCCCTGAGTGTGTGTGCGTGCGTGCGTGGTGTGTGTGTGTGTGTGTGTGTGTGGTGTGTGTGTGTGTGTGTGTGTGTGTGTGTGTGTGTGTGTGTGTGTGTGTGTGTGTGTGTGTGTGGTGTCCAGAGCGCTGTAACTCATCGGCACGTATCCTTTTAGTCAAGCTAAAAATAAGGCAAACGAAACCTATTTCTTAAAAAAAAAGAAACGTTAAGCCTATTTTTAAACCACGGTTCTTAATCGCTCATTAAAAAGCTTCTCTGACTGTGGACGAAATGCGTCTTGTTAGCAAAAAGTTCACCAAATCTATAAAAATCAAGGCGAGGCTTT
>CM060309.1:56181533-56184033 GCA_030674185.1 Monoplex corrugatus
TAGTAACTAAAAACGATGTGTTCTCTTTATATTTGTTAACATCTGCAGGCCTCTACCGATTACTCAGACCTGTATATGTAACTAGTAACTAAACACGATGTGTTCTCTTTATTTTTGGTTAACATCTGCACACCTCTACCGATTACTGAGACCTGTATATGTAACTAGTAACTAAACACGATGTGTTCTCTTTATTTTTTGTTAACATCTGCAGACCTCCATCGATTTGAGTACTCAGACCTGTGTCCATGTCGCTAAAAACGACAGTTCTCTTACTCAAAACCTATGTCTATGTAATCAAAACGATAGTTATCTTTATTTTAGTTAACATCTGTGGAAGTCTACCAATTTCTCTGACCTGCGTTTATGTGACTAAAAACGATAGTTGTCTTTATTTTTGGTAATATCTGCAGACCTCTACCAATTACTCTGATCTGCGTCTATGTGACTAAAAACGATAGTTGTCTTTATTTTTGGTAATATCTGCAGACCTCTACCAATTACTCTAAACTGCATCTATGTGACTAAAAACGATAATTCTCCTTATTTTTGTTAACATTTGCATACCTCTACCGATTTCTCAGACCTGCATTGTTGACAGCTTGAGTTGGTCACTAAAACCTGCACTTGTGCCAGAGTCGCTGTGTTCTCTAATGGCTTCAAAGTGGGGGATTTTCAGAAACATCAGTCCACCATTAATGCTGTGTAACAACAGTCACTGTGTTTAGCTTAGCTGGAGGCAAACACAAAGAGCGTGGTGGTTGCATAAAAAGTGCAAAGTTTTCTGATCGATCAAAACAACAAGTCACTGACTGATACAGTCGATTATGCCAGAGACTCGAGTTCTGATATCTTGAGTTCATTTTCAGTCCTTAATTCTGGAAAACAAAAGAAAACAATTGTACTAGTTTCTAACCTATCTGTGTGACTGTGATATTTATTCTGGAAGTGGCAGCTTGACATTTAATCCGAAATGTAATTTCATATCATTTTGAGGGGGGGTTGTTGTTGCTGTTTTTTAAGGATCATCAGGGAGATTACCTTCGTACTCACCTTTTTCTCGTCCCATTTTCTACACCATCTTAATTGCCACAAAAACTGGAACAATTATTACAATGCGATGATGATGATGTCGATGAGGATGATAATCGTGATGCCATGGAGTTCCATCTAGGATTAAGACCGCGTGACAGGACTGTAATCTACGTTTACTATCATAATATATCTTGGTGTCAATCAGGCCCGAGAGATACAGACACCTGTGGAGCTGGTCAGAAGATTTGAACAACACCTTCAGTGACGCATCCGTGAAGTGGATGAGACTCGACTGTGTAGTCCCAGTCTTCCCAATGAGCCCATAGCACGCCCGACTCTGGGTAGGAGCCGGTTAGAGCTGGTAGGAGTCGGTTAGAGCCGAAAATTCCACAATGATTGTTGAAGGGACTGACGGGGATTCGAACCCACAACCTTCCAGTCAGTAGTCCTTTGCGCTAACCACTACACCACGGCGACTGGTAACTGAATGTAACATCATACCGAAAAGAGACAAGTGGAGAGGTTTTTAAACATGAAGGAGACAGTTTGGTGATTGTCAACATGAAAATCGGTTTTTAAACATGGAGGTGACACTTTGGTGATTGTCAACATGAGAATCAATCAGACAAATGGAGAGCTTTTAAACATAAAGTTGACAGTTTAGTAATTGTCAACATGAGAATCAATCAGACAAATGGAGAGGTTTTTAACATGAAGGTGACAGTTTGGTGATTGTAACATGAGAATTAATCAGACAAATGGAGAGGTTTTAAATATAAAGGTGACAGTTTGGTGATTGTAACATGAGAATCAATCAGACAAATGGAGAGGTTTTTAACATGAAGGTGACAGTTTGGTGATTGTAACATGAGAATCAATCAGACAAATGGAGAGGTTTTAAATATAAAGGTGACAGTTTGGTGATTGTAACATGAGAATCAATCAGACAAGTGGAGAGGTTTTAAATATAAAGGTGACACTTTGGTGATTGTAACATGAGAATCAATCAGACAAATGGAGAGGTTTTAAACAGAAAGCTGACACTTTGGTGATTGTCAACATAAGAATAGAGTCAGACAAGTGGAGAGGTTTTTAAACATGAAGGTGACAGTTTTGGAGATTGTCAACATGAGAATCAATCAGACAAACGGAGAACTTTTAAACATAAAGGTGACAGTATAGTGATTGTCAACATGAGAATCAATCAGACATGAGGAGAGGTTTTTAAACATAAAGGTGACAGTATAGTGAGATTGTCAACATGAGAATCAATCAGACAAGATCGGGCTTATATGAATAAATACAATGCACGTTGTCTGGTACCACACGTATGGCTGTCGACATGAACGGTGAAAAAGTACCAACGTCTTTTTGTTGACATGAAAGAAAGTGGTTCTTCAGTAAGATGATGTTGTGATGGACGGACTGGTCAAGAATAGAACTGCTATTTCTGAATGAATAAGAA
>CM060309.1:56189033-56196533 GCA_030674185.1 Monoplex corrugatus
TAATTGTGTGTGTGTAGTGTGTGTGTGTGTGTGTGTGTGTGTGTGTGTGTGTGTGTGTGTGTGTGTGTGTGTGTGTGTGTGTGTGTGTGTGTGTGTGTGGTGTGTGGTGTTTCCTTTTAAAGTTTACTTCGACGTGAATCTAACTTTGATTGCATTTTCTGTGTAGTTCCCAATACAATTGTAAATGTGCTCTTTTCATGCAACCATAACCTTTACACAGTTCTTTTCTGTTCCATTTGAATGTTGCAATGTGATGCGTGTGTTTGTAGATGTGTGTGTGTGTCTGTTTCCTTCTGTGTTGAAGCGAAAGCGTGTGCGTGTTTGCATGATATTGTGTGTGTGTGTGTGTGTGTGTGTGTGTGTGTTGGTGGTGTGTGTTTGTCAGTGTGTGTGTGTGTGTGTGTGTGTGTGTGTTGAGTGGTGTGTGTGTTGTCATGTGTGTGTTGTGTGGGTTGTGTGCTGGTGTGTGTGTGTGATTTTATACTTAATATATACATTTTAGTGAAATAGACATTAAAATCAAAGAGCAAACCACACACACAACACATACAACACACACACATACACAGCTTGACTGGCTTTTATCCTGAGCTGGAAAAAAGTAGGACTACTCAGTCAAATCTTAGTCAATTCTCGAATGGATCATTGAAGATGTGGCTCAAAATTTTCCTGATACAACACTACATGTGACTGTATTTCTCAGGCCTCGTTGACGCCAGGATATACTGTGAAAGGAATTTTGAAGGACAGCTCTGTCATACAGTCTCATCTAAAGTGGCACTCCATAATACTGGAAACATGAATCATATCGTCATACATCAGCACAGTGCTTTTTTTAAGAAAACTGTTCCAGATTCTGTGTGTGTCCACGAAAGTGCGTGAAAAAAACGGGAGAGAACAAAAAGAAAAAAAACAACAACAAACAAACAAAAGCAAAAACAAAAAACATAACCTTTTTTGCAGATAATAGTTTCAGATGGAACTAACTTTCTGTAGATGTTATATTTCAAGTCATGAAGTTGAAGAAATCTGTAACACGGCTGACGTCTATACCTCCATAATTAAACGAATTCATCTATTGATTTGTGCCGTTTCCCTGAGACAGAATGGACAAAAAGACTGTTCTAATGGTTCACCCGTCTTCCTTAGCTTCTCCGGTAAACAGGCATCCTTACGAGGAATAGGGGGGGGGGGGAGGGACAAGCGCAGTAGGGGGTAGGGGTTCTCATTATTCTTTTCTTAAGGAACGTTGGCCCCAGCCAAATCTTTCAGTAGATGGAATTGTTAGGGAGGGATTTGGGGCAGACATGACTGAGGTGCCATCGATTTGTTTTACGTGTGAAGAACCTTTCGGGTTTATGCTGTCTGGTTCATTTACTGTCTTTATGCGGAATATGGCATCCACTGTTTTTATCCTTGTTTTTTTCGTTCTATCTTTGGTTATTGGTAATTGGATTTATTTGTGTATTTGTGTAGGCGTATATATATATATATATATATATGTATATATATATATTAATATATATATATATATATATATATACATATATATGTGTGTGTGTGTGTATGTGTGTGTGTGTGTGTGTGTGTGTGTGTGTGTGTGTGTGTGTGTGTGTGTGTGTGTGTGTGTGTGTGTGTGTGTGTGTGTGTTATATCTGTGTTTGAGTGTGTGTGTTGTCTGTGTGTCTCTCTTTGTGTCTGTCTGAGTATTCATCTGCGTATACACGCTGTTATGATTACGTCTACTCTCTCTCTCTCTCTCTCTCTCTCTCTCTCTCTCTCTTTCTTTCTTTCTTTATCTCTCTCTCTCTCTTTTCTCTGCTGTCTCTCACTCACTCACCTACGCACTCTCTCTCTCTCTCTCTCACAGACGCACACAGCACAACACAACACACACACATACACACACACACACACACACACACACACACACACACACACACACACACACACACACACAGAAGCACACACAAATACACCCACATATGTATATATGTATATGTGTAGAAACCCTGAGAGGTTTTGAGGCAGCAAGAAAGTTGAACATTAAAAGCAAAGGGGCAGACAAAACACAGATGGCATTGATCACTGCAATTCACCTTGGACTGACAAGATGAATCCACTATGCTGTCTCAATCAACCCTTTTGCGTACCACCTCCAATCCCATAATCTGACGTTGAATGGAGTAAGGTAGACATTCAGGGAACCGTTACTATCGTTTATGTGAACTGACTTTCTAATAGATAGTATATTTCAAACCATAAACTCAAACAAAACAGTAACACAACTGTCACCGATGCCTCTATTCATCATCATCATCACCATGTGCCTTGCCGCATGCGTTGGCGATCATGGCCCTCCATACGAATCTATCTTTTGTCGTTGCAAGTTTTCTCCCACCCTCTGTGTCTTCGTCCACTGCGCAAGTCCGTCCAATATGTTCTCCTGGGTATGCTTGGTGCTCTTTTTCCTTCCAGCTTTCCTGTTGTGACCAGATGCTGGAATTTCTCTTGCCTCATAAAATGACCAATAAACGTTGCTTGTCTTTTCCTAATCTTCTTTATTAATGTTCTTCTTGCGTCTGCCTCCGTCAAGACTGTCTTTTTTGTTTTCTTTGCTATCCACGGAACTCTTTAACATTCTGCTTAGAAACCACATTTCAGCTGATGCATCTATATGCAAACGAATTTAGCCATCGAATTTACTGATTGGGCACACAAAAAAGTTTTGATGGTTCGTCTGTCTTGTTCTGCATTTTTCCTGAAAAGGCACCCCTTACGAGAAGTGCAGGGCTGGGGAGGGAGGATGGCTGGGGTGGAGAGGTACAAGCGCAGTATGGAATTGAGGTTTTCGTTTTTTAAATAAAGGTCGGTTCCAGTC
This sequence comes from Monoplex corrugatus, assembly GCA_030674185.1. Lineage (NCBI taxonomy): Eukaryota > Metazoa > Mollusca > Gastropoda > Littorinimorpha > Ranellidae > Monoplex > Monoplex corrugatus. The sequence goes on from CM060309.1 coordinate 56,191,915, forward strand.
AAATCTCTCAGTACAGAGAAAGGGCAGGAAGGGATTTGGATAGAAATAACCATGGTGTTATCGATTTTTAAGTACGAGGCACCTTCTGGGTTGATTTTATCTGGTTCTTTCGCTGTGTCTACTCCAGATATACCTTCCAAACTTCATTGCTTCTATAGGTCTTCTGTTTTTCTTTTTTCCCCTCGATAGTTTCTGGTCTTTTGTTTGTCTTTGGCGACCTTTCATTGGTTTTATTATTTGTTTGTTTGTTTGTGCGTGTGTACGTGCGCACGCGCGCGCGCGCCCGTGTGTGTGTGTATGTGTGTGTGTCCTGTCTGTGTACGTGTCTAAGAATGTTTACACATACACACACACACACACACACACACACACACACACACACACACACAAACACACACACACACACACACACACACACACACACACACACACACACACACACACACACACACACACACACACACACATGTGAACTGGATTTGTTTCTTATTTTGAACAGCGTTTTCCAAAACCTGAAAATATTATTGGCACTGGATGATATTTTGTCTGTTTGAGGATGGATCAGACACAGCACTTTGATGGTCCACAAAAACCTTTGATTTTGAAAGAAAATCAATGGGAGCTTGCTTTGAAGAATCTCCTCAAAACCATCTTTCAAGACATCCTGAGAGAAGGTCAACAGAAAAGAAATTGAATGTCAAGTTCGAAGGGGGCAGACATTGGCCTCTATTAGCTTAGCTATTAACCCTTTGACTCTGGCACCCTATCCACCAACTGCAAAAACTTAACCCTTTGAAGCCTGCACCCTTGAAGCCCTTGACTCCCTCACCATACCCACCAGCTTCCTTTAGGAAGCTGGTGGATCGGGTGAGGGAATCAAAGGGTTAAGTTTTTGTTACGGTAGCATGGTCGACAATACAGGATGCTGGTGGATAAGGTTCGGGAGTCAAAGGGTTATAGCGTCATGCTCATAACACAAAGACTGTGGGTTTAAACCTCGGACAGATCACACTTTTTTTTTCGTCCATGTGGCCCGTTGAAGAACAAACGATAGCGTGTTAAAAGAACTGAATGTCAGGCTAACAGAGACCACCAAAAGAAAGCTGAAATACGTAGGCCATGCGACCAGAAACACCAAAACAGATCTGATGTCAGCGGGTCCTGCAGGGAAAAAAAGCTGAGACAAGGAGAAGAAAGGGACGACTGCACACTTCCTATTTCAACAACATCGCTGAAGTATGTGGTCTGGAGATCCAGGAGGTCGCCTATAGATGTCTTAATCGTGTTGCCTGGAGAAAACTTGTGATGTCGAGCGTGGCTCCTACCGACGACCCCGGCGAGGGAGAGAGATGATAGATGAGATGATGTGGCAAGTTAGCCTAGACGTTAGAGTGACATGCTTATAACACCGTGGGTTCAATTCTCAAACAATCCACTTTTTTTTTCTTTGTGGCCCATTAGCTCAGCTGTTATAGTGCCAAACTCATAATGTAGGGTTGAGGTTCAACCCTGGGGTAAGACACTTTTTCTTTTCTTTTTTCTTTAAGTGGCCCATTGACTCAGTTGTTACACCACTATGCTCATAATGCAAGGGTTTAAGGTTCAACTCTCACGCTGGTCACGTGTTTTTGTTCCATCACATGGCACCAACGGCCTCATTCCATATGGAATTGATTTCCAGAGCGCGGAGATGCTATCGTGAGAAACTTAAACTGACACTGAAAGTGAAGTTTCTGTTTCAGTTTCAGTGTCTCAAGATGACGTCTCCGTGCTTGGAACGAATTCCATATGCACTAACGTCACAGGTGCCATGTGTATGGCAATCATGGCACATGCCTTAAGTCTGCACATAAATCCACGAGCTGGTCAGGTCCTGAGCTTCAACCTAGCCTATGTTTTACCTAGCTTACATCTTTGTACTAGTATTGTATCAATCTATCCTTGGAACAATCTTGGTTACATGTAAGTGACATGTTTATCTGTGTATCTTATCTTCAAAGAAAAGAAGAGATAAATAAAGTAAATAAATAAATAATTAGAGATCCGAATCATTTTAATACTAGTATTGTATCAGTCTATCATTGGAACAGTTTGGGCTACGTGTAAATTATTATTATTATTATGAACATTTAGTACGCCTAATCAAATTAATGCCCTAAGCGTTTACAATGGCAAAACATATAACCAGAATCACAAGCACACACACACACGCCCACAGAAGCACCCACACACACACAAACACACACACACACACACAAACACACACACAGCATGACATGCAAATACAATGACACATTGACACTAAGACACTATCATGTCACCATTACATTACATGGGGGGAAGGGGCAGAGATTACCAGTTTTGGGAAACAGGTGAGTTTTGAGGGAGCGTTTGAATGTGGACAGAGAGGGTGAGTATCTAAGAGAGCGAGGTAACTGATTCCAGATGGTTGGAGCTTGATAGGAAAAAGAACGCTGCCCAAACCTTTTAGTGCGGACTATGGGGATACTATAGAGACGGGTATCAGATGAGGACCGCAAAGCTCGAGATGGCGTGTAGAGATGTAACAGATGGGTGAGATACTCAGGACAGGAAGACTCAATAGATTTGAAGCAGAGGCAGGCAATCTTGTAGGATATTCTTTGCTGAACAGGGAGCCAGTGGAGAGAACAGAGCAATGGCGTAACATGGTTAAATTTTGAAGAGCGGAAGATGAGACGGGCAGCATGATTTTGAACTTTCTGAAGTTTGTTAATGAGATGAGAGGGGGAACCAGAAAAAAGAGCATTACAGTAATCGAGACGGGATAGAACAAATGCACAGACAAGAGCCTTTGTCGTGTCTTCTGAGAGGAGGTGACGGATAGAAGCAATTCGGCGGAGTTCAAGAAAACAAGTCCGACAGACGTTGCTCACATGCTGGTGGAAGGACAGGGTTTGATCAAGAGTTACACCAAGGTTACGGGCAAAATGGGAGAGAGGGATAGATGAGTCAACAAGTGTGACAGAGGTTGGAAGAGAGGGGTGATTTTGGAGTTTGGGTGGGGTGATCAAGATCAATTCGGATTTCTCTTCATTTAATTTCAGTTTGTTTTCAGTCATCCAATCCTTCAGGTCAGCTACACAAGATTGGGTTTTCTGGATCATGATGGGAAGGTCAGGGAGAGGCCCAGAGACATACAGCTGATTGTCATCCGAGAAAGAATGATGCTGAAGCAGGTGTTCTTGGACAATAGAGGAGACAGGGTAGGTGTAGAGAATGAAAAGTAGGGGGCCCAGAACAGATCCTTGTGGCACTCCGTAAGTCAGACAGGAAGGATTAGAAGAAAGACCATTGACAGAAACTACTTGCAGACGATTGGTGATGTAAGAATGAAACCAGTTCAAGACAGTATCATGGAGCCCAAAAGAGTGATGTAGACGGGAGAGAAGGATAGAGTGGTCAATAGTGTCAAAGGCAGCAGATAGGTCCAAGAGAGTCAAAAGTGATACGTTGTTAGAGTCGAGAGTAGTCAGTAAGTCGTTGCAGATTTTGAGAAGAGCAGTTTCGGTACTATGTCCAGAACGGTAAGCAGACTGAAGGGAATAGACAAGGTTATTGGAATGAAGGTGGTTTAACAGCTGGTCAAGAACAACTTTCTCTAAGACCTTGGAAAGAAAAGGAAGATTTGACACAGGTCTATAGTTTTTCAAATTCTCAGGGTCAAGAGTCGTCTTTTTTAGAAGAGGTCTTACAATTGCTGACTTGAAAGAAGAAGGAAAGGAGCCAGTTGAGAGGGAATGGTTAATGATATTGGTGATGTGAGGGAGAAGAGTATCGAGACAATGGGTGAGAAAAGAAGCTGGCAATGGGTCGAGTTCACAGGTTTTAATGCCAGATTTCATGATGATTTTCTTAACGAAGTCCTCAGAAACGGGTTGGAAGAAAGTAAGGGAATTCCAGAGAAAGGGGGTTCAGGAAATGTAGCATGAGTGTTCGTCGTGGAATCGAGAGAAAGCCTGAGGTTAGCAATCTTGTTGAAAAAATAGTCAGAGAAAGCCTGTGGAAGATCAGAAGGTGGCAGGTGAGATGGAAGAGGAGAAGAGCCAGTTTTGCCAAGAAGAGTATTAGTTATATTATACAGTTGTTTGGAAGTGGAACAGGCAAGAATTTTAGCATTGTAATAGGCTGATTTAGAGGCATCTACGAGGCTATTTACAATTTTGTTGGCAGTTTGAAAAATTTGCTTATGAACAGTCAGACTAGACTTGAGCCACTGTCTCTCGGCTCTGCGCCTTTCACACTTGGCCGCTTGCAGCTGAGGCCCAATGGAGGAGAACCAAGGTGATGGTGGCCTCTTGGAAACAAGGCGGCCACAGGCAGGAGCGAACCGATCCAGGAGCCCAAGGAGAAGGGAGTTGAGGTCATCAGGTGTGGTTGGCGGGGAAGCAGATAAGAGAGACTGAAGGTCAGCCTCAAAGACAGTCATGTCCACTGCAGAAAGGTGTCTGGCTTGAATGTACGTTTTGCGGGGTGGAGGGCGGGAAAAATGAAGATCAGCAACAAGGCAGACATGGTCAGATGGGAGGGTGTGGTCGATGATGATGGAACTCACCATGGTCTGGTCAGTCCTGTGGATT
>CM060309.1:56206533-56209033 GCA_030674185.1 Monoplex corrugatus
ACCAGTAGTACTCTCCATTGTCAGCCATGACAGCAAAGCAAAATCTTAACCCTTTGACTCTCTCACCCTATCCGCCAGCTTCCTGCAGGAAGCTGGCGGATAGGGTAAGAGAGTCAAAAGGTTAAGTTCTGCAGTTAATGAATAGGGTGCAGGAGTCAAAGGGTTAATGCTACAGGCTGTGGCCTGAATATGTAGACGGTGAACGGAAGAAGAAAAGTGCAAGATGTCAGCTAATCATTGTTCGTTTTCCTAATGGTGAGAAGATAGCGTTATCATCAGCATCATTCTCGGCCGTTAACCGGAATATATACTCTTTCTTTACTTACTTATTTAGAAATAGGAACTATCATGTTACTTGATTTTATATTGTCAGTGATATGAGACGGTCAATGCTATACAATCATTGATCACAAATCACCTTCTTTAACATATCTTCTACGCCATCTTAATGGCCACAGAAGCTGGGTATTTTTGACATTGCTATGACTACGATGACGATCATGACGCTACTTAGATCTAGGACTGAGACTACGTGATAGGGCTGTACTCTACGATTACTTTTCATAATGTATTTAGGCGTCAAACAGGCCCGAGAGAGAGAGAGAGAGAGAGAGAGAGAGAGAGAGAGAGAAGAGAGAGAGAGAAGAGAGAGAGAGAGAGAGAGAGAGAGAGAGAGAGCTGCAGCGTTGGTCCAGAGATTTGAGAAACACGCTCAATGATGCATCCATGAAGTAGTTGAGACTCAAAATGTGTAGTCCCCAGTCTTCCCAATGAACCCACGGCACACTCAGCTCTGGATTAGGACTTGGTTGGAGCTGAAAAATCCCACAATGATTTTTGATAGGACTGATACGGATTCGAACCCACAACCTTCCAGTCGGTAGTCCGTTGCACTAACCCACTGTGCTACGACCAAGAGGTCGGCATGATTTCGTTGGTCCATGTCCTGTTGACCTGTTGACATGTTGATATGATCCTTTCTTGTTGTTGTTGTTGTTTTTGTTCTTTCTTGTTCTTGTTGTTCTTGTTCTCTTTCTTGTTCTTGTTCTCTTTCTTGTTCTCTTTCTTGTTCTTGTTGTTCTTGTTGTTCTAGTTCTTGTTCTTGTTTTTGTTCTTGTTCTTGTTGTTCTTGTTCTTGTTGTTCTTCTTGTTTCTAGTTCTTGTTCTTGTTTTTGTTCTTGTTCTTGTTGTTCTTGTTCTTGTTCTTGTTGTTCTTGTTGTTCTATTTCTTGTTCTTGTTTTTGTTTTTGTTCTTGTTGTTCTTGTTGTTGTTCTTGTTCTTCTTGTTCTTCTTGTTCTTGTTCGTGTTCGTGTTCTTTTCTTGTTCTTGTTCTTGCTCTTCTTGTTCTTGTTCTTCTTGTTCTTCTTGTTGTTCTTCTTGTTGTTATTGTTCTTCTTCTTCTTCTTGTTCTTCTTGTTCTTGTTCTTGTTCTTGTTCTTGTTTTTGTTCTTGTTCTTGTTGTTCTTGTTCTTGTTCTGTTGTCTTGTTCTTGTTCTTGTTCTTGTTCTTGTTTTTATTCTTGTTCTTGTTGTTCTTGTTCTTGTTCTTGTTCTTGTTTTTGTTCTTGTTCTTGTTGTTCTTGTTCTTGTTCTTGTTGTTCTTGTTCTTCTTGTTCTTGTTCATGTTCTTTTCTTGTTCTTGTTCTTGCTCTTCTTCTTCTTGTTCTTCTTGTTCTTCTTGTTGTTCTTCTTGTTGTTATTGTTCTTCTTCTTCTTCTTGTTCTTCTTGTTCTTGTTCTTCTTGTTATTGTTCTTCTTGTTCTTGTTCTTCTGGTTCATGTTCTTGTTTTGTTCTTGGTCCCAATCCTCCCAGCTAGCCCGTTGTATTTTAATCTTTGGATAGGAACGAGCTGGTGCCGAAAAAAAAAAAAAAATGGTCACGATGACGTATCAGCCTAATGGGTATTCGAACTCAGTATGTCCCAGTCAGTATTCCGTTACGTCATTCCTATCGCTACGTTCACTGGTCTAGGTAGAGATCTCTTGCTGGCTGTTGTGATGTCACTCTAATTTTAGACCTCTCTTTCTTCTTTCTTTCCACACCCTCCGGTTGAAAAGACATATTGCATGCTGTGTATGTGGCCGGCGTGCGAGTGTGTGTGTGTGTGTGTGTGTGTGTGTGTGTGTGTGTGTTGTGTGTGTGTGTGAGTGCGTGCGTGCGTGCGTGCGTGCGTGCGTGCGTGCGTGCGTGTGTTTTGAAACATCATCTGGCCAAATTCATGCAGTGCCTGCAAATCACATGAAATTAAACGGCGGTGATTGCTTGAGCAATTCCCTGACTTTCTCGTTGATAATCAAGCAGCTCCATTCTGATCGCCAAGATCTTTATGATGCCTCTTGTGTCCTTTTCCCCCACTGGACGAAGCAGTAGGGAAGTTTTTACTCTTTTTTTTTCTTCTGATTTTTTTGTTTTGTTTTGTTTTTTTTGATTGGTGTTCGTTTGTTCGTTTGTGATCTTACGTTTCCGCTTGACAAAGGCCAGTTGGCGGAAAATTTGCGC
>CM060309.1:56214033-56219033 GCA_030674185.1 Monoplex corrugatus
AAGGAAGAGCAACTCTCCTCTTCATCTCTTTGTTTCTTAAACTCCCATGATGATACAAAAGAAGGGAAAAAAAAAAAGAAATGCAGATGTACTTAAATGTAAATCGTGCGTGTATGCACGCGTGCCTGTTAGATGTATATCGATATAGGTGTAAATACACGCTTGTGATTTCCCTCTGGTATATATGTATACCAGGCAGACCCAGGGAGAAAATATTGGACGGGTTTGCATGGTGGCTGAGGGCAGAGAGGGTGGGAGATGTACTTGCAGCTTGCAGCGACAAGGGATAGATTTGGTTTGCGTGGAATGCCATGATCGCCAACGCCATGGGGCAGGGCGCATGATGATGATGATGATGATTATACATATACATGCATATATATACACACTTATGTATTTATGTATATATATCGAGGATTGACAGCCAGAACCCAGTATCTCACTTTTTTGGTCAATTTTCACTGCTTTATACTTAATTGATGCTTTTGATGTAATCTATCACTTGGTGGACTTTGTTTTTGCCATGATCTTGATTTTTGATCGGTTATAGATAAAACCAAAAACCAGTATCTCAAAATGTAGATGTAGCCTCTTCCCGAAAACCCATTTAAAATCGTCTCATGTAAACTATCAGAAAATCGAGATACTTGGTTCTGGTTGTCAACCCTCGATATATATGTATGTATATATATGTGTATATATATTTAAACATATATACAGAGAGAGAGAGAGAGAGGAGAGAGAGAGAGAGAGGAGAGAGAGAGAGAGAGACAGAGACAGACAGAGACAGAGACAGAGAGAGATGCAGATATAAAATATACACAGTCATTTCCTAAGTTTAACTATGTCTCAACTCTCGTCCAGACAACAAATATTCTAATCTTGAAGATCATCAGACAACATAAATCAGCTGAGTCGTCTCGGAGTTTTGTCTAGACAGATAATTGGGGTTTTTCAGAGCCGCACGTTAGCCGACCAGTCCTTTTGTTTACCAGTGATGCTGACTGTTCATCTCTGTCTTTACAGACATGAGAGTTAGTAGGAATCATCTTTACTCACATATTGACGAGCAAAAAAGGGAACACCAGCCACGTGCCTTGGTCAACGCTTTCCACTTCGATCGATTGGAGATCTCTAATGTTCTTTGGTTATTAAGCGCCACCCCACCCCACCAATGATAATTGGTCGATCTGACTGGAGGGTGTATGGAATTCCCCGGGAACGATGATTCCTTCTTGAACAAACTCGGAACTGCAGACTCCAACTCAACTGCACCCCATCTCCCCCTCTTCCCTTCCACACACACACACACACACACACACACACACACACACACACACACACACACACACACACACACACACACACACACACACACACACACACACACACACACACACACACACACACACACACACACACACACACAACACCGCCACTGTACCGAATGTCTTGGTTCTTTCAGAATAAACGGCATCCTCTCCTTATGGAAAGTTTGAGCCAGAATTTTTCTGGGGTCTTTCAATATAAATAACAGTTCAACTTTCCGGAAATATTGTGGCAAAGAATTCCTGGCTTAATTCAATATAAGTGGCATCTCTGCTTTATGGAATATTTATGCCAGAGATTTCGTAATTTCAATCTGTGTGTGTTTCTGATCTTTCAATCCTCGCCTCTTCTTTTCTCGTCTCCTTACGTTAATTGCTTTATTCAGCTGCTGTACGTTGACAAGAAATTCTTGTTTGACCGTAGAATCAGACTCCTTCTTCGGTATCGAAGTCACTCGATTTGTTGCTTGAGATCTTCCTCAAGTATTTTTTTTTATATTTATTTTCGACTCTCCGGCAGATTGCAGTTTTTCTCATTCGTTGGATAAGACCTCAAGACCTGCCAACTATGCAGGGTTTGTGCGCACGTTCATGGTTTGTGCCATAGTTATTTTGGATTTTTTTTCTATCAAATGGAATCATTGAGGTCAATGCGTATGAAATTTAGTCCGAGCACGGAGGCAACATCGTGAGAAACTGAAACTGAAACTTTGGTCGAATATTCCAAGATTCTCTTCCTGAATGGCTTTTGTAGACGCCATATTTTGCATCCATTCAGTATCCCTGAGAAGACACTCCGGTCAAAACGTGATAGTGGTTTCCTGTATGTCCCTTATCGGGCGCCAGTGGTCCCGATAGCCCAGGTGTTAGAGCACAGAAAATCATGCTCAAGACAAACATACAGACAAATCAACAAACGAACGAACGAATGAACAAAAACAAACGAACAAAAACAAACAAACAAAGAAATATAAAACAAAACCAAAAAACAACACACACACACACACACACACACACACACACACACACACACACACACACACACACACACACACACACACACACACACACACACACACAACAAACAAACAAACAAACAAACAAAAACCAGGATCGTGGGTTCAATTCCATATCCTTTATGTTGACTTTGGAGATAAAACATCTCTGCCCTTTATGTTGACTTGGGGGATAGAAAAATCTCTACCCGTTATGTTAACTTGGGGGATAGAAAAATCTCTACCCTTTATGTTGACTCGAGAGTAGAAAAATCTCTACCCTTTATGTTGACTTGGGGGATAGAAAAATCTCTACCCGTTATGTTAACTTGGGGGATAGAAAAATCTCTACCCTTTATGTTGACTCGAGAGTAGAAAAATCTCTACCCTTTATGTTGACTTGGGGGATAGAAAAATCTCTACCCGTTTATGTTAACTTGGGGGATAGAAAAATCTCTACCCTTTATGTTGACTCGAGAGTAGAAAAATCTCTACCCTTTATGTTGAATCGAGAGTAGAAAAATCTCTGCCCCTTTATGATGACTCGAGAGATAGAAAAATCTCTGCCCATTATGCTGATTTGGGAGATAGAAAAATCTCTACCTTTATGTTGACTTGGGAGATAGAAAAATCACTACCAAAAATCACTACCTTTCTGTTGATTTGGGAGATAGAAAAATCTCTACCTTTCTGTTGATTTGAGAGATAGAAAAATCTCTACCATTATGTTGACTTGTGAGAAAATTTTCTACCTTTCTGTTGATTTGGGAGAAAAATCTCTACCCTTTATGTTGATTTGGGAGATAGAAAAATCTCTACCTTTCTGTTGATTTGGGAGATAGAAAAATCTCTACCATTATGTTGACTTGTGAGAAAATTTTCTACCTTTCTGTTGATTTGGGAGAAAAATCTCTACCCTTTATGTTGATTTGGGAGATAGAAAAATCTCTACCTTTCTGTTGATTTGGGAGATAGAAAAATCTCTACCATTACGTTGACTTGTGAGAAAATTTTCTACCTTTCTGTTGATTTGGGAGAAAAATCTCTACCCTTTATGTTGATTTGGGAGATAGAAAATTCTCTACCCTTTCTGTTGACTTGGGAGATAGAAAAATCTCTACCTTTCTGTTGATTTAGGAGATAGAAAAATCTCTACCTTTATGCTGACTCGAGAGATAGAAAAATCTCTACCCTTTATGTTGACTCGAGAGATGGAAAAATCTCTGCTCTTTATGCTGACTTGGGGGAATAGAAAAATCTCTGCCCTTTATGCTGATTTGGGGGATAGAAAAATCTCTGCCCTTTATGCTGACTTGGGGGATAGAAAAATCTCTGCACTTTATGCTGACTTGGGGGATAGAAAAATCTCTGCCCTTTATGTTGACTTGGGGGATAGAAAAGTCTCTACCGTTATGTTAACTTGGAAGAAAATTCTCTACCTTTCTGTTGATTTGGGAGAAAAATCTCTACCTTTCTGTTGATTTCGGGGATAGAAAAATGTCTACCTTTATGTTGATTTGGGAGATAAAAAAAATCTCTACCTTTACCCACCAGGCGGAGATTCTTAATAGACCGAGTCCGGGACCTTCTTAGGAAACTCCGACATGTTGACCCACTTGACTAACGCGCCTGTTTAAAAACCAGTTTAACACTGAGTAAATCAAATGCAGACATAAATAATACAACTTGCAGGGCCATTAGGTGCCACAGACATAACCAGTGCAACTTGCAGTGCCATTAGGTGCTACAGACATAACCAGTACTACTTGCAATACCATTAGGTACTACAGACATAACCAATACAACTTGCAGTACCATTAGGTGCTACAGACATAACCAGTACTACTTGCAGTGCAATTAGGTACTACAGACATAAATAAATACTAATTGCAATGCAATTAGGTACTACAGACATAACCAGTACTACTTGCAGTGCATTAGGTGCTACAGACATAACCATACTACTTGCAGTGCCAGTAGTGTTACAGACATAACCATTACTACTTGCAGTACCATTAGGTGCTACAGACATAACCAGTATTACTTGCAGTGCCATTAGGTGCTACAGACATAAATAATATTACTTGCAATACCGTTAGGTGTTACAGATATTATATATATATATATATATATATATATATATTATTACTTGCTGTGCCATATTAGATGCTACAGACATAAATTATACTAATTGTAGTGCAATTAGGTGCTACAGACATAAATGATACTACTTGCAGTGTTATTAGGTGCTATAAGCATGGAATCATCCATATATATATATATGTATATTATATATTATACAACTTGTAGTGCCATTAGGTGCTACAGACATAAATAATACAACTTGCCGTGCCACTAGGTGCTACAGACATAGATAACACCACTTGTGGTGTCATTAGGTGCTACAAACCTAAATAATACAATTTGCAGTGCTAGTAGGTGCTACAGACATAAACAAGACAACTTGCAATGCCTTTAGGTGCTAAAGACATAAACAAGACAACTTGCAGTGCCATTAGGTGCTAAAGACATAAATAAGACTATTTGCAGTGCCATTAGGTGCTATAAGCAGGGAATCATCCATAACATTTCGATTTTTGTTAAAAGTGGCTACACCAACAATGCGTGCATATTTCGCATAAACCTCACATTGTATTTTCTAGTTGACACTGTAATG
>CM060309.1:56226533-56239033 GCA_030674185.1 Monoplex corrugatus
ACAAATCTACGTAGACGGCAGCATTAAAAGCATAAAATGTGGCTGTGTTTCATTGTGACAAAGACAGAGACCCTGCGCATCATTCGACAGCAGTTTTATTCATTCATCACTTTAATTCAGGCCTGGGTAACGATATTTCTCCACCCCACCCCCCACCCCCCCACCCATGCCTGTTGCTGAAAATAGCGCTTAACGGGCCCTATTGATTAGATTTTTGCGTGATTTATTGCGCGTTGCAGGCGCCATCGCGTTTGCGTTGAACAGATAGGCCCTACCACTGACGTTTTGTAGTCTTGGATACATTTGAGCAACGCAGAAATCCTGCCCATGACCAAGTGGCCTGGTACAGGTGCAGTGGTCAGCATTACAGACTAATGACTGGAAGGTCGTGGATTCCAACACTTTCCACCCATCACTGGACCCCTCGCCCTGTATCATTTCTATCAAAACTACTGAGGGATTTTAACAGCTCCCCAGCCAGCTCCTATTCAGAGTTGAGCATGCTATGGGGTCTCGTTGGGGACACTGAAATGCCATAATATATATGTCATAGAAGGAGTCGGGTTGTTTACATTTCTTGACCAACACTGCATAATGTTCATATCTCTCAGGCCTGGTTGACACCAGGATATGTTATGGTAGTTAAGCGTAGAGCACAGCCATGTTCCCCAGTCTCAACCCACAGTGCAGTTCTATACATCATGATTCCGATCTCCATCGTTATGCATCGTCATAACATTGTGAATAGTTCTTCCAGACTCTTTTTTTTTATATTTTTTACTTTTAATTAAAACTCTGCCGTCGCCGATATACTGAGAAAACTAGACAGAAAAAGCCTTCCATTAACAACAAAGAGAAAGAAGAAAGAGAGAGAGAGACAGACAGACAGACAGAGAGAGAGAATACAGACAGACAGACACAGAGAGAGAAAGAGACAGAGAGAGGGGGGGAACACATAGAAACAGAGGGAGAGAGAGAGAGAGAGAGAGAAGTGAGTGAGAGAGAGAGAGAGAGAGGAAAACACATAGAAACAGAGAGAGAGAATGAGTGAGAGAGAAAGACGGACGGAGACAGACAGACAGACAGAGAGACAGAAGACAAAGACAGAGAGACAGACAGACAGACAGACAGACAGACAGGCAGGCAGACTTAGAAAGGGAAAGAGAGAAACTAAGAGAAAGAGAGAGAAAGAGAAAGAGAGAGAGAGACAGACAGACAGACAGAGAGACAGATAGAGACAGAGACAGACAGACATATAGACACACAGAGACCGAGACAGACAGACAGACAGAGACAGTGACAGAGAGACATATAGACACACAGAGACAGACATGAGTGAGGACAGAGAGAGAGAGAGAGAGAGAGAGAGAGAGAAAGAGAGAGAGACAGACAGACATAGACAGAGACAGAGGCAGACAGAGACAGACATGAGTGAGGGGAGACAGAGAGAGAGACAGACAGAGAGACAGAGAGAGACAGAGACAGACAGAGAGAGAGAGACAGACAGACAGAGACAGAGAGAGAAGACAGACAGAGAGAGAGACAGAGAAACAAAGACAGAAACAGAGAGACAGACAGAAACAGACAGAGAGAGAGAGACAGACAGACAGAGACAGAGAGAGACAGACAGACAGAGAGAGAAACAGAGAGACAGAGAAACAAAGACAGAGACAGAGAGACAGACAGAAACAGACAGAGAGAGAGAGACAGACAGACAGAGACAGAGAGAGACAGACAGACAGAGAGAGAAACAGAGAGACAGAGAAACAAAGACAGAGACAGAGAGAGATATGGCAAGATGGCAAGTGGAGACGTGTGGCCTTGGCCGGCAGAAACATAACACATCAGTCAAGAGACGAACCCACAGGAGTTTTGAAATACTTTGCAGCACGCACAAGTATGCCCTCAGTTCTTGGAGCAAAACTCAGCAGAATTAGGGGGGGGAGGGGGAGGGGGAGCACTATAAGTTAGCACAGAAATATAACAAGAAAGCCTAAATACCACCACCACCACCACCACCACCACCACCATCAACAACAACAACAACAACAACAACAGCAACAACTTTTTTCCTGGTGTTGTTTAAGTGTTCCACGCCAACACTCACTTCTTTCAAATTAAAAGAAAACTGTCAAAACTTGCCCAGCCCTTGATATTTAGTGCACGCAGTAGGGTTGGGGTTTGAATTTTAAATAGAGAAGGGGTGATGAGTAGGCAAAGTGGGAGAACTAGTGAGAGAGAGAGAGAGAGAGAGAGAGAGAGAGAGAGAGAGGCAGACAGACAGACAGACAGACAGACAGAGACAAAGAATGTTACGCCAGCAAGTTAGTCTAAACTCTAAAAAGATGAGGTATTCTGAAGGTAAAAGAGAAAGAGAGAGAAACTGAAACTGAAACTGAAACTGTTTATTGTCATTACCCGAAAAGGTCTTTTGACAAGGGGATAACAATTTTCCAGTAGTGCGACACATAATCCACTCTTTGTATGTGCGCAAATTCTTCACACATAATCAAAAAAAAATATCGAACATCCATTCCTTGAACAGTCGAACATATTCAAATCATATATAATGAACAATCATCCATTTTACCACTACTACATAATGCAAAGAAAACAACAACAAAAAATATCAGAACAGTGTTCCCACATTCAGGCCAATAATTTGTCTAGGTTTAGACAAACCAAAATCTTTTTCACACACCCACACCCACTCACACGCATCCATATACGCTCACACGCGGGCGCGCGCTCGTGCGCACACACACACACATCAAAACTGTAATATGATGAAACATCTGGGCTAGACCACCCAAACCTTACATTTAGTGATAATAATATAATCTTCACATAACTGCCCCAAAATACTCTGTTAACAAGGGACATCACTATGCCTTTTATTTATTTGTTTTTTGGTTTGTTTGTTTTTTTTGTTTTTGTTAACATGTATAGTAGACCCTTAAGTGTCTATATACCCTTTCAATATCCACTTCTAACATATTCTACAAATATACCATTATTTTCATATTATTAGCTACTCTTAAATTATCGGCAAACAAAGCAAAATAAAGCAAATGAAAACAGCTCTTTACAAAACAGAGTCTATAATAAAGCGGCTTCTTTTGGAGTTAACGTGATATAGCCCACATCAGTCAAAAAGAGAGAGAGAGAGAGAGAGAGAGAGAGAGAGAGAGAGAGAGAGAAAAGGAGCAGCCAGACAGACAGACAGAGAGAGAGAGGCAGACGGACAGACAGAGACAAAGAGAGTCACACAGAGAGGTAAAACAGAGAGAGAGAGTGTGCGAAAGACAGACAGACAGACAGAGAGAGACAGACAGAGAAATGACCAGTGGAGACGTGAGGCTTTGCACAGCAGAAACATAACAGCTCAGTCTGTTTTCTGAAGTCAGACACTTGCTTGTTGACTTAATTAACGTATTCGAGATACGAAAGCACAGGAGTTTTGAAATACTTTGCAGCACGTACAAGTACGACTTCAGTTCTTGGTGCAAAACTCAGCAGAATTGGGGGGAGGGGGGGGGGAAGCCCTATAAGTTAGCACAGAAATACAACAAGAGAACCTAAACACCACCACCAACACTACCACCACCAACAGCAGCAACAACGTTTTTTCCCTGGTGTCGTTTAAGTGTTTCACGCCAACATCCACCTCTCCTTTCAAATTAAAAGAAAACTGTCAAAACTTGAGCCAAGGATATTTTGTGCAAGAACTGGGGTTGGAGTTTGTATTTAAAGTAGAGAAGGGGTAATGAGTAGGTAAGATGTGAGCGCCAGTAACAGAGCGAGAGAGAGAGAGAGAGAGAGAGGGAGAGAGAGAAAGAAAGAAAGAGAGAAAAAAAGAGAGAAAGAGAGACAGAGACAGAGAGACAGAGAGACAGAGACGGAGACAGAGACAGATGGACAGACAGACAGATAAACAGACAAACAGACAGACAGACAGAGACAGGGCCAGACTGACAGACAGACAGAGCGAGAGAACAAGAGAGAAACACAGACAGACAGAGACAGACACAAAAAGACATAGACAGACAGAGACAGAGAAAGGGAGACAGATACACACACAGAGAGGAAGGGAGGCAGAAAAAGAGAGACAGGGAGAGAGAGAGAGACAGAGACAGAGCAACAAAGAGAAAGACAAGGGAGATAGCGAGAGAGAGACAGAGAGAGAGAGAAAGACAGACAGACAGATAGACAGACACAGAGATAGACAGACAGACAGAGACAGAGAGAGACAGAGTGACAGAGAGGGACAGACACAGAGACAGACACAGAAAGACAGACAAATTGGCAGCCTAAATGACTGACAAGAACAGCGAAAAACTCAGAAATACCTTTTATTTTTGAGGATAGTGGCATACATGCATTAATGCTATTTACATCCAGTCCCGAAAAAAGGGTGAGGGGGAGCAAAAGGATGCAGAAGAAGAACGGTTTTGTTTATAGAACAGGAGGCTGATATTAGAAGGAAAAAAAAATAAGATGTCAAAAGAAAGATTTATTACCAAAAGAGGTTTAGTTACCAAAAGGGTAAGTAAGATTGTTACTGAAGGACAGAGGGGAATGTTATTAAAGTAGGATTACTACCAAAAGAAATATTGTTAACCCCACAAAAACAAAAAACAAAAAACAAAAACAAAAAACCCAAAAGCAACAACAACAACAACAAAAAAACAAACAAACGAACAAAAAAAAACAACTGAAAGTTATCAAAGGAAACGAGATTGTTATCAAAAGGAAGATTGTTACTAGAAAGAAGAGGGAGAGTATTGTCAGAAGGAAGATTGGAACCAGAAAGAAAATAAACACGAAAAAAAAAAAAATCAGAACACGTATTTAATACAACGCGTTCTGATTCTTTTTTCGATTTTTTTAATCAAAATTATTTTTCTGTTTCCTGTTTGCTTGAACGCGGGCAGTCACACTTGTTTTAGAAGGTAGATCGTTTCCCGAAACAAAAAAGAACTTGTCATAAAAGAGTAATAGCATAAGGAAGAGGGACATTGCTGTTGAAAGGAAGATTGCTGTTAGAAAGAAGATTGTTAGCGAAAAGAACATTGTTACCAACAGCATAGACTATTGCTAAAAGGACGAGTGTTTCTAAGAGAAAGAGGGAGATTGTCATCAAAAGCGAAATTGTTATTGAAAGGAATAGAATTATTAGACGAAACACAATTACAACACGAAAACTGTAACGTTACCAACAACATAGACTATTGCTAAAAGGACGAGTGTTTCCAAGAGAAAGAGAGAGAGATAGTCATCAAAAGTGAAATTGCTATAGAAAGGAAGATAATTATAAGACCAAACATAATTTACAACAGGAAAACTGTAACCAGGAAGAATAAAGGAGATTGTTACCGCAAAGGACATTACCACGAAAAAGCAGAGTGTTTTAATGGCGTGTTCATTTTGTCTTTCTCCAGCGAGAAGCAAGGGTTGTTTTTTTAATGGACGTTAAGAGGCACAAAAAGAACCAAGAATATCTGCTGGCATTTCTCTATCATCGATTGTTGTTAGTTGAGTGTGTATTAATCTAAAATGACCTTTCAGGAGAGTTCATCGAAAAGGTTGAACGCGAATCGTATTACACTCTGTTTTATTTATTTTCAAGTTATCGTTTTTCATGTGTTTTCCTGTTATGCATGACATTTAGTGGTAGTTTGTAAGATTTCCAGACGCTGATAACTTTAAATATAGTCGGAAAACTTCAAACGAGTTTGAAAATGCAACGGTTTTCACATGCACACACACGCAGGCGTAGACACTCTCAGGCACACACACACACACACAAACACACACACACACACAAACACACACACACACACATACACACACACACACACACACGCACAAACACACACACACTCACACACACACACACACACACACACGCACGCACGCACGTGCACATACACACAAACACACACTCACGCACACACAGGGACACACACATATACACACAGACATACACGTGTACACGCAAACAAGTCTTGAGGTTTTTTTCATCTAACAAGCTCACTGTCAACTATAAAGCACATTTTGGTCAAACATTAACAAAAGCTCTTGCCTGTTCGGTTTTGATTTAACTAGACTGCTTATTCTCCAGTCCAATGAGAAAAGTATAACCAAAAAACAAAAACAAAAACTTGCGCAATTTCCGGAACGGTAGAAGAGAAACTAAAGCACACTGTCAGATGACTTGATTTTTTTGCTTCTGTTCTGTTTCTTGGTTCCCATTTTCTGAATCACTTTCATAAGCAGTTCTAATGTTGAACTTCATCAATTATGTCCTACTTTAAAACAAAGGTTATGCGATAAGACAAATGTCAGACGACAATAAAATTTGATGTCTCATATGTCAAACAAATAATACCAAATGTCTTTCACGATGTTTTTTTTTTCTGTTTATCAAAACATTTTTTTTTCTGTTTATCAAAACACGTTTTAGCATTCTGATTTTCCTCGGGTGCACATCGTTTTGCCCACAAATGATCTGTTACAGCAGTCTGCATATTTTGACTTCTTGGGCGGGCATGCTGCTCGTTTTTATGTTTCCTAAGCCATTGGATTGCCGTTGTATGGTTGTGAGGCGTGGACAGTCAACACGCAAAGTCAGAACAAAATTGACGCAACTGAAATGTGGTTTCTAAGAAGAAAGTTGAGAGTTCCATGCATAAAAAAGAAAGAAAACAGACGAGAAAGTCTTGAAGGAGGCAGACACAAGAAGATCATTGATAAATAAGATTAGAAAAAAAAGACAAGCAACATTTATAGGACATTTTATGATGAAAGAGAAATTAGACCACCTGGCCACAACAGGAAAGCTGGAGAGAAAGAGAACACCGGGTTGACCCAGGGAGAAAATATTGGACGGACTTGCAGCATGGCTCAGGACAGAGAGTGTGGAAGATGTACTTGCAGCGTCAAGGGATAGGTTCGTATGGAGGGCTACGATCGCCAATGCCATGCGGCAGGGCACATGATGAAAGATGATGATGATGATGATGATGATATGATGACATCGGATATACAACTGACGTATATATGATCTTTAACGTGCGTGTTTGATGTTCTGCATGCATTCCAGACAAAGGGAGTTTTTGGCACTCACAGGTCTGTACACATAGGACATTGGAAAGAAAAATAATCTCCACCTTTTACCCATCAAGTGGGAGTATACCAATGTGGGAGTATACCAATGTATCAAACTCAGGCTTTTCCACTGGAAGTCGGGCGTCTTGCGTACTTAATTATCGCGCCTGCATTTCATGCACTCATCTCGATAGGTAGCAGGCCTGCCTCTTTCACACATGTTGATTATATCGTACATCATCATCATCATCATCAGGTGCCCTGCCGCATGGCGTTGGCGATCATGGACTTCCATCTGTCTCTATCGTACATATATGTCAAACATCGCCAACTTTTAGTGATCCTTATCTTCGTCCGCCTGGTCTGCATTCCCACCCACCCCACCTCCACTCCCACCCCGCACCTCCCTCGACCGAAAAAAAAGCAACTGAAAATGTCAGAAGTTGTCAATTGTCTGTATAGCCCGACTGCCCTTTTCTTTCGTTGTCCATTACCGTTTGTCTTCCTTGCTCGTTTTCCTAAGTGAACGGGACGTTTGAGAACAGCTCTGCATTGCCTTCAACTTCCTCACGCCTGCGTATAAATTCTTCAGAACAGCGATTTTTATTATTGTAGGCCTACATAGGATGTTGGAAATTGCGAAACTGCAGTGTTTATATATATATATATATATATATATATATATATATATATATATATATATATATATATATGTGTGTGTGTGTGTGTGTGTGTGTGTGTGTGTGTGTGTGTGTGTGTGTGTGTGTATACATTGCTGTGAAAATTATAATTTGAATAATTCCAGTGTTAGCTCTTCGTTACTTTACTAAGTTTTTGTATGATTGAGAAATCTCTCTCTCTCTCTCACTTTCTCTCTCTCTCTCTGTCTCTCTCTGCGTACATTGTACATGCGTGCACGCGTGTTTGTACGTATGCGTGCATGCGTACGTGTCTGCGTCCATTCGCTAAACTGACAACTTGTGTCTGTGGCGTTGCCTAATAATAATAATAATAATAATAGTAATAATAATAATAAGAATAATAATGATAATAACAATAATAATAATAATATTCCAACAAGATGCCACATCGGTTTGTCTCCATTGCCATGCGTCACACTGTTTGAGAATAAAATATTAATCATTAATGTTCGTAGCTCAATCATCAAGAATAACTTCAAGACAGAAAAATGTATCAAGTTTCTGACGTACTTCCGTTTCTATTCTCAGAGTTCTTTGTCAAAGTTTTCGTCTGATCTTGTAACTGGGGTGACCGTTTCATGGAAAAGGATTCGCATTATGCCTATTGATTGAGACAGGGCAAGACAGAGAATTAAATAAGCATAAAACAAAAAAATAACCAAACACGTCAAGAAAGAAATGACTGAGGGGGCGAGTGATCCTTACCTCACGCGGCGCCAAATGTAGCAGCAACCGTTTATGAATAAATCTTTCCAACGCATTTTTGCTGTCTTCGTTAGCTTTGGTATTGTGAACCTTGGGTTGAAAGTACAAACGTCTTTCACCCACACTCTCCTTCCATTCTTAATTTAAACAGGATCGATATCTAGCATCTTGCACATTGGCCAAATCTGTCAAGCCGACTCCTTTTAACAAGCGGATTTTAACCGTTTTCCACCCGACACAATCTTCGATTTTGTTTCTGTTGTTGTTGTTGTAATAGTGCCTCTAGCAAACTATGTTGCCTACGCATTGTTCCGAGTTCGGAGTTTGTTGGAAAGGGCAAATGAATAAAGCGCTCCACCCAAATTAGCCGGTAAATATCTGAGAGAGAGAGGAGAGAGAGAGAGAGAGAGAGAGAGAGAGAGAGAGAGAGAGAGAGAGAGAGAGAGAGAAATCTTGAAGCCTGTACAAAGTCCTATGCGCTGGTAAGATCTTTACATTTCATGCACATGTTTTTTGTTGTTGTTTTTTTTTGGAGATGCACGGCTTTCATTAGTTGTACTGACTGTGTGAGGGTGAGGGAAACGCGAAGAGAAGCTGAATGTTTTAGATTATTCTACAGGTCATTTTTATTGTCAGTGCTAACGTGGTATGTAGCTGAATGTTTCATTACCTATATCAAAATCAATAATATTTCATCACCTTTATCAAAAGCGAATATTTCATTACCTATATCAAAAGTCAACATTCCATTACTTCTATCAAATGTCAATAACATTTCATTACCTATATCAAAAGTCAACATTTCATTGCCTCTATCAAACGTCAATATTTCACCACCTATATCAAAAGTCAATATATCATTACCTTTATCAAAAGTCAATAACATTTCATTACCTATATCAAAAGTCAACATTTCATTGCCTCTATCAAAAGTCAGTATTTCATTACCTATATCAAAATTCAATATATCATTATCTTTATCAAAAGTAACTAATATTTCATTACTTACATCAAAAGTCAATAATATTTCATTACCTATATCAAAAGTCAATATTTCATTACCTATACCAAAAATCAAATATTTCATTACCTATATCAAAAGTCGTCAATATTTCATTACCTATATCAAAAGTCAATATTTAATTACCTATATCAAAAGTCTATTTCATTACCTGTATCAAAAGTCAATATTTCATTACCTATATTAAAAGTCAATATTTCATTACCTATATCAAAAGTCAAATATTTCATTACCTATATCAAAAGTCAAATATTTCATTACCTATATCAAAAGTCAATATTTCATTACCTATATCAAAAGTCAATATTTCATTACCTATATTAAAAGTCAATATTTCATTACCTATATCAAAAGTCAAAATTTCATTACCTATATCAAAAGTTAAAATTTCATTACCTATATAAAAGTCAATATTTCATTACCTATATAAAAGTCAAATATTTCATTACCTATATCAAAAGTCAAATATTTCATTACCTGTATCAAAAGTCAATATTTCATTACCTATATCAAAAGTTAAATATTTCATTACCTGAATCAAAAGTCAATATTTCATTACCTTAATCAAAAGTCAATATTTCATTACCTATATCAATGTAATAGTATCTCTAAAAGAAATACAGACAAACCGAGGGAGAGGGGAGGGGTTAGGTTAGGAAATTATGTGTACTCGTTAAAAAAAAGAAGTCAGAATCAAAATATACATCTTGAAAGAGACGGGCATGTGGGCCAAAGATATCATACGCACATACACACGCGTGCACGCGCGCGCGCGCCCCACACACACACACACACACACACACACACACACACACAACACACACACACACACACACAACACACACACACACACACACACACCACCACACACACACACACACCACACACACACACACACACACACACACACACACACACACACACACACATCACACACATACACCACAAGCATACACACACACATACACCACAGCATCACACACACACACACACACACACACACACACACACACACACACACACACACACACACACACACACACACACACACACACACACACACCACACACATCGAGCTCAAGACAGACTCAAAGCGACTGTTATTATAAATCAGTCGATATGGAGAAGTGGATAATGTCACGAACTATAGCTTCGAACACAGAACATTTGAAACAAATGATTTTTTTTTCAGCGATGATCGGCTCTTACTCAGAATTTGATGTGCTATGGGTTCTTTGGGAAGACTGAAACCAACACACTCGAATCTTATCCACTTTACGGGTGCACCGTTCAGGGTGTTGCTCATTATTTCCTAACCAACACTTGCAGGTGTCTGAATATCTCGGATGTGATTCACGCCAGGATGTATTATGAAAGTGAGCGTGGAGTACAGCCCTGTCACACAGTCTCATTTAAACCTTTGACTCCTGCACCCTATCCACCATCTGCAAAACCTAATCATTAGATACTATACTATACTATACTATACTATACTATACTATACTATACTATACTATACTATACTATACTATACTATACTATATGTGCTATGCTTTGCTATGCTATACTACATGTATACTATACTGTGCTATGCTATGCTATACTATTGTGTCGTGTCGTGTCGTATTGTTTCGTATCCTATCCTATCCTACCCTGTCCTATCCTATCCTGTCCTATCCTATCCTATCCTACCCTATCCTATCCTACCCTATCCTATCCTATCCTGTCCCATCCTATCCTGTCCTATCCTATCATATAATGATGATATGATATGATGATGATTTGATATGATGTGATAATGATATGGTGTGGTATGGTATGGTATGGTATGGTATGGTATTGAATCGTATCCTATCGTAACGTACCGTACCATACCGTGACGTACTGTGCCATACCATACCATACCATACCATATTATATTATATTATATTATATTATATTATATTATATTATATTATATTATATTATATTATATTATATTATATTATTTATATTATGTTATGTTATTATATTATATTATATTATATTATATTATATTATATTATATTATATTATATTATATTATATTATATTATATTATATTATATTATATTATATTATATTATATTATATTATATTATATTATATTATATTATATTATATTATATTAATTATATTATATTATATTATATTATATTATATTATATTATATTATATTATATTATATTATATTATATTATATTATATATATTATATTATATTATATTATATTATATTATATTATATATATTACATTATATATATTATATTATATCATATCATATCATATCATATCATATCATATCATATCATATCATATCATATCATATCATATCTATTCTGTTCTGTTCTATTCTATTCTATTCTATTCTATTCTATTCTATTCTATTCTATTCAATCATATTACATTACATTACACTTCATGCTGTATTTTTTGAAGCAACACTCAGCTCCAGGTCTGCTCAACGTACGGCTTGTGTTTGGCGATCAAGCCATGATCAAACAGTGACAATCGATACTGTTTTGGATGTTTTGCTGGAAAATATTGATTGAGATTAGGTAGAGGACGAAACCATTCAAGTTCACACAAGCTCTGTTAGTGTGGATTGTAAAGAAATAGGGAAAGAAAGTAGAAAGAAAGAAAGAAAGAAAGAAAAGAAAGAAAGAAAGACAGAATTAAAGAAAGACAGAAAGAAAAATAGACAGACAGTCAGACAGACAGACAGAAAGAAAGAAAGAAGAAAGACAAAAAGAAAGACGGAAAGAAAAGGAATACCCCATGTGTGGGCATTCCTTTTGCGGAAAGTGGCCATTTTTGTTTCTAACTTTTTGTGTGAAATGCATTGATTTTCAGAGGAGTGTTCTGAGCTTACTGATTTTGTACTTTGTATCTGCTTCTATGCTAGCTGAATGGGTAGCGCAAACTGTGTTAGATTTTAGAAGTT
>CM060309.1:56244033-56256533 GCA_030674185.1 Monoplex corrugatus
TTTTGATTTTTTTTCAATTTCACTGATATTCTTTCATATTGACCAAGACGCTAGAGCACAGAATCGCTATCCATGAGATGCCTTGTTTGAAACGAGCTGGTTAACAAGACCAGACGCCACATGATCAGAAACACCAAAATCAGAACAACGGTGATGACAACATCAGTCCACAGTCGTAGTCATCAACAGAGAAGTAAATGGTTTCGTTACCTGACCAGCATGTGACTGCACCAGCTTTCTCAACAAGTGTATAACAAAACAGACGTCTAGATTAAAAGCGAGTCTTCCAGATAACTGCTGACAGATCTGGCTAGGTTTACAGGATCTTTAACGCGCATTTTCTGCATGCGTCTACATATATGCTGACCTGGAACTTTGGGAAAAAAAAAAAAAAGCTCCAGCCTTTGCCCAGTTTGCACTCTGATTTTCTTTCTGTTCTGCTTTCAGTCCTAAGATGGTGTTTGTGATCGCTAAAGCGACAGAATAAAACAACAACAAACAAACATTAAGCATTGATGCGAAGCTTGGGGGTGGGAGAAGCGTCAGCAGGAGAAGGCGTTGAGTTTGTCAAGAGAGAGAGAAAACAGTTCATTTGCAAAAGGCAAATGACAAACTCCTCGTTTTGCAACCGGCGTGCGACTGAATCGGGCAGAATCGACAGCTATCGAGCTGACTGCCGATCGATGATTCATCACCGTCCTGGTTTGTCCCAGCAAACATCTCCACCGTGAAACTTGTCTGCTGCTATATAGCGTGTCCCTCTAGTATTATTAGTTACATGTTTACTTACGTGTTTTTTTGTTGTTGTTTTTTTTCGCTATGGCAATGCTGTTTTCAAATCATTACCGTAGGATCAAGGGCATGCACGTAATGAGTTTTTTTTTGTTTTTTTTGGTTTTTTTGAGTTTGTTCAAGAAGATTTATGGCACTTGGACAATTCCATATGCGCTCCACCAGTAATTCTATGTTAGACATACGAATCCGCGCTTAACCCTATGCGCCGGCAAGTCTTGAAATGGGAAAAGAGGAGAACAAAGCCCATGAAGCAATAAGCTGACAATCAGTATGATGACTGGAGCATTATTGTAATGGCCAGATTTTGTTGTGGTCAGGCTGGGTTTGAACTCGAGATATCACATCCTAAATTTTACGGATATGTCGACAGAGCCAGCCAGCCAGTCTACATAAAACTCTGGCCCACCTGGGTTTCGAACGCACGACTCCTGTTTTGACAGCTAGCGGTCAGTCATGGTAATCAGCAACAAAGAAAAAGAAAATAAATAAATAAATAAATATAAAATGAAATAGATTAAAATAAGTAAATAAGTAAATAAATAAACAAATAATAAATAAATGATAGATAAATAAATAATAGATAAAATAAATAAATAAATAAATAATGAATAAATAAATAAATAAATGAATAAATAAAATAAAATCCCCATTTGCAAAATGGCGGCAAATGGTACAACACTGAGACAAGTTGATAAATCTAAATATCTGGTAACGGTCATATCAACCATACGGTAAATGCACATTAGAAATAGCGAACAGAATCGGCCAGGCTAAACCAGCATTCAACAAAATGAAAAGCGTTTCTACCAACAAATGCTTATCAATTAACATCAGGAATAGAGTTCTTCAGTATTACATAGAATCAATATTGTTGTACGCATGTGAAGCGTAGACAGTCAACACGCAAAGTCAGAACAAGATTGAGGCAGTTGAAATGTGGTTTCTAAGAAGAATGTTAAGAGTTCCATGGGATAGCAAAGAAAACAAACGAGACAGTCTTGAGGGCAAGCAGACAAAGAAATATTAATGAGGAAGATTAGGAAAAGACAAGCAACATCTATAGGACATTCTATGAGGCAAGAGAAATAAGAGCACCTAGTCACAACAGGAAAGCTGGAGGGAAAAAGAAGACCAGGTAGACCCAGGGAGAAAATACTGGACGAACTTGCACAACGGATGAAGACAAAGAGGGTGGGAGATGTACTTGCAGCGACAAAGGATAGATTCGTATAGAGGCCATGATCGCCAGCGCCATGCGGCACGGTACATTGGGTGATAATGTCCAATTGTGTGGACAAGGGCCACTTGCACATGATCAGCAAAGACAATCTAACCGACGATCTCAGTTATCAGCATAGGGATATAACCAAGTGACTTAAAAGGGCCAATGAGAAGAACAAAATATGGCCCGCCTGAGAATCGATTCCACGATATTAGCGTTTATAGCCACAGACACTCTAACCAAGAGGCTTGAAGGACCACTCAAACCAGTGGCCTCCACTGGAGAATCAAACACATGCGTTATCAACAGTGCGTTCTGATCAACTGGACTAATGGACTACTATAAAAGAAAGGAAAGAAATAAATAGCATCCATAAAGTTTCCTGGCTACATGATATGAGCAATCAGGTTAATGATTTTATGAGCAATCAGGTTAATGATTTTATAAGCCCATTTGACTACAAACGTAACCGCAGAGCTGGGTTTTTTGTGAAAATGAGATACACTTCATGCAACACGCAAAGCCAGAACAAGATTGAGGCTGCCGAGATGTGGTTTGTAAGAAGAATGTTGTGAGTTCCATGGACAGCAAAGAAAACAAAGGAGACAGTCTTGATGGAGGCAGACACAAGAAAACCATTGATAAGGAAGATTAAAAGAAGACAGGCAACATTTATAGGCCCTTTCATTAGGAAAGGGGAATTGGAACACCTGGTCACAACAGGAAAGATGGAGGAAAGAGAGCACCAGGTTGACCCAGGGAGAAAACATTGGAAGGACTTGCAGGGTGGTTGAGGACGAGAGGGTGGAAGATGTACTTGCGGCAACAAAGGATAGCTACATATGGAGGGCCATGATCGCCAACACCATGCGGCAGGGCACTTGATGATGATGAGGTGCACTTTGTGTGCAACACCATGCGACGGGGCACATGATGATGAAATACAGAAACACATCTCCAGCAACAACGTTCAGTTTAAAGTTTGGAGTCGGTTCAAGAGAGATTCGTCACACTCGGACAGTCCCGTATGCGTTCAACCCAGCCTGTCTGTAGCTACCTCTCAGACTCCCCGAACCTGCGCCATGCTGTATGTCCTGTGGAAACCCTCAACCAAGCACAGTCAATCCCCACAAGACAACGTTGAATGCTAACAGCCTAATACATCATTAAGTATCAGCGTCACGAAACCCTTTGTGGTCTGTTGGTCTATGAGCAACACGCAGATTTATCTTTACTGTGGTTAATTAATCAAGATGTATGACGGACTCAGGGTTAATGACAGAGCAAAGAGGAGATCACTGTCAGCGTTACGTGTTCCTGCACCTGAGCTTTTCTGTCCTGTCCGCCAGCTCCAACCAGCTTCCATCAGCTTTCCCCATCCATTCACTCTCTGACCTTATTCATCAGTTTTTCGCGTGCTTCTTGGAACATTTCACTCACTCACCCTATCAACAAGCTTCCACCGTCTTTCTCTGACCTTACACTCTCTCACCCTATACACCAGCTTCCGTCGTCTTTCTCTCTATCTTTTCGCTCTCTCACCCTCTCCACCAGCTTTACTCATTTTCATGCACCCTTTCTTTCTCTGATTCTTCCGACCAACTTCCACAAGATGCCTGCATCCTTCGATCCACGCACCCTATCCACCAGTTTCCCTCATCGTCATGCACTCTTCCATTCCCTCACCCTATCCACCAGCTTTCACATCATTCCAGCATCCTAACCTTTCCATCCACTCACAACCTATCCACCAGTTTCCTTCATCTTCCTTCCATTCCCTCACCCTATCCGCCAGCTTTCACATCCTTCCTGCACTCTTTCATTCACTTACTCCTTTTCACCAGCTACCGCAATCTTCCTGCACTCTTCCATTCCCTAACCCTATGCACCAGCTTTCACATCCTTCCAGTACCCAGCACCCTTCCATCCACTCGCAACTTCTCTACCATTTGCCGTCATCTTCCTACACTCTTCCAGTCCCTCACCCGATCCACCAGCTTTCACATCCTTGCTGCACCGTCATTCACTTATTCCTTGTCACCGCTTAACGCAGTCTTCTTGCAACCTTTCATTCCACTAACCTGTCCACCTGATTTCATATGTTTCCTGCACACTTTCACTTCCTCTATGTACCCACCAGATTCCAGCATATTCTTGCATTCTTTCACCTACTCACTGTATCCTTCAGCTTTCATCGTTTCCTGCACTCTTTCATTCCCACACCCTATCCACCAGCGTTTATACGAAACCTGTACCCTTTCATTTTCTCACTTTTATCCACCAGCTTCCTGCATCCTTTCATCCACTCACCCTATCCACCAGTTTCCCTCATCGTCCTGCACTCTTCCAGTCCCTGACCATATCCACCAGCTTTCACATTCTTCCAGCACCCTGCACCCTTTTATCCACTCGCAACCTCTCTACTATTTTCCATCATCTTCCTACACTCTTTCAGTCCCTAACCTTACCTACCAGCTTTCACATCCTTGCTGCACCCTTTCATTCACTTATTCCTTGTCATCACTTACTACAAACTTTTTGCAACCTCTCATTCCATTAACCTGTCCACCTGTTTTCATAATATGTTTTCTGCACCCTTTAACTTCCTCAATGTACCCACCAGATTCCAGCATCTTCCTGCATTCTTTCACCTACTCACTCTATCCTTCAGCTGTCATCGTTTCCTGCACTCTGTCATTCCCTCACCCTATCCACCAGTTTCCCTCATCGCCCTGCACTCTTCCAGTCCCTGACCCTATCCACCAGCTTTCACATCCTTCCTGCACTCTTTCATTCACTTATTCCTTGTCACCACTCTCTGCGATCTTCTTGCGACCTCTCATTCCATTAACCTGTCCACCTGATTTCATATCTTTCCTACTACCCTTTCACTACTACCCTTTCACTACTACCCTTTCACTCCCTCGATGTATCCACCAGACTCCATCATCTTCCTGCATCCTTTCACCTACTCACCCTGTCCACCAGCTTTCGTTTTTCATGCACTCTTTCATCCCTCACCCTATCCACCAGTTTTCAGGGTTTCCATGCACTCTTTCATTCCCTCACCCTATCCACCAGCGTTCATATGCTTCCTGTACCCTTTCACTTCCTCACTCTATCCACCAGCTTACACCAGCTTCCTACAGCTACTCACATTCATGGCCACACTGCGGGAGGGACAAAGCAAAGGAGGACAGTGCAAACTCTGATGAAGTTGGTGGAAAGGTTGCGGAGAAACATAGTGAGCGAGAACAGTGCAGAAAGCTGGGTGACGAGAACAGTGCAGAAAGCTGGTATGAGCGAGAACAGTGCAGAAAGCTGGTAGTGAGCGAGAACAGTGCAGAAAGCTGGTGGTGAGCGAGAACAGTGCAGAAAGTTGGTAGTGAGCGAGAACAGTGCAGAAAGCTGGTAGTGAGCGAGAACAGTGCAGAAAGCTGGTAGTGAGCGAGAACAGTGCAGAAAGCTGGTAGTGAGCGAGAACAGTGCAGAAAGCTGGTAGTGAGCGAGAACAGTGCAGAAAGCTGGTAGTGAGCGAGAACATGCAAAAGCTGGTGGACATGTGGGGAGTGATTAAAGGGTTAACATGATCAGTTTCAGGTGGCGGGAAATGTGTTGGTATGAGAGGAACGGGTAAAAATGAGAAGGAGGAGGGGAAGAGAGAGAGAGAAAGAGAGAGAGAGAGAGAAACAGAGAGAGAGAAAGAGAGAGACAGACAAAGACAGAGAAACATAGAGAGAGAGAGAAAAGAGAAAGAGAGAGAAGAAGAGAGAAGAGAAGAGAAGAGAGAGAGAGGAAGAGAAGAGAAGAGAAGAAAGAGACAGACAGAGAAAGAAGAGAGGGGGGGAACAGACAGACAGACAGGCACAAGAGAGAGGGAGAGAGAAAGAAAGAGAGAGAGAGAGAACAAATAGCGGATCTGCATACGCGGCAAATGGAAATGGCATGTTACTCGTTTTGCAGCTGTCGTGCAAATGAATCAGGCTGAAACGCAGATGGCTATTTTCCACTGCTGGGCCCACACACCTGATCAGTATGGATTTTGTTTATAATGATGAAGGAGCAGTCATCAGTGAATCAGCTCCAAACTGGTTTCACTACACTGTAGAACTTTTTTTTTTATCTCGTGAAATCATGACTGATCCTGTATAGGTCTATAAGTCAGTTACATGATTTTTGTTTTTCTTTCCATCACAATACCAACCCTAATTTTTTCATCTCACTATCAGCTGTTAACTCTTTAGTCGAGGCATCTTCCTGATTCCGCGATGTGGGCAAAGAAATGGTGGAGCACATATGGATCTCTCAGCATGGAGTTGTGTCACATCTTCAACAATCTCGAAGTGAAATCAAACCGTACTCTGGAAATCCTTACATTTTTGTATAAAAACCTTGACGAGAACAATAGCCCAACGATTAAGAGGTTGGTCTTCAAACTGGAAGACCTGGATCTGAAATGTTTAGGCGGCACCTGACAAATAAAGGAGTGGAACTTTTTCCGATCTCTCAGATTAACATGTGCGCAGACCTGCCGGTGCTGGAACCTCCTTCGTTGTGTAACACGCACGCGGAACATCAAATACGCATGTTAAGATCCTATAAAACATATCCAGCATCTTAGTGCCTTGTCACTCATCTCACCTGTCAGCGTCACCGGGTTCAGTGTTGGTCGCTGCACTGTTTGACACCGTTACTCCCCTCCAAATGGCTCTGTCTTGACTTTTGTGAATAAGGTCTTGAATATTTAGGCTACTGATGTTGGTTAGTTCTCGATGTACAAGATCGGAGGTCTGCCTTTCGTCATTTTGGCCTGTTTTTCCTTGAAAAGTGGTTGCCATGAGGCCGTGTTCTTGCTATGTTGCACATGGCCCATGTATGTTAGTTTTCTCTTGTTCCTGTTTGCTAGTAATTTTCTGGTGGTATCAAGTTCTTCCAGGACACTTTCATTAGTTGTTCTATCTGTCCATTTGACACGTAGTAGTCTCTGATAAAACCACATCTCTGCTGCCTTAATTCTTTTGCAATCAACAGGTGACTTATGGAAACACGAAACCGCTCATCTCACACATTCCTGGAAACAAGAGTATGACTGCCTTCATGGCAAGATGACAACAACAACAACAACAGCATATTCAACTGTACGTAGAAGTTACATGCAGGCCACGAACCCGCCCCCCTACCTACCCCTCGAGAAAAAAAATGACATACATGCACCCGTTTGTTAAACGTTACGATTCCATGTGCAATATGCATCATCATCATCATCAGGTGCCCTGCCGCATGGCGTTGGCGACCATGGACTTCCAACCATCTCTATCTCTCGTTGCCCCCAGCATCTCCCCCACCCTCCTCATCCCCAGCCACTCTGCAAGTCCGTCCACCATTCTCTCCCTGGGTCTACCTGGTGCTCACTGAACGGTGTGAACTTCTGTCTGCCAAGATCTAAGAGTCATTGCCCTCACAACATATGAACTGGAAGGCATTAGCAACGTATTGTTTAAACCTGTGACAGTATTGGCCAGACAGTAATCATGATGTATAAACCGTGTCAACCTTGACGAAACAGCAAAGCAGATCAATGGGCGTGTTGTTTGTGACTCTATCTGAACTCTCTTTTCCTTCTCTTTCTCTGATTTGATTTTTTCTTTTCTTTGATATATTTTTTTTCTTTTCTCCTCTTTGAGTTAACATAGACATCTAATCAGCTTCTGGTGGAGAGAGGGGTGCTAGAATAAAGAAAAGGATTGCTGCGGTTGGAGAGGGTTGGGGATGGATTAGAGAGAGGAGAAGAGGAACAGAGAGAGAGAGAGGTTTGAGAGAGAAAGAGCGAACGAAAGAGATAGATAGAGAGAGAGATGGGGAGAGACAGACAGACAGACAGACAGGCAGGCAGGCAGAGATGGGAGAGAGAGAGGAGAGAGAGAAAAAGAGAGGGAGGGGGAGGAAAGAGAGAGAGAGAGCGAACGAAAGAGATAGAAGAGAGAGAGAGAGAAAGAGGGAGAGACAGACAGACAGACAGGCAGACAGACAGTGGGGAGAGAGGGAGAGAGAGAGAGAGACAGACAGACAGACAGAGAGACAGACAGACAGGGGAGGGGGAGAGAGAGAGAGGAAAGAGAGAGAGAAAGAGAGAGAGAGAGACAGAGACAGGCAGACAGAGAGACAGACACAGACAGACAACAGAGGGGTGAGAACAAACAGTGACCCAGGACACTACAGCCATGGCAATCTCCTCGTTTAGCAGCCAGCGTGCAAATGAATCAGACTGGATCGAATTCTGGTATTTTCCGCTGCCAGGTTGAAAAACCTGATTAGTACAGATTTTTATCGAACTGTCGATTCCTCGGAACGTCGGCTCACTAGGTGTGTATTTTTTTTTTTTTTTGTGGGGTGGGAGTGGGGGAGGTAGTGGTGGTGGTGGTTTTGGGGATGGGGTGAGGGTGGCGGTGGTGGATATTTGCAACTGCACGAAGTGAATTTCTACATACTGTTTAGGTTATCTCATGTTTTATTCTTTTACTTCATTATTTGTATGTTCATATTTTTTTTTCTGTTTTTTTTTTTTTCGAATATGTTGTTACCATCCTGTTGCGAAGATATGTTTTTTTTGTGTGTGTATGGAGATGTCTGTTTTGCATCATGTTACACGTAAAGCAACTACTTTATTTTGATCATTACTTTTACAATATCTCAAGCACTGTATTATTATATACAGACTTTGGTTTTAGCTGGGTTTTATGCGCAATAATTGACTGAAAAGCTTTGATCAAGTCAACTCTACACTTCACCATACAAAACGCACGCTCACAACAAACACAAATGCACATACACACACAAACACACATACACAACCACATTATGTCTCTGCTCGCTCTCTCTGTCTCTCTGTCTCTGTCTCTGGTTCTGTCTCTCTCTCTCTCTCTCTCTATCTCTCTTTCTGTCTGACTGTCTCTCTTTCTGTCTGATTGTTTCTGTCTCTTCGTCTCTCTCTCTCTCTCTCTCTGTGTCTCCGTCTCTGTCTGTCTGTCAAACAGACGCATAGATAAACAACCAAAGAAACAAACATCTGAAGTCATGAGAAAAGTTCCGATATACCAGGATTAATATATCAAGGAAAACGAAACCCAAAGGGAAAAACATCAAACGAACATATCAACACAAATTTGATATCAGAGAATGGAAAAAAAAAAAGAATTCTACTGTTAGGGTCACGCAACACCTTTTAAGTCCTTAAGACACAGCACATAAAACTATGAGATGACAGATGGAAACAGTATTGTGTTCATATTCACACGCCTGCGGACGCGCTCCTTTCCCCCCACCCCATCACCACCTACCTACACAAGCGTGCACGCATACACTTACACATATACGAGCACGAACACACCCATATATACACACATACAAATCACAGACGCACGCACACAAAACACACACACAGACACACACAAACATGCACACACACACACATACACACACTTACACACACTTACACTCACACACACAATCACACATACACACACACGCGCGCGCGCGCGCGCATGCACACAACATCATCATCATCAACACGAACTCAACAACGACCACCATTACCACCAACAACGACTGAGAGAGAGAGAGAGAGGGGGGGAGGGAGGGAGGTAGAGAGATAGTGTGTGTGTGTGTGTGTGTGTGAGAGAGACAGAGACAGAGACAGAAACAGACAGACAGACAGACTGACTGACAGACAGACAGATAATGTGTGCATGTTTGTTTATGTGCGTGAGAGATAGAAGAGGGAAATGGTGGGACATTTGCTAGAAAAGTGCCGGTGAAGGAAGTTGTATCAATCCCCTTCCACCCGCAAAATATAAAACAAACAAACAAAGAAACAAACAAAACAAAAAAACGAAAAAGAAAAAAAAAAAAGAAAAAAAAATCTAGTTCAACAAACGCAGTCGTCAAATTGATATCTACATACACTGTAACTTACAGAAAGGACCAGACTCCAACAACATAAGGTACAGAAATTAATAACATTATTGTCAGATCATACTGACAGCCACCTATTCGATAAGCTGCAAGACTGAAGTTTAAGCACCTTATTCTTTAAGACATCACACAGCTCCAGTTGTCAGTGAAATCAAAGGTTTGATTAATAAATGATCAAAATTTGTGTATGATCAATACAAAAAGTCGTTTCTCAATTTCCTTTCTTTTCATATTTTAGGTCATATGATTCACAGAAAGTACCATACCTTTTCAAAACAAGTGTGGCTACCCGCGTTCAAGCACACAGGAACCAGAAAAAAACACGAAAAAAAAAGAGAGAGAGAAAAAAACAACACACGCGTATTTGATACAACAAGACGAGACAGGCGAAAAATTTCGGCCAATTGGCCTTTGTCAAGCGTAAGATCACAAACAAACAAACACCAGATACAAAAATTAGGAGAAAAAGACTGAAACTTCCCTGCTGCTCCGTCTGTTTTTACTCTTTTTTAGTGTTTTGTCTGGTTACCATTCCTTTGAAAACATATCAGTTTATATCTGCCCCTGGGGCCGTAGATCTACCTGTGACCTGTATTTGCCAGAGACTACAAAGGAAACTTTTATTTCATGTTTGTTTAAGATTGTAATTCTAGCCTCCCCCCCCCCCCCCCCCCCTAAATATATATGGGTTGGCTGGAAATAGGGGAATAATCGAATGGAATAACGACTGATAACGAATAAAATAATAACTTGTCTCAATTTAGTCAATAGAAGATATGAGAATTAGTGTGACAATCTGAATAAGGATAGTATTTTTTGTTGGAAGTAGCATCTGTGATATAATGACACGATAAACCCAAATTGGTATTTGTATGCATCGTAAGATTAGGGCATTCAAAGAACTGGTGGTAGATAGCCATTGTTTTCAGAGAAATAGGCCCACATATATACATATATATATATATATATATATATGTATATATACACATACATATGCGTATATATATATGTATATACATACATATATATATATATATATGCATATATATATATATATGTATATATATATATTTGTATTTTAGCAGTTGGCCAAAACCTTCTCCTGAAAACCACAGCTAAGAACTCTGAGTGCTGAAAGCCCAACCGCATTTCAGGCACGTGGTACACAAATCAGGTCAGTCTAAGCTGTTTAGAGCCAAGAACAATGGCCGACAGGGTAGACTCTGCTGAAAATGTC
The DNA here is from genome assembly GCA_030674185.1 of Monoplex corrugatus. NCBI lineage: Eukaryota > Metazoa > Mollusca > Gastropoda > Littorinimorpha > Ranellidae > Monoplex > Monoplex corrugatus. The sequence continues at coordinate 56,255,259 of CM060309.1, forward strand.
AAACGGATTGTGCGTGACGCGCAATCGTTTTTGTGCTGGAGACTAGAGACGGATTTTGCAGTGTGCTGTTTCTTGTGTTGTGCGCTCCTTTGAAATGTCAAAAGGCGTTGTCATCATCAAGTGTATGAAATTTTGACCGGCACATCCAACATAAGAGTCGATGTAAGTCTGTCACGGTTTTTCAGCTTGACAATTGAACCTAGGTCTAAATGACACAAGAAATATTGAAAATGCGATTTCCTTTGCGCAAAATCACTGTTGAAACAAAGTTCATTGGTTTCTGAAAAGATAAAGTTGTATTAATTGATCTAAGTTTGGAGTTTGTTCAATAGGGATTCATCGCAGAGTTTGTTCAATAGGGATTCATCGCACTCAGATAATTCCATATGTGCTTCACCCAAAACTGCCAACAATTATCTGTGTATTAATTGGTTATCAGTTTTGATTGTGTCTATAATCATACGATACAATTTTTGTTGGGCTATTATATACTGATAATCACAATGTCTGGAAAGTTTTACAGAAATAAAGATCTGTAAAAAAAAAATTATGAACTATTTTGACATTACAGTGTGTACATTGCTTTTCAGACTGGCTGAGTCTGCTGACAGAGTTTTAGACTCAAGTTCTGATATTTCGAGTTCACCTCCAACCTGCAATATAAAAGAAAAAACAAACCTTGACCTGTCTGCTACTGAATATGGTGATCAAATCATTCTGGTGTCAAGGTGTCTTCGAGATAATTGGTTGCAGATTTGGTATCAAAGTGTATTAAATTAATTACATGCAGATTTAAGCAAAAGGTATATGAAATTCTTCAAGTGATGGATCTCTGTTGAAAAAAAACAACAACAATTCGAAATGGGCATGGAATGGAATGGAATCTTTATTTAATGTCTGTTCACAATAGTGATTTTAGACACACACACACACACACACACACACACACACACACACACACACACACACACACACACACATACAACACACACACACACACACACACACACACCACACACACACACACACACACACACACACACACACACACACACACACACACACACACACACACACACAGGGAGAAAAAAAGGGGTGGGGGTGGGGGATGGGGATGGGAAGGGCTAGTGGAAGTTTGAATGTTAGAAAGGGAACAATTTCTATTGATACTTCAGAACATTAAGTTAACAGTGTCAATTAATAACAGACAACAGTTAATTAACTCTTCATAACAATCTGCCAACAGGGGATCTGAGAATCAGCTGGACTACCGAA
>CM060309.1:56261533-56274033 GCA_030674185.1 Monoplex corrugatus
GTTGATACATTATGATCGTGAGCATAAAGTACAACCCTGTCACGCAGTCTCAGTCTCAATCACAGCCGGAACCCCCTGAGCATCCCCATTTTCATCATCATCACAACACTATACACTGGTTTCGGTTTCTGTTGTCGTAAAAGTTGCTTCTGAAATGGGATATTAAAAAAAAGGAAGGAATTGCTGAATCAGTCCTCCACGGCACTAATGAGGAAAGAAAATGGAGAGGAAGGCAGAAAAAATGATGGATGATAACATGGCAGAATGGACAGAGATATCATTCATTTTTTTGTAAAGACCCAAGCTTGGCACACAACCATCAGAGCTAGAGGAATGGTGAACAGTTCTGTAGTGCGGCGCTATAATCACTCTTCACAGAGTGAAAGAAGAAGAAGAAGAAGAAGCTAAGAGGAAGAAGAAGAAAAAGAAAAGGTTAAGAGCAAGAAGAAGAAAAAGAAGAAGAAAAACAACAAGAACAAGAACAAGAACAAAAAGAAGAAGAAGAAGTAGAATAAGAAGAAGAAGGAGAAGTTCTTGTTTTTTGTTATCCTCAGAAATATATATATACATATATATATATAATATATATATATATATATATATATATATATATATATATATATATATATTAGTTCTGAGCATAAACATTGTTGAAAGAAGATAAATTTCGTCTATTGCGTAATTTCACTGAAAGTCAGTTTCATTGATTACTAGTTTTATTTAAACATGTGCGATTACACAAATAGAAATCACAGACATATATCTAGTTACCCTGATATATTTTGATGATCGTAATTATCAGAAAGCAGAAAAAGGAAAACTTGTTTCATGTTTAAGTGAAGAGTGTCAAACAGCTGTGGGATATTGATTTAACAGAGCAGAGGATCTAGGAGGAAGTACAGCAATGGCATAGGCCTACCTAAATATGCCAAGTATATGTTTATCTAACACCAAATCTCTTATCAAATCTCTCACCCATTATTTAGGCAAGAACGAGAGAGAGAGAGAGAGAGAGAGAGAGAGAGAGAGAGAGAGAGAGAGAGGAGAGAGCAGAGACAAAGAGAGAACAAAGGAACAGACAGATAGAGAAAGAGAGAGAGAAAGAAAGAGAGAGAGAGAGAGAGACATGCCGATCAGTGATAGCCCTGGTCATGGACAACCCTTACATCAAAGCTCAGCTGTGGGTGATGCGCTCCATTTAATTGCGTGCTTTCATGTTTGGTCTCTATCGTTTCATAACACGTGGCTGCTTTAATAAGGGCTCCATTGATTACTCTTTGAGTGCCTAGTAGAGGCAGTGCTTTGCCTTGCCTGTGGCATGATTTCACACACAGAATGATGTCTAATCACCGTGCTATACGTTTATGGTTGTGCTGAACTTTGAGGCGTGATTGTTTTGTTCCTGTGCATCTGGTCTGATTTGGCTTGTGTCTGCCTTTGTCTCTTTCTGTCTCTGTCTCTCACTCTTTTTCTGTCTCTCTCTCTGTCTGTCTCTCTCTCTGTCTCTCTCTCTCTGTCTGTCTGTCTCTCTTCTTTCTGTCTATCTGTCTGTCCTATCTGTCTGTCAGTCTATCTGTCTCTCTTTCTCTTTATCTCTCTCTCTCTTTCTTTCTCTCTCCCCCCCCCCTCTCTCTCTGTCTCTCATCCCTCACATCTGAGAGTGCATTTGTACGTTCCATACAATCTGCACTATGCCCATGATATTTGTAGGGTGTCGGTGGCTGAGATAGACAGACAGACAGAGAGACAGAGATAGAGACAGACAAAGAGAGACACAGAGAGAGAGAAAGACAGAGACAGAGTGACAGAAGGAGACATAGAGAAAGAGAGAGAGAGAGAGAGAGACATAGACAGACAGACAGAGACAGGGAGAGACATGCTGATCAGTGATAGCCCTGGTCATGGACAACCCTTACATCAAAGGAAGCAGAAGTGAGGGGGGGGGGAGGTGTAACTCAAGAAAAATGAAATGAACTGAACTTTCATAAGTATGACAAAGACCAGCTTTACATATCAGCCGGTGCTAGTCCATTCTACTTCAAACAAACCAAACAAATATTCTTCTGCGTGATAGAATGTTCTTCTTCTTCTTCTTTTTATCTCAGTGAAGACTCAATGAGCCCCCACTATACATGTAGATCCTCTAGTTCTGTCGGTTGTGTGCCAAGCAAAGCCTTGGTTTCCGCATATGGTTACTTTGTCCTTTCTTCTATTTGTCAGCCCATCGTTTTTTGTTTGTTTGTTTTTTTTGTTTTTGTCTGTCTTTCCTTCCATTCCCACAACAGCTCCCTGGGATTGATTTTGCAAAGCTGTGCAATCGTGTCAATCGTGCACAGCTTTGCAATAATCAGTCCCCAGGAACTGTTGAGGATATGGAAGAAAGACAGACAAAACAAAATAAAACCCGATGGGCTGACACAAAAGAAGAAAAGACAAATATTGTGCTACATAGTCATACCATTGTACTATTCTTTGCTTAACAATAGAGAAATATATATATAACACTGCAATACAGTTAGAAGACAGACACGAGAGAGAGAGAGATGAGACAGAGACAGAGAGACAGAGAGAGACAGAGAGGGACAGAGATAGAGAGACAAGAGACAGATGAAGAGAAAGAGACAACAAAAGAGAGAGGAGAGGGAGAGAGATACAGACAGAGATAGAGAGACAAGAGAGAAAGAGACAGACAAAGAGAGAAGAGAGAGACACACAAACAGATGTAGCAGGGATAAAGTAATGACAGCAAACACAGAGAAAAAAAACAAACTAACAGAGTCGGCAACAACAACAAAAATTAAATAAAGAATAAATGTTACAATTCAGACACAAGAGAACACAAAAATAAAAACGAATGAACAAAACAATAAAGAGATGAATGCAGGAAGACAAAAACAGAAACAGAGAAAAACCACACAAAAACAGGTGATAGCAAACATACAAAAGACACCCTTAAATTCAACACCGTGCGTTTAACAAAAATAGAAAGAAACAAACAGAAATTCTATCCAACATACAAACACATTTAAACTCATGCATATTCTACATTCTGCGATAAAGAGACACGATCCCCATTCGTCACCCCATCCCCCGACCTCCCCCCCCCCCCACTTCCTCCCCTGGCCCCCTCTTCACCCACCCTTTCGCAATCAAGCCTCTTCTGACTAGAGTGTAAGTGATATAAAATATACACAAAAACCAAACGAAATAAAACAAAACGAAAAGAGAAAGCAAGTGTGTGTGTGTGTGTGTGTGTGTGTGTGTGTGTGTGTGTGTGTGTGTGTGTGTGTGTGGTGTGTGTGTGTGTGTGTGTGTGTGTGTGTGTGTAGTGTAGTGTGTGTGTGTGTGTGTGTGTGTGTGTGTGCCAGTCTATCTGTTCGTGTGTGTGTCTATGTGTGTGTGCCTGTCTGTGTGTTTGTTTTGGTGGAGTGGTAGGATGGAGGGTGACCTGAGAAAATTCAGGTGATGGGGATGATGAATATGGTGGAGAGTGAAAGAGTGTGCGTGTGTGTGTGCTACGTTGTGTATAGGTGGTGGATCTATCTCTCTGTCTCTTTCTGTCTTTCTCTGTGTGTGTGTGTCTCTCTCTGTCTCTCTCTGTCTGGCTGGCTGCCTGTCTGTCTGTCTGTCTGTCTCTCTCTCTCTCTGTCTGTCGTCTTTCTTTGTCTTTCTCTCTCTCTCTCTCTCTCTCTGTCGTCTTTGTTTGTCTTTTTTTTCTCTCTCTCTTTCTTTCTCTGTGTCTCTGTCTGCCTGTCTCTCTTCTCCCGCTGACATTTTCTCTCTCTCTCTCTTTCTCTCTCTCTTTCTCTTCTCTCTCTCTCTCACTGCCTCTGTTTCTCTGTCTCTGAATCGGTCTCTGCCTCTGTCTCTGTCTGTCTGTCTGTCTGTTTGTCTGTCTGTCTGTCTGTCTCTCTCTATGCCCGTGTGTCTCTGTCTCTGAATCGCTTTCTCTCTCTCTCTCTCTCCCTCCCTCCCTCTCTCTTTCTCTCTCTCTCTCTCTCTCTCTCTCTCTCTCTCCTCTCCTCTCAGGTCTGCCCGCTCGAGCTCACTCATTGTCTCTCTGTCTCTGGTTTAGTCTGTCAGAACTCTTCCATTTGTTGCTTGCCGCGCACTGAAGTTCAGTCCGACAGCCTTTCCCGCTAAGAGCAGATCGATCACCTTGCCAATATACCGCTAGCTGGGTGGTTGGATGACCATCGTAGGAAGGTACCGGCGAGACTATGGCTTTGGTAATGGAGTTGACACTGCCCTCCCTGGATCAACTGAAATAGCCTGCCTCCCATTCCCATTTCTTAGATGTAGGGTAGTATATGGCGCAATTTTCAATAAATACATAAATAAATAAACAAATGAAATTGAAACTATGCAGTGGGGTTTAATTAAAGTTCTTATTACGAAGAGATAATGCTGTGCGAAATGATCATAAAATGGATTTCATGTCACTTTTTTTTAGCTTCTATGTACATGTACATAATATATCACCAAGTTATCAACGAATTTGTTGAAAATCAAAGGCTGGTAGTAAACTACGTGTGGTTCTCCCACCAACCCACCCACCCAACTGCTTACCAGGCACAGCATCAATACCAAGCTGAACCTGTATCAGAGTAAAACTGTTAATATACATGTGACAGAAAATGTTCCTTTTGCATGAAATTCTGTGAGTAATAGGCAACCAGTGGAAACGTAAAGGGCGAATAAAACAACTGTTAATTTTTCGTCATTCATTTACATTTTACTTGAGAATGTAAAAGATTTGATGTTGTAGATATCGGTGTAGAAAACTCTCAAAATCGTATAATTATGTTTAGAGTCTGCTAGGCCGAAATGTGGGGCCACCTAATTATCAGTTTGAATATGATCAATTTTGAAACCTCTTAAAATGTGTCTGTACATACGCATACGTCTGTGATTTTATGTATGTGTCTGTCTTTGTGCCTGTAGGTGTGCTTCTGTCTTTGTGCCTGTATGTGTAGTTCTGTCTTTGTGCCTGTATGTGTAGTTCTATCTTTGTGTCTGTATGTGTAGTTCTGTCTTTGTGTCTGTATGTGCAGTTCTGTCTTTGTGTCTGTATGTGTAGTTCTGTCTTTGTGTCTGTATGTGTAGTTCTGTCTTTGTGCCTGTATGTGTAGTTCTGTCTTTGTGTCTGTATGTGTAGTTCTGTCTTTGTGTCTGTATGTGTAGTTCTGTCTTTGTGTCTGTATGTGTAGTTCTGTCTTTGTGTCTGCATGTGTAGTTCTGTCTTTGTGCCTGTATTTGTGCTTCTGTCTTGTGTCTGTATGTGTAGTTATGTCTTTGTGTCTGTATGTGTAGTTCTGTCTTTGTGTCTGTATGTGTAGTTCTGTCTTTGTGTTTGTATGTGTAGTTCTGTCTTGTGTCTGTATGTGTAGTTATGTCTTTGTGTCTGTATGTGTAGTTATGTCTTTGTGTCTGTATGTGTAGTTATGTCTTTGTGTCTGTATGTGTAGTTATGTCTTTGTGTCTGTATGTGTAGTTCTGTCTTTGTGCCTGTATGTGTAGTTCTGTCTTTGTGCCTGTATGTGTGCTTCTGTCTTTGTGCCTGTATGTGTGCTTCTGTCTTTGTGTCTGTATGTGTAGTTCTGTCTTTGTGTTTATATGTGTAGTTCTGTCTTTGTGTCTGCATGTGTAGTTCTGTCTTTGTGTCTGTATGTGTAGTTCTGTCTTTGTGTTTGTATGTGTAGTTCTGTCTTTGTGTTTGTATGTGTAGTTCTGTCTTTGTGTCTGTATGTGTAGTTCTGTCTTTGTGTTTGTATGTGTAGTTTCTGTCTATTGTGTTTTGTATGTTGTAGTTCTGTCTTTGTGTCTGTATGTGTAGTTCTGTCTTTGTGTCTGTATGTGTAGTTCTGTCTTTGTGTTTGTATGTGTAGTTCTGTCTTTGTGCCTGTATTTGTGCTTCTGTCTTTGTGTCTGTATGTGTAGTTCTGTCTTTGTGTTTGTATGTGTAGTTCTGTCTTTGTGTCTGTATGTGTAGTTCTGTCTTTGTGTTTGTATGTGTAGTTCTGTCTTTGTGCCTGTATGTGTAATTCTGTCTTTGTGTCTGTATGTGTAGTTCTGTCTTTGTGTCTGTATGTGTAGTTCTGTCTTTGTGTCTGTATGTGTAGTTCTGTCTTTGTGTCTGTATGTGTAGTTCTATCTTTGTGCCTGTATGTGTGCTTCTGTCTTTGTGTCTGTATGTGTAGTTCTGTCTTTGTGCCTGTATGTGTAGTTCTGTCTTTGTACCTGTATGTGTAGTTCTATCTTTGTGCCTGTATGTGTAGTTCTGTCTTTGTGTCTGTATGTGTAGTTCTGTCTTTGTGTCTGTATGTGTAGTTCTGTCTTTGTTTCTGTATGTGTAGTTCTGTCTTTGTGTCTGTATGTGTAGTTCTGTCTTTGTGACTGTATGTGTAGTTCTGTCTTGGTGCCTGTATGTGTAGTTCTGTCTTGGTGCCTGTATGTGTAGTTCTGTCTTTGTACCTGTATGTGTAGTTCTGTCTTTGTGTCTGTATGTGTAGTTCTGTCTTTGTGCCTGTATGTATAGTTCTGTCTTTGTACCTGTATGTGTAGTTCTATTTTTGTGTCTGTATGTGTAGTTCTGTCTTTGTGTCTGTATGTGTAGTTATGTCTTTGTGTCTGTATGTGTAGTTCTGTCTTTGTACCTGTATGTGTAGTTCTGCATCACGCATTCTCGATCCGAAAGACAACTCCTTAACGATATGTCTGTCATTCCCATTCTTACCCATCATGCATGCAACGGCAAGTCTGGAAAGCGGCTTTTAAGGCAATGACTTCTACCGTTGAAAAATGAAATATTATCTTTCTCATCGTTATCATCACTGTATTATGGAAAATGTCCTTGATTCTGTGGCTGTTGATGCTGTGCTCTCATGATGACCATAGTTTTCAAGGGTTTGGAGGTTTATTGTGGAACCAAAATGAGCGGCGTGAGAATTGCGACACAGGAACCGCGCAGAATGGGGTGAGGGTGGGGGGCAACGGGGACAGGGAAATAAACATTGTCATTTTGTGTGTGTGTGGGGTGGGGTGGGGGTGGGGGCAACGGTGAAAGAGAAATAAACATTGTCATTTTGACTTACATATGGATGTGTTTTCGTTTATGTTATTGATAAAAGGATTGAGAGTTGTAAATAAATTTGCATGTACGTCCTCTCAAAAAACAAAAAACAAAAACAGAAAAGACTGATGCTTTACATAAATTTTAAGTCGTGTGATGGAATTTTAAGTATAATTTGCTAATAATGATATGTAAAATGTCCCTTTTTCTAAACAAAGAAACATTAAACTGCAGGTGATTGGTCCTCAGCCCTTAGACAGAGAGAGCGATGTTGTCTCCCTTGAAAATGGAAAAGTTCAGCAGACAAATAAACAAAAAAATAAGCAAGCAAACATTTAAACAGACACGTAAACACATAAACAAAGAAGCAAACAAGCTAACAAACAAACAAACACACAAACAGACACATGAACAAGTAAATGACAACCTTAAGACAGAATTTATCATCTGGTCTATAACAACACAGACGAAATATAAAACTTGGAGGCAAATACTGCTGACAATGTGTGTGTGTGAGTGTGGTGTGGTGTGGTGTGGTGTGTGTGTGTGTGTGTGTGTGTGTGTGTGTGTGTGTGTGTGTGTGTGTGTGTGTGTGTGTGTGTGTGTATGTGTTGTGTGCGTGCGTGTGTGTGTGTGTGTGTTGTTGTTGTTTCTGTTCGAGTAACTTCCCTTCTTCTCCGTTCCCATGTCTCTATATCTGAGCGTGTTATGTTCTTGATTTCTGTCATGATATCTCCTTATTTTCTATTTTTTTCAATTTGTAGCTCTGAATGTCCTGCGTTCTTGATTTCTGTGATAATAATCTCTCGTTGTTTTGTCTGTCAATACCTTTGTATCTGAGTGGGTGTATTCTATTCTTGATTTTTCCTGAGATACTTTTCCTTTCCTGTTTCGTTATATTTACATGTGAGTGTCTGATATGCTTGATTTTTAATATGATATGTCCTCTCTTCTTTGTGTGTGTGTGTGTGTGTGTGTGTTTTGTTCTTTTGATATCTATATCTTTTTTTTTCACATTTTGTTGATTGCACTGCAATTTATTTGTCTTTGCCTGACCCAATGTTGCTCTTAGTCTCTGTCTCTGTCTCTTTCTCTCTGTCTCTCTCTGTCTCTCTCTGTGTCTCTCTGTCTGTCTGTCTGTCTGTCTCTCTCTCTCTCTGTGTCTCTGTCTCTCTTTCTCTTTTTCTCTCTGTCCATCCATCTGTCTGTCTCTGTCTGTCTCTGTCTGTCTGTCTGTCTGTCTCTCTTTCTCTCTCTGTCTCTCTCTCAGTCTCTCTCTCTCTGCGAGCGCGCGCACATACGCACAGGTGTGTGTATGTGTGTGTGTATGTGTACGTTACGTATACGTGTACGTGTATGTGTATGTGTATGTGTATATGTGTATGTCTGCATGTGTGTGTGTGTGTGTGTGTGTGTGTGTGTGTGTGTGTGCTTGTGTGTGTGTGTGTGTGTGTGTGTGTGTGTGTGTGTGTGTGTGTGTGTACGTGTGTGCGTGTGTGTGTGTATGTGTGTGTGTTTTGTGCGCCCACATAATAATAATAATAATAATTACAATATTTATATAGCGCAAAATCTCGATAAAAATCAAATCTAAGCGCTGAACATACACTTACGCACGCGCGCACACACACACTTACACATGGCTATAAATGGGGAAAAAGAATAAAAGCAATGGAAAATTATAGAGAGCATATTATATACAAATATACATATTACAATGTGATTCCCCTCCGAGTGGAGACAGGCTACAGAGGGGGGATGAGTGAGGTCAGGATTTTATGCAGAGGAGAAAAGGTGAGTTTTGAGAGCGGACTTGAAGGAGACAAAAGTAGGTTGCTGACGGACAGAGAGAGGAAGTTTGTTCCAGGAAAGTGGACCAGAAACAGAGAAGGCTCGTGGACCATAGGTATTGAGCTTGGTGCGTGGAGAAGCGAAAAGTCAGAGGATCGGAGGCAGAGCGGAGGGTACGTGAGGGAACATAGATCTCAAGTAGGCTTGACAGGTAATGGGGGGCTGCGTTATTGAGGCTTTTGTAGCACATGGTGTCTAGTTTGTACTGTATGCGCTTTGATACAGGGAGCCAGTGAAGTTGTGCCAGGAGAGGAGATATGTGGTCAGCTTTTTTCTTTTTGAGTACAAGGCGTGCAGCATTGTTTTGAATGCGCTGTAGGATGTGAATGGTGGAGGCAGGAAGACCAGACAGGAGTGAATTGCAATAGTCAATGCGAGACATTATGAAGGAGAGAACGAGTTTTGCAGTTGTTTCCACAGAGAGATACTTCCTGATCAAGCTTATACGATGGAGGTGATAGTAGCAAGATCTGGCAGTTTGAGAAACAAAGTTGTTCATGGAGAGGGTAGAGTCATGAGTGTGAGTGAGTGTGTGTGTGCGCGCGCGTGTGAGTTTATGTGTATGTGTGTGTGTGTGTGTGTTCGCGCGCGCGCGCGCGCGTGTGTGTGTACAAGCAAGCGCGCCCGCTCGAGTGTGGGTATATATATGTGGGAGCACGCTTGAATACGTGTGCTTGCCTATGTGTGTGTACAAATCCTTGATGTAGCCTTTACTGTCAACTTAACTGCAAGCCATGCTTTTCAAATCAGCACGAAGATTGTGATGGAGTGGCTCAGAAGCGGACAACACATCGATGAAAGCTGAATGGAGAGGATGGGAGGAGGAGGACATGAGTGAGAGAGAGAGAGAGAGAGTGAGAGACAGACAGAGAGAGAGAGAGACAGAGAGAAAGAGACAGAGAGAGAGAGTGAGACAGAGAGAAAGAGACAGAGAGAGAGAGAGACAGAGAGAGAGAGACAGACAGACAGAGAGAGAAAGAGACAGAAAGAAAGAGACAGAGAGAGAGAGAGAGAAAAAGAGAGAGAAAGAGCAACACTGAAAGGAAGAGGAAAGAGGAGGGGGAGGGGGGCGGGGAGAGAGAAGGGTGAAAAGAAAAAAAAAACAGGTGACAGATATAAATAGATTGAACAGGAGAGGTCGAAAAAGTTTGAGGGACAAAGAGAGACAGATACAGAGGGAGACAAAGAGAGAGAGAGACAGAGACAGACAGACAGACAGGCAGAGACAGACAGACATACATACAGACAGACAGAGATTGAGAGAAAGAGACAGAAAGAGAAAGAGAGACAATGAGAGAGAGACAGACAGACAGGCAGACAGGCAGAGACAGACGGACATACATACAGATAGAGATAGAGAGAAAGTAAGAAAGAGAGAGAGAGAGACAGAGAGAGAGAGAAGAGACAGACAGAGGTAGCCAAATTCCATTTTGCCGGGCATGATTAATGGTTAGATTAACATTTTTACATTGAACATGATTGGATTACCGAAGGAGGAAGAGATAAGAAACAAAGCTAACAAGAAAAAGAAAAAAAAAAGAAAACAAACAACAACAACAAACAAAACAAAAAAAGATCAGGATCTTCACTATGTTTATGTCTCTTAATACGTGTTTTTGTTTTGTTTTGTTTTGTCGTTGGTTTTTTTGTTTTTTTGTTTGTTTTTAGATTAATATGTAATAGTAGCCGAAAAATAGAAACAAGATGATTAAGCCGTTCTTACAATCTTCATTTCAAAACAAAACTCATTATAATAATAATATAAAAAAAATTCCATAGATTCTGTGCTACTTTAGGTGCATCGGGGACAATCGTAGGCAGTCACAACAGTGACAATAGATTTCAAAATATTATCAGATGTTCTCAACTCAGTGGCTGTTCACGTCTCTTCCTCAAAAATGTTGTTAGACATTTCTTTAGTAGTCTGCGTGACATGAATTGACAAAGATTACATCCAGATTTATGTATTTGTGAGTTTTCAACGGTCTTCGCTCTTGGTAAAAAAACGAAATGGTAAAGTTCTATCGAGAATCAGAAGAGAAAATCTAGGAAAAAAAAAACTTTGATCACAGACAAACAGACAGACTGGCAGGCAAACAGACAAACGCATGCACACAAACACACGCACACACACACACACACACACACACACACACACACACACACACACAAACACACACACACACACACACACACAAACAAACAAACAAACACACACACACACATACACACACACACACACACACACTCTCTCTCTCTCTCTCTCGCTCTCTCCTCTCTCATGCACACTCAACACACACACACACACACACACACACACACACATATACATACACACTCATACACGCACACATAAACACAACCACACACATACACATAACCAATCTCCCCCCACCCCGTCCTCTTTTTTTTTTGTCTTTTACAAGAGCGAATGAACGAATGAAAAAAAGATGGAGTGATAGCATAAATTGGGCTAAACCAGCCAGCAAGGCAGCAAGACCGTTCACTAATAATGAACTTCCTATGTCGTCTCTCGGTTCATAATTTTAGATGACATGAAGATAGCCAGAACAGAGATATTGATTGATCTAGGAGGTAGTTATAGACATCCATCAGATCAAAAGTCTGTGTGGGTGTCAGGCTCTAGTCAGTTGCTTGCGTGTTTGTTCTCCATATGCTGCCTAGTTTGTTTCGATCAGGGAGTCTATTGATTTTTCTCTAAATATCTAGTGGCATTCGTTCTTAGCGCACAATGCACAATATCAGACAGAACATTTAGGACCTAAAATTTATGTGGAGCTGTTGATCTATACCGTTCTTTTTGTGAAGTGTACGTATGTAGGCTATGTCTGTCTGTGTGTCTCTGTTTGTTTACTTATCTTCCGCATTCGCCTCTTCAACCCTCTCGTAAATATCTTTTAGTACATATGTTTTTCTGTCACTTATTTAATGCCAGTTTCTGTCGCGTAGGAAACAAAACAAAACGAAAAAGCCAAGCTAAAAAATGCTTTAAAAATCAACAGAACCAAACCAAACCAAACCAAAACAAACGAAACAAAGTAAAACAAACACAACAACAAAAACAAAACAAACACAAACAGACAAACACAATTCCGCTACAAACAAAATTGAAAACTCTAATTTTAAATTCATCTCATACAAAATTTGAAAAGCAACACAGAAATGCACTTAAGCAAAATTTACACCCACAGTCGTGATCCCCATCACCCTGTGCCTTATAAAATCCTACCTCCGTGTTCCACATTTCCCACCTCTCTATCCTGTCGATGCTCGCCACTTTTGAAAAGTTCAGTCCGTTTACTCAGTGGAGCCAAGGGATTCAATTTCTCCATACGCTCATGGCTTGGTCGATGATGGCTCATCATGAGACTTAATCTAGCAGCAGGGTGACAGAGTAGAGTGGGAAAGACGTTGAAATGACAATCGGAAGGTCTGGGGTTTGATCCTTTCTGAGTACCTGAAAAGGTGGACATTTTTTCCGACCCTTCCTGAGTAGCCTACCTTAAAGGGATGGAAAGTTTTCTGATAGTTCCTGAGTATTTAAAAGTCTAGAAAA
>CM060309.1:56279033-56281533 GCA_030674185.1 Monoplex corrugatus
TCTTGTATACTCATCTCTTTTCTTGTCTTGTCTTGTCATATCAAATACGCGTTCTGATTCAATTTGGTGTGTTTCTGGTTCCCCAAGTACCATGTTTCAGGGCCTTGAGTTCTCCATTTGCTGTTTGATCATGCGTTCATAATTTAGCCTTCGAGATGACAGGGAACATAGAGACGATCAATGACTGCCCTCGTTATGGGCATCCGCTAGATCAAAGCTCCGCGTGGGTGATGTGCTGCATGAAATGTGTGTGCGTTTGTTTTAAATGTGGGTTTATGCGACATAGTTTGCTTTGATACCAGATCCATTTGATCTTTGTCTACATGTAAACAGCCAGGCAGCTAGCTACATTGATTCTCTTGACAGGACGCGTGATTTCAGACAGAACATTATATGCACATCAAAATAATTGACTGTTTATCTCTCATTCTTTCTTTCTGCCTGTCTGTCTGTCTGTCTGTCTCTCTGTCTCTCTCTCTCTCCTTCTCTCTCACAGTCTGTCTGTCTGCCTGTCTGTCTGTCTCTCCATCTTTCTCTCTATATATATGTATACATATATTTCTCAGATGGAATTCCACAACATCATGATGATCTTTATCAAATCTTTATGAAATCTTCATCATTATTGACATTCTTATTTAATTGTTATGAATTGTTATCTGATTCAATTGTTCTCCATCTTCCTTTCAGTTGTTCCCCTTCTCTCCTTTGTACTCTCCCTTGCTTTACACACAAAAAGTATATACATATATATATATATATATATATATATATATATATATATGTGTGTGTGTGTGTGTGTGTGTGTAGAGAGAGAGAGAGAGAGAGAGAGAGAGAGAGCGAGAGAGAGAGATTTTGTCTAAAATCACTGTGAACAGTAATCAAATAAAAGATTCCATTCCACTTCTTCTTTATCGGTGTTGTTGCCAGCATTCAAGCAAATACTCACACTGATAAAAGCCAGTCAGTCGAAAATTTCTTCTTGTATACTCATCTCTTTTCTTGTCTTGTCTTGTCTTGTCTTGTCTTGTCTTGTCTTGTCATATCAAATACGCGTTCCTATTCAATTTGTGTCTTTCTGGTTCCCAACTAGTGTGTTTCAGAGCCTTCAGTTCTCGATTTGCTGTTTGATCATGCATTCATAATTCAGCCTTCGAGATGACAGGGAACATAGAGACGATCAATGACTGCCCTCGTTATGGGCATCCGCCAGATCAAAGCTCTGTATCGGTGATGTGCTGCATGAAATGTGTGTGCGTTTGTTTTAAATGTGGGTTTATGCGACGTAGTTTGCTTTGATACCAGATCCATTTGATCTTTGTCTACATGTAAACAGCCAGGCAGCTAGCTTCATTGATTCTCTTGACACGAAGCGTGATTTCAGACAGAACATTATGTGCAGACTAAAAGTGTTTGACTATTAATCTGTTACCTCTCTCTGTCTCTTCTCTGTCTGTCTCTCTGTCTGTCTCTGTCTCTTTGTCTGTCTGTCTGTCTGTCTCTCTGCACGCTGCATTTTCCCAGCCATTCTGACACCCTTTAGTTGGTACCTTTCTGTCAGCCAGCATCACTTGGAAGTGGTATTTTTAGCCAGGCAGGTTTGACCAAAATCCATCTCTGAAGCGCGTCTTGTGCTACAGCAATACTGACAAAGAAGGAATCTGAGTGCGGTTTTCTGTATGTTTTGTGAATTTGTGTAATGATCAAGAATTTTTTCATCACTTTACCTGGATGCATTCAGTGCTGTGAATACTCATTGTTCTGAAGAAGTGATCATTACTTTGATGCACCACCTTGTATTTGAGTTTTAGTAGAAATTTCTAATGTGATGATTGACTCATATCTCCAGGTGGTTGTTGTTTGTTCAGTATAAAGTGAGATTATTTTCGTAGTAGTGGCGTAAGTATAGTGCAAGTTACAATCTTCACATGTTTTTGTCCATTTTGGCATGGTCAGATTCGTGATCTTCAGTGCTTTAACTTTCTCAAATTTCTAAAAACCGCAGTTCGTTCTCTGTTTTCACTCTTTTCTGGAGGCTTGAATTTGGCTAAAATCGGATGTTAGCTGTTGCCCAGCCGAAGCATGCCACCGGCTGTGGGTGAACTAGGCCATGTGCATGGGCGCGCTGCACTTGTGTGTGTGTGTGTGTGTGTGTGTGTGTGTGTGTGTGTGTGTGTGTGTGTGTGTGTGTGTGTGCGCGTGTGTGTGTGCATGTGTGTATGTGTGTGTGTGTGTGTATGTGTGTGTGCATGTGTGTGTGTGGTGTGTGCGTGTCTGTGTGTGTGTGTGTGTGCATGTGTGTATGTGTGTGTGTGCATGTGTGTGTGTGTGCGTGTCTCTGTGTGGTGTGTTGTATGTGTGTGTTCGTGCGTGTGTGTGTGCGTGTCTGTGTATGTGCGTGTCTGTGTGTGTGTGTGTGTGTGTGTGTGTTCGCACGAGGAACGCATATCTCTCTCTCTCTCCCTCTGTCTCTCTCTCTCTCTCTCCCCTCCCACTATTG
>CM060309.1:56291533-56294033 GCA_030674185.1 Monoplex corrugatus
CCGTTTTTGATACAAACATTAGAACAGAAAACCTGTCGCCAAGGTGAAGTGGTGAGCGCAATAGACTACTGACTGGAAGACTTGAGATTTGCGAGGTGCGGGATGTTTTATATGCACAGAGCCAATTATAAATGTAGGATATTAAAGATATACCCAAATGACGATGTGCTAGATGTACAATTTTGTACTGGACGCGAGGTTTGATGGGTGATCAGTGAAGTTCTTGAGCAATGGTGTTATGTGATTATTCTTTGGCTCCTTGATTGGAATGCTGTATTGTTCTAAACCCTCTGTGGTTTTATTTTCTTCTGGTTAAGCAAAACGTAAGTTATAGCATTAAAATGAATCCTTTTTTTTTTTTACCGGTTCCATAGATTCCATAAATCATCTTGCCTATTAAGCGGAATCCGCAGCTTGGCAATCTCGGTACGACGTAAATGCACATGTATACAGGTTCTCTGGAGAAAATATGTCTTTGTGGCTGAGAGACGCTCATTGTGTGTTGTAATTTGAGAATCCCTCTTATTCAGTCTGTATGGCTTGCTTTTGTTGAGACGTTTCAGAATTGCTCACGATGTCTTGTGTTACACACAGACAGACAATGCCACGATCTAACTGTGCGCCTGCATCAACTACTGACCTTTCACGGTTAACCTCATTCAATGGAAACAGTCTCTTGCTGCACTTGAGTAATTAAAAAATGGTGAGATCGCTAAAACGTGGTTTTTCCTTTGGTTTCCTGTTTCTGTCTCACCCCACCTCACCCTACCCTCCCTTCCCCCATTCCAATTTCTTTACAGGGTGGTTTTTTCACTTCAACAATAGAGGGGTGAAGTCACCAGTCAGTCACGGGCCATGTGTTAGCGATATGTAAGAAGACAGATATAAACAGAAAAAAAAGCAGACAGGGAGAGATAGTAGAACTTCCAAGAGAATCATTAAACTTATTCACTTACAAAAAAACAAAAACAAAAACAAAAAACCTGTTATGGTATCATGCTCGTGTATTCCGCACCCGAAATGATAACATATGTGAGGAAGGGGGACAACATGCACAAACGTGACATACATACGTGCACGTATACACTTTTAAACTGAATCAGTCTCTACACATACTACTCTATGATATCCATTTTAAAATATCAGTGAGCTGGAAATCCTCAAGGGAGTAGTCTAATGCAGTGTGACGTCAAAACTCTCATATGCCATCGATACAGGTCTTCCTTGGATGGCTTCTAGCTTTCAATATCGTATATATTTTTTAATATTCTTGTTGGTGAGATTGCCTTTTGGTCAGAATGACCAAGCCACTTAACTCTTTGACTCTAGCACCCTATCCACCAGCATCCTGCATTGTCAACCATGCTAGCAAAGCAAAAACTTAACCCTTTGACTCCTTCAAATCGTTAAGTTTTTGCTTTGCTAGCATGGTTGACAATGCAGGATGCTGCTAGATTTTGCGAGGTATTCAAAGAGTTAATTTTTTTGCAGATGGTGGATAGACTGCAGGAGTCAAAGGGTTAATTCCCTGATGATGAATATGGCGGTGGACTGATGCTCTTCACACAATTTCTCTAATTTCTGTCTGCAGTCATTTCCAGTATGATGACAACTTTTCTCGTGCAATGTATTTGACAGCTGATGGTTTGGTGTGCTCTGTAGGCCTGGTCAGGGTCCACGTTTCCCATTGGTATGCTAGGGTTAGGATGAAACGGAAATGATTAACATTGGCTTCTGTTTCAACAGGGATGTTGGGATATTTCAAGCGTTGGGCATGCTGACAGCTGACATTGCTTGTTTTCTAGATTTGGTTTCAGTCTCTCCGTTGAGTCTTTATTCTCTGACAGTTGGACAGTTAACGCTCCTGAATGCTCCGAACTTATAATCCAAATTTAGCATACATACGATTGCTTACAACCGACAAAATCTTGTCAATGATTTTGAACATTATGTTGGGTCACAAAGGCTTCCAAAGGTTGCCACGCTCTATTTCACCTTTTCATTCGTGTTATTCCGTGAAGCCTGCGTTGTTTCAGGTATGGTAAAACAGCATCCATGAAATGTTGAGATTTCTTTGCTAAGATCGCTTCCACTCCATCAAAAATGTAAAGGCAACAATGGAAGTAAATACATACATACACACACACACATGTACACACACTACACACACACACGAACGCACGCATACACAAACACACACCACACACACACACACACACACACACCACACACCACACACACAACACACACCACACACAAACACACACACACACACACACACACCACACACACACACACACACACACACACACACACACACACACACACACACAACACACACACAAACACACACACACCAAACACACACACACACACACACACACACACACACCACGCACGCACGCACGCACGAGAAAAGAAGAGAGAGAGAGAGAGAGAGAGAGAGAGAGAGAAAGAAAGAGAGAGAGAAAGAGAGATTTCTATCCTCAAGTCTAAATGA
>CM060309.1:56301533-56326533 GCA_030674185.1 Monoplex corrugatus
CTATGTCATTCGCTGTCTCTCTGTCTCTCTGTCATTCGCTGTCTCTGTCTGTCTCTGTCTGTCTCTTTGTCTCTGTCTCGGTCCCTGTCTCTGTCTCTCTGTCTCTGTCTCTCTCTCTCTCTCTCTCTCTCTCTCTCTCTCCTCTTTCTTTGTCTGCCTAGTCTTCGGCAGAAACACTGTGACTTTAACATCCGGATATCGATCAGCCATCCATCTTCCTTATCTGTCAAAAAACATATTACAAGGAAAGTTCAACCAAGTCAGGTTTTCCCTCGGCACGCAATGTGCGGAAGACTAAGCCGTCCATAGTTTACCGATGACTTCTAGTCAAAACACATGTGTACAGCGGTGCTACAGTGGTTGAAAGCTTCTAACTTGAACGCGAGAAACCCGAGTTTGAATATGAGTTCAAACAGACATAGTTCTCCCTTCTTCTTTCCCTGCCCCCTTCGCCCTCCCCTATTTCCACTACATCTTAAAGTGATGGGTCTAGGTGTTAATTCTTTAACCCTTTGACTCCCGCACCCACTCCACCAACTGCAAAAATCGTAACCCTTTGACTCCCTCACCCTATCTGCCAGCTTCCTGAGGAAAGCTGGTGGATAGGGTGATGGAGTCTAAAGGTTAAGTTTTTGCTTTGCTAGCATAGTTGACAATGCAGGATGCTGGTAGACAGGGTGCGGGAGTCAAAGGGTTAAACGATAAACCGAGGGTCCTGTGTGCAGCATGCACTTCGCGAATGTAAAAGAAGCCACGGCAACAAAAGCGGTGTTCTTGGTAAAATTACATATACAAATCAACTTTCTTTGATAAACAGAAACGTATGCATACAAAAAGAAAAAAAAACATGAAGGAAAGAAAGAAAGAAAAAAGAAAGAAACAAAGAAAGAAAAAAAGAAAGAAAGAAAAAAGGAAGAACGAAAGAAAGAAAGAGGGAAAGAAAGACAGACAAAGAAAATATGTAGAAAAGAAAACCGATGGTGCTGAGTTACAAGGATCTACCGGGGAGAGCAACCCGAATGTAACATAGCACGTTCATGATGACAAATAGATAGATAGATAAATGAATATTTACATAAAAATAAGCAAATACAAATCCTCCATTCCAGAATCTGAATCTGAAATCATACTTTTTTCCCAGTTTTGATCTATGTGTCTGTAAAACAAAAGTAAATAAATGAATGAATAAATAAATAAACAGATAAATAAATAAATAAGAAAAAATAAATAAACAAATAGATAAATACATGATGCATAATACCTAAATAAATAATTAAACAAATGAAAAAAATAAATGAGCTATATAAATTAAGGAACAAATAGATGATTCAATAAATGATCGAATGAATGAATAATGAATAAATGAATGAATAAATAAATAAATAAATAAAAAATAAATAAATAAATAAATAAATAAATAAATAAATGCCTGACTGACTGACTGACTGACTGACTGACTGATGAATGAATAAATAAATACATAAACAAACAAACAGATGATGGAACTTCTACTCCAGATTTTGAAACTGTACCTTTCTGTTTGTATTTGTTTATTAGTCCATGTGTTTCTCTTTCTGTGTGTCAGTTTGTCTCTGTATCTGTGTGTCTTTTCCTCTCACCCTTTGTATTTGCATTTACATTCTTGTGTGCCTACTTGTGGGTTGAATGGCGAGGTCTACCCGTAAGATGGTTCCAGTGGGAAAAACTTGTATAATTACTATCCTAGTAGAAATGTATATAGTTTTTGTTTTTATATTTCGAGTTGGTAACTCTCTCTCTCTCTCTCTGTTTCTGTCTCTGTATCTGTCTGTGTGTCTGTCTGTGTATCTGTCTGCCTGAATGATAAGCAACATCTGTCTGTCTGTCTGGGTCTGTCTCTCTCTGTCTCTCTGTCTCTGTCTCTGTCTCTCTCTTTCTGTCTGTTTGTCTCTTTCTCTGTCTGTCTCTGTCTGTCAGTCTGTCTGTCTGTCTCTCTCTCCCTCTCTCCCCCCCTCTCCCCCTCTCTCTCTCGATTGACTCAGTAGTCAAGTGGGGAAACGTTTGACTTTCAGTCGGAAGGTTCTGGGTTCAATCCGCCTAGATACCTCCACTTAGTGGGTAACTGTGTATATACACTAGCAGAATATCAACTACGCATGTTAAAGATCCTGTGAGTCATGTTGATAACAGGTTTATGGAAACATGAAAAAAATCCAGCATGCAAGCGACGACAAGTTTGAAAAATGGCTTTTGGTTATTATCTTGTACTGTTGAAAAATAAAGTATTGTTATTGTTATCGTCATCGCTATCTCTTCTCTCTTTCTCTCTCTCTCTCTCTCTCTCTCTCTCTCTCCTCTCTCCTCTCTCTCTCTCTCTCTCTCTCTCTCTCTCTCTTCCTTTTCGTCTTTATTTAGCCCACCCTATATCTCAGGAGAAGACGAAGGAAATGGCTTTTACTTATGATCTTCTACCATTGAAAAATAAAGTATCATTATTGCTATCTCTCTCTCTCTCTCTCTCTGTTTCTGTGTCTCTCTGTCTCTGTCTCTCTCTGTCTCTGTGACTGTCTCTGTCTCTGTCTCTCTTTCGCTCTCTCTGTCACACACATAAGCCTACACACACACACACTCCCTTTTTGCCTTTATTTATCCTACCCTATATCTCAGGAGAAGACGGAAGGAAATGGCTTTTAGTTATTGTCTACTACCGTTGAAAGATAAATTATCATTATCATTATCGCTATCCCCCTCTCTCTATCTCTTTCTCCTTGTTTCCCCCTGTTTATCCTACCCTATATCTCAGGAGAAGACGAAGGAAATGAGGATGTGGGTGACATAAAACACGCACTAAGTGCCAGACAACACACGAGGATATCACGAAAATTAGTTATATAATGATAATAATAATAATAATAATATAATAATAATAATATAACGAGGGTTCGCTGAACCGATCAGGCCTAACAAAAAATAACAAAAAGTAAGTGAAATTCCTTGATGGATGATATTCGTTTAGGCGTGATATATGTGTAAATTATAATAAGATTGTGCCTATTATAATTTCACAAAACAATGGTCATAATAATAATATAATAATAATAATAATAATATAATAATAATAATATAATAATAATAATAATAACATAATAATAATATAATAATAATAATAATAATAATAATAATATTTTATATAGCGCAAAATCTTGATAAAATCAAATCTAAGCGCTAGTTCTAAAGCAAGCTCAACGTGCCCTGACGCTGTGCGTTGCCCATTTCTCTGGACGCAAATAAAGTTTATTTATTTGCAGTTTTCTTTTCTGTGAGAAGCAAATTAATGTCTCAGCGTCCTTTTTTTTCCCCCCTTGTGAGAAATGTGTTTTCGTGTGAACATTTTAGAGCTTGTTCTCAGGGAGAGTGCGTTTGCATTCTAACGTTCCTATTCGTCTGTTTTATCTTTTGTCGTCGTATCAAGTGATTGTTGCACGTATGCAAGCCATACCTTATCTACTTATGCCAGTTCTGAACTATTTCCAAAGAGTAAATAAAAAGTTCACGTTACTTTTGTACTGGCTGCAGTAATGGAGATATGACAGCTACTGTTTGCTTTTTTTTTTCTCTTTTTCTTTCTTCTCTTCCTTCTTCTTTTTGTTGTCGTCTTCATCGTCGTCCTCTTCTCCTCTTCTAGTCTCTTCTCTTCTTCTTCTTCTGCTCTTCAGACTATTTCTACTTCTTCGTTTTCCCTTTTTAAGTAAAGTTAGGGTGTTTAATATTAACAGGATTTGTGTGTCTGTGTGTCTGTCCGTCCATCACTCTGTCTGTCTGTCTGTTTGTCAATCCATCTAGACAACAGTATGTAAAAAAAAAACGAATTTCTCTGCTTTTTATGAATGGGTCTTTACCAGATCTGGATGAAAATGTGGACAACTGAACAGTCGTAAAAACATGTGTATGGAAATCTAAGGTCAGTGTCCCACGGACCCTAAAGAGTGTGTGAAAATCAGCACTATTTAAGAAGTGATAAGAACTTTGTCATGATTGTCTGACTATACATGAAAATATTTTGCTTTTTTTTTTTCTAACAGTCTACCATTGCCATATATGCACGTCAGACGTCATTGTAACTGAAGCATCTTCAAGGTCACAGTACTTGTTTATATTGGTTTTAGCCCAGCCGACTACTAGAACCATATCAGGGCAAGGTCTTCTTCTTCTTCTTCTTCTTCTTCTTTTTCGCATTCTTCTTCTTCTTCTTCTTCTTCTTCTTCTTCTTCTTCTTCTTCTTCTTCTTCTTCTTCTTTTTCTTCTTCTTCTTCTTCTTCTTCTTCTTCTTCTTCTTCTTCTTCTTCTTCTTCTCTCCTTCTCCTCCTTCTTCTTCTTTTTGTTCCTCTACTTCCTACTGTGATTATATTTCTCATTTTCGATTTTTTTCTCCTGCCTCTCCTTTTCGTCCTCTCTCGAATGTGTCATTTATCTCTGCTTCACTTTTCCTATGTCTTGTATGGCATAAACAATGTTACGGTGCTTCAGGTTATCACGTAGCCATCGATCTTCCGGTACCGGTCAAAAGACGCCTTACAAGGAAGTTCAGCAAGGACAGAGTTCTGGCTTCAGTTTGCATACGACGTTCGCAGCACACACACACACACACACACACACACACACACACACACACACACACACACACACACACACACACACACACACACACACACACACACACACATACATACACACACTCACACACATGGGCGCACGCACGTACACACACACACACACACACACACACACACACACACACACACACACACACACACACACACACACATACAAAACACGCACACTCACACACATAAATAATTGAACAAACAAAAATTATGCAAAATAGGATCTTACTTAATTTTTTTTCATCACAATAGATTTTTTTTTCAACGTAAAACAAAATAGACAAAAATTTCTACGTAAAAAGTAGAAAAACAGATTTCAACTGAAAAAAGTGGAAGAATTGATCAACCAACTGGAAAAGCTCAATACTGAATAGAAAAATTCTGAGAATAGTAATACGTACTGGGAATAAATAGCAACAATGAGAATAGAATATGATACATGCTCTTTTTTTAAATATCAAAAGAGGAATTAGACAGGGTTGTGTTCTGTCACCAGATTTGTTTCCACTTTTTTTTAAATATCAAAAGAGGGGTTAGACAGGGTTGTGTTCTGTCACCAGATTTGTTTCCACGTTACAGCGAAACCATCATCAGAAACCTAGAAGAAAGCCCTGGGATAAAATTATGAGGAAAACAATTGGCAGAAAATGTGCGTCTGTCTCGTTTTGTTCATGTTTTATGTTTTCAGATTGTGATATAGTGGAAATACTAGCTTTGCTTGGGTAAAGTATTTTCAGTTTAAAAATGTATAGTTTCCTTCATCTGTGTGGGTTTCAGGTACGTGAAGTTTTTTTTTTGTTTTTTTTCAATTTGACAGTGTAGAAATACACGGTGACATCTTTTCAACTTAAAACTGTAACTTCTGTATTAATGTGTTGTTGCAGGTACAGACTGATCCTTCACCCGTTCAAATCCCGCCTGCCCGCAGGTCTGTGTGTGATTGCCGTGTGGGTAGCAGCGGTCTGCACCGTCCTTCCCTACGCCATCTACATCAAGTACATCGACTTGGGAGCCACCTTGGGTTCGGAGTTTGACGGCGTGGGCATCTGCTACGTGGCCATGGAAGATCGAATAGAAGAGTACATCCGCGCTCTGTTCGTCACGCTGTACGTCATGCCCCTGGCCGTCATTGCCTTCCTTTACGTCAGGATCTCTGCAGAGCTGAAATCCCGGGAGGCCACTACCATCTCCATTCACTTTGCCTCCTCCGCTGCTCATACTTCCGGTTCCACAGCGGCCACGGCCGCGGCGCGCGAGCTGATCAACCACGCCTGCAAAGCCAGTAGCGGTTGGACCGCTCCGCACGTAGGAGCTCCGCCTGCCACGTGCCCACGCCTGGAGGTGACCGCCAGCTCTCCGACCGGCCTGGGAGACGACCTCGGCTCCCTCTCTACTATACAGCCCCACTCGCACCCCCATCACCATCACCACCACCACCACCATCACCACCGCCATCACCACCACGGAATGAAAGGCAACGACAGCGTTCAAGGAGGAGGAGGAGGAGGAGGAGGAGGAGGAGTGGGGAAGTGGGAGTCGTGGAGGGGAAAAATTATCAGGAGGCATCCTCCGAAACGGCAACATCACGGGAGGGAACGGACAGGGCGGGCTGGACGAGTCCCCAGGCAGGACCAGCCGCGACTCTGCAGTCAGGATCCGATCCTACGCCGCCACAGAGCGATCCACGCAGGACTCAGACGACGACCTTGACCTGGCCAAGGAAAAGCGCACGCAGAACTACCTTATCACCATGACGACGGTGTTTGCCATGTGCTGGTGCCCCATCAACATCCTGATCCTGGTGGCCTACTTCGTGCACGAGAACGACAACAACGAGGAGTCGTACGACATCACCTACATCACCTTCACATGGTTCGCCTTCCTTTCCACCTGTACCACGCCCGTGCTCTTCGCCTCCTGGAGAATGTCCAACGCCACCAAGGACCGCCTGAGGGGTTACTTTCGCTTCAGCAACAGGAGACATGCTCACAATGCTGCTCAGGTGAGGATAGAGAATGAAATATGTATACGTGGTCTTTTAAAGCTCTACAAGTAAAGCTCTGCTAGATTGCTTTATTTTGATGCCCAGGCTGGACTATGTACAGCTGTCTCAGATGTCTATTGGACAAATTTTTCTCCTCTGATAATTGTATTCTTTTGTATACAATCGTTTAAATGGCTGCGTAGTTTTAACTGTGTGCAATTGCTGAGATGCCATGTGGTCCTTTAAAGCTCTACTAGACTGCTTTTTTTTATGGCTAGGTTGGACTATCTATAGCTGTTTTAGATGTTCTCCTCTGAATATTATGTTCCCTGGTATGCAGTCACTTAGACAGCTGCATAGATTTAACAGTGCAGTTGTTGAGATGCCTGTAAAGCTACTCTTCTCTGATGCTAAGGCTGGAGTGTGTGCATACACTTCATGAGATCCATGAAGATCAAAACAAATGCACTCTTCTGATGGTTATATTTGAGTGGTATTGATTTTACTTGATGCTGTCCTCTAGACTGCTTCTATTCTCATACTAAGACTGAAACCATTGACGTACATACTTGACTGTTGTATCCTGATGATGATGTTCATGTACATGATTCTGAGAATTTTGCGACATTTCACTCTGTGAAAGCATTCCAGAACCACTGATAAGTCAAGTTATTGATTCTTTTTCGCTATACAACGGCAGTCTGACTGCAGTCTCTTTCATGTACGGGGGTCCTATGGTCACATCTCTGGGCGGTTGTTAGAAGTCTTTCAAGGGAGATCTTCCTCATATGAAGAGTCACCCACCATGTAGTCCTTGGCTGAAATACTGTTTAGACTGTTCTACTGTGGTGTGTTATATGTTCGGAATTTCAAGACAGCTGCTGGTCTCTTCTACTTTGATGCTCATGAGTCAATGTGTATATGACACTTTTTAAAATGGCTGCCATGCCTTCTTCTCTGATGCTTGATTCAAGTGTATGTGGTTTGCTGAGAAGCCCGCCATATTGTTATGGTATGTGCGGGATTCTGAGCACATTGCTGGACGCCAGCTTCACTACTGGCAGCGTTTCTGTTGACGTGTGTATAGTTTGTGGTGTTATTGTTCTTTCTTTTGGTATACCTTAGGTAATCACTTTTTCTTCTTCGTCGTGTTCTCCTTCATACTCATCATCATCATCATCATTATCATCATCATGGTCATTATCATCATCATCATCATCATCATCATCATCATCATCATCATCAATTCACCAAGAACAACAAAAGTATCATAATTTCCCCCCTCTTTTTTCCCGTTAGTTTTTCTTCAGCTATTATATGTAGGATTGCAAACCAACAACACTGCACAAAAATTACACCACTACCACCATAGCCATCACAACTACCAATCACAACCACAACCAAGGGGCCTAGTAGTCAGTGTACTTGGTAAGGTAGACAGAGCAGGCACTGCTAAACATCATCGAACTTGACCCAACAACTTTTTGTATGGTATCCTGTGGTGAGTGGCCATATGGCGACTGGACTGGAGTTCTCCAGTTTATGTTAGCTTGCTGGCACCTGGATCCACAACCAACAACAACATCAACACTACTACAACAACACCATCATATTAGAACAAATCACCTCACCGAATACAGCACCTTTCTGCACTTGAAACAAGCAAACAGAAATAAAGGCAATCAAACAAACAAACAAACCCCCCTAGACTTTTAATTAACAAACCTTGTTACAGCCGCCTAATGGTTCCTCACAACCACAACCGCAGCGTTGGACGGACAGAAATCGATAAAGATAAAAAGACACCCAACTATGTCACTGATTGACTTATGAGAAACTCAATCGATCTCTAATCTTGCACCCATTAGGGTGCCAGGCACGCCAGGTCCCTCAGGATGATGCTAATGTACAGACTGTTAATAGGATTTGTGAGTGCTGTGGTGGTGGTTGTACCACTGTGGTGGAGGACAAAGAAGAGATAATAACATTTTGCCTCCAGCCTAGTTATCAAGTCCTCAATAGACTAAGTTTACATTCTCCATTGAAAATAACACTAACAACAAACAAATCAAATCATTCTGTATCAAAAGTTATATATTCAAAGCAGATAAACAAGCAAATGTACAAACACCACCGAATCACATCAAACCTTATGGACATAACTCTTGAGAATTATCTCCCATGTTGTATAGAACTTCTCAAATCTAACACAGTTTGCGCTACCCATTCAGCTAGCATAGAAGCAGATACAAAGTACAAAAACAGTCAGCTCAGAACACTCCTTACTGATTTTGTACTTTGCATCTGCTTCTATGCTAGCTGAATGGGTAGCGCAAACTGTGTTAGATTTGAGAAGTTCTATGCAACATGGGAGATAATTCTCAAGAGTTATGTCCTTTGATTATATTATAAAAATTCTCCCTGCTTCCCTCTTATTTCCTTGATATAAACCTTATGGAACTAAGCAAACAAGTAAAATCCCATCCAGAATTCCAACCAACCAACGACGAAACTCATCATCTGATCATTAGCACAGCATGAACCAAGTTCCACATAATTTGTATTGGTCATCTTCACTCTCAGTCAGTGTGCTTCATTACGTGTTACAGTACTGGTGATGTTTCAGTTTTAACCAACTAAACGACTCACTGATCACTACTACAGGTGTCTTGTTACGAGGAACCATTTAAATAGATCAAACCTATCTTATTCAGGAAAGCGTACTATTGAATAATTGAATAACCTCCCATCAAACGTACAGTCACTTTACAACACTACAATTTTAAAAAAGAACCCTAATGTCTCAAGTTTTCAAATAGTCATAATTCACTGAAAGCAGCAGTAATATCTATCATATCTAGCTACCTCTCTCTCTTTGTCTGTTTGTCTGTCTGCCTGTCTACATGGCAGACAAAGCGGCAGTGAGATAGTTGTCGCAATACACTTTTTTTTTTCCTGGACTGAAGTGTCTTCGTGTTGTACGAATCAGTGGGGTTCGTCACTCTGTAGTCTGACGAAACTACAATAAATAAGATGAGGATGTTTGCGAAGATCTTCATCGCTTTGATGGTCGCTTTTGTGCAAGGGAGGGGAGAGTACTGTCCATACGACGGCGAGCTAACGGCCAGGAGCACGCCAAGCATCACAATCTTCAACCAGAGCCTGTATGCACCCTTCGATCAGCTCTTTGCGAGTACTGACGATGGAATGGAGTGTACGTGGACAATCGAGTCATCAGAAGCAAGTAAATTCGTCCGCTTGAACTTTGTCACCTTCCATATTTTTAATACCTCTGGTATTACATATGGAGACTGTGTGACTATTTATGATGGGAATCATTATTCGAGAGACAGCGACGACCTTCTTCAGGAGCTTTGTAACCGAATGCCGGAGCCTGTGTACAACAGCACTGGCCGATATTTGACCGTGGTGTTTCGGCAGGGGGGATTCCCTGGACGACGATGGCTAACCATGAATTACACCATGGTCTCGTCGACAGGAACAGCAGAAGGAGCGAGTTTTTGGGAGCTCATCAAGGACAAACTGATATATCTTGTGATCGGAATCGCCGCTTTCGTTGTCCTTCGCCTTCTTTTCACACACATACGAGACGCTATAAGACGCAAACGAGAGCCCCGAGAGTGTGTCCCAAGACTGACCACACAGTTTCAGCCATACCTTAGCCAGGGAGATCCAAATGCATGTGGAGGAGGTAACGGAGGAAGCAGGAGGGTGAGCGTGATTCTACAGCTTTCATCATCATCAGCGGACAGTGAGGACGAGAGTAACGTCGAGGACGCTGCGTCATTGGAAGTATCACCATTTGCGGACCCAGGATGGGGAGAGATGAACGGCGTGGGAGCGTCTGACCCCCATCATTCCGCCAGGGCTCAAACCCCAACCCTCCTGTTTCCAGACAGCAGGCCCACGGCACCGCCGATGGAACCGGGGACTGTTGCTTTGCACGGTGAAGAGTCTGGACCGCGCGGTGCTCCTCCCAGCCCTCCACCGTCGTATGACTCGTTGTTCCACTAAGAGGCCAGCAAAGAGGACGTTCTCCATTCATGAATACAAAACGAGCACAATGCTGTCTACCGTCTGTCCAGTTGAAACGGATTGCTGTGGCGAAGATGCTTTATATGTTACCTTTAGATAAGTCTTTACATTTTTAGGGCTCCCCGTGGGGATGCCGGGGGCTCTTTCAGTGAAAATAGTATCCCCACCTTCTGGAAATCGTATGCTAGAAATTTCCTCTTTTCTGTCACTCCCTTTGTTTCTGCCTTGTTCCTTTGCTTTCTGTCATTTCTTCCTATCATTTTCTGCCTTGCTGGTCCAGTCACCTGTATGTGTTCGATGAAGTCTTACGTACTTTTTCTTAGGACTGATAAATGGGTATATGTATTAAGTGCATTTTTGGCTCTAAGGAGGTGAGATATGTGGAAGCAATTTTAGGTAATTTATGCCTGATTTTATATATATATAGTGTCCTTAAGTATGCTTAAATTTGTATTCAGGTGTGTTTTTAAAATCCCCTGTGCGATAAATTGGAGCGGTCAACACCAGGGGCATGTCCTTAGATTATGTCCGAGAATGCATTGATGTGTGTACTTAATTTTCTTTTCTCTTTTTTTTCCCCCTTTGAAGTTTTGTATATTTTGAAATGGTTATAGCCCTGATATGGCTCTACGCAGTCGGCTGGGCTTTAAACAACAATAACAGTAACAAATTTTTGAGGGGCCGCTGCATTCCTCATAGTGCATTGTACAACGTATTCAGAAACGTGCATTTGTTCTTTTTTTTATGAGGAGAGTTTGTGTACTTAATCTAAAGATCAGTCCAGAAGAAGCTGACAAAGTCTTTTGGGAAAAAAACAGTAACGTAAGAATGTGTACCCTCCGTTGGTTTTCTGTACTGGTTTTGCGCTTGCAAACAGTCGCCCCGTTTTCCTGGGCGTGGAATACACTCAGTACAAGCGCTGTCATTTGTGTCAGCTCTCTTGTTGTTCATCGTCATATTTTATGACATAAGTCAGTGTGTAAACTTTAATATTTTGTGTTTTTTTTATGTGTCTTCTTACTTGTATAGCTTTAATGTTTATTGTTTTCTCATTGTGCATGTAATTGTGAACATTTTTATCACCATTTGCTTTTTATTAGCGAAATGTAAAGCGCTGGTGAGCATGTTTTAATATGGAATAGGCGCTATACAAATAAACATTATTATATTATTATTATTATTATGTATGATGTATGTATGTATGTATGTATGTATGTATGTATGAATGTATAAATGTATGTTTGTATGTATATGTATCTGTCTATCTATCTATCTATCTGTCTGTCTGTCTCTCTGTCATTCTCTCTGTCTCTGTCCGTCTCTCTCTCTCTCTCTCTCTCTCTCTCTCTATATATATATATATATAGAGAGAGAGAGATAGATACATAGATAGATAGATAGATACATAGATAGATACATAGATAGATACATAGATAGATACATAGATAGATACATAGATGGATGCATAGATACATATATCGAGAGATAGAGAGACAGATAGAGAGATAGACAGGTAGATAGATAGGCAGACAGAAAGATATATAGAATTATTTGTATAGGTATATGTTATATCACAATTCATTATCGTGCTGCTTCACACTGCATATTTAGTGCACTTGTAATTGTCATGGCTAGAGTAACAAGGATTAGCTGTAAGACAGGTCCAACGGGGCCTAATGGCACTGTCTTTGAATAATACAGTTCTGAAGTCCGAAATTTGATATCTCTCCAGCATCCCTCATTCGCTTTCTTTTCTGATTCCATACATTTGTATGTCCTCTATTTCATATTTCTTACATTTGTATATCCTCTATGTCTAGTTTCATACATTTGTATAGCCTCTGTTTCTAGTTTCACACATTTGTATATCCTCTATTTCTAGTTTCACACATTTGTATATCCTCTATTTCTAGTTTCACACATTTGTATATCCTCTATTTCTAGTTTCATACATTTGTATATCCTCTATTTCTAGTTTCATACATTTGTATATCCTCTATTTCTAGTTTCACACATTTGTATATCCTCTATTTCTAGTTTCATACATTTGTATATCCTCTGTTTCATATTTCATACATTTGTATATCCTCTATTTCTAATTCCATAGATTTGCATATCCTCTATTTCTAATATCATACATTTGTATATCCTCTATTTCTAATTCCATACATTTGTATATCCTCTATTTCTAATTCCATAGATTTGCATATCCTCTGTTTCATATTTCATACATTTGTATATCCTCTATTTCTAGTTTCACACATTTGTATATCCTCTATTTCTAGTTTCACACATTTGTATATCCTCTATTTCTAATATCATACATTTGTATATCCTCTATTTCTAGTTTCATACATTTGTATATCCTCTATTTCTAGTTTCATACATTTGTATATCCTCTATTTCTAGTTTCATACATTTGTATATCCTCTATTTCTAGTTTCACACATTTGTATATCCTCTATTTCTAGTTTCACACATTTGTATATCCTCTATTTCTAATATCATACATTTGTATATCCTCTATTTCTAGTTTCATACATTTGTATATCCTCTATTTCTAGTTTCACACATTTGTATATCCTCTATTTCTAATATCATACATTTGTATATCCTCTATTTCTAGTTTCACACATTTGTATATCCTCTATTTCTAGTTTCATACATTTGTATATCCTCTATTTCTAGTTTCCATACATTTGTATATCCTCTATTTCTAGTTTCATACATTTGAATATCCTCTATTTCTAGTTTCATACATTTGTATATCCTCTATTTCTAGTTTCACACATTTGTATATCCTCTATTTCTAGTTTCACACATTTGTATATCCTCTATTTCTAGTTTCATACATTTGTATATCCTCTTTTCATATTTCATCACATTTGTATATCCTCTATTTCTAGTTTCATACATTTGTATATCCTCTATTTCTAATTTCATACATTTGTATATCCTCTGTTTCATATTTCATACATTTGTATATCCTCTATTTCTAATTTCATAGATTTGCATATCCTCTATTTCTAATATCATACATTTGTATATCCTCTATTTCTAATTCATACATTTGTATATCCTCTATTTCTAATTCCATAGATTTGCATATCCTCTGTTTCATATTTCATACATTTGTATATCCTACTATTATCTAATGAACATAGATTTGGATTCCTCTACTTCTAATTTCGTACATTTGTGTATCCTCTATTTCTAATTTCAGCATTTTTGATCCTCTATTCTAATTTCGTACATTTGTGTATCCTCTTTTTATTCTAATTTCATGCAATTTGTTTTTCCTCTATTTCTAATTTCGTACATTTGTTTATCCTCTATTTCCAATTTCGTACATTTGTGTATCCTCTATTTCCAATTTCAGTGACATTTGTTTATCCTCTATTTCTAATTTCGTACATTTGTGTATCCTCTATTTCTAATTTCGTACATTTGTGTATCCTCTATTTCTAATTTCGTACATTTGTGTATCCTCTATTTCTAATTTCGTACATTTGTGTATCCTCTATTTCTAATTTCGTACATTTGTGTATGCTCTATGTCACATTTCTGAAACTTTATAAAAGATTGTACACATCAAAAAGAAATTTAACCCGACAGACTGCTACGTTTCATTATTATTATTAAAAAACCCCACAAGAAACCAAACAACAAAACAAACAAACACACACACACACACACACACACACACACACACACACACACACACACACACACACACACACACACACACACACACACACACACACACACACACACACACACGCACCACACACACACACACACACTTGAGTTTGGGGTGAACTGAACTGATGAGAAATGTAGAATAACTGTTTACACTTTCTTTGCTTCCACAGTTTGTATTTAGAGAGTTAAATTCAAAGAAAGAGAACATTTTAAACACAAGTTTGTAATTTTTATCCCCGAGGAGAAAACAAACGCAATGCAGAGCTCGGAAGGATACGATTTTGCTTTTGTCGGTTAAATTGTTGTTGTTTTGTGGGGTTTGTTTGTCGGTTGGTGTTTATGTTTGGTTGTTTTATTGTGGCTGTTGTTTTGTTTCCAGGATTTTTTCCTTCTGAAATTGCGCCATTATTTGTAATGGATATATGGCCCTCTCTCTCTCTCTCTCTCTCTCCTCTCTCTCTCTCTCTCTCTCTCTCTCTCTCCTCTCTCTCTCTCTCTCTCTCTCTCTCTCTCCCTCTCCCTCTCATCTCAAGGGAAAAGTGCTTAGTGTGTATTGTATTTGGAACTTTTTTAAAACCAAAGTTCGAAGAAAATTAGATTAATATGGGATATTCAGTGAATATAGCCAAAACATTTG
The DNA here is from genome assembly GCA_030674185.1 of Monoplex corrugatus. Classification (NCBI taxonomy): domain Eukaryota; kingdom Metazoa; phylum Mollusca; class Gastropoda; order Littorinimorpha; family Ranellidae; genus Monoplex; species Monoplex corrugatus. The sequence continues at coordinate 56,316,556 of CM060309.1, forward strand.
AGTTGACCCAATTCTAGTTTGAACCAAAAAGTTGAAATGCAAGGAAGTCTTGATATTTCTGTCATCATAAGTAAGAATGTTTGCAAATCACCATCACCATCATCATCATCGTTGTCGTCGTCGTCGTCGTCATCGTCGTCATCATCATTATGTGTCTAGCCGCATGGCGTTGGAGATTATGGCCCTCCATTCGAATCTATCTTTTTGTTGCTGCAGGTGTATGTTCTACCCTTTCTGTCCTCATCCACTCGGCAAAACTGTCCAACATTTTCTCCCTGGGTCTACCTGGTGCTCTTTTTCCGTCCAGTTTTCCTGTTGTGACCAGGTGCTCCAATTCCCCTTTCATCATAAAATGTCCTATAAATGTTGCTTGTCCTTTGTGGTAATCTTCATTTATGTTTTTGTTTTGTTTTGTTTTTTGGTATTCCCTTATTCAGGTCTGTCTCCTTTGTTTTCTTTACTGTCCACAGAACTCTTTAACATTCTTCTTTGTAACCACATTTCAGCTGCTTCAATCTTGCTCTGACTTTTGCGTGTTGGTTGTCCACGCTTGGCGTCTGTACATATTTACCTTAAATGTTCAATTCAACCACAAAGGGATTCAAAGCTCCTCTCTAAATATGAACGCTCTTGGTTTCCTATCAAGTTCACCGCTACCCCCCCCCCCTCCCCGAAATAGATAAATACATAAAGAAACAAATAAGTAGATTATATACAAATAAACAATAAATAACAAATAAATAAATAAATGAATAAAATTAAATAAATAAACAAATGCCTTGAAAGAGAACTAAACGGAAAGTGAGCATGGTATTTATGGCTGGAATTCCTATTTACTTTCCCTACTTAAGTATATACTGAGTAAGGTTTCAGACCAAAAGAGACTGCCAGGGTTCAAGCAAATACAGTACGAATCAGAAAACACACACAACATAGAACATAAAGGAGTATTCAACATACGAAAAAAGACAGGCACAGATATTTTGCCCAACTGGCCTTAACCATGCATACACAAAAGACAGCATAGACCAAATAATACACAATTTAGGAGAAAAAAAAAGTAAATTTCCTTTTATATTACGAGGAGCTGGAGAAAATGACTTGTTTAGGTTTGTCCTTAAGACGCTGAGCTGAAAAAAGAAAAAAAAGAAGAGAGAGAGAGAGAGAGAGAGAGAGAGAGAGAGAGAGAGAGAGAGAGAGAGAGAGAGAGAGAGAAGCTGATGTGGCTATGTCGGTCTTTATTTGGTAAATCAGACAGGTAGTTAATTAAAGAGTTATTCCGTTTGTTTGCCTTTTTGATTATTTGCTCGTCTGTTTCTTTCATATTCCATCCTTTGCGTGCTCTTATTTGTTTATTCATTGTGGTTTTTGTCTGTCTCTATCTGTCTGTCTGTCTCTCCCTCTCTCTCTCTCTCCCTATCTCTGTCTCTCTCTGTCTCTCTCTGTCTCCTCTCTGTCTCTCTCTATCTGTCTGTCTCTCTTTCTTTCTCTCTCGTGTATTTGTGACGCAAATTTCAATGGCTGTTGTAATCTTTATTTTCTCTTTCTTTTTTTTTTTTTTTTTTTTTTTGGAATATAATGTTTTCGAGAAAAAAAAAGTAATTTTATCAGATTAATAAGCAACAGTTAAGAAATTGAAATTTCAGTCTTTGTCTTGTATTCCCGAAAGGGCTGATTGAATCTGTGATAATGAAAAACAGGCATGCCTCTAAAATGGATATATTGTTTTGTTGTTTCTTTGTTACCAGAGGCGACATTTCCACCAAAAGCATTACATGGATCGTAGCAGCTGCTGCAACATTTTCGAGGAACAGATGATCATGGATCGTCGAAGTATTAGCCAAGAAGGAGACCAAGTTTGACATGACGTCATATTCGTACTGACGTCACACTGTCAGCACAGTCAGTACGAAAGTGACCCCCTTTGAACACGACGTCAATTTTGTCCTGACGTCACATCCACCTGTATCGGCCGACAGGAGGAAGTGACGTGTTTGACACGACGTCATACGTGAGCCTCGACAGGAGGGAGGCCACGTTTGACGTGACGTTACCCTTGTTTTGACATCAATTCCGTCGACATTAGCCGGCAGGAGGAACGCCATGTTTGACACGACGTCATGTCCGTCTTGACGTCATTTCCGTGAATGGTTGCCGGCTCTTCCTGTGTAAACGAGACCAAATCAATACTTTGCATTATTCCCGAGAATGAAGAGGTGGGGAGGGGTGGGATGATAAAGGGCAGTCGTGGGCACTGTGCCGAGAGCTCGAATGGAGTAAGCTGTTCTTAGAGTACACAAAGAGATGGGTTGTTGAGTAGACTTATTAAAGAGTCAGAATGGAAAGGATGGCAATAGTAACGAAGCAAGACATTACCGTCGTAATGTATGTCTACGTTTTTGTCTCCGTGTGTATGTAACATACGTGCACGCACATTCGCGCACGAGAGCGTGCACACACAGAGACATACATACACACGCACTACACAATCACACAACAGAGAGACACACTCGAGCACGCACACACAAACACACACACATATATATACACACACACACACACGCACACAAACACACACACACACATACACACACACACATACACACACACACACACACACACACACACGCACGCACGCACGCACGCACACTCACGCAGACACATGCATACATACCTTCACAAACGCGCACAATCATTCGCTTAATCGTTCTATAATTTGTGGGCTTCTTCGACGCACAAATACAAATACACCTATACCTATTTATCTATTCATGTATGCGTGCTTTTCCTTTTTTTTTTTTTTTTTTTTTTTACTAGTGCCTACAGTTTCTTTATAACGATAGGAAATATGGAATATGGAGGAATTCATTTTTTGAAAGCCTCATTTTCACATTACCAAATTCTCTCCCTCTAGTTTTGTGTCCATTGTAACGCACAAAAAGTGATTTATTTGTTTATTTATCTGTGGTACTTTCCGAAATATACATGCGTTGGCAAGACAGTGGAGGGCTGCTCACAGTTATTTGTAATTCTTCCCGATCATTATAACCTATAGTACCACAGTTAGGAGACGATTCGGTAACTGGCATAGATATAATTGAATCACTGTCCTCGGAGAACCGGTATCACTCATACTCGCACCCAGTCCAACTCATTTTCCTTAAAACACACACATAAAGGACAAGTCAAACACAAGAGTATTACCCGGAACCTTTGAAAATGTTTACGTGTGTGAAAAAAAAAAAAAAAAAAAAAAGTGTTCAAACTGTAAAATGTGAGCTTCAATATCCACTGCAGTTGCTTTTTTTTTAAAGCTGGGTTATGTCCTTTTTTTTTTTTTTTTTTTTTCTTGCCGCAGTAATACTGTCAGTGGATTTACTTGATTTGTAAAGTGCTGTAAATGTATATAAGCCTCGACGAAGTCGCGTTGTTATTACTATATCTTAATTATGTGGGCTTCGTAAAGGTATAAAAAAAAAAGCTGTGTTCGTAGATGAGATACTGAAGACTGACAGAATGAAAAAAAAAACTGAGGCAACGAGAGCTAGGAATGCTGACTGAACAATGACATTTACGAAGGATTCTAACCTCTTGTCCCACCTGAAAAAGACATGTTTATGTTTGCTATTAAACACCATGTTTGCTAGGATACAGTTGTGAATTCCGTGTGGTGGACAGTAAATTGGGACTTTCCAGTCTGAAGCAGTTGAGGAACACAGAAATTAAACTGTTCAGGTTGGAACGATTGAGGCTCAAAAACACTTGAAACGTACAAATTAAAAATGGGCGATCTGACATCATTACACAAAGCACATGGAATTGCTGGAGCACAATTGATTCCGTTCTGTCCTTGAGCAAGATCAAACTTGTATATATATGTAGATGAATATATACAATTAACGAAATTACATTCATAATGTGAAATCGTTGTTGGAGATTTGTATTTTGTTAATGGCTACGCATTTCTGTCCATTGTCAATTGATTATATTTTTGGATTGTGTCTAAGATACTGATTTTATGATTCCATCCTATGATGTCAGGAATCAGAGCATCTTTCTTTCATGTTAAAAATAAATTCCGTCTGCTTGCCTTTCTCTCGTCTGCTAAAGTGCACTGCTCTGCTTTTGCTGTTGACTGTATGTTTGATTATGCTCATATCTGTTGTGTTATTGTATGTTGACTGTATTCAGTGTGTTATCTCTGCTTAAGGATGTTATAGCTGCTCATTTGTTTTGGTTTGTTGGTGGTGATTCTTTTTAGTACTATTTTCACTGTACAGCGACTGACAGACATACATTACATTGACAACCCCCATCCCCAGCCCCTCCCACACATACGCAGGCATACACACATAAACACACAAACGCGTGCGCGCACACATGCACAACACGCACACACACACACACACACACACACACACACACACACACACACACACACACACGCATACGCACATAATGCCCCCCTCCCCCCTCCCAAACACACACACACACACTTTTGCTTTTTACCATTAACCTTTATAATGATAAAACTTTTAAATGTGTCGCATTTATTGAAAAATCTCACCACACGGCAATCTAAGATTCAGGTTGTGGAAATACATACGTCTTTTTGTCTTTTGAACTTTAAAAAGACGATGATATCTCATCTTTTGTTCGATGCCATTTAGCCGTTGCATTTTGCAAAGGATTTGACAAACAAGGCTGCTGAAGAGGTAGACAGTTCCGATGTTAGGGCCACTTCCCTAGAAAAGGACTGATGAAAACTCTCCTTTCAAAAGCAGTGTATTTGTAAGCAGTATATAATGATTCATAGGGACAAAAACGAATAAAAGTTTGGAACGTTTTCCGCGCAAATTGCAATACGGAAATCAAAAGGACTTTTCTCGTTACATGACAAATCAAATTGCAATATTTAAAGGTTCTGTATGTAAATGATCCTTGTTCCGAAAATGGTTTAAACAGAACTTGATATCTATGAAAGCAGTTTTCAAAATGATATTGCTCGACAGTCCCTCGCTTTGTAAATAGAAACGTGTCTTTCTTTTTCAAACCATGTGTGTTTTTATCCATTGAATTTTTCTTCTTTTTTTTTTCAGAATCGTTTTTCAAATAATTGCGCTGGGTTTGATGAAGTACAGGGGAAATGATTACAGAATAAGTATTTTAGTTTCTAGCTATGTTCTTTCTATCTTTTATTTTCTGTTAAATTGGTATTGTCAAGCATTTGTATAATCTGTCAAAAACAATAGAAATGAAATTATTTGAAAGAAAGAACAACAGGCTATAATGAGGTGTTCTTGATTCTTACCAATGAACAGCACTGGTAATGCTCAAAGTGTCTACTGCCGGGATCAAACTGTGCACTGCATTACACTGATGTACTGTATGTAAGCCATGCGACTTATTCATCAAACGTCGCTTTTCATCGTATCTGTCATTCCGATTCTGCATGCGTTGTGAAGTGGTTATGCACAGAATTACCCACCAGGAGGAACTGAGCCCGAACCCCCATCAGTCCATACAATTATTGTGAGATTTTTTTTCCGACTCTGACTGGCTCCTACCCGAAAGTTTGCCTGAGATCTTGCCAGTGCATAGGTCTTATGCGCAAGTATAGGGCTTCTGCCACAACCGTTTTAGAGCTTATTCATCATATGGCATAGGCCTATATGGCTTTAGGGCATGTGGACTTTGTTAATATCGCGGACATACCATCTTGAGAAACTGAAAGTGTAGCAGAGTTGTCTTTGCTCTGGGCTTCATGGGAAGCCTGGGACCACACAGTCGGGTCGTAACTACTGTACGGACGTGTCACTGAAAGTATTGCTCAAATGTCTAGTCCATCATCGTAGGGTCTGTATCTCTATATTCTGGTGAAGTAACCTAGCAGCAGTGCAGAGTCTCCTGTGGTGTGTGACCCAATGTCGGCTTGACATCTCTGATTCCCGAGGACTTCCTGGCACTGATACTTGGATTTTATGAACTTGAGCTTTGTGGTGTTTTATGCAGCTGGAAAGTTTTGAGCTGATCAAAATTTGGAACAGAAAAAAAAAAAGTACAAATAAATGAAAGTTGTCCAAACAAAACTTATACCATAAAGTTTATAAAGCCAGAGTGACACAAAACCATAAAGAAAACCATACCCTCCACTGCCAATGATACAACTTCTTCATATGTTCTTCCTCTGCATTACCCGTTTGTCCAATTGGTTTGATCGCTATGCTGGTTAACGCATGGGCCGTGGGTTTGATCCTCGGCTGGTTTGCTCTTGTAATACAGTTTTGTAGTCAGACAGTCTTGATGGAGGCAGACACAAGTAGATCACTCATAAGGAAGATTAGGAAAAGACAGGCAACATTTATAGGCCGTTTTATGAGGAAGGGGGATTTGGAGCACCTGGTCACAACGGGAAAGCTGGAGGGAAAGAGAGCACCAGGTAGACCCAGAGAGAAGATTCTAGACGGACTTGCGGAGTGGCTGAAGACGAGGAGGGTGAAGGAGATGCTTGGGGCAACAAGAGATAGAGACAGATGGAAGTCCATGATCGCCAACGCCATGCGGCAAGGCACCTGATGATGATAATGATGAGTCAAGATCTGATATCAAGGGTTCACTTCTACTCCGCAACATAAAATACCCGGCCCGTTGGCTGTCCATCTTAAGGCTCCAGTCATTCTTGTGTTTTTTTCACAGGTCTTGTTATCAAAGGTTCAATCCTAGTCCGCAATATAAAAACTAGCCCGTTCACTGTCCACCTTAACCCTTTGACTCCCGCACCCTATCCACCAACTGCAAAAAATAACCCTTTGACTCCCACACCCTATTCACCAGCTTTCTGCAGGAAGCTGGTGGATAGGTTGAGAGAATCAAAGGGCTAAGTTTTTACTATGCTAGCATGGTTGACACAGTGCAGGATGCTGGAGAACAGGGTGCGGGAGTCAAAGGGTTAAGGCTCCAGTCATTCTGGTGTTTCACAGGTCTTTGTTCACTTTCACTTCCATTTCTAGACAGTGCCAGCGTATAGGGTTTTGTGCAGGCTCAAGGAAACAGGTACAGTTCGAGTAATTTACTGGTCTGCTTTGATAGTCTTTAGTTTGATCCACTCGCCTGATAGAAATTTCCAAAATGCAGGAAGCATTGTTGTCCTGTTTGCGCTCTTTCCGTGATGTGTTGGAACTACTTTGTTGTTATTCTTTCGTTCGCCGTTTACATGGTCAGGCCACATAAGGCAAAGAATGTGCTTGTTTTTTTCTCCACAGTTCCTGCCGGCTGCTATGGAGCTGTGTAGCCAGAGACGTTATAGTCAGCCATGTGTCGCGTAGGTTTGTTTGATAGAGGTTACCATGTTGCAATGTGTTCAAACGTTTGGTCTTCTTGACCGCAGGGGCAAGCTGATGAAGTATGAAAAAAGACACGCAGTCTTTTTTTGCATTTGTGTGTGTTATTTTTTGTTTGTTTGGTCTTTTTCCTTTGTTTTTATCAACACAGACCTCTATGTACCTTTAGTGGTCACAATACTCCTCGTTTGTTTTGAATATACGTGTACTTTCATTCATGAATATGATGATGTGGTAATGATGTACCGGCATATGAAATAAGAGCATCGACAGAAATTGTACAGCGTGTTGACAGATGTCTACTATATTAGTGGGATTTTATTTTTTTATGTTCATTCTCTTTCAGATTCGTCCATCAGATTGATTACAGACATTGACTTTTTAGTAGCAAGAGTTTGATCCACCCACACATTTAGCATACTATTTTGCATACTGTATGTCTAAGATGTAATGTCATGATTTTGTTAGTTGACTCGATCACGTCCCAAAGAGAATGAATTCCAGTTAAACATAATGGTAATTCCATTTCAATTCCATAATGATATCAGTCGACTACAGTCGTCTATACATATGTTTGTGTAAAACGTTCGATAACAGATTGTGAGTTTCACTACAATGTCATATACCAATAAGAACATTGCATCTGACTTAAAATGTCTTTTTCTTTTTTTTTTTTTTTTGATTGTTTGTTCGTTGGTTCGTTCATTCGTTTTTGAGTTTGTTTGTTTGTTTGTCTGTTTGTCTGTTTGTGTGTGTTTTTTCTTTTGTTTTGTTTTGTTGCTGTTTTTGTTTGTTAGTTAGTTAGTTTGTTTGTTTGTTTTGGGGGGCGGTTTTTTGTTGGTTTTGTTTGTTCGTTTGTTTGTTTGTGTGTTTGTTTGTTTGTTTGTTTGTCTGTTTGTTTGTTTGTATGTTTGTTGCCGGCTTATCTCTTTTGGTGGCGATGATCGTACGCCGCTCATTTCGGCTCCTTGCCACATATCAAAAGCCCATGTTTATTGTTCAGTGAAAGCAGCCGTAGGGTCTCCCACTGGAGAAGACTGCACTGTTGTCTGGGTCACTTTGGTGGAGTTCAACAACACTTTTTGGTACCAAGGACACTGTCTGCTAAGCCCCATATTGATGACGGCAATCGTTTGGCCGTAGCTTCAGACTGAGTGAGGTACACTACATGTAATATCTTTTATATCTTTTGCATACTGTTGATTTTACTACAGGAATATGTCGTGGATTTTATTTTACTGCATAAATATATTGTGATTTTAATTTGTGTATATGAAATATTATATGTAAGATATCTAAGTATGTGGAAACTAGTTTTGATGGAGAACAATCTTTGATTTGTTGGTGTGTTTTATTTTCATTGACATTCCAAATATATTGATGAAGACTCAAACAAAAGAAAAGTTTCAGCTTATATGTGGTGTTAACCATGTACATTTTTGTATAGTCTGTCAGTTATGTGCTTAGGTTGAAATTGGGTACAGTGACTTAAAAGTATGTCTTTCGTATTTTGCTAGAGGAGATACAATTTATTCAGTGTGCATGGAAATTGAATACGGACAAGAAATATTACCGTTCAATGATTTTGAAATGCATGTTGAGTTTATCGTGCTTGTATACAATTGTTATTGTTGTAAAACTGTCTCGAAACTTTACTTTTGCCTTAATTCCTTTGTATGATCTCTATGCGTGAGATGGTTGAATTTGTTGCTATCCAGTGCGCTTTGGTTTGTGCTATTCAGGGTTTCATTTGTGTTTTGCGTGCATTTTTGTCTTCGTTGGTTTATTAAATAATACACGCACACACGCGCGCGCGCACACACACACACACACACACACACACACACACACACACACACACACACACACACACACACACACACACACACACACACACACACACACAGAGGGAAACACACACACACAGTGTTAAATCTTCCCTTCACATTGTCGAAGTTAATTGTTACTAATGTTAGAGTTAAGATTTCGTTCGATTTTACTATTCTACCACCTATTTATGACTTTTTCCTCTGTCTCCCCTCTGCTCCAATCCAATCCAACCCGTCCAACTATCGTTCTCCATTTTAGTTTATTTATATATTTTTTTTATTCCCCTCCCCCGTCTAATATCACTTACAGTGAAAAGACTTTAAATCAAAGAACGAACGAACACACACACAGGGAAATACACGCACGCACACATACACACACACACAGACACACACACACACACACACACACACACACACACACGCACGCACACACACACACACACACACACACACACACGCACACACAGAGTTTCACTCACATGCGTACACACAAACACATGGCAGCAGATAACGTCAGATATTTGCTATATTGTTATTTTTCGTTCACATATTGTTTTGCAGAGTACTGTATATTAATGTATTATTGTTTAGACTGATGAAACAAGACTAGTTTCAAAGTTTAAATAGGACAAATGTTGACATTTTACAGGTTATTCTACGTACCCTGTATTATTATTATTATTTGTTTTGTTCCTTCACTTTTCTTATAGAGTTAATTTTCACTAACCGCGAAATGCATTCTTCCTGTTGCTTTTTAGTCTAGACGTAGGACTTGGAAATCTTGTTTTGTTTACCGAACACGCTGT
>CM060309.1:56346533-56364033 GCA_030674185.1 Monoplex corrugatus
GATTGTGTTTGCTTGTTTACTTGTTTGTTTGTTTGTTTGTTTGAATAGTTGTTTGTTTGCTTACTGAATGTAAGGTTTGATGATGTCTTAATACTGTCTTTGATGGTGATAAGATGATGACAACGTCGACGACGATAACGATGACGACGATGATACTAATGAAAATAATGTTGACAAAGTTGTAAAACAATTTATGCTTTCATTTCCATCTGAAATATTTCCTTGTTGTGTACAGCCTCCATGAGTTAATAAGACAATCTAGAGCAGCCATTCAGAGCAAATGAACTTATCCTTGTCCACTTATTAACAGCAAATGAAGTGCGCCATTTGTATGAGACCTAGATAGGAGGAATGAAGAAAGAAGGGGGCGAGGCAGTGAATAGAGAGAACCTAACCTGTGAAAGAGAATGAGAGAATACAGCTATATATCTTTCAAATCTCAAATCCTCAGGTAAAATCTTTTGTTCCTGTGACATAAGCAAACCAGTCTTACATGATATTTCCTATAGACCAGTCGACTATCTTAAGACTGCAATTCAGTTGGGAAACATTCAAACAATCCATTAGAAACTTGTCAAAATCTAACCTCTCTGCTGTCAAACACAAACATAAAATAATGAGCATTCTACTGATCAAATATTGGCTATACTGGAGGTACGATCTATCCTTCTGAATTTATTAAACAAGCATAAACATTAGTACTAAGATTATTCAATGATTTATAGGTCGCACGAAACTCAGATGGGGTCCAGCAGTGTGAGAGTGGCGTCTTTCTCCTGTTCCTTTTTTACTTTACCTTCAATATAATGAGTTTATATCTTTTGGGAAAATACAGAAGAGGGAGTTATTTGGTAGAACATGAATAATATAAAAGACAAGGAAAAAATCCAACCAAACAACAGAACAGATATGAAAAAAAGATTGTCTGCAACATGCCACACAAATATATCTTTAACAGAAAATATAATCCAACCATTTTAAGGGGAGTCACCAAACCGAAATACAGTCATCCATATTTCCTAGACCGTAGCTGTGCAAAATTACTTCCTCCGCTGGATTCATTCCTGTTTGTGATAAATGTCAGTAAAAAGGCATTCATTTTCTTTGTTGAGGAGACAGAATGTTCTAGCTTCATATCGATTTTACGAACCAAGGCCAAAATCGATGAGCCATCTTGAGCGAACATGTATAGCAAGGGAGCCCATATCTCTGTCACTGAAGAGGAAATGAACACCGTTTCAGACGAAGAGAAAAAAAAGGCTTAACTGCTCTTGTGTCGTTCTTGTTGCTGTTGCTGTCTTGATGGTTGTTTTGCTGTCGCTGTTGTCATCAGCGTTTTTATTTTGGTTCTTCTCGTATTGTTTGTCGTTAGTTGCAAGCGTGTTGTTTCAGACATTGAACCGTGTTATCGTAGGCAACTGCACACATGAATCTCTCTCCACCTCTCTTTTTCTTTCGTTTAGTGAACTATCTTTCTTCTTCGTAATCTTCTTCTTCCTCCTCCTCTCCTGTTCTGTTTTTCTTCTTTCTTTCTTTCTTTCTTCTTCGTCTTCTGCTTCTTCTTTCTGTCTGTCTGTCTGTCTGTCTGTCTGTCTGTCTGTCTGCCCTGCCTGCCTGCCTGTCTGTCTGTCTGTCTGTCTGTCTTTCTTTCTTTCTTTCTTTCTCCTTCTTCTTCTCCTTCTTCTTCTCCTTCTTTCTTCTTCTTCTTCTTTTTTTGGTTTCTTTTCTTTTTCTTCTTTCTCCTTCCTCTTCTTCTTCCTCTTCTTTATCTTTAGAATCATTTGAAAACTACAGATTTTGTGATTTAGCTGAATGTTCCATATATTACTCATTCTTTAAAAAAATCCGTCCATATTTCAAATATGGTTTCGGACAAATATTTCATTGATCCGATACAAATTCGAACAATCAGTTTGATGAGTCGTAACAAAAGTCCTATTAGGAATAATCATGATGAGGACAAGGAACAGAATCGAAAGAGAAATACCAAAAGGACAGTGTGGAAGGGAAAGGAACTATTAATGCCATAATTATACATCCTAAGAAATAACTATCATAGAGAGGTCAGTCGAGTTGAATAAGGGTTTATATTTATGCTTTGTTGATTATACCAAAGTTTTCGATCGGGTAGGACATGAAAAATTGATCAACCGACTAGAAAGACTGTATATTGATGGGAAAGATCTACAAACAATCAGAAGTATGTATTGGGAACAAACAAAAGCAATGAGAATAGAAAAAAATATAAGCTGTTTCCAAAATATCAAAATAAGAGTCAGGCAAGGTTGTGTTCTGTCACAAGATTTGTTTTCACTTTACAGCGAAACCATCATGAGAAACGTAGAAGAATGCCCTAGTATAAAGTTTTGAGGAAAAATGATAATTGCAGAAAATGAAAGGGACCTACAAAACCTTGTGAATATACTAGAAATAGAAAGCAAAAATAAATGGTTGGAGCTAAATAGCAAGAAGACTGATGTCATGGTAATAAGTAAAAAAAAAACATGAAATCCTCTCTTGCAAAATAACAGCAAGTGGCACAACTTTGAGACAGATTGATAAGTTTTAACATCTGGGAACGGTCATCTCACCAGACGGCAGATGCACATCAGAAATAGCCAGCAGAATCAAGCCAAGCCAAAACAGCATTCAAGGAGATGGAAAGCATTCTTACCAACAAATGCCTATCAATTAACATCAGGAAGAGAGTTCCTGAAAGTTATATAGAACCGGTAATGTTATACGGTTGTGAGGCGCGGAGAGTCAACACACAAAGCCAGAACAAGATTGAGGCAGCTCAGATGTGGTTTTTAAGAAGAATGTTGAGAGTTCCATGGACAGCAAAAAAACCAGACGAGATATTCTTGACGTAGGCAGGCACAAGAAGATCGTTGATAAAGAAGACCAGGAAAAGACAAGCAACATTTATAGGCCATTTTATGAGGAAAGGGGAATTAGAGCACATGGTCACAACAAGAAAACTGGAGGGAAAGAGACCACCAGGTAGACCCAGGGAGAAAATATTGCACGGACTTGCAGGGTGGCTGAGGACAGAGAGGGTGGAAGATGTGCTTGCGGCGACAAGGGATAGATGCATACGGAGAGCTATGATAGCCAACACCATGTGGCAGGGCACATGATGATGATGATGATGATGATGAATACAAATTTAAGTACTGCACATGTTGACTGCTATCGTAAGAAGTGGTACAGCTGAATTGACACTTCAGAGTTGATTCAAGAGGGACACCATCGTGCTTAATCTATTACGTAAACACTCCATCCAGTTTGCCTTCTGGCAGACACTACAAGCCTGTGCCAAATCCCATATGCAACCAGCAAGATTTTCAAAAAGGCGACAAAAGAGCATAATAGGATCTATGAAACGCTACATTGACACCACCAGAGTTAATGGAGCATTAAGATGGATGGCAAACAAATACATCTTTGTGTTGCAGGGTGGAATCGAACTCGAAACATCGCATTTTGAGGTCATTAGTTTAATTTCTAACACCAGTCAGTTCACTTTAGAAAAAAAGCCTAACTGGGGCTCGAACACACGGCCGTTGCATTGTTAGCATGATGCTCTAACCCACTGAGGTCACTGAACACAACTCATAGATCAAGGAGCCAGTTGAGAAAGATGACCCAGGGCTATGACGACAAGTTAAATGCAAAAAGAAAAAAAAAAGAAAAAACAGAAAACGGTCATTGCATTGCTCAAGTGCATTATCAATTTTTGGAGAAGATTTAATCCTTTGGTTCCGGCACTCTGTCTACCATTTCCTGCATTGTCAACTATGCGAACAAAGCAACAATTTAATCCTCTGACTCCCTCACCTTATCCACCAGCATCTTGGAGGAAGCTGGTGGAAATGGTGTGGGAGTCAAAGGGTTAAGCTTTTGCAGCTGGTGGATAGGGTGCTGGAGTCAAAGGTGTAAAGTTAAAAAAAATAGCCAACCTTACTATTGTCAGTCTTCACACTAATCATAGATTGTGTTTCAAGTGCCTGAATGAACACGCCCATTTTAGACAGCTCCAGGCAGACAGACAATTTAAGAGACAGAAGAGATGTGGATATCTAAAAATGAACATTCAAATAACTCATATATTTGAAATCAGAACAATGGTCAAATTCGAGGCTGTCAGAAAATAAAAAGCAATTATATGATCACATTTCATGACGGGATATAAATGTATTTTCAATATTTAAATATTTGTTTATTATTGTCATGCTTTAAAAATATTGGTACACTATTTCTACATGAAATGTGCAACACTGTAAAATCATGAGACCTAGAACTTTCAAAGATATGCATCTTTTACTTTGTGCCATAAGAACTTGTTTTCAGAAGCATCTTGCTTAACCCTTTGATTTCCAAACCCTGTCCACCAGCACCCTGCATTGACGCCATGCTAGCAAAGCAAAAACTTAACCCTTTGACTCATCGACCAATCCACCAGCTTCCTGCAGGAAGAGTTTAGTTTGTGCAGTTTGTAGATAGGATGCGGGAGTCAAAGGGTTAAGGCAGCAAATTAAATACTAATACATCATCTCTCAACATAAGACCACATAAAAAAATATCATGTAATAAAACAAAAAGGAAAATTGATGGATGTATTGCATGAAGCTGAAGAGCTTAGAGCTCACTCTAGTCTCTTTCAGAATTCACTCCCTGGTAAAGCGAGACATCAAGAGAGACCATTATGCTTTAACATTGGATCGAATGTGCCTGTCAATGCCCTACACACAGATTGAAATTGCAAGGAGAGAAATCAGTAGCAATCCGGTCTGACAGCCTTGTTTGAAGAGTGTGCTGAAAGAGCTCTTTACCGGCCCCCTTATGTCTAATTTACTTTCCCGCTATTGATTTTCAGTCAGCCTCGCTCCGTAGCCACAAAACGAATCTATCTTTATGCGGCCAGTCTTCATCCCTCCGTCCCTCCCTCCTTCCCTCTCTCCTTCCTTCCACAGGCACTGTGAAACAGTCTTCTTTGCTTTCTGGCTGTCTTGATGTAATACCCATATGTGTTACTTATTATGAATGAGTCTTTGTCCAGTGGTCTTTTTCTTTCAGATTATAGGGCCACCACTGACCATCCTTGGTTTAACCCTTTGACTCCTGCACCCTAGCATCCTGCATTGTCCACCATGCTAGCAAAGTAAAACCATAATCCTTTGACTCCCTCACCCTATCCACCAGCTTCCTGCAGGAAGCTGGTGGATAGGGTGAGGGAGTCAAAGAATTAAGTTTTTGCAGTTGGTGGACAGGGTGCAGGATTCAAAGGGTTAAGAATGCCTCACTTGACCCTCATCAATTTAATAACAACTGGCCAGTCATCAATCTCTCTTTTGTTTCAAAGGTGATGGAAAGTGTTGCAATTTCTGTTTCATGGCATCTTAATTTCCACAATCTCTTTGATCCACTCCAGTTTTCCTATAGAACTGGTCACAGCAAAAAACAGCATTATTTACTGTTGTCAGTGATCCTTTCTATACCCTTGACAACAACATTTCAGATTTGTGTTTCCTTGATGGGTCAGTTCCTTTTGATAAGACAGACATGATCTTTTCCTCTTTTGTCTTCGGTCATATGAGATTTATGATTCTTTCATAGTTTCAGTCTTATGTTGGTGGGCTTATTCGAAATGTCTCTACTCTCCTCAAACATTTTCTTCTCTGCTGTCTGGCTTGTCTGTTTCTATTGGATGCCTACAGTGTACTCACAATTCTGTGGCCCGTCATGCCCATTTGTCAGAAGAGGCATGATCATATCACCCCCCTTGCTCCACTTTCCCCACTGACTGCCTGTTTCTCAAAATATTTAATAGAAAAAGCACTATATTTTGCTACAAGTGTATCAATGGTACTGCATCTATTTGTCTTCGTGACCACCTCCGAATGTACACCCCCGGTCGACCTCTTCGTGCTGCTTCTGATACTACTTGCTTACAAATTCCTTGATACAGAAGTTTTACAACATGGGAGATAATTCCTACGTGACTCTCAAGAGTTATGTCCTTTGGTTGATATTATAAAAACTCTCCCTGCTTCCCTCTTGTTTCTTTGGTATTGCAAGTGAATGCTTTGGTAAATGATGAAAGTGCGCGCTTTGGTTTGATTTATGTGTCAAGATTTGGCGCCTTATAAATGTCAACATCATTATCATTGTTGTAATTAAATTTCAATATTTTTAAAGTTTGTAGGCTATGACATCTTACAAAGCTCACTTCATGGACCTGACTGTTCATACGCTTTTTTGTCGTAATATTTTTATGTGCAGGTCTTGGTATTATACTGTACTGCATTCATTGTTGTGCTGTGTTCATCATGGTGCATCACATTACAATATGTTGAATTAATGTTTGTGATGAGATGATAAGGCTCTGTGTGTAGCATGTACACAGCATATGGAAAACAACTCAGGCAGCAAAGAGGCTGTCCCTATTAAAATTCCAGAAAAAAAACATCTGGTCAGTGAATAAACATCTGCAGATACAGAAAATAAAATGGTCACTCTATTTCAACAATCTCTCTTTTTATACACAAATCATTACACAAAATGCAACGTTTCTAATTCGTGGGTTGGTTGGTTGGTTGATCGGTTGGTTGGTTGCTTGCTTGGTTGGTTGGATGATTGGATGGTTGGTTGGTTGGTTGCTTGCTTGCTTGCTTGCTTGCTTTCTTGCTTGCTTGGCTGGCTGACTGGTTGGTTGGTTGGTTAGTTGGTTGGTTGGTTGGTTGATTGGTTGTTTGATTGGTTGGTTGGTTGGTTGGCTGGCTGGTTAGTTGGTTGATTGGTTGGCTGGCTAGTTGGTTGATTGGTTGGATGAGTTTGACTACGTATTTGCTTATTGTTTGTTTGTTGCTTAAAAAAACTGTTTGCAAAGCTGTGCCAAGGCACACAGTAAAACAAGAGATATGAGACTACGTATAGCTTGAACATCTGGTTCTTTTTCTGGCTATTTTTCAACCTTTTAACTTCATCTAGCCAAAGTGTTTTTGTTGAGGTGCCATTTAAAAACGGAGTTCAGTTGTCTTTTCGAGCACAAGATGATCATTTTGAGAAGCCATTAACCTGGAAAAGGACTAGTCTGTCTATCGACATTCATAGGAAGAAAAAAAAGGAAAGAAACAATGTTGAATTTTTTTCCGTCATTCCTTTTTCTGTTAAAGTATTGATTATTGTTGTTTCCACGCCTGTGATTGAACTATTTATTTTATGCTATTTATTGAAGAATACGTTTTGGTATGAAATATTTATTATACCTCTTTTACGAGATAATGAAATCCCTGCTTTTGTTATTTGGGTCATATAAATGTTCTTATGTTGTGCATGCGTGTGTTTGTGTGAGTGCGTGCGTGCGCGCGTGCGTGTGCGTATGTGCGTGCGTGCGTGTGTGTGTGTGTGTTTGCTGTATGGTGTTTGTGGTATGTGTGTGTGTGTGCGCGCGTTGGTGTGTGTGTGTGTGTGTGTGTGCGTGTGTGTGCGTGCATGTGTGTGTGTTGTGTGTGTGTGTGTGCGTGCGTGCGTGTGTGTGTGTGTTTGTGTGTGTGTGTGTGTGTGTATTTCACTTATTGTATGGTCTTGTTGAACGAGTAGAAATAGTTGTTGCTGTTGGTGTTATTGTTGTACTTCGTGTTTTTGTAGTTCCTGTTCGGGTGATTGTTACCTTTGTTGCTGTTAACAATGATGATAATAATGATACTCTTGTTATTATTGTTGTTTTTGTTGTTGTTTTGATTGTTGTTGTTGTTGTTGTTGCTGTTGTTGTTGTTGTTGCAGCTGCTGTTATTGCAGAAGAATATTTTCTACTCATTTAGCAGGAAGATGTTCCTGCTGTTTTCATTACGATTTCAGAAGAAAATCTGAAGCAACCATAAAGAACAAATGAACCGGTCCTTCTCCATTTACTGACAAGAAATGAATCAACATCATTTTGATGAGAGAGTGAAACAGACACAGAAACATAAAGATAGACACAACGACAGAGACAGACAGATAGACAGACAGACAGACAGACAGAGAGGAGAGTGAAAAGTGAACACATGGAGAGGGAAAGGAACACAAAAACATAAAAACAAATTGATCGAAGTGGGAGGGGAGGGGAGGGGACACAGTTCAAAAGCAGCCTTGTTTCTGACCCATTTTCGATCTTTGATTTATTTCCTTAAAAAAGGCGAAAAAATGGACAAGTAAAAATGAAAAAGAACGAAAACGACGACGACGACGACAACAACAACAACAACAACAACAACAACAACAATAACAACCACAACAAGAAGACGTCTCATGGATTTTATGTGACTGATGATATTAATCCCTTACACCATTGTGCAAGTGTGTACATATGGATGGACACTTCTCTTCTTTTTTTTTTCTCCTTTGTTTTACCATTGATATATGTGGTGACTATACCTGTAAATTTGAAACAAAAGTCATGATGATGATCTATGTAATATGATTTTGATATCGTAAAACTAATGTATGAAGTGATGTTTTATTGTACAGTTCCTTTGATTACAAACGCCAGGACTTTTCTTTGCAAGTGAAGAAAATAAGGAAACAAAAAAGACAGCAGATATGATGGAAAATGTCTGAAGCATTCCACACATGGCAAATGGGGCAATACTGAAAAACGTTACTCAAGCAATCCAGCAGGGGTAACCACATCAACATAAGATCCTATTTATTTAATGAATCTAATGATAGTGGACTTTCCTATCAATCTGAGAGGTGAGTAGGCATACTCACACTCAGCAACCTGGTGTGGGTCTACACAACACCAATTCTGGAGGCATATGTTCTTTCACAAGCACTTCATGAGGAGAAGTCCTGAGGCCTTGGATTTGTCATCTGCTGTTCCTTCTTCCGTTAAACAGCAGTGGTTATGGCTGTTCAAATGTGATCGTGCCAGGTTATTGATGCGTTACCAGGACAGAGAATGTTTAATGTTTACAGTTGGTGTACTGTTCTGTTTCCACTCTCTAGTGCTGGCAGGCTGATATTTTTGATAGATCCATGGACTCAAGATCTGATATCTGAGTTCAGTTGCAGTCTGCAACATTAAAAAAAGTGGCCTGTTTGCTGCCCATCTTAATATTTCTATCCTGGCGGTGTCAGCTTAATGTTATGTAGGTCCATTCTTTCCCCACTTTCCCCACCCCACTTCAAGACCTTGCCAGATCATAGGGTTTGCACAGGCTCAGGGCGTCTGCTTGATTACTGATGACAGATTTGGGTGGTGTGATTTAAGAACTTGTCCATCTGCGACGAATCCCTCCGGAACAAACTCCAAAATCCAATCTGTCTGCTGTCTTGCTTATTGACGCTTGTAGTTCCACAAAAGACAACAACTGTCATGTGTAGAATGGCCTGAGCAAAAGCATCTTTAAAACTTAGCACATCCACCTCCTCATGTCTGGTTCAGGAACCTTCTTCAGAAGAACAGGGGTTATCACCCAAAGCTAAGGCGCTTCATGGGTGTTGAAATTACCCTGGTAGAGGTTTCCTGTCTTCTATATGGACTGCCTTTGGCAGGGTTAACGAGCTACATCTAGTCAAGCTTGATCAAGTTTTTTTTTGTGTGGATGTTTTCCAACCTTGGTGGTGCCTATCCCCTTTCCAAGAACTGTGCTCTTTTCTTATTCAATAAACTATACAGACGTATAATTACATGTAGTGTTAGATTTGTTTTCGAAGTTGACAAAAAATGGTACAATGCTCCACTTTACTCTTTTTTAGGATAGAGACTATCATTGCTTAATATTGATTATACCAACCGAGGGCAGATTTGCTCATCAAGTTACCATGATCATACGGAATGAAGCAGATGGATTGAAGAAAAGAGAGAGCAATGAGGTAGAAACATCAGTCCTTTCAACAGGCGATAGGTTTGTATTCAAAGTGACCAGTAGAAAGAACAGAACAATTAAGCAGTATCATAATATTTGGATATGAATTTGCTTGTGACCTTTATCAAAACCGAAGATGTAAGTTACACGGATGAATCAAGACAGAGCCTCAGATTAATGAAACATCTATGTGACATAGAGATTTTTAGAAGCATCTTCTTTTGTAGTTTTTTTAAAATGTTCAAAAGGTTTCACCGCAAAATTCACTGAGAAAAAAAGCATTAGAATTAAAGAATGATGATTATACCCCCTGGAAATCCTTCACTGGAATAATATGCGATTGAAAGTTTTCACACTGCCACCTAACTGAACCCTTTGCCCATAATTTTGTCCTTCAAGGGTATTCCATTTGTTTGTTTGTTTGTTTGATTGTTTGTTTGTTTGTTTGACTGATTTGTGATAGACTAGATGAAGAAGGTTTACTCGCTAACGATTTTACCAATAACCTAATATAACCAAAAATCGATTAGTAACGACTTCAAAACAAAAGAAAAATTTAAATTGTAAACTCACAATACGTTTAAAGAACCGTTTTCTGGGTAAAGAAAACCAAACAAGACTATAAAAGAGATGGAGAGACCGGATGGATCTTGATAAATCTACAGCTTACTCCAATTTCTCTCCCCACCCCCCTTATCTCACCTCCCCCTCACCTCTCCTCCCTCCCCTCCCTCCCCTCCCTCCCCTTCTCCTCTGTCTCTCTTAGGGATATTTTTGGAAAGTGAATGACTTGATTACAGAAGCTAGATTGTTTTTTGAGTAGGCGTCCCTGGCAAAATCCCTCAGAATATCCACTATGCTAGGTCAGCAAACACACACTCTTGCAAAGTCTGGAGATTCAGTCTGCATGGAGATGGATCAAAAAAGATTCACTGCGCTCAGGCAACTCCATGTATGCTCCAGGAATTATTTGGCAGATTCCATGAGCATAAAGAAAGAAGTATGCGCTATTAAGGTCTAAAAACGATAGAGATGATGGATGGGTGGGGGTTAGGGAGTACTGGAGCATTAACCCTTAGACTCCCGCACCCTATACACCAACTGCAAGAAACTTAACCCTTTGACTCCTTCACCCTATCCACCAGCTCCCTGCAGGAATCTGATGGATAGAGTGAGGAAGGAAAAGGGTTAAATTTTTGCTTTGCTAGCATGGTTGACAGTGCAGGATGCTGGTAGACAGGGTGAGGGAGTCAAAGGGTTAAGATGAGCAGCAAACATGCCAACTGCTATGATATGCAGTGGATTTGAACTCAAGACATGAGATGATGGTCCATGGTTCTATCAGAAGAGCCAGCCAGCCTGTACATAGTAGAGAAAATGTTTTGCAATGTCATGTTAATATGCTGCTCTAGCTTAGGAAAACAAATGTCGTTTCATGTAAGAAATTCCTCTTGCAACAGAAGATGACTGTAGTCAAACTGTGTCCAGTCCGATGTAGGTAAACCAGCCTATTGCCTTTATATACTGTTTAATTTTGTATTGTGCTATATTGCTTAGAATTGTATTGTATTGTATTGTATTGTGTTTTACAGAGTGTGTATTGTATTCAGCGCACAAGAAATCGACTAGTAATGACTTCAAAGCAACAGAAATTTTTAAATAGTAAGATCACAATACGTTCAAAGCTTAAAAGAACTGTTTTGCATAAAGAAAAACCAAACAAGAATATAAAAGAGATGGAGAGACCAGATGAATCTTGATAAATCTACAGCTTACTCCAATCAATGTCTAGATCAATTTCCTTGTGAAACGAGACAACATCAAAAGGGACCATATGTGTGCTCAGCCACTTGGATGAGGAAAGAGCGTGTCCACGCCCAAGACTCAAGAATAATATTCCCAGGAGGGAAATCAGTTGTAATCTGGCACGTCACTTTTGTTTGAACAGCGTGCTGGAAAGAGCTCTTTACCGTATCCTTTATGTCTAATTTACTTTCCCTCCATCGATTTTCAGTCAGCTTCGCTTCATGGCCACAAAAAACGAATCTATATCTATGCGGCCAAGCCTCTCTCCTTCTACAAGTTCCGTAAATCAGTTTTCTCTCCCTCCCCCCCCCCCCGCTTCACCTCCACCTTCACCTCTCCTCCCTCCCCTCCCTCCCCTCCCTCCCCCACTCTCCTTCTCCTCTGTCTCTCTTAGGGATATTTTTGGAAAGTGAATGACTTGATCACTGAAGCTAGATTGTTTGTTGAGTAGGCGTCCCTGGCAAAAACCTTCAGAATAACCACTATGCTAGGTCAGCAAACACACACTCTTGTAAAGTCTGGAGATTCAGTCTGGATGGAGATGGATCAAAACAGATTCACTGCGCTCAGGCAACTCCATGTATGCTCCAGGAATTATTTGGCAGATTCCTTGAGCGTGAAGAAAGAAGTATGCGCTATTAAGGTCTAAAAACGATAGAGATGATGGATGGGTGGGGGTTAGGGAGTACTGGAGCATTAACCCTTTGACTCCTTCACCCTATCCACCAGCTTCCTGCAGGAATTTGATGGATAGAGCGAGGAAGGAAAAGGGTTAAATTGTTGCTTTGCTAGCATGGTTGACAGTGCAGGATGCTGGTAGACAGGGTGAGGTAGTCAAAGGGTTAAGATTAGCAGCAAACATGCCAACTGCTATGATATGCAGTGGATTTGAACTCAAGACATGATTTGATGGTCCATGGTTCTATCAGAAGAGCCAGCCAGCC
This sequence comes from Monoplex corrugatus, assembly GCA_030674185.1. Lineage (NCBI taxonomy): Eukaryota > Metazoa > Mollusca > Gastropoda > Littorinimorpha > Ranellidae > Monoplex > Monoplex corrugatus. Next base: position 56,359,141 of record CM060309.1, read on the forward strand.
TGTACATAGTAGAGAAAATGTTTTGCAATGTCATGTTAATATAGTGCTCTAGCTTAGGAAAACAAATGTCGTTTCATGTAAGAAATTCCTCTTGCAACTGTTACACTTCAATAGGTCTTGCCCTATGGCCTTATGGAAATAGGGCCAGGTACACTTGTGAGTGATAGTATCAGGAAAAGTCACTCTAAGTGGTCGGAGAGGTCAAACCGTGACTGCCCAGGGCGAGTAGCTCTTTAGAAGTTACTCGTGATGGACATACACGTTCATTACATATTCAGTAAACTAAAAGGGGCAGTCACAGGACCATAATCGGCTGCCCAGCTAGTAAGAGAACTGAATGGTTAGTTTATCCTAGATATTGTAAAAAGGTGGACATCCCTTTAAAGGATTCACGCTTGGTCAGTTCCAATTTTTATGGCCAGCATAAAATTTGCATTATTTTACATTATCTGATGCGAGGGAAGTGTATAAAAGAAAGGGCCTCCGACCCATGAGAGACACCCTATGGAGGCACCCTAAGAAGAACACAACGGGGGTTTTTCCTTTGGCAGTTAGTGCTGGGGGATAATTAGTTTTAGATTAATGAAGTTTGTCATGTGTTAAAAGGAAATAAAGTTCTGCCACCACGCCGTTTGAGGCACGTTTTAAAAAAAAGATATGGTGGTAGATTAAGAAGAAAAGTATATTGACTGAGTGGTTCGTTTCCTTGAAAGGGTGTAGTACAACACAACAGAAGATGACTGTAGTCAAACTGTGTCCAGGCCAATGTAGGTAAACCAGCTTATTGCCATTAGATACTGTTTAATTTTGTATTGTGTTATATTGCTTCGAATTGTATTGTATTGTATTGTATTGTATTGTATTGTACTGTATTGCATTGTATTGTATTGTATTACATTGCATTGTATTGTATTGTATTGTATTGTATTGTATTGTAATGTAATTACAATATAATAATTACAATATTTATATAGCGCAAAATCTTGATAAAATCAAATCTAAGCGCTGAAACACACACACACGCACGCACGCACACACACACGCACGCACGCACGCACACACACGCACCCACGCACACACACACACACACACACACACACACACACACACACACACACACACACGGCTATAAATGGGGACAAAGAATAAAAACAATGGAAAATTATAGAGAGCATATTATATACAATTATATATTGCAATGTGATTCCCCTCCGAGTGGAGACAGGCTGCAGAGGGGATTGAGTGAGGTCAGGATTTTATTCAGAGGAGAAAAGGTGAGTTTTGAGAGCGGACTTGAAGGAGACAAAAGTAGGTTGCTGACGGACTGAGAGAGGAAGTTTGTTCCAGGAGAGCGGACCAGAAACAGAGAAGGCTCGTGGACCATAGGTATTGAGCTTAGTGCGTGGAAAGCGAAAAGTCAGAGGATCGGAGGCAGAGCGGAGGGTACGTGAGGGAACATAGATCTCAAGTAGGCTTGACAGGTAATCGGGGGCTGCGTTATTGAGGCTTTTGTAGCACATGGTGTCTAGTTTGTACTGTATGCGCTTTGATACAGGGAGCCAGGGAAGTTGTGCCAGGAGAGGAGATATGTGGTCAGCTTTTTTCTTTTTGAGTACAAGGCGTGCAGCATTGTTTTGAATGCGCTGTAGGATGTGAGTGGTGGAGGCAGGAAGACCGGACAGGAGTGAATTGCAATAGTCAATGCGAGACATTATGAAGGAGGTAAACCAGCCTATTGCCATTGTATTGTGTTTCATATGTGTGTATTGTATTCAGTGCACAAGAAATAGACTAGTAACGACTTCAAAGCAACAGAAATTTTTAAATAGTAAGATCACAATACGTTTAAAGCTTAGAAGAACTGTTTTGCATAAAGAAAAACCAAACAAGACTATAAAAGAGATGGAGAGACCAGATGAATCTTGATAAATCTACAGCTTACTCCAATCAATGTCTAGATCTATTTCCTGATGAAACGAGACAACATCAAAAGGGACCACATGTGTTCTCAGCCACTTGGATGAGGAAAGAGCGTGTCCACGCCCGAGACTCAAGATTAAAATTCCCAGGAGGGAAATCAGTAGTAATCTGGCACGTCACTTTTGTTTGAAGAGCGTGCTGGAAAGAGCTCTTTACGTATCCTTTATGTCTAATTTACTTTCCCTCCATCGATTTTCAGTCAACTTCGCTTCGTGGCCGAAAAAAACGAATCTATATCTATGCGGCCAAGCCTCTCTCCTTCTACAGGCTCCGTAAACAGTTTTCTCTCCCCCCCCCACCCCTTTACCTCCACCCTCACCTCTCCTCCCTACCCTCCCTCCCCTCCCTTCCCTCCCTCCCCCACTCACCTTCTCCTCTGTCTCTCTTAGGGATATTTTTGGAAAGTGAATGACTTGATCACTGAAGCTAGATTGTTTGTTGAGTAGGCGTCCCTGGCAAAATCCCTCAGAATATTCACTATGCTAGGTCAGCAAACACACTCTTGCAAAGTCTGGAGATTCAGTCTGGATGGAAATGGATCAAAAAAGATTCACTGCGCTCAGGCAACTCCATGTATGCTCCAGGAATTATTTGGCAGATTCCATGAGCGTGAAGAAACAAGTATGCGCTATTAAGGTCTAAAAACGATAGAGATGATGGATGGGTGGGGGTTAGGGAGTACTGGAGCATTAACCCTTTGACTCCTTCACCCTATCCACCAGCTTTCTGCAGGAATTTGATGGATAGAGTGAGGAAGGAAAAGGGTTAAATTTTTGCTTTGCTAGCATGGTTGACAGTGCAGGATGCTGGTAGACAGGGTGAGGGAGTCAAAGGGTTAAGATGAGCAGCAAACATACCAACTGCTATGATATGCGGTGGATTTGAAATCAAGACATGGGATGATGGTCCATGGTTCTATCAGAAGAGCCAGCCAGCCTGTACATAGTAGAGAAAATGTTTTGCAATGTCATGTTAATATGCTGCTCTAGCTTAGGAAAAACAAATGTCGTTTCATGTAAGAAATTCCTCTTGCAACAGAAGATGACTGTAGTCAAACTGTGTCCAGTCTGATGTAGGTAAACCAGCCTATTGCCTTTATATACTGTTTAATTTTGTATTGTGCTATATTGCTTAGAATTGTATTGTATTGTATTGTGTTTTACAGAGTGTGTATTGTATTCAGCGCACAAGAAATCGACTAGTAATGACTTCAAAGCAACAGAAAGTTTTAAATAGTAAGATCACAATAGCTTAAAAGAACTGTTTTGCATAAAGAAAAACCAAACAAGACTATAAAAGAGATGGAGAGACCAGATGAATCTTGATAAATCTACAGCTTACTCCAATTAATGTCTACATCAATTTCCTGGTGAAACGAGACAACATCAAAAGGGACCACATGTGTTCTCAGCCACTTGGGTGAGGAAAGAGCGTGTCCACGCCCGAGACTCAAGATTAAAATTCCCAGGAGGGAAATCAGTAGTAATCTGGCACGTCACTTTTGTTTGAAGAGCGTGCTGGAAAGAGCTCTTTACCGTATCCTTTATGTCTAATTTACTTTCCCTCCATCGATTTTCAGTCAGCTTCGCTTCATGGCCGCAAAAAACGAATCTATATCTATGCGGCCAAGCCTCTCTCCTTCTACAGGCTGCGTAAATCAGTTTTCTCTTCCCCTCCCCCATCCCCTTCACCTCCACCCTCACCTCTCCTCCCTCCCCTCCCTCCCACACTCCCCTTCTCGTCTGTCTCTCTTAGGGATATTTTTGGAAAGTGAATGACTTGATCACAGAAGCTAGATTGTTTGTTGAGTAGGCGTCCCTGGCAAAATCCCTCAGAATATCCACTATTCTAGGTCAGCAAACACACACTCTTGTAAAGTCTGGAGCTTCAGTCTGGATAGAGATGGATAAAAAAAGATTCACTGCGCTCAGGCAACTCCATGTGTGCTCCATGAAAATCTGCCAGAATTAATTGGCAGATTCCTTGAGCGTAAAGAAACAAGTATGCGCTATTAAGGTCTAAAAACGATAAAGATGATGGATGGGTGGGGGTTAGGGAGTACTGGAGAATTAACCCTTCCACTCCCGCACCCTATACACCAACTGCAAAAAACTTAACCCTTTGACTCCTTCACTCTATCCACCAGCTTTCTGCAGGAAGCTGATGGATAGAATGAGGAAGGAAAAGGGTTAAATTTTGCTTTGCTAGCATGGTTGACAGTGAAGGATGCTGGTAGACAGGGTGAGGGAGTCAAAGGGTTAAGATGAGCAGCAAACATGCCAACTGCTATGATATGCAGTGGATTTGAACTCAAGACATGAGATGATGGTCCATGGTTCTATCAGAAGAGCCAGCCAGCCTGTACATAGTAGAGAAAATGTTTTGCAATGTCATGTTAATATGCTGCTCTAGCTTAGGAAAACAAATGTCGTTTCATGTAAGAAATTCCTCTTGCAACAGAAGATGACTGTAATCAAACTGTGTCCAGTCCGATGTAGGTAAACCAGCCTATTGCCTTTATATACTGTTTAATTTTGTATTGTGCTATATTGCTTAGAATTGTATTGTATTGTATTGTGTTTTACAGTGTGTGTATTGTATTCAGCGCACAAGAAATCGACTAGTACTGACTTCAAAGCAACAGAAATTTTCAAATAGTAAGATCACAATACGTTCAAAACTTAGAAGAACTGTTTTGCATAAAGAAAAACCAAACAAGACTATAAAAGAGATGGAGAGACTAGATGAATCTTGATAAATCTACAGCTTACTCCAATTAATGTCTAGATCAATTTCCTGGTGAAACGAGACAACATCAAAAGGGACCACATGTGTGCTCAGCCACTTGGATGAGGAAAGAGTGTGTCCATGCCCGAGACTCAAGACTAAAATTCCCAGGAGGGAAATCAGTAG
>CM060309.1:56371533-56386533 GCA_030674185.1 Monoplex corrugatus
AACTTATCAACCTATCTCAAGGTTGTGCCATTTGCTGTTATTTTGCATGAGGGGATTTCATGTTTTTTACTGATCACCATGACTTCAGTCTTCCTGCTGTTTAGTTCCAACCCCTTACCTTTACTTTCTATTTCAAGTATATTCACAAGGTTTTGTAGGTCCCTTTCATTTTCTGCAATTAGCACAGTGTCATCTACGTATCGAATGTTGTTATCAGTTTTCCTCCAACCTTTAATCCAGGGTCTTCTTCTAGGTTTCTCATGATGCTTTCGCTGTCAAGTTAAAACAGATCTGGTGATACAACACAACCCTGTCTGATTCCTCTTTTGATGTTTTGGAAAGAGCTTATATTGTTTTCTATTCTCATTGCAGCTGTTTGTTCCCAGTACATATTTCTGATTATTCGTTGATCTTTTTCATCACCATTGCGTCTCTCCAGCTGGTTGATCATTTCTTGATGTCTTACCCGATCGAAAGCCTTGGTATAGTCAACAAAGCATACATACAAATCCTTATTCATCTCAATTGACCTCTCTATGATAGTTCTTAGGATGTATATGGCATTAATAGTTCCTTTCCCTTCCACAAATCCACACTGTTCTTCTGCTATTTCTCTTTTGATTCTATTCCTTGTCCTCATCATGATTATTCTTAACAGAAGTTTTGTTACATGACTCATCAAACTGATTGCACGATGGAGTTCGCATTCTATAGCCCCTGCCTTCTTTGGAAGTGCAATGAAAATTGATTTTGACATCTTTGGGGATATTTCCAGTGTCGTAAATTTCATTTAGGAGGACTGTTATTTTTTCTATACCAAATTCCTCCAGGGCTTCAATCATCTCTGTAGTAATGTTGTCTGGTCTTGGGCTTTTCCTGGTTTCATCTTTTTCAGTGCTGCTCTAACTTCATCTTTCATTATGGGTGGTCCTTCAAAGTTTGTTTTTTGTATAATGTGTTCTTCGTTTCTGTCATCCTTAAAAAGGTCTTTAATGTACTCTCCCCAACTGTCTAATATTTTGTCTTTTTCCATGAGAAGCGTGCCATCTTTCTATTTTAAGCAACCAGTTGATGTGCATGTATTTTTCCTGTGGACAATTTCTTCAATTCGTCTGTACATACCCTGAGGATCCGTTTTGTGTCGGTTTCTATTTCCTTGCATTTTGTTTTCAACCAAGCTTCCTTAGCTTCATTGCACCTATTCCTGGTTTCTTTGTTTATCTTCCTGTATATCTCCTCGTTTCTCTTTGCCTTCCACCTTTCCTCTATCAAGCTCAAAATTTCTTTAGTCATCCAGCTCTGTTTTGCTTTTCTATCTGCCTCAGGGATTTCTTCACAAGCTTCATTTATCAAATTTCTCAACTTTGTCCATTGTTCTTCACTGTCAGCAACGTCTTCCAGAGCACTGAATTGTTTTGAACATGTACATTAAATCTTTTACGTATCACTTCATCTGTCTTTAAGAATCCAGGATTTAGTTTGATGTTGCTTTTGGTCTGTTTCCTTTTCCTTAATTTCAGCCTAAATCTTCCCACTACAGTACTGTGGTCACTGTTATAGTCTGCGCCTAGTAGTGTTTTTGCTGACAGTAAAGAATTCTAAATCTTTTGTTGATCAGGATGTAGTCAATCTGATTTTTGGTATTATCTCATCCAAGTCCATTTTCTTTTATTAGGCTGCTCAAACCAGGTGTTTCCTACTATGAACCCATTTATCTGTGCCCATTCTACAAGTTTCCCTCCCCTTTCATTTTGTGTACCATTTTGTATATCCTCCACCCTATCCTGTCCCACTTTAGCATTAAAATCTCCCATTATTACTGTAACTTCTTGTGTGTGTGTGTGTGTGTGTGTGTGTGTGTGTGTGTGTGTGTGTGTGTGTGTGTGTGTGTGTGTGTGTGTGTGTGTGTGTGTGTGTGTGTGGTGTGTGTGTGTGTGTGTGTGTGTGTGTGTCTGTGTGTGTAAAGCTTAAAACACACACAATGCCTTGTTGACCATGAAAAACAAAACAACACTTGGAAAACAAAATTTACACATTTGAGTGTATTCACGCCCATAATCTAAGGATATGCCTTGGCGTTAATCATTTCGCTCAATTTAATCGCCAAGGGGTTTAAAGAAAAAACAAACCTGAATATGAATGTATATACATAACTAAGTACATATATAGAAAACTGGTCAAACATACCGGAAATTGCTTCTGCATATAACATTCACTTAGAGCTCAAAATGCAGTAAATACATGTACTGGGTTACTATCAATTATGTAACGCTTATAGAACATATACAGTAAATGGACCATCATCATCATCATCATGTGCCCTGCCGCATGGTGTTGGCGATCATGGCCCTCCACAAGAATCTATCCCCTGTCCCTTCAAGTATCCCACCCTGTCTGTCGTCAGCCACTCTGCAAGTCCGTCCACTATTTTCTCCCTGGTCTACCTGGTGTTCTCTTTCCCTCAGGCGTTCCTGTTGTGACCAGGTGTTCTAATTCCCGTTCCTCATAAAATGTCCTGTAAATGTTGCTTGTTTTTTTCCTAATCTTCTTTGTTAATGATCTTGCGTCTGCCTCCTTAGAATGGACCAGCAAGCAGAAATGATAGGAAGAGACGACAGAAAACAAAGAAGCGTGGCAGAAACAAAAGTGAAGCATCCCCATTGGGGGAAGAGTAGGGGAGGAGGGGAGCGAGAAAGAGTCAAACATAACAAAGTCCTTCACAGGTTGTCTTGGTTAGATCGTTTTTGGCATGCTTTTTCGAGGATATACATATATATATATATATATATATATAATATATATATATATATATATATATATTTTTTGTTTTGTTTTGTTTTTGTTTTTTGATTTGGTTCAGTTTTTACGTTGGCACCCACTCAGGTGGTATGGCCGAAGGGGATAACCATCCCAAGAAAGTAGGAAAAGGGGGACTTATCTAATCCTATACTGACACCACCAGAACAACAGTGATGTTAAGATGGGAGAGTAAGAAGGCCAGTTTTACTGTAGCTCACCCCTGGGGATTCGAATCCACAAACCATTAGCATGTGAATCCGACGCTCAACCAACTGAACTAACTGAGGCCAGCACTTTCGAGGAATTGTCTCAGATCCTCTTTATATTCCTCGGAGTGCGGCCGGAAATGATCCACATGGGCAGAATCGTTCCACTTCCGGACGTGCACGACGGCTCCTCGTTTCCGCCATGCCTCTACCAGTTCGTCCAGCTTCTCTGACGATACGACCACGTCAGCGGAGGAATACAAAATCAGCATGGGATGCTTGGCGACGTTGGTGTCCACTGCTTCCTCGCCCTGAGTATAGTGCCTGGCCACGGAGTGCGGAAAGAGCCGGATATACGAGGCCAGGAGATGGCGTATGCCCGTTCTGATGATGGTGCTGTTGCTGAGGCTGTTGGGGATGCCTTTCAGGATGGATTCCGCTGGTGCTGGGCTGTCCATCACTACGCATACGACGCGTTGATGTATTGTGCTGTAGCCGGTGTTGTTGCTGCTGTCGGTGCTGGTTTCTTTCTGTTTTGATTTTCTGGGTTTTGCCTGGCTCCCTGATTCTGCAGGACATTGAGAGAAGTTCATGCGTTATGGTCTGCCTGTCTTCTCTTTTTCTCTGTCTGTCTGTCTGTTCTCTTTCTCTCTTTCTTTTTTTTTTGTCTTATGTCTGTGTCTCTGTCTCTGCCTCTCTGTCTCTGTCGCTGCCTCTGTCTCTGTCTTGTCTATCTGTCTGTCTGTCTGTCTGTCTGTCTGTCTCTCTCTCTCTCTCTCTCTTCTCTCTCTCTCTCTCATCTTTTCATGTCATCGACTGCAGCTGATGCTATGTATAATTTTTCTCTTCGTTTTTATATAAGAAATTTGAATTTACAGATGTAACAGCATAATGCAAGAATACAATTTAGGAATTTGTTCTATTGGGCTTATTTTGATTTATTTGTCGTTGAACGTATTACACCTATTCTGAGTACATACCCCTTTAAGAACGGGACAGGGCATAATGTGAATAAATCGTATAAATGTAATCATCTTTGTATACATCTTTCTGTTTCTCTCAACCCGAAGTTCATGTTTTCAATATGAGTTGGCCTGAAACCAATTTTCAGACTAGCGCATCTTTTCCAATAGCAGAATTGACATTAGGAATTAGAATACGAGTCATAATCATGAACCTGCATGAAACAACTTTCTTTTAGATTAAATACGAGTCATAACTGCCATGAAACACTGTCATGATTAACGATGATTTTACTGTTCTTGTGCTTTGTGTGTGATGACTTTGAATCTTTGTAATACGTAATGTAGAGCAATGATGTTAAGGGGTTTTCGCTACTTTGTGTTATGCGGGGTAACCTGTCTTGTAGAAAAGTGGGCAATACTTTGCATGTGCGTTTAAGAAAAAATTGAAAACATTAACAACAACAACAACAACAAAAACCACCACCACCACCACCACCAACCAACAACAACAACAACAACAACAAACAATCAGCAGAACAGTCCATACCTGTAGCATCCCGATTGTCAGGACCAGCTGACTTATCATCGGATGTGGAACTTTTACAGTGTCACCTGTATCATCGTTGATGTCAATAGTTGTCAGGGACCCCTCAAAGCCATCAAGAACATCGGTCGCATTTGTGTGTCGTCGTCGTCGTTGTCGGCGCCGTTCATCTCCAACAGCAGCTGTCCCCATACGAAGGCGCCCACAGAAAAGCCATGGACGATGAGAGGTCTCTCTGCCAGGAACCCTTCCTTCTGCTGGTGACAGAAATTGTGATGACGGTGGTGGTGGTGGTGTGGTGGTGGTGGTGGGTGTTGTTGTTGATGATGATGATGATGATTACAGTGGTGGTCGTGTGTGGTGTGGTGGTGGTGGGGTGGGTAAGTAATGATATGATAATGATAATGAACATTTTAAGTGCAAACAGTACTGGCGGTGGTGTGGTGCAATAATATGATAATGAACAACACTATGATAGCAGGTGATTTATACTACTATTGTTGTACTGATCATGATAATGATGATGATCACGATGACGATGTCGACGATGCCGAAGAAAAAGAAGAATAAATAAGATAACAAAAACAAAAAAGAAGAAAAACAAACAAAAAACCGAAATAATAAAGAAGAAGAAGCAGATGATGAAGATGATAATAATAAGGACGAGGAGGATGAGGATGTTGTTGTTGGTGTTGTTGTTGTTGTTGTTAAAGAAAAAAGAAGAAGATAACGATTTTGATGACGATGATGATGTTGGTAATGACGAAGACGACTGTTGCACAAACAACAATTATGACGACAGCAACGACGATGATGATGTACATAGAACAAAAACAAAAACAAAACAAAAAGCGAACCAAACCATTCCTTAACATCATCCAAACAAATCTCAAATCAAATTAAATGAAACATGAACCTCAAGTGATCTCAGTCCTTTTTATTTATTTATTCATTTATTTATTCGTTTATTATTTATTTGCTTGTTTTTTTTATTTATTGCTGCAGGTAAAAAATTTGATTAACTTAGACTTTGAAAAAGTGTGTTTTTGATTTACAAAAATAAATGTTTGACTGAACTATAAGGAATATAATATCTTACCCGACAGGTGTGATATGAGAGTTGCTAGGAAGTTTAACTTCCAATCTGAGTCCGAATTTGCTAGGAAACCGCTTAGTGAAAGATGGAGATTATGGATCTCCCAGGTCAACACACTTATAGACCTGCCAGTGCTTGGACCTTTTTCGTATATACCTAAACATACAGAACATCAAATACGTACGTCACATACCCTGTAAACCGTTCCTGTTTTTGATACCTTATTGAAACACGAAAGCACCCAACATCCACGGCAACCAAAATGGAATTTTCAAACTGTGGAGCAGCATGATGCTTTCACACTGAAGGTGAAACAACGTGCGTATACGCACCCCCCTCCCCCTCCCCCCACACACACAAAAATATTAACAATGAACAAAAGAATAAATTCTTACCTGTAAAAGAAGAAGGAGCCAGAAAAAAACACGAAAGAAGAATAAGAACGCGTATTTAATACAACAAGACATTACAGGCGCAAATTTTCGGCCAACTGGCCTTTGTTTTGTCAAGCGTAAGCTCACAAACAAACCAACACCAGATACTAAAATTAGGAGAAAAAAGACTGAAACTTCGCTGCTGCTCGGTGTCCTAATTTTAGTATCTGGTGTTTGTTTGTTTGTTATCTTATGCTTGACAAAGGCCAGTCGGCCACAAATTTGCGCCTGTCTTGTCTTGTATTAAATACGTGTTCTTATTCTTCTTTCATGTTTTTTTTTCTGGTTCCTGTTTGCTTGAACGCGGGTAGTCACACTTGTTTTGGATTACCTGTAAAAGGTCGAGGAGCTCCCGCGCAATAGTTTTGGAACGGAGAGGTCGCAAGATCTGCAGCGGGGTCAACCGCACGAGTAGAACATCCATACCCTTGTCGACATACAGGCGACTGTATTTATGGATGTGGCGTTTTCTGGCGTTCAGCCAAGGAATCAAAATGACGAGAGGTCGCCGCTGTGAAACTGCTTTGACATCGGACGTGGCTGCGTCCATGTCTGTGCCCGCGTCCTTGTCGTCGTCACTGGTGGAGTACACGTCAAACCGACCGAAGGTTCGTTTCGTCACGTTAAAGGTTAGTGATGTCTCTGAGGACGTTTGGCTGATTGGTAAGGCTGGATTCTGGTGGAAAGATGACGCAAGTACCTGAGTACAGGCTAGTAGGTCCAGCTTGAGCGCAAACATACACATAAACACGCACGCAGTATATATACACTTTGACAAGTAAGACGGTACACACACACACACACACACACACTCCTCTCTCTCTCTCTCTCTCTCCTCTCTCTCTGTCTGTCTGTCTGTCTGTCTCTGTCTCTCACTTTCTCTCTCTCTTTCATTCTCTCTCTTCTCTCTCTCTATCTCTGACAGGAACATAAAGTGTCATTCATTCATTCATTCATTCATTCATTCATTCATTCATTCATTCATCCATCCATCCATCCATCCATTCATTCAGAATCAGCAGTGTTAATACTCTTATTTTAAGTTGTAAACTGTAGATGCAAGATGTGTGTTACATTTTCTCATTATTGCCATATATTACCAAAAAATAAACAAAAACTAAAACCACAAAAATTACAATAGCCTATCCATTCTAAGTAAAGAAAAATGACAAAGAAGTTGCATACTGTACCTTATCATCAGATGATTTCCCTACGGCTGAACTTTCCAGAGCAATTTCACAGTTGCGTGCAGATTCGTTTTCTGTCGCACCAATGACGCAACTCTCAGCAGAAGTAGATTCTATAGGAACAGCAATTTTATCTTCACTTTGGTCATTTTCATCAGAAATTGCATGATTTCCGCAAATAGCAGACTCCTCACAAATGGCACCGTCTCCGTATGAGGTGGTCTCTTCAAAAATGGCATAATCTCCGCTGCCGGTAATTTCTTCAGAGACAGCTGGAAGTTCGGAAACTGCGGACTGCTCAACAGCAGTGGCATCTCCAGGACTGGATAAATTATCAGAATTGACTTCAGGTTCATGACCACCAGTCGCTTCGGTTCCAGCGGTTGCTGCCGCCTGTGGGTTTGTGGTTTCGGGGACAGCTAAGATATCTGGGAGTTCTGTACCTTTGGTAGGGCTTACCTTGTTACTGCGAAAGCAGAAGCACACCATGTTTGGAAGAACAGTGACAGAACCGAATACGCCAAGGAATATTACAGGATGATCGTGTCACGCTAGACATTAAAGTCTGTTCTTTTCTAAGTGCTTTATCTCTATATATAGGAATTAGTTTTTTTAAAAACAGGAAAAATTGTTTGTTATCCTCGATGACTTCGTAGTTTTTCTGTGTGCAGCAGTTTTTGAAAATCAGCTACTCTACTGCAGATATATCATCATTGTATCATTCACGAAATCGAGCGTATAAAATTCAAACGAAACAGTCTACCAATATTAATTGTTATAAAACATTGATAACACTCATGAATGAGGTTGGGAAGTTTGCATTTTAGCAAAAACGGAGATCAGTTTTTACTATCATGAATACTGGTTCAGTCTGTCCTGAACGCTGAGAGTTTAGACTGTTGACATCCAAGTATTCTTTGACTGTGACCTAACATGTTTCATCCTTTTCGAGCCTAGGAGCTTGTAGATAGCACTAGACGCAGTGTGTCTTTTGTCACAGCTACACGTTTTTAATGTCTTGCACAATTTTGTTGACTGCCATCCTATATACATATATCTCCTTTAATACCTTAACAAGGTGTGTTTGCATTTCATTGACAAAAGTCTAAGAGCTGCACGTTCTTAGGCGTTGTGGCGGAACGATTTCATTTCAATTTTTGTCAACGAATAGAATCAGCATGGACGCGCAAGCTTCAAATTTCCCCACATGTTAGGACAGCTCCCCTTTGCTTGATGAAATAACTATCGAGTGGCATCGAGAGCTTGGAAGGTGACTGGCCTGAGAGTGGCGAGGCATTGGTGCTACGCGTCCCATCTGCACCTTCGTGGTGTTTCTTGTTAAATTTCCCAAATGTTTGAAGCATGAACTTGTATAACGTGCAGCTGATGCAATATTTGTGAAAGTGACGGAGGTGACACCGGTCTGTTGTTTTTAAGTGACGAGTGTTAAAGACATCGAGTGACAGACACGTCAGAGGGTTGGGTGAAGGATTATGTCATCATTCGTTGAAATGAAAACAATGGTTTATCCATACTCTACACACACACACACACACACACACACACACACACACACACACACACACACACACACACACACACACACACACAGAGTAAGACATACACACACAGAGTCAGATATACATACAGTCACACACACACACACACACACACACACACACACACACACACACACACACACACACACACACACACACACACACACATGCACACAGACAAACACGTGCGGACACACAAATACGTACATACACACATGTATATATACACATTCACCCACAGACTCATACACACACACACAAACACGTATACACACACACACACACACACACACACACACACACACACACACACACACACACACACACACGCACCCACATACACGCACACATCCACACAAACACAAACACACTCAAACACACATACTTGCGCACACATATACATACACGCGCAGGCACGCACATTTATTTCTTGTTGTGAGAGAGTGAAACTGGAATTACAGAACTGTCATTGTTTTTTTGTTGGTTGGTTTGTTGTTGTTGTTGTTGTGTTGTTGTTGTGTAGTTGTTGTTGTGAAATTTTCTGTTTGAAGTAAAAATATTATGCGTTTAGTTTGATGCTTGAGCGTACATGTGTCTGCATCGAGTTTGGATCTACAGTCGTATCTATTCAGAAATTGATTCAAACGGACGTGCATACACACAAAACCACTCTGATAACTCTAATATGTGCGTTTGTTGACATGCATGTACACACAGACACAAATGTAAATATAGACACAATTCATACACACATACACGTACGTGTACGCATACACTCATACAGCCACTCCTCTCCGCAACACACACTAAACACCAAACAACACATATACATGTACAAACAGACGTGTAAGCACACGTACACACATGAGCGCACAAACATACACACACACAAACACGCACACATACATACACACTCACACACACACGAGCGCGCGCGCACACCACACGCACACACACAAACACAAACACACAACACAAATGCATAAATGCATCACTCACACTTCAAGAATTAAAAGATGCCATTCAGTCCCTTCCAAGTAAAAAAACGTCAGTTGGACTAGATGCAATTTCCAATGAGATGCTGAAAAATTTACCAGAAAATTTTATAATCTTGCTACATGACATATTTCAAAAATGCTGGAATAGTGGGATAATGCCTAACAACTGGAAAGAAACAATAGTGGTTCCTGTATTAAAACCAGGTAAATGTAATACCGATTTGAAAAACTACAGGCCAATTGCATTAACATCACATGTATGTAAACTAATGGAGAAAATAATCTTAAAGAGACTGATGCACTATTGTGAAAAGAATAAAATAATACCAGTAAATCAGGCAGGATTTCGAAAAGGCAGGTCACCAGTAGAGATCCTAACAAAGCTAACTACTAATATAAAACAACAATTTGCAAGACGTCAATGTGTTTTAGCTACATTTTTTGATATAACGAAAGCATACGATCAAGTGTGGCACTCCCGATTGTTATTCAAATTTAAAAGTATTGGGCTGACAGGTCACATTTTTGGCTATGTTAAGTGTTTCTTAGAAAATAGAGTATTTCAAACGAGGATTGAAAATGTATATTCCACGAAACGAATTCTTCAAATGGGTATCCCTCAGGGATCCGTTATAGCTCCCCTTCTTTTCATGATATTAATGCATGACTTACCCAGTAAAGTATCTAAGCATGTAGTTTTAGCTCAATATGCTGACGATTTATGCATGTGGATGCAGGTAAATATGAAAAAGAAAACTCCTTTGCGCTGTATCAATTATACACGCAAGTGCTACCAATTAGAACTTGATAAAATAGCGCGATACATGGTAGAAAATGGGTTACATCTATCCCTGGAAAAAACAAAAATAGTTTTATTTAATAATGGAGCTAACCCAGTAAATATTCCCACTTTCAAACTGGGAGATACTCTTCTTCAGTTTAACGAGTCGATTAAATTCTTAGGAGTTTTCCTTACAGCAAAATTATCTTGGAATCAGCATATTGAATACGAATTAACCAAAGCTCAAAAAAGTTTAAATTTCATAAAAATAGTTCGCAAACAGACATGGGGTCAAGATTCATCAACACTTGTTCATCTTTGTAAATCGCTTGTTAGATCTAAATTAACCTATGCTCAAGAAATCTTCTTCAGTGCACCGAAACACTTACTAAAAAAACTGCAGAGCATAGATTGTAAAGGTTTCAAACTTGCACTGGGTCTTCCAATGCATGCTTCCTGTCTTCGGACATATAATGAAATCAAACTGTTGCCACTTGATGAGCAAAGGAAAGTCGCTTCTACTAAATTTTTGTTAAGAAACACTACCGTAGAAAACATCTCAGAAACAGAAATTAAACTGAGATCAGATACCGACTTTCCAAAACGAGCTAAATCAATATCTTCACAGGTCACACTTGCAACATACACATCTGACGTCATGAAAGGCTCAGGAATTGATCTAGACGTAGATCCTGTATCTATACGACCTTCCTTTTCGCCAGTACCCAGTTGGGAACTCCAAAGAGCACGATTTGACGTACACCACACTAATTTAAAAAAAAGGAGACAATATAAACTTACTGGCAAGTCAGGTTAAATGTCATATAAACGACGTATATTCTGATCATTTGAAAATTTACACTGATGGGTCAGTAATTGAAAGAAAAGCAGGCTCAGCGTTTTTAATACCTGCTCTCAAAATTGAAAAATCTTTCTACATAGGACTTGATAAATCTATCTTTACAGCTGAACTCTTTGCAATATTAATGGCTTTAAACTTTCTGATAAGTCTTCCTATGACAATTTTTCAGATACTTCTTTGCGTTGATTCAAAATCAGTACTTCAGGCTCTTGAATTATCAAAATTACAAACAAGATCAGAAATGATTCTGGAAATAAGTCACTTGATTCATAATTTATCTTTAAGAGGCACTGATATTACTTTCTGCTGGATACCTTCTCATAGTTCTTTTAGTTATAATAATAAAGTTGACAGGGCTGCCAAACGGGGAGCTAATAACTCACCAGATTCAAACAATATCCAACTTTCTCTCTCGTTGCACGAGAATTACACTTTAGTGGACAACTACGTCTGGAAGCAGTTCCAATTAAAACAGAAAAAGTATGATAAATGTCACATGAATTTTGAAGTTAGCAAAATACTTAAGCAGCTTCATGCCAGCAGAACTATACAGTCCCTTATGTACAGATGGAAACTTGATGCATTCAAAACAAAATATACCAATAACATAGTGTGTCTGTGTGGAAAGAAGATAACACATAGTCATATTCTTTCTTGCGTTAGGGTAAAACGACATATTCCAACACTATCTGTGAATACAGTTTCTGACATATTTGCCTCATCATCATTACTGTATGAATTTTTTGTTAGCCTGTCAAAAAGTCCTATAGCGAATTACCTTTAAAATGTTATTTGACTTGTTCATTGTTGTGGTTAGTCAATTATTAGTTTTACTTTTTATTCATTTCTTCCGGATATTTACTAATTTTGTTTGTCAGTTTGTTTGTTTAAATCGATAATTATGGTAACATTATTTGTTAGTTTTACCTTCCCCCTTCAAAACAGTTGTTTTCTGGATCATCTTTACTCAAAATCAAAATTGACAATTTTCAAATATCTTCTTCACTCCTCCTCTATCACTCCCCCCCCCCCCCTTTTTTTTTTTTTTTTTTTTTTTTTGTCTAAAATCACTTTAGTGAATAGACATTAAATCAAAGACCACCACCACCACACACAACACACACACAAACACTCACACATAAACACGCACACACACACACATAAACAAACACACACGCATGCACACACACACACACGCACACACACAAACACACACACACACACACACACACACAGAGGCAAACACGCACACACACAGAGGCAAACACACACACACATACACACACACACAGAGGCAAACACACACACGCACACACATACACACAAACACACACACACACACACGTACATATAAACTCACGCTGGCAGACAAACCAAACAATGAACAAGAGGAAGAAAAGAGAGAAATAAAGACAGACAAACATACAAAAGATACAGAGAAAGAAAGACAGACACAGAGACAAAAAGAAAAAGACACATTGAGACACTCAGACAGACCAACACAGACACCATATTTCTCACAGTTCTACTTGTTTCTCTACGCCTTGTGAAAGTTTAACGATGTATTGTATGAAACACAGATCGGTGTAAATAAACACGAGGGAGGTGTAGAGTAGCTAGACGTGTGTATCTTTGTTTAACGCGTCAAGAAAGTGGAATCATAGAACCATCTTTGTTTCTGCTGTAAGTTTTCTGTCTCAGGTTACAGTATGTGTTGACTTTGACTCTCGTGCCGTTCATGGTCTTCATATAAGCTGGGTGTACAGCTGAGTGAATTCATGGTCTGAATCAAACACAGATGCGTGGACACAAATGCATAAATTTAAATAGTTGCGTGTTGGCCTCATTCTCGTGCGTGTTCATGTGCACAAACACACACACGCACGTGCGCGCGAGCACTCACCACACACACACACACACACACATATATGCACACACACACACACACACACACACACACACATGCACATACATAAATACTCAGAAACATACACACACAATACGTACGCCCCTCCCTCCCACACACACACACGCACGCACGCACGCACGCACGCACGCACGCACACACACACACACACACACACACACTCACACGCATGTATAAACACACACACACACACGCAAACTTAACACGAAATAACACACATACAAATACTAATACATGCTCAAACACACCTACATGCACGCATGAGCACAAACACACATACAAACACAAACAAACACACACACACATACACACACATACACACACACACACATGCGTGCAAGCACATACACACACACACACACACACATACACACACATGCGCGCACGTAAACACACAGACACATACAAACACACGTACACACACAGACACAATAAACATTAAGCAACACATATACACATACAAGCACACACGCAAACGCACATGCATACACACGCATGCACAAACACACACAGGCAAACACTCACACGAACACACACACACGCAAACAAACACACACACATACATGCACATACGTACACACATACACACACACACACACATACACACACGCGCGTGCACACATACACACTAAACAGTAAGCAACATACATAACTTACAAACACGCATGTAAACACATGTGCATACACAGGCACGCACACACACACAGGCAAACACACACAAACAAACACTCGTACACACACACACACACACACACACACAAACACACACACAAACACGCACGCTCACACGCGCACACACAGACAGACACACTCACAAACACGAACACGCACACACACACACACACATACACACACAAACACACACACACACACACGTACACATAAACTCAGGCTGGCAGATAAACCAAACAATGAACAAGAGGAAGAAAAGAGAGAAAT
Source organism: Monoplex corrugatus (assembly GCA_030674185.1). Lineage (NCBI taxonomy): Eukaryota > Metazoa > Mollusca > Gastropoda > Littorinimorpha > Ranellidae > Monoplex > Monoplex corrugatus. The sequence continues at coordinate 56,385,831 of CM060309.1, forward strand.
AAAGACAGACAAATCGACAAAAGATACAGAGAAGGAAAGACAGACACACAGACAAAAAGAAAAAGACACAGTGAAAGACTCAGACTGACACAGACACCATATTTCTCACAGTTCTACTTGTTTTTTCTACACCTAGTGAAAGTTTAACGATGTATTGTATGAAACAGAGAACAGTGTAAATAAACATGAGGGAGGTGTAGAGTAGCAAGATGTGTGTATTTTTGTTTAACGCGTCAAGAAAGTGGAATAATAGAACCATCTTTGTTTCTGCTGTAAGTTTTTTGTCTCAGGTTACAGTATGTGTTGACTTTGACGCTCGTGCCTTACATGGTCTTGATATATACACTGGGTGTACAGTTGAGTGAAGTCACGGTTTGAATCAAACACAGATGCGTGGACACAAATATGTAAGTTCAAATAGTTGTGGTAGGCCGCATCCTCATGTGGGCGACGCGCATGCATAAAAACACACACACACACATACACGCACACACACACACACTACACACACACGCGCGCACGTAACAACACACACAAACACACTACAACACACACATAACAACACACACTACACATAACACACACACAACGCACATCATACAACACACGTCACAACACACAACAGGCAAACACATACATAATGACAACAAACACACATACAACACACATACACAAACACACACACATACATGCACACACATAC
>CM060309.1:56391533-56479033 GCA_030674185.1 Monoplex corrugatus
AAGGACATTTCTAGCACAGAATTTCCAGAACGTGGGGATACTATTAATACTGAAAAAGCTCCAGGCATCCCCACGGGGGTCGTTGTCCAACAAAGCTGACATTTCATGAATAGAAAATCTATGCTTAGCAAGACTGGCCATGTGATGTTACAGATCCTGTACAAACATATTTGGAGGAACCATTCCAGCTGTTGAACCCGCAGTCCACATCTTACAGCAAAAGAATAGGACGCTCAAGATTACACTGCTCAATACATAGCAATCACTGTGGCATTCCTGATGCTTTGACCTTACTGCAACCTCTCGGTCAACCTTTCTGAAGGTATAGCTAGCCTTCAAAGTACGCAGTGCTACCTCATCATCAAGAAATCCGCTGCTGCTCACTGCACTTCCCCCAAGAAGTTGTCTTAATCTCCTCCATAAGAATAAAAATGGTCCCGAATAAATCGCACATGCCCATACACTCATTCACACAAAAAGACGCATACAGATACATAGCGAGACAGCCAGACAAACACAGAGAGAGAGAGAGAAGAAAACGCGAGAGAGAGAAAGAGAGAAGAGAACAGAAAGCAGAGAGAGAGAGAGAGGAGAGAGGGAGAGAGAGAGAGAGAGAGAGAGAGAGAGAAAGAAAGAGGGGACAGAGAAAGAGAGAGAGAAAAGAAATAGAGAGACAGAGAAAGAGAGAAGAGAAGAGAAAGCGAGAGAGAGAGAGAGAGAGAAGAGAAAGGGAGAGGGAAAGAGAGAGAGAGAGAGAGAAGAGAAAGGGAGAGGGAAAGAGAGAGAGATAGAAAGAGAGAGAGAGAAAAGTAAGCGAGAGAGAGAAAGAGAGAAGAGAAGAGAAAGCGAGAGAGACAGAGAGAGAGAGAGAGAGAGAGAGAGACAGAGAGAGAGAAGAGAAGAGAAAGCCAGAGTGAGAGAGAGAGAGATACATGTAAAGATAGAGAGGCAGACAGATAGACGACAGACAGATAGACAGACACGCAGAGACGCAGAGACAAAGACAGACAAACTTACAGGCAAGCAAACAGACAGACGGAGATACTTATGCTCAGAGTTCCAGTTTCTGCTGTATTTCTTCTAAAACAGAGAGACTGGTGAAAATGAATACAGAGCATGTCAAGGGGAGAGCCAGACATGTTTATCTTTCTTTGACAAGCGAGAACAGAACTGTCTTTGTTCTTTTGCTGTAATTTTCCTCCTCAAGTTATGATACGTGTTTCTTTTGATGCTTTTGCATACAGACATGTGTCCACAGTGAGTGAGTTTAGAGTTACAGTTATGTGTATTCAGATCTTGACTCAAAGGCGCAAGCGAACATACATACATCAACGTATGTTTAAGGAAAAAAATTACGATATACATGTATTTTCTCGTTGATCAGACAGACGAATTGACATACTGGTTCTTTTATTGTCTGGTAGGGTCTTCATGTGCAATACAAAACCGATCATGGTGGTACATGTTTTACTTAATCCAGGTCTGGTAACAGTAGAGTAGGGCGCTCAAGACTGTACTGCACATTACACAGGAATCTTTGTGGCGAGCCTGATGCCTTTGTCTTTCCACAACCTCTTGGACAATCTTAACCTTCTATAGGTAACCTCATGGGCAGAGTGCTGTGACCTTGCGTTCTACTTCCATCGGTCCCTCTTCTATTGCAATATTTGAATAGCAGCAGTTCTAAGCTATTCAAATTTGGGTGGTTTAGGATTGACAGGTTAGTTCTTACAATAGGGCTGTGGATTCATGATCTGATTTCTCCAGTTCAATCCCTGCATCCAAAATTTTAAAAAAAACTGGACTGTTCACTGCCAGTCTTAATGTTTCCGTCATTCGTTTGGTGTCAGTTTAATGTTTCATAGATCTTTCGACTCCTCCCAATTTCAAGACCTTGCCTGCGTGTGTAGAATTGTCCCAGTGCAATGAATATTTTCTGAAACAAGCTAAAATATCAAACTCCTAAGCATGTGTCCTGCTGTCACCAGCTTACGCTGTTGAGGGCAGTATCTTCCCAGGTGGTAGTGTTTATGCCACAGCTGATGAGGTTAACCTTCAGAATATCCCTGTATCGCCTCAAGGGTCTTCCCTGGTTATGTTTTCCTGGCTTACCTCTCCATACAAAAGTATCTTAGTGATGTGGCTGTCTTTCATACGGACAACGTGTCCTGTACAACGAACTTCGCCTTTCATGACGAGTTTGAATTATATTCTTAGCTAGACACACTCCGTCTCGCCACGTGATGTTGGAGGTCTTGCTCTGATATCTCTGATGGAACCGTTCCAGCTGTTGAAGAATAGTGAATTGCTCTCCGTACGTATTTGTTCTTGAAACAGTTCCATGCAGATGATTAAGTACTTACATTAACTCGGCTATGTATGAACAGATTCAGTCATTTAAGTCATACATTGCATTTTCCATTTCAAAATTAATTGCTGAATAATTCGTCAAGTTAGGCTACTTTTGTTCAAATAGACACATATAAAACATAGAAAGAAAAGACGACAATGAGACAGAGGCTTGACCAACTATTTCCTTGTTTGTTTGTTTGTTTGTTTGTTTTTTTTTTTTTCTGCTTTTTGATCTCCCTTTTTATCTTTAACAAAAAGAAAGACTGTTTCATACTTTCTGGGTGAATGCGTGTTTCTTTGTCTGTCTATCTCTTACCAAAATGAGTTTCTTAGCTGTTTATGGATGCAACTTTATCAAATTTAAGTCAAAGACTGACCGTTCAGTGGGCGGCAAGTACATAACTTTAGAGGACAAAGTGTCAAGGTCAAGATCACACGAACAAAAGAAAAGTCCTAAAGTCAGCACTCTTTGAAAAAGATGAATGAACAGCACCATGGGGGAATTTCTGATAATATTTGAAATCTATTTTCAATGATGCGACAGTCTTATACTGTCTTCGAAGAATGCCAAGTTTTATTTTATTTGAAGGTCTTTCAAGTTTTCATTGAGATTGAAAAGTACAAAGTATGGATTTTCTGTATCGCTGTTCGTATGAAAAAAACCCACAAAAACACTGAGAGTATTAGAACTGGATGGTGTTCTTGTTTGCTTTTTCTTTTCCCCTAAACTTATTTTGCCCTCATAGTAGTAAGCTTGTGTTTCGTACGAATCCTAGCTGGAGACAGGTTCTTCAATTCGGTTGCGGTCTTACGGTGCTTCTTGGAGGAACAAAGCAGGGTTACGACTTAACCATATGCGTCATTTCAAGCCCCCGCCATTGCCCCTCCTCTCTCTCTCTCTCTCTCTCTCTCTCTCTCTCTCTCTCTATCTGTCCTGTCTCTCTTTGTCTCTGTCTGTCTGTCTGTCTCTCTCTCTCTCTCGGTCTCGGTCTGTCTGCCTCTGTCTCGGTCTCTGTCTCGGTCTCGGTCTCGGTCTCGGTCTGTCTCTGTCTCTCTCTCTCTTTTTTTTTTTCTCTGCCTTTCTGCCTCTCTGTCTCTGACTCTGTCTTTCTTTCCCCTCACCCCTCTCTCTCTTTCTCCCTTTCTCTCTTTCTGTTTTTTTCCAGCTGTCTGTCTCTCTCTCTCTCTAAAACACACCCCTTCTCGTAGTAAGATTGCCAAAGTCAAAAGGATTCACAAGATGAAGTATTGTCGCATCAAAGACAGCTGGAATGAATAATGAAAAGGAATATCTCAACAAAAAATGAATTGATAAATAAATAAAAGCATGTTCACATTTTTGACAGAACCCACATGTCTTGACATCCAACAACCAAACGCATAAATGAATAACTGAAAAAATTCAATCAATTAATCAATTCATCCATCCATCTATCAATCACTCAATTAATCAGTCACTCATCACTCACTCACTCACTCACTGGCTTGCTTGATCTCTCGCTCACTCACTCAATCATTCATTGACTCACTGTCTCAATGACTCACTGACTCACTAATTCACTGACTCACTCACTCACTCACACAATTAATCAATCAGTCAATCCATTAAATAATCCATCAATTAATCAGTTCATCAATCGATACAATCCATCAGTCAATCGTTCAATCAATCAATCATTTACTCATTCAGTCAGTCGATTTGATCAATCAATCAAGTAACCAATGATACCTTCACAGGTCATCAAACTGACATTGCAAATACGTTTTCAAAATTATGTGATTGTTGAAAACCTGAAGAAAGCTGTGAACTAATCGTTTGGTTTGTTCGTTTGCTCTCAGTGTTAGTAAAGATATCTATCCCCTCAAAAGAAATGAAATGTCAGGTCAGACGAAAGAGTCTTTAAGTTAATTATGTGTTTGAAACTTTTTTTTTTTTTAGCGTTCTTGTAGAAAACTTATATAAATATAGAAATCTTCCCATCACCTTTTTAAGATCCTGTATATACGAAGCACGAAGGTTTTATCACACACACACACACACACACACACACACACACACACACACACACACACACACACACACTCACGCACCACACACACACACACACTCACGCACACACACACAAGCATCACACACACACACACACACACCACGCACGACACACACACAACAACACACACACACCACACACACACAACACACACACCACCACACACACACACACAACACACACAACACACACACACACAACAACACAACACACAACATCCACACAACAACACACATATACACACAAACAAACAAACAATTCGCACGCACGTACACACGCAAGCACACACACATCCACACGTATTCAGACACACACACACACACACACACACACACACACAGACACTCTCTCTCTCTCTCTCTCTCTCTCTCTCTCTCCTCTCTCTCCTCTTTATCTTTGAAGTTGGGAAACTATCCATTCACATTTAACACCCCAAAAAACTGAGGCTGCTGCTCTGTAGCATCCCCGCTCCCCCTTACGCGACCCACACCCCCCACTCACACACACACTCTCTTCTCTTTTCTTCTAAACATCCATGCAGTTTCTGACAAAACTACTCCCCGACCTACTCTCAGAGCGAGTCACATGGTAAAGCGTTTGCCTGTTAAAACGAGCGAGAGACGGAGGTGCCATGGCAAAAATAAGATTCACATGAAACAGTGTGCCAGAGACATTATTTTTGTTGTTGTTGCCCTGAAATCATCATGCAGCCGGCCATTTTGTATTCAGTATGAGGTCCGATCGCGCCTTGAAACCCCTACAAAAAATTGTTTACTTATACAGATTATCTGTGATAAAACAAACAATCAAATGTACCAAGTAATTTAATAAAAAAAAAAAGGGAAACCATACATGCACGCACACACTCACATACATACATACACACACACACATGCACACACACTCACATACACATACACAACACACACACACACGCATTTACACACACACACATTCACACACACACTCACATACACACACACATTCGTATTCACACACACTCGCATTCACGTGCACACACACACACACTCTCACACACACACACACACACACACACACACACACACACACACACACACACACACACAACACACACACACACACATCACACAACACACACACACACACACACACACACACACACACACACACACACACACACACACACACAAACAGGGAGAACTTGAGGCATGGTGTAATGATTTTGGAAGAAGCCACTAACAAACAGTTCATTTGTCAGTTAGAGCATAATGCTATGAGAATCTACAGAGTTTTTATTTCACATTTATAACAAATTTTGTTGTTAGCATTACTTTTCACTTTTATATTGTTGTATTTCGTTTCAAATAGTCAACAAAACAAAGACCTATGTCTTTTTAGCGTGCACAGCCGGAAGGCACACGGGTCCGAGTCGTTTTTCATCCCCTTCCGAAGGACTAGACGTTCACTTCGACTTTCCGGTCAAACTGAGGAGAAACGTCGACACCACATCCTATCATGACCGCAATTCTCCATGCCCATGTTCTCAATCCCACAGAAAGACCACAGACTTAATATAATGTTATCACATAGTATGACAATCCACAGTATATGAAGAGAAATATAATAAAACTGAAAAACAATTGACGAAACATATCAGGCTAACCGACTTTCGTGACATGACTAGTAAGTTATACAATTGCAGGGGCAACAGTTGCAACACCAAAAGGTTTTTGATTTGGTTTAGTGTTTACTCAGCACTCACCTCAGGTGATACGGTCGACGAAAATAACCATCCCAGAAAAAGTGGGGGAAAGGGGACTTATCTAATCCTATACTGACACCACCAGAACAACAATGATGTTAAGATGGGACAGTGAGAAGGCCAGTTTTAATGTAGTACACCCTGGGATTCGAACCCACAGCCATTAGCATTATACCAGATTCTATACATTACATACTTTGCTGGTCAGAATATTACTTTGCGACCACTTTTTCGGAGAGACACTGTTTCTCACAAAACACCGGCACCAAGAAGATTGATCGAACAGATTTTTCTGGAATCGCTACATCGTCTAGGCTAGCTTCGTCATTTCTAGTCAGTTTGTCTCTCTCGTGATGAGTAAATCGTCGTGCAATATCTGTGATATTTTCCAACACGATAACTATGACCTTCAGCATCACCCAACAGTGTTACGTTTACGTGTGTTTCAAGTGTTCGTCTTTTATGTGAACGGTGACTATGTTTGTTTATCATCATCTTTCCACGATTTTGTGTCAGTGCGAGTGAGATGATGTGAATGAGCAAGTCAAATGTGAAAAGTTGTTCGAGTTGGTTGTTTTCAAATGTAGTGATACAACACTGGACTTCGTCGCTTCACTACTGAATTGTTATTCAGTGTCATAATGTGCTTTCCGATAATTTTGATTTAGTTACGTGTTATTTCAGAGTGCGTTCGATAATTTGATCTAGTTACGTGTATATTTCATAGCCTTGAAGTCCACTGCATAAAACAAAGAAAGCAAATCAAAGCAACACAAAACAAAAAAAGTAACGAGATAGAATAAGTGCAAAACTAAACATTTTTCAATATATGTCAAATAAAAAAGGTGAAGCAGATAATAAATAGATATATGAATAAACACAGCTTGAATCACAAACTACTAGAAAGAGTGCGCAGCTGCTGGCAAGATCAGGACACATAACTTGCAAAATGGCTGCCTTCTTTAGAGGGGGAAAAATTCAAAAAAAACTCGAACACAGAAATTGTGTCGAATAACAAAATCGTAATATTATTATGATTCCTCCTTCATGCCAGTGCGACGTCTAAATAACCCCCACCCCCCACCCCAACCAGAAAGAAAAAAAAAAGAGAAAAAAAAAAGAAAATGAAAAGAAAAAAAAGAGAAAAAAGCCATCAATTGTGTCTGCGACAGGCACTGCCTTGTAAGAAAAGGTTACACACAGTTTTCCTATAACCCTGAAGTCCTTAGGGAGAGAGATGGTAGATACCTTTTTTTTCTCGGAACTAGCATTATGAGGGCGATCTCCATCTCAGCCTACTTTTTTTTCTGGGAACCAGCATTATGAGGGCTATGTCACTGTCTTCTAGCTAGTTGCTTTACCTTTATGTAATTCTGAGAAGGTCAGGTACCCATTTACAGCTAGAGTAGTCTGGAGGTTGCATGCACATAATTGTTAATATCCATGTGCGTGATTCGTTCTTGTGCAAACAGTTACAGGCAGACAGAAAGGCAAGTGCTCTTCCTTTACTCCCATTAGGCCTTCCAGTCACTCTAAGGCAAACTGTAGTCTGTACAGCGGTGTAGATTGAAAATGTAAAGTGAGATTCAAAACGAAGTGGAATCGTGTATTTGACTATTGCATACATATCTGAAAATCAAAACAAAACAAAACATGCGTTTATGCGGCATTATCGTCCATATTTATATTACACTAATCCGTTATCATTCCACTTCTCCGTGCATATTCATTTGTTTCTTTATTTCTTTGTTTGTTTCTTTCTTTCTTTCTATATTTATTTATTTATTTATTCAACTATATATTAATTATCCATTGATATATTCATACATACATATTATATACTTATGTATATATATATATATGTTATATATATATATACATAAATATAGATAGATAGACAGACAGACAGACAGATATATAGATAGATAGATAGATTGATTGATAGACAGATAGATAGATAGATAGATAGATAAATAAATAAATAGATAGATAGATAGATAGATAGATAGATAGATAGATAGATAGATAGATAGATAGATAGATAGATAGATAGATAGATATACGGATAAATAAAAGACACACATCATATCATATCATATCATATCTATCATATCTTTAATCATATCGTATCGTATCGTATCGTATCGTATCGTATCATATCATATCATATATCATATCATATCATACATATATATACATATATATACATATGTATATGCATACATACAGATATATCCGTGTGTGTCTGTCTATCTGTCTGTCTGTATGTATGTGCGTGCGTGTATGTGTGTATGCGTATGTGTATGTGTGTGTGTGTGTGTGTGTGTGTGTGTGTGTGTGTGTGTGTGTGGTGTGCGTGCGTGCCTGCACGCGCACGCGCACGCGTGTGAGTATGTTCGTGTGTGTATGTGTTTTTCATGTGTTCTGTGCGTATAAAGCACTGTATTTATCAAATGATCAGTTCACTTTCTTCCTTATGTATTTTTTTTATAAGCTAATATATCTATTAATCATTCCTGATTTCATATTATGATCTACACTTATTTTTGATGAACTGATGAGGATTATGCTGCATTAATGCATTCATCTGACTGTATCTACACTGCATTCACTTGTGAACAGGAAAGCCCTGTCCCCTCTTTTACTGGTCGTTGTGAAGTGCAACGAGCATACATTGACATGAACTGTTTGCACTATTCAAGCGGGGTTTTATTAACCTATCAGTGGGAATTTTTTCTTTCAAATTTGCGGATTCCATAAGATAGTAGACAGTCCATGAAAATTCAAACTGACAATGTAATACGAACATTCGCAACAGCCATAGTAAAAGCCAAATCAATATTTTCAACAACATCAAACTATCAAGGTTCTAAAGATGAATAAGCGTTATAAACACTATATATATATATATATATATATATATATATATATATATATTATATATATATACATATATATTAATATATATATTACATATATATAATATATATATATATATATATATATATTGATTGTGTGTGTGTTGTGTGTGTGTGTGTGTGTGTGTAGATAGATCATATAAGATAGATAGATAGATAGATAGAAAGATAGATCGATAGACAGACAGACAATAGATAGATAGATAGATAGATAGATAGATAGATAGATAATAATAATAATAATAGTAGATAGGTATGTACACAACATATATATATACATATATATATAATATATATATATAATGAATCTATGTGTGTCTGTCTATCTGTCTGTCAATTTGTTGTTGTTAGTGCTCTTGTTGTTCTTGTTCTTGTTGTTCTTGTAATTGTTAAATAATGTAAACTCACGACATGAATTTTAAAACTCGTTGATCTTGTCCGCTACATCTTTTTCTGATATATTTGCAGATTATTAGAAACCCAGAGGTCAAATATTTAAAAACTTTCTGGATTCCATTTTTTTTTCTTGTACGTCAAAATATTTGTGTTGACCTTTTCTTGGTTCCCAACCAAACGTTTAAGTATATTCGTATTTAATTGAAATACTGTTAAAATTACTGACCGTTTTAAACTTGTTTTCAGATTATTCTCTATCTCTTTTTAAAGTAAAGGTAGTGTCATCAGCGAACTGATCAGTCTTAAATTCTGTGTTTCCGTTATGTAAATCTTTGAGAACAGGATCTTCTCTGATGTTTCTTGCAAGTATTTCTACACGTGATAAACATAGGTATGGGGATATGAGCTCTCCTTGTCGACAGCCCCTCTTTACTTCAAAGAATAGCAGTAGTAGTAGTGGTAGTAGTACTAGTCTTAGTAGTGTGTAGTAGTAATAGTAGTAGTAAGTAGTATATATATATTATTATTATCATTATCTTTATTATTATATATATTATCATTATTTTTATTATTATTATTGTTACTATTATTATTGTTGTTGTTGTTCTTATTTTATTATATTATCATCATCATCATCATCATCATCAACAACAACAAACATACATCACTCATCAACAACAACAACATCATCATCATCATTATTGTTGTTGTTATATTATTATTATTATTATTATTATTATTTATTATTATTATTATTATTATTATTATTATTATTATTATTATTATCTTATATTATTATATTAATATTATTATAGTATCATTATCATGATTGTTGTTGTTATTATTTTTATTATCTTCATCATTATTATTATTACATTGTTATTATTATCATTATATTATCATTGTTATCATTATTATTAATATCATTATACTTACTACTACTACTACTATAGTTATTAGTGTTGCTGTTATAATTTGTGTTATTATTGTTATTTTTATTATTATCGTCATCATCATGAACATCATCATCATGAACATCACCATCATCATCATCACCATCATCATCATCACCATCACCACCACCACCACCATCGTCATCATCACTGTTATTATACACAATAGCTACCTGCAGAAAGAATTACTAACCATCTCTCGTACTTGTGGCCATTGCTGACCTTCAAACAAGACAAGATCAGATAGGCTATATCTTTTATTTCCAATGGTCAGAGATAACCACTATACATGACCTTGTTCCATGTAGCACTTGCTATACAGGGGGACTAAACTATCAAATTTGAATAATGTTAGATAATAACTGTGCATATTATCACTACGCACGTATTGAATAATCATCATCATCATCATGTGCCATGCTGCATGGTATTGGCGAATATGGCCCTCCAAACGAATCTATCTTTTGTCATTGCAAGTACGTTTCCTACCCCTTCTGTCCTTATCCGTTGTGATGTGCAAAATGGTCTAGTGTTTTCTCCCTGGTCTACCTGGTGCACTTTTTCTCTCTGGCTGTCCTGTTGTGACTAAACGCTCAAATTTCTCTAGTTTCGTAAACTGTCCTTTTCCTAATCTTCTTCATTGATGTTCCTTTTGTGTTTGTTTCTTTCAAGACTATGTTCCTTTCGTGTTTGTTTCTTTAAAAGACTGTCTCATTTGTTTTGCCTTTACTGTCCAAGGGACTCAACGTTCTTTTTAGAAACTATATTTTAGATGCCTGAATCTTGTTTGGTTTTTATCTGTTGATTGTACATACTTCGCATTCGTATCGGTTCTATATAACACTCAAGAACTCTCTCATCCGGACGTCCATTGACAGACATTTGTTGGCAAGAACGCTTTTCAATTTCTAGAATGCTGTTTTCACTTGACCAATTCTGCTGGATATTTCTTATGTGCAATTAGTAAACGGAGTAGAGAAAGAAAAAAGGTGAAAGTAGGGGCGAGAGAGACAGAGAGAGAGAGAGGGGGGGGGGGAGAGAGAGAGAGAGGGAGGGAGAGAGAGATATATATTTGAGGATTCAGCTATTCACCTTTTATGACCACCATCTCTGGTTTGCAACTATGCTATAGTCATTCCAGTATTCAGCTATCATTCTCCCATAGTTATCATTTTCCCATAGCTGTCCTCAGTTAATTATCTATTATTCATAGCTATACATCTCTGGATTCCCCCATACTATGAGTCACTCAAGTATTCAGCTATTCAGCTATCATTATCCCTAAGGTGTCCATTACTAGTGAATTCGAGGTTTAATCTATAATTAAATCAAGAAACAGTTAAATGCACCCGGACATTTCCATATACGTTCTACCCTGTGTGTCATCTGTTATCTGACTTGAATCCTTGACTCTAAGCTAAAATCCCAAAAAAATACTGGCAAGATCTTGAAATGGAGAGAGTGGGGAGGGGGAGAGTATCTATAAAATGCTAAGCAAACACCACCAGATTGCTTGAAATATTAAAATGGAGGAGAGAGGAGATCTGTTTTTATGTTGCAGACTGAAACTGAGCTCAGATGTCAGATCGTGAGTCCACGGCTCCATTACAAGAGCCTGCCAGTTCGCTTAAGAAAATTTTTAAAAAAAACATAAACAAAGCAAAATAAGAAAGAAATAACAAAAACAACAACAACAACAACAAAACTAAAACAAAACAAAAACAAGAGGTGAGATCTCATTAACTAAGTTTTAACAGTTTTCATAGAACATGGTTTTCTTATCTGCAGTCAGTGAGTGGAGCACGAGGACTGACTCTCTTTGCTGGCGTCGATAGTATGCGTCTGAGAACGAGGTCAGTACTGCGCTCGTTCATTGGTATCTAATTAACTCATGCATATCGGATTGCACATCGGAAAACGTATCTGCTTTCACCACTGGTTCGTGAGTGCATTCAATGTTTTATGCCCATCGTGTAAACAGTGTTGCTGGAGTAAACGGTGGTATCAACGTGTGTGAAGAATGATAATATTTTGACTCTATACCATCTTTCATGGGAAAATAAACTATCATTTTAGAACTTTAAGTTCCACGTTCATAGATTATATGACCAGGATCATTTCACAACAAGAGAAAGTGGAGTGTCAGCACAAACGATGTTTTAAAGTAATATTTTCTATGTGATTTAAGAATCAAAACATATACCAAGTGAAACACAGATGTGGAATGAATTGTTTTCAACCGCCGTCACAACCTAAAGAAAACATGGAAAATTAAAAGTAAGGTGATACTTTTATTTCGTTTCCCTGCACGGTCATCTTGTGTGCTATAATGCATATAAAATGTGATGCTTTTATTTGTTTTCCTCGACAGTGTGCTACGCTGCATATAAAATGATAATTATAGAGATGATGCTTTCGACTACTTCCCACCTGTAGGACACGGATCACAAAAGAATTGTGGTAAATGGGGATCAGCGAAAGAAGCAGAAAGGATCATCCGTCAGTAAATGCCTGGAGTCTAGAACGATTCCACAATTATCAGAAAAGGACAAAGCCCTTTATCATTGACGGAGAAAAGCGAGATGAGAAAGACGTACTGTATGCAGAAATTGACCGTATTGACATTCAGTCATTTAGGACAGTTTCTCTTTGTGAATCGGGCTGTTATGGTCAGTGTCACCAAAATAGGGACGTCAAAACAACAACTTCATCCTTGTTGATTCCCTTTGCTCTAGCAGTGGACTCAGAAAGTGTAACAAATCCGTCACAGCCACAGAACTTTAGTTGTCTAGAACGTGACCAGGATCAAAACAGGAATGTAGACTCCGCCACCAGCTTTACCCTAATCCCCAAGTTGTCTGTAAATATGGAAAGACATCTGATGGAGTCTCACTCTCCTCAAAATCATCATTCAAATAACGAAACTCCCCACATCAGCGACAAAGACATGAACCCGAATCAGGAAGATTCCCATCTCAACAGCAACACACACCAACCTGGCAAGCGAAATCTTTGCTTCAGCCACGACAACTATCTGAGCGACCAAGATCACAGCGTCACCCAACAAGACCACAACCTTCACCACCAAGACCATCGTATCAGTAACACCCAAGGATACCATCTTACCAACAATGGGGACCTTTGTTCAAGAAATCACAGAGACTGTCATCATAGAGATCATAATCACAACAACAAAGACTACCACATCCACGACATGGACAGCGTAAACACCAACAGCAGCAGTAGTAAGGGGACTAACTCTCCTTTCATTAACAACAACAAGAACATCGACTCTCGCAAAACAGCAACCACGGAGAAGACCCGGCATACTCCCGCCAGCGCCAGGGAGCGAGACCGTACCCAGAGCGTCAACACCGCCTTCCTCACTCTCCGGACGTTGATCCCCACACATCCCGTTGACCGAAAGCTGTCCAAGATCGAGGTTTTACGTCTGGCCACCTCCTACATCGCCCATCTCTCCACTGTGCTGATGCTGGGAGTGGAAGGGGTCGACCAGCCCTGTCTCCGCCACTCTGCCATGCTCAGAGACGGTCCTCCGGAGCCGCGGTGGTCTGGGGTACCTGCAGGACTGGCCTCTGCTGCCTCACTGAATCCTGTCTGCACCTTCTGTCTGAGCGCTTCTCGTCACAAGCCTGGCAATGTGGGTGGGTGTGTTTGTATGATTTTATCTGTTTTTCGATGTTGTGGTGCTTTTCAGTGGTGGAGGTTGTCGTGGTGTGGTGGTTAATGATGTGTTCTGTTGTTCAATCAGTCAGTCAACGATGTACATGTAATTAGTCTGTCAGTTGACCATTTGACAGTATATCCATCCATCCATCCATCCAACGGTCCACCCATCCATCCGTCCATCCATCCATTCATCCATCGATCTACCCATTCATCCATCCATCCATCTATCCACCCATTCATCCATCCATCCACCATCCTTTCCTCTATCATCCCTCCAGCCACCCTTCTATCTTTTGATCCATCCGTACATTTCATGATTTCATCTGATACATCCAAGACATGTCTTCCTACTTTGCCGTTTCCTTTTCTTCCCTCTCATTTTCTTCATTCTTTTTCGCAGAAGATGTTGAACTTCATTATTCTTTTTTTTTTTAAACAGCAGACGCTTATGTGTATTAAAATATACTAAGATAAGGCAAACAAATGGAGAAATAAAGAAATGAATGAATGAACGAATCAACCAATCAGTAAAAAAATTGATAAGTAGATAAACAAGTAAATAAAGAAAATCAGTCAGTACAAACATACATGCATACATGAAGGAAGATAAAAGCTTATAATTATATCAATAAGGAACGAAATTACAGACAAAAATGCATGTATCAGTATTCATCTTTCCGATTTAATTTCTAATACGTTAATAATGTAAATCTCTCTCTCTCTCTCTCTCTCTCTCTCTCTCTCTCTATTTTGTCATCTGATGACGAAGTCATAATCAAATCAGTGGCACTATACATTGCGGAAGCACAAAAAATAAGACATAAACACTTACAAGCCCGACAATAGTGCTAGATAATATCATACTGGGATTAATTTAATCTCTTTTGACTGATGTGGGCTATATCACGTTAACTCCAAAAGAAGCCGCTTTATTATAGACTCTGTTTTGTAAAGAGCTGTTTTCATTTGCTTTATTTTGCTTTGTTTGCCGATAATTTAAGAGTAGCTAATAATATGAAAATAATGGTATATTTGTAGAATATGTTAGAAGTGGATATTGAAAGGGTATATAGACACATAAGGGTCTACTATATATGTTAACAAAAACAAAAAAACAAAAAAAACAAAAAACAAATAAATAAAAGGCATAGTGATGTCCCTTGTTAACAGAGTATTTTGGGGCAGTTATGTGAAGATTATATTATTATTATTAAATGTAAGGTTTGGGTGGTCTAGCCCAGATGTTTCATCATATTACAGTTTTGATGTGTGTGTGTGTGTGCACGAGCGCGCGCCCGCGTGTGAGCGTATATGGATGCGTGTGAGTGGGTGTGGGTGTGTGAAAAAGATTTTGGTTTGTCTAAACCTAGACAAATTATTGGCCTGAATGTGGGAACACTGTTTTGATATTTTTTGTTGTTGTTTTCTTTGCATTATGTAGTAGTGGTAAAATGGATGATTGTTCATTATATATGATTTGAATATGTTCGACTGTTCAAGGAATGGATGTTCGATATTTTTTTTGATTATGTGTGAAGAATTTGCGCACATACAAAGAGTGGATTATGTGTCGCACTACTGGAAAATTGTTATCCCCCTTGTCAAAAGACCTTTTCGGGTAATGACAATAAACAGTTTCAGTTTCAGTTTTCAGTTTCTCTCTCTCTCTCTCCTCTCTCTCTCTCTCTCTCTCTCTCTCTCTCTCTCTCTCTCTCTCTCTCTCTCTCTTCCCCCTCTCTCTCTCCATGACTCTAACTCAAGAGTAAGCTAAGAGAAACACAAACAAGTGTTTGTTTCCTTAAACACAACTTTCTCAAAATGAACATTTTTATCGACTTGCCTTCCAGCTGAGCCCCTCTCCCCCCTCCCACGCCCTCTCTCTTTCACTCTCTCTCTCTCTCTCTCAACGTCCTTATCCTATTAGAATCTAGTAGGCCAAAAATATTAAATGCACGAGTATATCTCTCCACATCACTAACCCACTTTCACGCCATTCATTTCTCTAATGATCCACAGAACTGATGAAATCGTACTTCAAATAATGAAAAGTAAACACAGGACTTGACGCATTTTGCAACAAAGCAAACAATACTGTTGCGAGAAGCACACACACACACACACACACACACACACACACACACACACACACACACACACACACACACACACACATGCACGCACACATACACTCACACATCCATACACATATGCACAAACATCCATACACACACACACACGCACACACACACACACACACACACACACACACACACACACACACACACAACACACCTCGCCACAAACACTCTGAAATGAAGTGGTGTTAGTTTTAGATAGCGCGAAGAGCAAAACCGCCAAACGATCCGTCAAAATGGTGGTTGGGCACCGGAAGAACAGAACAGCGCATGCGCAATCGCCGCGTCATCAACGATGGCGTCGAGCGCAGCGAGGGGGAGTAATCTGAAGGCTTTGAGAACGTGGAGGAGTTTTCGCCATCTCACAGGAGGTGGTAGAGATGAATAAAATGGGTCGTTTGTCTTTCCCCTCTCTGTCCAGCGTTTCCTCAAGGATTAGGCTGTCAGATAATTGCTCTGCTTCTGTTTCAAAGTTTGACAAGTTCTCTAGTTCTGTTTAGTCATTATCCCTTATTTAGATAACAATAATAAGCAATTAAAACGATAGAAAGCACTGTGTGTGTGTGTGTGTGTGTGTGTGTGTGTGTGTGTGTGTGTGTGGGGTGATGAGTGTGTGTTGTGTGTGTGTGTGTGTGTGTGTGTGTGTGTGTGTGTGTGTGTGTGTGTGTGTGTGTGTGTGTGTGATGTGAAAAACGGGGATGATGAGGAACAGGGAGATGGAGAGATCGAGGTTTTACACGTAGTATCGAGTTCACTCTTTAAAACGTTTGTTTATAAATCACTTTGAAATTTCTGACTAGAGGAAATGCAGACACAGTTTCACACACCCCAAGAGACGCTTAAAGAGAGTCGTTTCTCTTGAAATGGTGAGGAAACACAGATTGAGAAAAAGAAGCAAACGGAATAGATCTTTTGTTCGACAGAATATGCGACATATTCTCGCAGAATAATTGTCAGATTTAAATGATCGATCAAGTGCGACACTTGATCGATCATTCAAATTTGACAATTATTCTGCAATTTTATTTTTGATGACTTATTCATATTAATTTTTAGTTATGATTTCGACTGCTTTTTTAAAGATTGGTACAGCTGAAGTATTTGTTCACACACGCAGAAACACACAAGCACAGACATATATACACACACGCACAGTACGCGTATATACACACAGACGCGCAGTCACAAAATACACACGTGCGTGCGTGTGTGTGTGTGTTTTATGTTTGTGTGTGCATGTGTGTCTATCCGTCAGTCTGTGTGTACATGTGTGTGCTTGCAAATGTGTACGTGGTATGTGTGTGTATGTACATGCTGTGTACATATACGTTCGTGTGTTTGTTTGTGTGTATGTGTATGTGTGTGTGTGTGTGTGTGTGTGTGTGTGTGTGTGCGTGTGTGTGTATGTGTGTGCGTGCGTGTGTGGAGTCAATCCGGTGGTGTGCATACGTGCATATATGTGTGTGCGGGGTATGTGTATGTGCGTGTGTGTATGTGTGTGTCATTCTGTCCGTTCGTACATGCACACATGTGTTTGTGTTTGCAAGTGTGGATGTAGTGTGCGCATTTGTGTATGTGTGTATGGGCCACGCCTGCGTGCAAGTGCGTTCGTATGTAGGTGTATGTGTGCACGCGTGCGTGCACGTTCGGTTTTCTAAGTTGTATTAAGTCTGAAAATGACAGAAAAACCAACTGCTGATTTCAGGCCAGAGGAGAAACCTACCAGTTCAGCAACAAACATTCTCACAGTATGGCTGTCACCTGTAAGCAATGATGTCACATGGAAGTGGACTTCAGCAGAGTTAAAGGTCGGAAATGACGTCTACACACACCAAGAACGACATAACGTGGGTATATCAGGAAGAAATTGGCGTCCTCTTTTCTGACGAACTATCGGAATGGCTCAGCAGAAGAAAACGTCGAGGAACCAAAATGACGTGAGTTCCATGTGTTTCCCACTGAAGTCGCTGTTTTTGTGCGACTGGGTGTGATAGTATACCTGACCGATTTGTTTTATGGTTGTTATTATAGCACAACCGTTAAGTGTGAAATATGATATCGTCCGAAGACTTAATTGTTCGAAGCGAGGAGATACCTATGTGTCATAGAACTTTCTTTACGATGAAAATACGGATTGACATTTTTTTTCTAAATATGCTGCTTTTTTTTTTTTTTTTTTTTTTTGAATTTGATTAGTTTGTCGGTTGGTTGGGTGAGTGGGTGAATTTCAGCTGTTGTGTTTGTTATTTACTTGATTTGGTTGGTTGTTTTGGTTCCTTTATTGGTTTGTTGGGTGGTTGGATGGTCGTTGGATGGACCACAACGCCTCCTGGTGCAGGCTATCATCTCCTGAGATGTAAAGAGGCCGACGAGGATGGTCGTTTCTTTGTTTGCTTATGAGTGAGGACCTAGCGGAAAGCTGGAGGGAAAGAGAGCACCAAAAAGACCCAGGAAGAAAAATATTGGACTGACCTGCAGAGTGGCTGAGGACTGGGAGGGTGGGAGATGTACTTGCCGCGACAAGGACAGATCAATATGGAGGGCCATGATCGTCAACGCCATGCGGCAGGGCACATGATGATGACGATGTTGAGCTCGGATATAAAAAGTGTGGTGGCTATCAAACTTTACCTGAAAAGAGTATGAAAGGTAGAACTTTTTTGAAGACTCATCTGTTCATGGTGGGTACGGAATATAGAAAATACATTTTAAAGTTGTTGTTTTTGTTGTATAATTATCACATTAAGCACTCATTTTTTTGGTATGCTTACATATAGATGTATTTTGTTTCAATCGCACTGTGCAAACACTATGTCGATGCATAGCCTGCTTACTCTATCTTCGGGGACATGCATTCTGGGTGTTTTCATGTTTCCAATAAGCCACCGGGACACTAGCATGCCATACACCGGAATCTTTAACGTGTGGTTTTGACGTTCTGCGTGCTTATACACACATGGAGGATAGTTAAGCACTATCAGGTCTGCGCACATGTTGACGGAAAAATCTGTACACTTTACACATCAGGCGGGTGGTTTCTTTCTTCCTTTTCACGGAAAATGTTTGCACAAGAAAACTATTCTGAAACTCATTTTAAAGAAGTGACTTCAGATCAATCTTTGTTGGCTAAAATTTCAGAATCATTGGTTCACAATCCTGTTAACGCACTAATTTAAGTTTATGAAGTTTGTACTTTAGCGTTACATTTTCCCTTCACATTGTTGATGTTAATTGCTAATGTTAAGTTCTTGTTCCATTTTTCTATTCTCCCACCTACTTATGTCTCTTATCTGTCTCCCCTCTGCCCCCAATCCAACCCGCCCAGCTCTCAACCTCCATATTTTCCTCCGTCTAATATTCACCGTAGTGAAAAGACGTTAAATCAAGGAACGAACAAAGGAAGCGGATGGTACAAGGCAGGATCGAACCCAGATCTTCTGATTTGAAGCCTTACGTTTACCCACTTGACTACCGCTCCCGTCTCTTTTCAAATGTGACAATCATGACAATGTAATAATGTGAATTGGGGAACCTAAACCTTAATGCTATCAATTTACATCAAGAACTGGAGTCGGTAATGCGCTCAAAAGACTGAGCTGAAGGTGGATCACAATGTGAATCGAGGAATTTACTCGAAATATTTGTTTGAGGTGAAATGAGAAATTGGAAAGATATTCTCGAGCCAAAATATAGTTAATTATTATTATATGATTATAACCAAAACTGAAGATAGTTTTTTTTTGAAAAAGCGATTCCCTAACGATATGGAATAGGGAACAGTAGGGAGTTATGTTCTTAAGAATGGTTTGCAGAAAGCCAGAATGGGAACTAGGAATTGTATTTCTCCAGCTTATTTGTTTATCGTGGAAATGTTACTATATGTCTATCTAGGGCTTATTTGAATATGAGTTGCGACAGGGTGTTTTTAGTTATGTTTTTATGTTATTCGTTTGTTTATTATTTATTTATTTTTTATCTATTTATTTATTTATTTATTTATTTATTTATTTATTTATTTATTTATTTTATTTATTTATATTACTTATTTATTTATTATTATTCATTTATTATTTATTATAATTTATTATTTGTTTATTTATTCATTTATCCATTTATTTATTTATTCATTCATTTATTTATTTGTATATTTACTTGTATATTTGTTTATTTATTTATCCATTCATTCATTCATTTATTTCTTTATTGACTTATCATTTTATCTGTTCATTTATTCATTTACTCATTTATTTCTTTATCTGTTCATTAATTAAATAATTTGTTTATTATTTATTTACCTATTATTTATTATTTTTTATTTATTTATTTATTTATTTATTTATTTATTTGTTTATTTTCAGTAACAAAATGATACAAGGATCGACACAAAACCTTGTCCGCGCCTAGGGTTTATATGCAGGCGTACGGTTCATGCCATAAATCATTTTGAATGCTATCCATTACATGGCATTGTAGCGTACAAAAAATATTCCGAGAGCAGAGATGCTATCTTGAAACTGGCAAAACTAAAAAAAAAAAGAAAGAAAGAAATAATCCACATGAAGGCAATGCACATTTCAGCATGATTCTGTTCTTGCAGTCGTTTATTGTCATGTGATTTATACATCGACCCAAAAGCACATCACTCCCTGTCAAAGATAATAAACAGCACAACATTATTTTTGTTACATATGTTTCGAGAATGATACATGATCATGGCGTTTTTTATGCCTTTAACAAGCATTATATCAACAGGTTTATACATCTACAATTAATCTGTTTTGTTATGTTCAACCTGGGAGTGAGAAGTTTGAGACAACTCTGGTAAAACAACTATTACGGAAGCAACATTATACACACAAAACCACATGAAAACAGTTTTACATAAATGTGCTTTCAGGTCTATAAGTTCAACATAAATACAGGTAATGATATGGCAATTTTTTGTGTGTTTGAGAATTACGTGATTCAGATTTATTCTCATCACAGCTTAAAAGGTGTACATTGGGCTTGATGACAATAGAAGAGAACGATTACTGTGTGTTGAATTAAATGGAAATGACACAATTGTCTATGCAATGCTAGCATTTCGCCATCAAAATGTTTCTTTGAATGACTTGTATGTTGTATTAAATGGAAATGACATTGTCTATGCAATGCATAACTTTTAGCCATCAAAATGTTTCTTTGAACGTATATGTCCGATCATAGCTCGTTGAGATTAAAACAAATGAGTGACAACAGGATAACAAACGAGCTTGTATGGATGAATGTATACCAGATGTGTTTAGGAACTACATCACAATGGGGAAATCTACTCTGTCTATATATTCTGTTACATTTAAGCAAGTTTATATCTAGGAAAAAAAATGTTGATATGGATTACCCATGCTTAGTTATGCTACCATGAATTTGCTGTTTTCCTTGTTAGTTCCATTCTATACTATCATGTGCACTAATATATTTGAATGATTATCGTGTAGATGTGTAATGTTTTACAAAATAAATTAAATAACTTTCAAACAGATATTTTCATGCACGACGATTGATACATCGAATCAAACGTTTTCAATGAATATTTTATATATGAAACAGTCAGTTTGAAATGCAGTTTACTTCATATTTTCAGTTATTATTCATTAGTAACACCTTTTTCAATATTGCACACATTTCTAATACACCTTGAAAAAATAAGTTATGGAATGTATTTTTCATATCTGCATTAATTTCACAAAAACAGAACTAAAATATAGTGTTATGGTTCTGGTTTGAAATGTCTGTCGTGTTCTAATAATATAATTTTTTGCATTCAATTGCCATAAACATCACTGACTGCTGTTTGAAAGCGTTTCCGGAATAATTGTACACTTGTGTACTTGAAAACAAGTTGACATTAGCTGTCTTGTTTATTGCTATGAAATGAACGGTTATCATAAGTCTGTACACCTATGTGCATCAAGGTGATATTTGTTGGTAACATTTCTTGAATTATTCTGATTTTTGGCTATCTAACATTGCTGGTAACATTTGTTGAATTATTCTGATTTTTGACTGTCTAATTTCTCTTATCTTTCGTTCTTTTCTTGATATGAATGCCATTCTATTTTTCCATTAAAACAATTTTGACTTCTGCGTGTTGCAACATTTCTGTTTGAATTCATCCTACAATACATCTGTACTCCATTTTTACTAGCTTAAAGAAAAAATTCTATCGATTTACAGAAACGTCGTTTTAGAAACATATACCGCTTTACTTGTTCATGATTTGATAGCTTATAACACTCTGGTGTAGGCTACAAATTTTGCGCTGAAGTCTTGGTTAAAAAACAAAAAAGAGAAAGAAAAAGTAAACAATATGTGACCTCCCACCACGAAATCAGTCTTAACTCGCAGTCAGTCGAACAGCACTCGGAGCTGAAAAGGTGACTCAGAGTCTATATGGTTTTTTTTAAAAACTTTTATTCAAAATTGATTTCTGTAGACTATAATCTATCCCCCACAGAAATTTTTTTCTTGAAAAAATATTATTAATCAATTGAAAATGGCATTTTAATGCACTGATCGCAGCAGAAAGAACGCAATTTCCTACCAGAAGTACCTATTTTTGTCTCTTATTATAAACCGTAACCTGTGCAGTACCCGCACATGTAATATACTGACGGAAAGCTCTTTGGTGCACATTTTTTTGGAGTACAAACTTTATTCAAGTACCAAAATAATCAGCAGAATGTACACTTTCCAGTGAAATGTATATCTCGAAATGCCCAAACTGCTAGTTAAGATTGATTTCGTGGTGGGAGGTCACATATGTTAGTGAAAGCAAGACAGAAAGTGAAAGAGAAAGTAAGTGCAGAGAGAAGGGGAAAGGGAAAAGAAACAGATAATGATATGTGGGAACAGTGTGTTGGGTGTGTGTGTTTGTGTGTGTGTGTGTGTGTGTGTGTGTGTGTGTGTGTGTGTGTGTGTGTGTGTGTGTGTGTGTTTTGTGGTGTTTCGCTCAAGTCATCGTTATTGGAACCTACGGTATCCGCCTTTTATAATGTATGGACTTCGTGAACAATTTTTTTCTTACTTATTAGGATCATAGAAATATTCGGCAAATTATCAGTTCAAAACAGCACAGTTTCTTTATTTGTGAATAGCGTCGAAACAAAACTGGACAATGCAGTATACGTGCAAGGACCCAAAGGGAGAGAACACTGCATCTTGTCAATGTTCTTCTATACCCTACTTGCTTCCCTTGGTACATTGAACGTTCTGATTGATTTGGTGTAAAAATTAATCGGACATTCTTTTTATATATAGTTTCTTCTAATCTTCTATGCGTACGTGTGAGCGCGTGCAGAGTGTGTGTGTGTGCGTGTGTGTGTGTGTGCGTGTGTGTGTGTGCGTGTGTGTGCGCGCGCGCGCGCGTGCATCGTGCGCATGTGTGTGTGTGTGTACGCACGCGCGTGTGGTGGGGTGTGTGTGTGTGTGTGTGTGTGTGTGTGTGTGTGTGTGTGTGTGTGTGTGCGTGCGTAAGCGCAAATCGTGCAAGCTTAATCCGGTGTGTGTATGTGTGTGTGTGGTGTGTGTGTGTGTGTGTGTGTATGTGTGTGTGTGTGTGTATGTGTGTGTGTGTGTGTGTGTGTGTGTGTGTGTGTGTGTGTGCACGCGCGCTTGCACACGTACACGCACGAAAGCGTATGCATACTTAAATAGGTTACTATAAAGGTACCGCGCAGGTTCACACACACACACACACACACACACGCACACACACACACACACACACACATACACACACACACACACACACACACACACACACACACACACACACACACACACACATTTTCCCACTATCTAAATAATTCAAGAGACATTCGTCGTGCTCGGGCAAGTTCATAAGTGTTCCTCCCAGACAAATGACTGATAACAGTGCTCACGCCTTCTGTTTCTCACAACACTTTATTCCTACTGTCATTTTTTTAGTAAGTTCTCAAAAACTGACAAAATGCAGGAAACAGCACACCACACAGTGGACAACATAATGGATTTAATACTTTTATAAAGAAACATGGTCAAAGCTGATAAGCTAAAACTGCTGAGATGATAAGAAAAAAAAAAACACACCACATATATTGAATACTGAATCTCAACATGGAAGATTACAAAAATGATCGTCAAACCATCTTGAAAATCTCTTTTCATATACAACATTTATCACAGAAAATCCGGATTGTTTACTTTTCGCAGAAACCTCTCTCTCTCTCTCTCTCTCTCTCTCTCTCTCTCTCTCTCTCTCTCTCTCTCTCTGTCTGTCTGTCTGTGTCTCTCTCCCCTCCCCCCCCCCCCCACACACACACTCACACCTGACATTTATGAAATTTTTTTTTCGTGAAATGAATAAATAAATAGATAAATAAAAAGCATACTCAAAGAGCAGGATGTAAAATTGCAGAAGTCATGTCATATGCGCTGAATGATTTATCTCAGACCAGAAGGTTAAACGGATATACATATATCACAAGATTAGGGCGAGAGGAATATACCAAGAGAAACAGGCTAAGAGGAACAGGCTGAAAAGAAAAAGGCCAGAGGACAGGCCAAAAAAATAAATGGGCCCATGAGGAACATGCCAAAAAAACAGCCTAAGAGTACAGGGCTACAGAATTGGAACAGGACAGCCAAACAGGCAATATGGCAAAGACGGCAGGCTAAAAATAATAGATCAAAAAAGGACAGGCCAAAGAGAAACAGGCCTAAGAGGACAAGCCAACAAGGCCAAAGAGCAATGCCAAGAAATATAGATTCAAGAAGACAGCCAAAGAATAGAAAGAGACAGAACCAAAGAGAAGACAGGTGCCAAGAAAAGAAGAGTAGACCAGAAAGCAAGAGGCCAAAAAGAAGAAAAATAGACCAAGAAAGACAGACCAAAGAAGAATAGACCCAAGAAAGACAGACCAAAGAAGAATAGTCCAAAGAAAGACAGGCCAAAAAAGAAAAGACAGCCAAAGAATAGACCAAGAAAGACAGCCAAAAAAGAATACAGACGCCAAAGAAGAAAGGAACAGGCCAAAAAAGAATAGACCCAAGAAAGACAGGCCAAAGAAGAATAGACCCAAGAAAGACAGCCAAAGAAGAATAGACCCAAGAAAGACAGACCAAAAAGAATAGACCCAAGAAAGACAGGCCAAAGAAGAATAGACCCAAGAAAGACAGGCCAAAAAGAATAGACCCAAGAAAGACAGCCAAAAAAGAATAGACCAAGAAAGACAGCCAAAAAAGAATAGGTCCAAGAAAGACAGGCCAAAAAGAATAGACCCAAGAAAGACAGGCCAAAAAAAGAATAGGTACCAAGAAGACAGGCCAAAAAAGAATAGACCCAAGAAAGACAGGCCAAAAAAGAAATAGACCCAAGAAGACAGCCAAAAAAGAATAGACCCAAGAAAGACAGG
Source organism: Monoplex corrugatus (assembly GCA_030674185.1). Classification (NCBI taxonomy): domain Eukaryota; kingdom Metazoa; phylum Mollusca; class Gastropoda; order Littorinimorpha; family Ranellidae; genus Monoplex; species Monoplex corrugatus. The sequence goes on from CM060309.1 coordinate 56,417,210, forward strand.
CCAAAAAAGAATAGACCCAAGAAGACAGGCCAAAAAGAATAGGTCCAAGAAAGACAGACCAAAGAAGGAAATAGACCCAAGAAAGACAGACCAAAGAAGAATAGACCCAAGAAAGACAGACCAAAGAAGAATAGACCCAAGAAAGACAGACCAAAAAAGAATAGGTCCAAGAAAGACAGGCCAAAGAGAATAGACCCAAGAAAGACAGACCAAAAGGAATAGGTCCAAGAAAGACAGACCAAAAAGGAATAGGTCCAAGAAAGACAGGCCAAAAAAGAATAGACCCAAGGAAGACAGACCAAAGAAGAATAGACCCAAGAAAGACAGGCCAAAAAGGAATAGGTCCAAGAAAGACAGGCCAAAGAAGAATAGGTCCAAGAAAGACAGGCCAAAGAAGAATAGACCCAAGAAAGACAGACCAAAGAAGAATAGACCCAAGAAAGACAGACCAAAGAAGAATAGACCCAAGAAAGACAGACCAAAGAAGAATAGACCCAAGAAAGACAGGCCAAAGAAGAATAGACCCAAGAAAGACAGGCCAAAGAAGAATAGACCCAAGAAAGACAGGCCAAAGAAGAATAGACCATGAGAAAAGGGTCAAATAGAAATAGGTCCAAGAGGGACAGGCCAAAGACCAATAGGCCCAACAGAGAAGGGTCACAAATAATTAGGCCCAAGAGAGAAGGGTCACAAATAATAGGCCCAAGAGAGAACGGCCAAAAAGAAATTGGTCCAAGACAGAAGGTCACAAATAAATAGGCCCAGGAGGGAAGGGTCACAAATAGATATGCCCAAGAGAGAATGGCCACATCACAGGGATACATGTTAAAGAGAGACTGACCATAGAGAAATAGGCTCAGGAGGGACAGGCCGGAGGGACCAGGAGGGCCAGGTCACAAAGAAATAGGCTTAAGAGAGACTGACAACCAAATAGGCCCAGGAGGGACAAGCCAAAGGGAAGAGAAGTATAGAGAAGTAAGTTCAAGAGAGACAGGCGAAAAGAGACCAAGAGGACAGATCACAGGGATACATGTTAAAGAGAGACTGACCATAGAGAAATAGGCTCAGGAGGGACAGGCCGGAGGGACCAAGAGGGCCAAACCACAGAGAAATAGGCTACAGAGAGACTGACCATAGAGAAATAGGTTCAGAGGGACAGGTCAGAAGAGACGGAGAGGGACAGGCCAGAGAAAAATAGGCCGAAGAGAGATTGACCATAGCAAACTAGGCTGAGGAGGGACAGACCAGAGGGACCAAGAGGGCCAGGCCACAGAGAAATAGGCTAAAAAGAGACTGACCATAGAGAAATAGGTCAGGAGGACAGGCCGGAGGGACCAGGAGGCCAGGCCACAAAGAAATAGGCTTAAGAGAAACTGACAACCAAATAGCTCAGGAGGGACAAGCCAAAGGACCAAGAGGGACAGGCTACAGAAAAAACAGACTAAAGAGAGACTGACCGTAGCGAAATAAGTTCAGGAGGGACAGGCCAAAAAAGACCAAGAGGACAGGCCACAAAGAAATAGGTTAAAGAGAGATTGACAGATTGACCATAGCCAAATAAGTTCAGGAGTGACAGGGCAAAAGAAACCAACAGGGACACGCCACAGGGAAACAGACTAAAGAGAGACTGACCATAGCGAAATAGGCTCAGGAGGGACAGGCCAAAGATACCAAGAAGGACAGGCCACAATAAACTAGGTCCAAGAAGGACGAGCCACAGAGAAATAGAGGCAAGAAAGACACGCTATGAGAAAAAGCACAAGAGAAAAGGTTAAAAAGAAGGAGGCCCAAGACGGACAGGCCAAAGGAAAACTTTGTTTTGTAAACTTATTGCAAGCCGAGTCAGGTGCAATAGTCAAGTGGGTACACGTCGATCTTCTAATCAAAGTTCCTGGGTTCAATCCGCCTAGACACCTCTGCCTGGTGAGTAAAGAGTGGATATTTCTCCGATATGCCAAGTCATCATGTGTGCAGACCTGCCAGTGCGGAAATCCCTTTCATGTGTACACGAATCCGGTAAAAAACAGAAAAGAAAGAACAGTAAAGAAAGAAAGAAACAAAAAACAATCCTGAGCTAGCAGCACACACAAACAGCGCTGCAGCAAGACAAAAACAGGAGGTGCACCTTGTGGGATTGTATTATGTTGATGGGTATTATGTGTGTTATACCCAATTATGAGCGTTCTGAACGTTGAGAGGATTCGGGCATTAGGGATGAGGTGATTTTGCAAGAATCTTGCATCTCATACAAAGACCACATTACCAACTTACAGGTCCAGACCAGAGTAAGGCAAGCCACTGGTCCATAGAAGACCTGTTATCCACAATGAAAAGACGGAAAATGAGATGGTATGGTCATGTATCAAGATCAACAGGACTTGCCAAAAACCATTCCACAAGGAACAGTGCAAGGAGGCAGAAGGAGATGAGGACAGAGAAAGAGATGGGAGGACAACATCAGTGAATGGACTGGCCTCACACTCAGCAAGTGCCTCAGAGCGTCTGAGAACTGGGAGAACTAGAGGAAGCTGGTTGCGAAGTCTTCTGTGATGCCCCAACGGTATTCAAGACTCCGGGATAGGGTAGGGTGAAGATGAAGGTGAATTATGTGTGTTATGTTGACTGTACCAGAGCTGTGTCCTTTCCACCTTACTTTACCAGGAGATGACAGACAGCGAGCTTACCAAACTATCAACCTTCTACACAAAGAACTGAAGTTCACACACATCTTATGGCCCAGCGCCATCTCTGACCAGCAAATAATCGCCCGATGTAATCAAGGCAATACGGGCACTGTCATCATGAAAATACGACCAAGACCAATTTGGTACAGTAGTCCAAAGACAGCAAAATAATATCACCTGGACTGCCCTTCACTGGACATCAGAAGACGCGAGTGAGGAAGACTTAGAAGAATTTGCGATGAATAATGAAAAGTTGGAACACACCCGGTGTACACCATAGTAAGTATGCAAATATGTCTATAGCTCTGGTGAGATGTGAGACAAGAAGTCCTTAGGACCCGCTGAACATTAAATGAACGTGCCGAGAAACTTGCAGGTAAAGTCTGTACGACAAATAATCAACGTTGTGGAAGATCTGAAGTCCCCTTACACCTGCGCGAACAAAAAACTTGGGTCGCCATTATCACGGATTGCTTTATTAGAACATGAATACCAAATTGGAGGAAATTATCAAAAATCCAAAAAAACAAACAAACAAACAAAAAAACAAGAACCATCATCAATCAAGCATCGATACTGTCTCAGATAATATATCATACATTATAGACTCTTGAGTGTGGAATAGAAAGTTTCTGGGCATTTCATGAATTAGAAATCAAGTAAATTTAAAGAAACGAACAAATACAAACAGAAGGAAAGTGGAGAAAGATTCAGCGGGCAGACTGTTAGTGAAAAATGAGATAGAGATTGTGAACGTGCGTACATGCGTGCGTGCGTGCGTGTGTGTGTGTGTGTGCTGGTGGTGGTGGTGCGTGCGTGCGTGCGTGGTGTGTGTGTGTTTGTTTTTATGGCTCAAGGGTGAGACAAAGACTAGGGGATCAACATATAGGATGATGAATTGTGTTACAAAGGCGAAAGGGGCTGTGTGTTGGGTTGAGTGTAAGTGAAGGTTATTTGACATGAATCTTGGGATGTTGTATAATGCACTCATGCTGACGTTTTAAGGACATAGCAAATGACGTAATGCATGTCACTACACAAATAATCAAAGTGCATGTAACTACACAAATAATCAAAGTTGTTTCAGTGACAGTGATACACAAGACAGACACACAACACATACGCCAGGCAAGACCTCGAGAATTTGCCAGCGCATGGGACTTACTGTACAGGTTTACAGGCTTATGCCACGACAATTCTGGATCTTATCCATCATGTCGTTTGTGACCGTCAGTGCATATGGGATTCATTTCAAGCACACAGACACCATACTGAGAAATTGAAACAATAATTTTCTCCTAATTTTTGTATTTGGTGTTTGTTCGTTTGTGATCTTACGTCTACGCTGAACAAAGGCCAGTTGGCCGAAAATTTGCACTTGTCTTGTCTGGTTGTATTAAAATACTCGTTCTGATTCTATTTTCGTTTTTTTCTGGCTCCTGAAACTATAATAGCTGAACATTTGACTCTCGTTTGATCAGTCAGAGTCACAAAGAGGGAGCTCTTTAGACCTGGTGTCCTTAATTCTGGTTTCTGTAGTCTTGGCGTCGTAAGACTTCTGCTTTCGGCTGCAGCAACGGAGGCAAGTCTCCTTCCAGTAAGCTCTGACGACTGGGTTTCTGGCGGTGAAGACGAGGAAGATCAGGAACCCTTGCAGACTCGTGGTGATGCTGAACAGGTACTGGAACACTACGCGAGCGTCTTCCACGGCGAAAAAGGCAAGCACCCAGCTTAAACCTGAGGTTGAAAAAAAATACCAGTACGAAATATAGACTAGGTAAAACATAGTCTAGGTAGGGCTCAGGACCTGGCGAGCTCATGGGTTTATGTGCAGGCTTAATTAAGGCTTGTGCCATGGTCACCATTCACGTGGCACCTGTGATGTTAGTGCATACAGAATTCGTTCCGAGCGCGGAGACGTAATCTAGAGAAACAAAAAAACTGAAAAAACATAAAACGTTTGTTGGTGGATGTTGGTGTTGGTTGTGATGGTGGTGGTAGTGGTGATGGTGATGATGATGATCGTGACGGTGTTGTTTACGCTAGGCTAGGCTGACACCACCAGAATGATGGGAACGTTAAAACGGGCAGCCAACAAGCCAGGGTTTGATGCTGAGGGCTGGGATGAACCAGAGATATCAGATCTTTGAGTCCGTGACCCACCAAAAGAAAAAACAAACGAGCCAACGTAGATCTTACTTCTTCTGACAAAAAGAAGAATACACACAAATACAAACCAACCATCCTACCAATCAACTGATCAAGAACTATCAAACTTAACCAACCAAACAATCCGAATCAATCAACTAATTAACCAACCAGTAAACAACCAAACCACTCAGTCAGTCAACCTAAAAAGTAAAAAAACAATCTACCAAGCAACTATCAAACTACTACAAATTATTAAACGTAATCAACCAAACCATCCAAGCACTTAACCAACCAGCCAACCAACCAAACAACTAATCATCAATACTGTTCCAATCAAACCAACCTACCAACAACCAACCAACCAACCACACCGCGCCAATCAAACCAACCAACCAACCAACTAACCAACCACACCGTAATAAGGAAACCAAGCAACCATACTGTACCAGTCAAATCAACCAATTAACCAACCAAAACGTACCAGGAAACCAACCAACCAACTAACCAATCAACCAACTAGCCAACCAAACACACTGTACAATCAACCAACCAACCAGCCAACCAAACAACCAACCATACGTATAATCGAACCATCCAACCAACCAACTATACTGTATCAATCAACCAACCACCAACCACACTGTACTAATCAAATCACCCAACCAACCAACCAACCAACAACCAACCAACCAACCACATCGAGCCACCAACCACACTGTACTAATCAAACCAACCAACCAACCAACCACAACCAACCAACCAACCACATCGAACCAACCAACCAACACACCAAACCAACATCTACCACCAAATCGAACCAGGATAACGCAATCTACACGTATTCTCACCAAGGACGATGAAGCAAGCTACAGAAACTCGTACGCTCATATCCTTATGTCCGCTGCTACCGCTGACGTTGCTGCCTCTGGTGTGGTGAAACTTCTGACGACGGCAGATGCTGACGACGACCATCACGTAGACGACGATGTTGACGAAGACAATGAGGGCCACAGGCGCCAGAAAGGCGTAATAGAAAGGAGTGACAGCCATCCAGCAACTGCAGAAAGGATTCAGGGTTCAAGTGCCTCTGCTTTTTCTTATGTGTGTGTGTAAGTGTGTGTTGCGTGCGTGTGTGTGTGTGTGTGTGTGTGTGTGTGTGTGTGTGTGTGCGCGCACGCGCGTGGTGTGTGTGTGTGTGTGTGTGTGATATACATATATACATATATATTATGTATGTATATGTATATATGTGTGTGTATGTCTCTGTGTGTGTGTGTTCGTGTGTGTGTGTGTGTGTGTGTGTGTGTGTGTGTGTGTGTGTGTGTGTGTGTGTGTGTGTGTGTGTGTGTGTGTGCGTGCACACCTCACCTAATACTGCCTTATGTGTTTATGTGTGTGCATGTGTTGTGTGCTTTGTGTACGTTGTGTAGGTGTGTTCTGTGTTTTGTGTACATGCGTATATGTGCGCGCGTGTGTGAGTGTATGTATGTGTGGGTGTATTTACGTGCGTGCTTATTTGCATGTTGTGTAACATTGCTGCCTTGTGTGTGTGTGTGTGTGTGTGTGTGTGTGTGTGTGTGTGTGTGTGTGTGTGGGTATTTTGTGAAACTTATTTCTTTCAGTGCAATCTATTCTTTTTCTAAATTCATTTCTTCAAGTGTGTATCCAATCCCTTTGGGAGCATACTTATAAAGGGACTAAACGAATTTGGTGTTGACTGCTCGTTTTCATATCAAAAACTAAAGAGAAAATACTATACTCACATTAAAATTAACACAAAAATGATAACAATGATAACACCAGCTACCTCTGACCTTAGGGCTGTGTGCTAGGAAAGGGGAAAACTAAAGTGTGTTTTACAGGACCCACAACGTGTAGACTGAATTTAATGGAAATGAAAAGGAGAGCTATTTGCTACACATGATGGAAGAAGCTCAACAAAAGAAAATTAATCCGTTAAATATACAGCGGCAGTTTAGGAAATTCATCCCGTTCTGAACACATGTAGTTCTAGACGCGCGCGCGCGCCACACACACACACACACACACATACACACGGACGCACGCACACACACACACACACACACACACACACACACACACATACGCAAAGACATAAACATATATAGACGCATGCACACACAGATATACTCGCACACAAACACATGCATGCATGCATGAACACAGACACATAAATAGACATACATACGCATACGTACACGCGAACACACACACCACACACACACGCGCACGTGCGCGTGTGAACATAGGTACACACTTTACACACTAACACACATACACATTTCAATTATATCTCTGTATACATACACATACAGATGCACGCGCACACGTATACACACACACACACACACACAACACACACACACACGCACGCACGACGCAACACACACAAAACACACACATACACACACACCACGCACACAAACACACAACACAACACACACACACACACCAACAAACATACAACACAACACACACCACACGAAAGAAAGCAATAATATTTTTAAATTTTCAAATTAAACCCCCGTACATTTTCCAAATTCCCAACCGGCCCCCCAACAAGGGATCAAAGGGAAGCCTGTGATAAAAACAAAAAAGCAATTTGGGGTAATTTTTTAACAAAACAACAAAACAAACAAAAAAAGAAAATGACGTAAAAGGAACATCAACATATATAAGTGCCTTTCCACATGGCTGGCAACATGGCCTTGCTGTTTCTAACCTTTTGCAAACATCTTCCACCCCCTCTGTCTTAACCACCTGCAAGTCCCCCTAAAATTTTTCCCGGGTTACCTGGTACCCTTTCCCTCCCCCTTTCCCTTTTTTAAACCAAAGGGGGTAAATTCCCCTTTTCCCCAAAAGGGCCCCTAGATGGTGCCTTCCTTTTTTTAATCCCCTAAAGAAGATATTCTTTTTAGCACCCTCAAAAACTTCCTTTCTTTTTTTTGCCCAAAACTCTAAAAATTTTTCAAAAAAACCCCACGGGGGGCCCCCCAACTTGTTTTGGGTTTTTTGTTGACTGTCCACCCCCCCCCCAAAAACCAAACCCATCCAAAACATTTAAGAACTCCCCTTTGTTAATTTTAAAATTTTGGGATGAAACTTGATTTTTTCCCGAAAATTTTAAAAAGGTTTGGGGCCCAGGACGCACCATGTTCATTGCCGTCTTAAAAGAAATGAATTTGTTAATAAATTTTTTTAAACAACCCAAAAAGAATTTAAAAGGGGACACTGGAAAAGAGATGGTAAACAATTGGGAAGCAACTTTTTCCCGAATGGAAAGGTTTTTGGGGGGATCCCCGCCTGGGGCCATCACCCTGGTGTGGAAAGGGTTGGATTTTTTTTTTCTAAAATCCAAGGGCCGTTTAACCCTTGGGTAAAACCCCTTTGTGTGTTCACGCCAAAAAATTTCTTTTCATGTTTAAAAAAATTTTCCCCGTAAAATGCCCGATGGTGGCCCCCTTTTCTAACCCTTTGGGGTACCGGAACGTGTTGGGCCCCACAGATGTCCTTTTTTCCCCAAATTGCCCCCCAACTCTGACTTTTCTTTAAACCACCTTCCCTAAAATTTTTGCCCTGAAATTTGGTTGTTGGCTCCCAAGGGGATCATCCCCTTTTTTCTTTCCTTTCCTTTAAACCTTTGGAGGAAATTTCAAGCGTTTCCCTTTTTGGGTTTCCTGTCCCAAAATAAATTTGGTTTTTCCATTGTAGATCCCCTTTCGGGGTTCCCCTCCTTAAATGATCTTTTCGCCTATTTCCAAATTTTACCCCAAAAAGTTTCGGGAAAACCAACCGTGCCACCCGTTTTCACCCCTTTATCAAGTTTTGGGGCCCCGACCGTTAACCATCCCAAAAAGTTTTTAAGGGTTTTTTTTTAAGGTGCTGTTAGCTGTGGCCCTTTTTCCCTTAAATTTCTTGAAACCCCAAGTTTTGGCCCCTTCCCAAATTTTCCCTCTTTAAAAACTTTTGAGCATGTTTCCCTCGGGGTCTTGCAACCAAAATCTAAAGCCCTTTACATTTTCTAGAGGGATTGGGTTTGAAACAGTCCGTTTTTTAAATTTCCTGCAACATAATTTAAACCCGCCCTTAATTTAACCACCCACCCTTTCCAAACCCGGCAAACCCTTACAGGACCCTCCTAAAAACCTGAATGTTTTTTGCCCTAATCCCCTTTTCACCGGGACGTAAATTAACCCCGTTTCCAAAACCAATATTTACTTTACCCTTTTTTTAATTTCTTCTTCATATATTTCATGTTATGCTGGGGAAATTGGGCTGGGCAACCTTTCCCTTTCCCCTTTTTTGTGTGTTTAAAAAATTTTATTTTTTTATTTTTCCCTCGATTGTTGTTTTTTATAGATATAAGAAAAAAGGGGAAAAAGTTTTTGGGAAAACCCCTTTTTGGGTCATGAATGGAAAAGCCTTTGGGGGAAACCGCAAAAAAGGCCTTTTTCTGTATTTAATAAAACGAAAAGAACATTCTTGGGTTTTTTTAATCTTTTCTATAATATTGGATAAAAAATATTAATTTTTCCCCCCGTTTTTTTCCCATAGCCTTTCCCCCATCGGATAGTCTTCCTTAATTTTCTTAACCCTTTTTTAAAATTTTTATAAAACAGTATTTTATTTGGGAGAAAGGTTACCAAATTTTTTAAATTTTAGTTTTACAAAATTTTTTACCTTAAATTTCCCAAAACAATTTTTGGAAAATTCCCCGCTGTTCCCCGAAAGTTTTTTTAAACTTCCAGCCCTAAGGGGTTTCTTTGATCCCCCATCCCCGAGGTTTCAACTCAACCCCCAAAAATATTGTCCACCGGGGAAATTTCCATTTTTAAACTTTTTGGAAGCCAACTCGCTGAGCAAAGGGGTTCAAGTTCCGTTTCCCCGGGGTTAATTCCAAATTTCCTTTTTTTGGGGTAGGCTTGCAAAAATGATGTGCCTTTTTTTCCACCCAAACCAAAAACACATCGGGTTTATCAAAGTGGAAACCCCCTTGTTTTTATCATTGGTTTGGTTTGAAATTTTTTTTTTTTTTTTAATATTTTTTTCCTCAAATTTGTTTTTTTGGCATTGGTTTTTTGATTTTTTGGGACCAAAAAGTTTTCCCCTTTTCTACTTTACTTTTTTTTCCCTTTTTTAAACTGATATTTTTCCCCCCCTCCCCGCTTTTTAGCTTGAATTTTTTTTTCCCCCCCCTACCTTAATAGGGGCTTTGCTTTTCCTTTTTTTTCTTTCCTATTTTTTTCAAGGTTTTTGGGCCCTGTGTTTTTTTTTTTCCCGTCCAGAATTTCATAGTTTAAATATTTTTTTAAAAAAAGAAATTTTAAAAACGATTTTTTAACTATACTAATTCTAAAGCCCCTCAGGGTTTTTTTTCGGGGGTCTAGGCACAAAAAAACCCGGGAGAAAAATTTCGTTGAAGATGGAGGTTTTCCTTTTGAACAAAAAAACCAAAAAAAAATGTTCCCTGAAACAAAAATTTTTTAAAGCCCCATACACAACCCCCCCCCCAAAACCCCAAAACAGATACAAAAACGGGGCGCCCCGGGAATGACCCCTCAAAAAATGGAAAATACAAACCAACACTATAAAACCCCTTTAAAAAGCACACAACAAAAAAATATTCAAACACAACATCTAAATTTTACTGCTGTCTGTCAAACCAATCAAACTTATTGTTGCCCGTTTTTTGTGGTGTTGTGTAAAGGGGTAAAGGATAGAAGAAAATGATGCTAAAAAATAAAAAAATGATAAAGATTTATTAAAAAATAAAACAAACCCGGAGTACAAACAACACACCAAAGTGAAATATTAATTAAAATTTAAAAAATTTTTTAATTTTAAACCATGAAAAAAAATGATTTTATATATGTAATAAAAAAAAAGAAAATGTTTGTTTGAACCAAATTTTTTCCTTTTACCAAATTTATTTTTAAACCCCAATAAAAACAGCCGGAAAAGGGTACAGACGGGGGAATACCCCCTTTTTTCCCCTAACACTTCCCCCGCCCGGGGAAAAAAAAGCCGATTGGGAAGAGTGAAAGGTGTTCCCAGGCTTTCAGAAGACTATACTGCGGGCAAATTACAAAATCCCATGAAGGAACCAGATGAATAAAACAAAGGGAAACCCCGGCAGCAAAAAGTGGTTTTTCCCCCAAAAACCCGCCAAAAATTAAGGAACCAACAAAGGCCACGCCAAATTTTTGAACAAGATCCTGGGTTTTTTGAGAACCCTTTTGGGGGTGGGGTTTGGAAAATTTTTGGGAAATTTTTTTGGCAAAAATCCATTATTAAAACACCCCCGTCAACAATTCAAAAAAAACCATAACAAACACCAAAAACGTATAAAAAACACAATACCACCTAATATTTTTTTAAATATTTTTTTCCCCCCAAAAAAGGGGCAAACAAAAAGGGGTACCCAACGGGAAAACCAAATTTTCCCCGAAAAAAAGTTTTTCCCCAACAAATGTTTTGGCCCCAAACTCCTTTCCTTTTAAACCAACCCCAAACAGCCCATACACCCAAAAATTTTTTCTTTTCCCCCCCCCCCCCCAACCCGCGTAACTAACCCTAACCCTAGTGGTCGGCCCCCCAAGGGAACCCCCTTTTGCCCGGGTGCCTTCCCCTTAAACCACCCCACTGTTTTTAAAATTTTTTTTAAAAAAAAAGTTCCCCCTTTTAAAAACATTTCCCTGCATTTTGTTTTTTTTCCGGCTGGGAGTCTTCAAAATTTCCCTTTGGGTTGGGGAAAAAGAACCTGAGGGATGGTTTCCTTTTTTGGGAATTTCCCAAAATTTTTCCAACTTCAAATTTTTTTTGAAGCGATGATCACAAACCCAAAAACCAAAACATAACAATAATTTCAACCAACATCAGAAAATTAAAATTCAAAAACAAACATAAAAAAGGGAAATTTATTGGGAAACCCAAAGTATAAAAAATGGAAGTTTTTGGGAAAAACCCAAATATAAAAAATTTTGGAATCTTTTTCCCCGATTCCAAAATTTTGGAATTATTTGGGCCCCCATTACAAAATGAAGTGATTGGCAAACCAACATCATAAAAAATGGAATTTTTTGGAAACCCAAAACTAAAACCCAACCATGAAAATTGTTTTTTAAAAAACCTTTTAAAAATGAAAAGTGATTTTGGGAAATAAAAATTAAAAAATTTAAATTTGAAGGAAAAACAATAAATTTTGGGAACCCTGGAGTGAAAGGGGAAACCAAAAAATTTTTTAAAAAACCATGGATATTTGGGCAAAAATGAAATGGGAAACCATGGAAATGGAAAACCAAAATAAAACATTGAACCTTTTTTTTATTGGCAAAACCCAAAAAAAAACATGAATCACGGAACCAAAAACTTATGAAAAGGAACAAGAATTTTTTTAGGGCAGGGAAGCGAAGGACAAAACAAAATTTGGAGATGGAATGCTTAAAACAAAACTTTGCACCAAACAGCCCTACCCGTTTGTTGGGTACCGGAAAAAAAGATTGAAAGAACGATCAAACAAAACATTTTGGTTCATAAGCAATTAACACATCGCGCTCTAAATTTCAAACCCCCAAAAAACCCCGTGCAAAATTGGGGAACTTAAAAACACAACCCAAAATTTAAATTTCAAAAGAAAACAATTTAAAACAAAATAAAAAAAATCTGTGAGGAAAAGATGGGGGATGGGTTGGGGGTGCCAAGGAATTTTTAACGGAAAAAAACACACACATCACACAACACAACCACCAAACACAACACAACAAACAACATACACCATTTTAAACAAACCCCAAAAACACACCCAAAAAACCCCAATCGCCCCAACACAACACAAAAATACCAATTAAAAACCCCAAAAAATAAAATCACACCCACAAAAACCCCACACAAACCCCCAAAATTTCCCTCTTTTTACACAACAACCAAAACAAAACCACCAAAAACACACACACACAACAAACCCGGGGCGGGCCCCAAACCCCAAAAACCTTTAAAAAATTTGCCCCAAAAACCAAAACACCAAACCGCCCCCCACCCCCCCCCCCAAATCACACACATACACATGCATTTCTACAAGGCCGAGCCAAAAATTGGGAGGTGGGCAAAACCCCAGGGAAACCCGGCCCCCCTAAACCCCGAAAAAGGAACCCAAAAACCCCCGAAGGATTTCCCTTCTTTTGCTTTTAATTCCCGAAAAGGCCTGGTTTTTCGGTTTCTTGTGAAAAATTCTGTTTAGAAAGTTTTTAAAAAAAAAAAAACGGCGAAAATGCAAAAAACAAAACAATTTTCCAAAAAAAAAAAACAAAAAACGTCAACAATTTAAAAACCAAAAAAAATAAAAGGGAAAATTAAAAATTAAACAAACAAACTTTTGTTTGGAAAAATTTTTTTTTTTTCGAAAAAATATAAGGGGGTTTTTCCATCTTTGTTTTTTTTCAAAAGTTCGGATTTATTTCTTTTTTGTCTTCTTTTAAACACTTCGGGCCCCAAATTGGCCCAAGAACCCCTCTTTTTTTTTTTAAAAAAAATACGTGTAATTTTTTTATATTTCCCGAGGGTTTTGGGTATCAATTTTACCCGGAAATTTTTTTTTCCTGGGCGAATTTATTTTTGTCTGGAAAAAACCTGCAAGGGGAAAGCAGTGATGGAAAATCCAAAAAGAAAAAGGGGCAAAAAATTTTAAAAACATTACATACACTCCAAACTTGTCGATAAAATGAAATAAAAAAACCAAAAGGGGCCACATACGGGTCTTTCAGTCCTTTTTTAACAAACCCTCTTCCCCAAAAAGGCAATTTTGGGAAACATTTAAAGCATCCTTTTTACTTCCCCATTTAAAAAAGGGCATAAAGAAAAACCCCCATCACTCCCTTTTTTTTTCAACAAAATTCCCTTTTGGTGTAACACCCAACAAAAATTTTAGCTTTTACGGGACACAGATTTAAAAACCCAACACTACTTTCAACAAAGACAGCCTACCAAACGTGTTGAGGATTCCGGCAAATTTTTCCCAACCCGGTTTTAAGGGAAAACCCGGAACCGACAAGGGGGGTTCTATCACCCTTTTTCCTACAAAAAAAATAACCCAAAAACCCCCCGTGACAAAAAACGTTTTTGATCCCCTTTAAACAATTTTTGATTTTTTAAAATTTTTCGAGCAATTCTTCGAAACGTATGTAAAATTGAATTGTATCATCTCAGATATTGAACGCTTCGAAAAGAGAAACGGTTGTGCAAAAAAACGCGATTTTTTTAAAATATTTTTATTTACCACGAAAAGTTTTCTTTCAAATCAAAATAAAGGGAAGATAATGTTCACTCTTATAAGCACTTCAAAAATCGATTTTGAAGAGCATCGTTTCGTTTTCATTAACGTTATTCGAAAATTTTAAATCTATCTGTCAATGCACTTTTTCCCCTTTTCACTGACCCAGAGGAAAAAAATTAAAAAAGTGGTGACCACACTTTTTGTTCAGACGGGACACAGGCACGCCATCCAGGGTTTTATCCTGGCTGACAAAACCCTTTGCTTTTCAAGGAATTTTCCTCCGGGTTTCGTTGCCTGCCTTTTGAACCCCGTTGTTTTCCGGGAAGGGGGCTCAACGCGAAGAGTTCATTTCAGGGGGGTTTCTTTTTCCGGGGGTTCCCTGTGCGAGAAATGGAGCAAAACAAAAAGGTGATTTATCGCTTCAAATGAACAAAACTGAGAAGTGAATTATTTGTCTACTTGAAAAGGGAAAATGAAAAAAAAAAGGGTAAAATTTGATGCACAAAAAAAGGGAAAATATCGGAAACGAAATTCTCTGTTTCAAAACGGACAAAAAAAAGGAAGTGAATTCGCTTTTTGAGAAATGGAAAAAAAACTTTTTTCATTTGTCGTATGCAAAAGGGAACAAAAACACGTCTATACGTTGGGTCTAGCCCCCAAAAAGAGGCTATGACACAAAAAAGACGTTTTTCAATCTTGTCTGAGCAAACTTTTTGTTCAAGCAATACATACCCACGCAACCCATCATAAAGGGGAGCACAAGCAATTTTAAGGCCCTTACCTGTATTTTATACCTCTGTCCATTACAAACATTTCTTTCTGTTTTCTTGGCCCCAAGACAAACATGCTTTGTCTTTTTTCTCCCTTGACTCCCCACAGAAATATCTTGAAATATTTTTCCAGGCCCAAAAAAAACTACCATGTGTAACTACCCTTTTCCCTTTGCCCAGGAATCTTACCTTTGTCTATCCCGTGACCCATTCAAAAAACATCTTTGTGCTGCCTTCTGGCCCAGGACAAAAATACTTTGTGTTTTCAAAATTGGCCCAGGACAGACATACCTGTGTGCTATCTACCGGGGCCAGAGCAAACATACTTTGTGCACTACACGTACAAGGGCAAACATACCTTTGGTTTTCCCTTTGGGCCCCGGGCAGACATACCTTGTCTACTCCTTTGGGCCAAGCAAACATACCTTTGTGTACTACCCTGATACAAGGGCAAAAAACCTTTGTGTTGTCCCCCTTGGCCCAGGCAACATACCTGTGTACATCTACTTTGGTCCAGAGAAAACAACCTTTGTGCTATCTCACTGATATAAGGGGCAAACAACCTTTGTTTATCCCCTTGGCCCGGACAAATTACCTTGTTATTCTCAAAGGGGATGGTAAAGAGCGAATAGAGAGATTGGGAAAATTCCCTCATAATCTGTCTCCGTGCAATTTTTGGTTCTTAAAGCTTTGCACCGAGGACCTGAGTCTTGGTATAGATTAAAGTTATCCTTTCCCTTTTCAATTCCTTTTTATGCTAGCACAAATTTATCCCCTTATTCCCATCACCATGTCAAAAGACCATCCTTAAGGCAGTGGAGAAGAATGCCCCACCAATGTTGATGAAGAAAAGCCTTGTAATAAAGACACTTTAAACAAAAAACCTAGACCGTTCATTATATCATAAAGAGACTTTAAACAAACCCCCCCGACCATCTCATGTGCATAAATAGCTTCAAACAAAACTAGACCATTCATTAGCATAAAGAGACTTAAAAAAAACCCAAAAACCCCTCTCCTTTTTCCAAAAAAAACTTCGAAAAAATCGTGACCCCAAAAAAGACTTTTGAAAAAATCCAAACCAACCCATTTTGTCTAAGTGTTTTTGTTTTACATTCAAATAGCTAAGGATCCATTTTACTCCTACACCCAAAATGTCCCCCCAAAGGGCACGCAATAAACAGAAGAAGACATGCTTTTCATGCTGACTTTTGTAAGCATTATGGCACCCAACAACAACTTACCGTCCTGGATTTCATGGACGAAAGGTTCGGGTAATAAGACAGCAGCGTCTGTGTAAGTGTAAGACACATTATCAGACTCAAAACCGTCACCAGGTCATGCATGTCCAGCACTGGTACAGGCGCCCTGCCGTCCATCTGCAGCTCCAACCAGTAACCACGTCATCGGTGACTTTACTGAGGTTCCAGACTTCAAGGGCGATGGTTGGTGTTACCATTTTAGACACTTCATCTTCTACTTTGATGTGTCTCCGAGCACGTCAGTTGCTTTGAGGATTCTGTGCATAGATCAGTGTAGATGTGAGCGGTGAACAAGTATTGGAATTAGGAAAATCAAAACCACGAAAAAAGAATCAGAACGCGTATTTAATACGACCAGACAAGACAGCCGCAAATTTTCAAGGCCAACTGGCCTTTGTCAATCATGTGTGTGTGTGTGTGTGTGTGTGTGTGTGTGTGTGTTGTGTGTGTGTGTGTGTGTGTGTGTGTTGTGTGTGTTGTGTTGTGGTGGTGTGTGTGTGCTTGCTGCGTGCGTGCGCACGCGTGTGAGTGCGTGCGTGCGCGCGCCCGTGTGTGTGTGGTGTGTTGTGTGTGTGTGTGTGTGTGTGGTGTGTGTGTGTGTGTGTGTGTGTGTGTGCTGTATACACATAATGGACAGAAGAAATCTGTCTTTGGCCAATATGAAGCAATATGTATATGTATTTCTATTTTTGAGGAGAGGTTAAAAGAAAGCAAGAAAGAAATGAAATGAAAATATAGTACTAGGTCAATCCGAGGACTGATCAACTGTTGACGTAATCAATAAATAAATGAATAAATAAATACACATTCGACAGAGAAACAAACTATCCTTTGCTAATGTAAAAAAAAAGAAGGGGGGGGGGGCGGGGTGAGAAAAGTGATATGTAGAGCACAAGGAACAGAATCAAACCAGATATAGCAGAAGAACAATGCAGATTTATTGAAGTGAAAGGTACTATTAGTGCCATATACATCATAACAACTCTCATAGAAAGATCAACTGAGTTGAATAAGGATATTATATCTATGTTTTGTTAATTATTACCAAGGCTTTTGATCGATGAAATACCAAGAACGGATCAACAACAGGAAAAACTCAATACTGATTGAAAAGATCTAAGAATAAAAAGGAATGCATGCTGGGAACAAATAGCAGCAATAAGAGTAGAAAATAATGTAATATCTCTTCAAAATATGAAAAGAGGGTTAGTCAGGAATGTTTTTTTATCACCAGGTTTGTTTTCACTTTACAGAAAAATCATCATGAGAAACCTACAAGAATGCCTAGGATAAAGGTAAAAAAAAAACCAAAAACCGAAAAAATGATAAAGATTTCGTTATGCATATGACACCGTTCTAATTGCAGAAAATGAAAAGACCTACAATAACATGTGAATACAGTAGAAATAGAAAGCAGAAAGGTAGAGCTAGAGCTAAATAGCAAGAAGATTGAAATCGTGTAGTAGGTAAAACAAAAGAGACACCCGTCTGTAAAAATAAGAGCAAATAGCACATTACTGAGACAAGTTGACAAGTTTAAACATCTGAGAACTGTCATTTCACCAGACAGCAGATGCACACTAGAAATATCCAGCAGAATTGGCTAGGCTAAAACAGCATTCAAGAAAACGAGAAGCGTTCTTATCAACAAATGTCTATCAGTTAACATCAGGAACAGAGCTCTTCACTGTTACGTAGAACCAATACTGTTCTACAGATGTGCAGGCTGGACAATCAACAAGCAAAGTCAGAACAAGATTGAAATACTTGAAATGTGGCTTCTATTAAGAATATCCAGAATTCCGTGGACACCAAACAAAACATAAGAGACAGTCATGAAATAAGCGAAAAGAAAAAGAAAATTATTGCAGAAGGTTAGGAAAAGATAAGTGAAATTTATAGGACATTTTATGAGCCAAGAAAAATTGAGCACCTGGTCACAACAGGAAAACCAAAGGGAAAAAGCGCCAGGTAGACCTAGGGAGATAACTATTAGACAGTATGCAGAGTTGATGGGGACAGAAAGGATAGGAGATATCCTTACAACGACAAAAGATAGATTGATATGGAGGGCCATGATCGCCAACATCATGCGGCATGCCAAATGATGATGATGATAATGATGATGATATGTAGAGATTAGACATTTGCTTGATGGCAGTCTTGGTGACTGGATCCAAAAATGATCAGCTGATTGTCAAATATCTGTCTGAAAGGGGTGAAATATAAGTGGCTAGAACACTGGACTTAGGCTTGGAGAATCTGCGTTCAAACCTGCGTAAGTACTACGTGGTGGTAAAGTGTGAAAAGAATTCCAGTCTCCTGGGTCAACATCGGTGAAGACCGGTGCCTGAACCTCCGTCGTGTGTAAACAAACACATAACACCAAATACGCACGTTAAAGATCCTGTAAAATCATATCTAGTGTTTGGTGGTTTATAGCCCCATGTTGTCTACTGCACACAAATGCGTAGAACAATATAGCGTTTCCACATAATAAAATTAAAAGCGTGCAGTAATTTTGAGCACGTGAAAGACAACTTTTTACAGGCGTACAAACTGTTATAAACTAACGTATAACACGTGAACAACTGAGAATTTTCGAGCAAATTTTTAGGCATGTGAAAAGCATGCATTTACACTCTTGCATCTCCCGAGTTTTATAGAAAACACGTGAACATTTCACTCTACAGGCGTCTTGTAAAACACGACTTGCACTATGCATTACACGTGCACAATGTGAATCACTATTTTTCCCGTGTAACACACGGCATTCGTTTTGGTCATGCTAAACAAGAACGAGTACAAAAAGCGTGAAATGAAATTCGACACGTGAAAGTATGGATTTAGTTGGGTTTATTTTTTCAAAAACATCAGGACCAGTTTAACCTTCTGAGGGGAAAAAACCGCATACAAAAAAAAAAAAAAAAAAAAAAAAAAGGAAAGAAAATGCAGTTCTCTCCCATTTTGCAATAGAAACATAAACGTTATGCTCTGGATCGAATTTATAACGAGACTGAGTCCTTACCGATTAGTGGCGTTTCCAGGGCATTGGACTCTTCAAGAATGGTATCATTTATATTTGACACAGTATCCACCAGTTCCAATATCCTCTGAGCAGTCTGGAAGGAACAGAGAGCTGGTTTTGAGTGGAGAGGTTTAATTCTCTTTCTCTCTGTCCCTCTCTCTGTCTCTGTCTCTCTACTGTCTCTGTCTCTGTCTGTCTCTCTGTCTCTGTCTCTGTCGGTCTGTCTGTCTGTCTGTCTCTCTCTGTGCATCCGGGGTGTGTGTGCATGTGCTGCGTCTGTGTGTGTTTGTATGAGTGTGTGTTTGATATTCAGTTTGTATTTCATAGTATACCCCAGATATCGATTGAAATCCATTTTACTCTGCTTGCTGAATCATGGCATGGATAAAAACTCAATTTTGTAGGGAAGAATATTGGCATGAAGACAATCATGAATATACATGTACAAGGGATGGATCACGCTAACGCCAGCAAGGTGTCGGCAGCAGCTACTGGCAACTAGTTGAGTCACAAACTCGTGTCTCTTTTCTTTCTTCCGTCATGTAAGCTGGCGGCAGCATTCATACTGAACAGGGACATCTCGATACGTCCCAGGTTCGATAGGTCCCAGGTTCGACGCGTCCCAGGTTCGATAGGTCCCAGGTTCGATAGGTCCCAGGTTGGACGCGTCCCCGGTTCGATACGTCCCACACCAACATCCATACCACCCACAACCCAACCCCTCCCCCACCCCACCCACACACCACCCAACCCCCACACCACCCACACCCACAATACCCATACCCCCACACCAACACCCTCGAACCCACACCACCTATACCCCCACACCAACCCCATACCCAAACCCACACCACCCACACACCCCACCCACACCTCCATATCCACACTCACAACACAAACACCACATACACCTACACCCACACCACTCACACCACCACCACCCCGCTCGACCACACACCCACACGCACAGCACCCACTTCCCCACACCACACAAAAGTACACCCGCACCACCCGCACCTACACCACCCACACCCAAACACCACCACCCACCACCTACACCCACACCACCAACACCCATCACCCACACCAACATCCATACCACTCACACCTCCACACTCACACCACCCACACCCACTCACACCCACCCCACCCACACCTCCACATCACCCACAAGCACACCCACACCACCCGCACCCGAACAACCACACCCACAGCACCCCACCCTCACAAACCCAAAAGCACACCCACACCACCCACATCACACAACCCACCACCCACACCCCAACACCTACACCAACCACATACACCACTCACACATCCACACCACACACACACACCACCCACACCCACACCACACATATCCACACCACACCCACCCACACCCACACCTAAACCCACTACCCCACCCCACAAACGATATCCACACCACCAACACCCCCACGAACATCCAACCCACAAGCACACCCACATAACAAACACCCACACTACCCATGCACCCACACCAATACCCACCCCACCCACACCCCAACCCCCTCCCAACCCCACACCCACACACCACCCACACCCACACCGCCCACACCCACACCATACCACCCCTCCCACCCACAAGCACACACGCAACCACCCCACCCACACCCATCCCTACCCCATACTCACACCACCCAAACCCACTCCACCTTCACCCAACCAACTACACCCTCACACCCACACCAACCACACCCCACACAACCCACACCTACGCACCACCACCACCCACACCACCACACTTACACCACCACACCAACCACACCCACACCACCAACCACACCCACCACCACACCCACACCACCCCACACCTCCACACACCACACCAACACCCCCACCCCACCCACAAGCACACACCCATACCACCCACACTACCCACAAACCCACCTCATCCACACACCACCCCCACCCCAACCCCATCCTCACACCACCCACAACCCCACTCCACACCGCCCACACCCACACCACCATCACCCCATCCACAAGCACACACACAACTCACACCACCACACCCACCCCACACTCACACCACCCCACCACCACACCCCACCAACCACATCCCACACAACCCCCAACCACACTACCCACGCCCCACACTCGCACCACCCAACCCCCACACCCATACCACCCACACCCACAACTCCACACCACCCACACCCGCACAGCACCCACAAGCACACCCACACACCACCCCACACACCCACACGCATCGCAGCCACTCACACCCACACCCATCACCCACACCATCCACCTCATCACACCCACACCCAACCCCGACAACACCCACACCTCCCAAACGTCCAACAACCCCACCACCACCACACCCACATCCCCTAACCCACACACCACACAACAACCTGAGGGTATTGGGGTGTGGGCGGTATGTGTCCGTGTGGGTTGTGTGTCCGTGTGGGTGGTGTGAAGATGTGGGTTATGTGGGTGGTTGTGGGTGGTGGGGTTTTGTGGGTTGTTGGGATGTGGGTGGTGTGAGTGTCCGTATGGCTGGTGTGGGTGGTTGAGATGTGAGTGGTGTGAGTGCCATGAGATGGAGTGGTTGTGGGTGGGTGGTTGTGGGTGGTGGGGGTGTGGTTCTGTGGAAGTGTGGGTGAGGTGTGGTGGTGGTAAGTATGGGTGGTGTGGGTAAGTGTTGGTGGTGTGATTGAGAGGGTGTTGTGGGTGTAGGTGGTGGGGTGTGGAGGTGTGGGTGGTGGTGGCGGTGAGTGGTGGTGGTGGAGGTGTAAGAGGTGTGGGTGTGGTGATTGGTTTGTGGGTAGTGTAGGTGTTGGTGATGGTGTGGATGGTGTGTGTGTGGTGATGTGGGTGTTGGTGTGGATGTGGTGGTGTGGTGTGTGGTGGTGTGGGTGGTGGTGTGGGTGATGGTTGGTGGTTGGATGCTGTTGGTGTGTGTCCATGTGGATGGTGTGGGTGATGTGGATGTGGGTGGTGGGTGTGGGTGTGGTTGATGTGGAGGTATGGTGGTAGTGTGGGTGGTGGTGTGGGTGGTGTGGATGTGGGTGGTGGGGTGTGGGTTGTGGTGTGGTTGACATGGATATGTGGGTGGTGTGGTAAGTGTGGGTGGTGTGGGTGTGGGTGGTGTGGGTTTGGGATTGGGTGGTGTGAGTGTCCGTATGATGGAGTGGTTGTGGGTGTGGTTGTGGTGGTGATTGGTGGTGGTGTGGTGTGGTTGATGTGGGGTGATGTGGGTGGTGTGGTATGGCTGCTGTGGGTGTGCGTGGTGTGGTAGTGTGGGTGGTGTGATTGAGAGGGTGTTGTGGGTGTAGGTGGTGGGTGTGGTGTGGGTTGTGAGGTGTGCGTCTGGTGGTGGTGGTGGTGTGGTGTGATGGAGGAGTGGTGGAGGTGTGTGGTGTGATTGAGGTTTGTGAGGTACGTGTGGGTGTGGTGTGTGTGGATGGAGTGTAGGTGTGGTCGGTTGATGTGGAGTGTGGGTGGTATGTGGGTGTGGTGTGGGATGTGTGTGGTGTGGTGGTGGTGTGGGGTGATGGTGGGTGGTGTGTGGTCGGGTGTGTGGTGGTGTGTAGTATGTGGTGATGTGTGGGTTGTGTGAGGGTGTGTGGGTGTGATGGTGGGTGTGGTAGTGGGGAGTGTGTCGGGTGGTTGTGTGGTGGTGGGTGGTGTGGAGTGTGTGGATGTGTGGTTGGTTGGGTGGGGTGGAGTATGTGTGGGTGGTGTGGTTGGTGTGTGTGTGGTGTGTGGGTGTGGGTGTGGGTGTGTGAGGTGGTGTGGGTGGGTGTGGTTGGGATGGGTGGTGTTAGTGTCTGGTCATGGTGTGGGTGTGGGTGGTGTGGATGTGGTGGTGAGGTGTGGGTGTGGATGGTGGTGTGTGGTGGTTGATGTGGTGTGGGTGTGTGGTAAGTGTGGGTATGGTGTGTGGCATGTGGTGTGTGTGTAAGTGTGGGTGTGGGTGTGTGGGTGTCGTGTGGGTGTGTGGTGGGGGGTGTGAGGTGTGGTGTGGATGGTGTGGAGATGTTGGGTGTGGTCTGGGTGGTGTGATTTAGGTGTTGTTGTGAGTGTACGTGGTGGGGTGTGGTGTGGGTGGTGTGGGAGTGTGCATGGTGGTGGATGGTGGTGGAGGTGTGAGATGTGGGTGTTTGGTGTTTGGATGGTGTATGTGTGGGTGGGTGTGTGTGGTGGTGATGTGGGTGGTGTGAGTGTCAGTGGATGGTGTGAGGTGGTGTGGGTGGTGTGGTGTGGGTGGTGAGTGTGGTGGGGTGTGAGTGTGGGTGTGGGTGGTTGATGGGTAGTGGTTGGTGTGGGTGTTGTGGTGGTGGGGTGTGGTGGTGTGGGTGTGGTAGTGTGGTGTGGTGTGGCTGTGGGTGTGTAGGTGTGTGGTGTGTGGTGTGAGGGGGTGTGTGGTGTGGTGGTGGGGTGTGGTGGTGTGAGTGTGGTTGGGTGGAGTTTGGTGTGGGAGGTGTGGTGGTGGTGTGGTGGTGTGTGTGTGGTGTGGTGTGGAGTGTGGTGTGGTGGTGGTTGGTGTGTGGTGTGGTGAGTGGTGTATGTGGGGGTGGTGGTGGATGTGGTGGGTGGGATTGAGTGTGGGTGTGAGTGTGTGTGGGGGTGGTGGGGTGTGTGGGATGGTGTGTGGTGGGGGGTGGGTGTGGTGTGGAGTGTTTGTGGGTGTGTGGGTGTGGTGGTGGTTGAGGTGTGGGTGTGGGTTGTGTGTGGTGTGGGTTGGTGTGGGGTGTGTGTGATTGAGGGTGTTGGTGTGGGGTGGGTGTGGTGTGTGGTGTGGTGTGGTGGGTAGTGTGGGTGGGTGGTGGGTGGTGGGTGGTGGTGTGGTGGTGTGGGTGTGGTGGTGGTGGTGGAGTGGTGGTGTGGGTGTGGGTGGAGTGTTGGGTGTGGGTGTGGTGGTGTGAGTGTGTGGTGGTGTGTGAGTTGGGATGTGGTGGTGTGGGTGTGTGAGTGTGTGGTGGTGGGTGTGGTGGTGTGGTGTGTGTGGTGTGTGGTGGGTTGTGGGTGTGGTTGAGTGTGTGGTGTGTGTGGTGGGTGGTGGTGGGTGTGGGTGGGTGTGGTGTGTGTGTGTGTGGGTGTGGTGGTGGTGGTGTGGGTGGTGTGGTGGAGTGTGGGAGTGGTGTGAGTGTGGGTGAGGTGTGGTGGGTGTGGTGTGTGTGTGGGTGGTTGTGTGAGTGTGTGTGGTGATGGTGTGGTGTGTGGTGGGTGTGGATGTGTGGTGGTGTGGTGTGGGTGTGTGTGGGTGTGTGGGTGTGTGGTGGTGGTGTGGGTGTGTGGATGTGGTTGGTGGTGTGGTGGTAGTTGGTGGGTGGTGTGTGGTGTGGGTTGGGTGTGGTGGGTGTGTGTGTGATGGTGGGTGGTGTGGGTGGAGTGGTGGTATGTGGTAGTGTGGTGGTGTGGTGTGGTGGTGTGGGTGTGGTGTTGTGGGTGGTGTGGTTGTGGTGTGGTGTGGTGAGTGTGGGTGGTGTGGATGGGTGATGGGTGTGGTGTGGGGTGGTGGGTGTGGTGTGGGTGGAGTGTGTGTGTGGTGTTTGGGGGGTTGTTGGGTGTGGGTGGTGTTTGGGTGGTGGTGTGTGGTGGTGTGGGTGTGGGTGGTGGTGGGGTTGAGTTGGGTGGGTGTGGGTGTGGTGGTGTTGTTGGGGTGTGGTGGGTGTGTGGGTGGTATGTGGGTGGTGGTGTGTGGGGTGGTGTGGTGTGTGGGTGTGGGGTGTGGGTGGTGATTGGTGTGGGTGGTGTGGGTTGGGTTTTGTGTGGGTGTTGGTGTGGGTGTGGGTTTGTGGTGGTGTTTGTGTGGTGGTGTGTGTGGGGTGGTGTGTTGGGTGTGTGGGTGTGGGGTGGTGGGTGTGTGGTGTGGTTGACTGGGTGGTGTGAATTGGGGTTCGTACTGGTGAGGGTGGATGGTATGCTGGGATATGTGAGTATTGATGAAGCTAGGTGTAGTTATGGAGATGTGAGGGATGCGAGGTGTTGTTGTGTTGTTGGACAAGAGGTGGTGTGTGTCAAGTGCATATGATGGTGTGTGTGTATGGGTGTGGTAGGTGTAGGTGGGTGGGTGGGTGGTTGGGGTGTGGTGGTGGTGTGTGTGTTGGTATGGGTGGTGGGGTGTGGGTGGTGTGGGTGGTTGGTGGGTGGTGTGGGAAGGTGTTTGGTGGTGTGGGGTTGGGGGTGTGGTTGGTGTGTTGTGAGGTGGGTGGGTGTGGGTTTTGTTTGGGTGTTGGGTGTGTGTGGGTTTTGTGTAGGTGTTGTTGTGTGGGTGTGGTGGGAGTGTGGGTGTGGGAGTGTAGGGGTGTGGGTGTGTGTGGCATTTCGAACTGACGTATCGAACCTGGGACGTATCGAACCTGGACGCGTCGACCTGGGACCTATCGAACCTGGGACCTATTGAACCTTACTCATACTGAACCGCTCAGAGTCAGCTAGTTCATGGAGACAAATGTGACTTGCGGCATGCAGAAGGTGTGTTTTTTGTCCTGGACCAAGAGGCTGAACTTTCCACACAGTGCCATCATACTGCTGATGTTATGGGTGTCATAAAAATTACTGATTACTGTTTCAAATCCTCAGCACATTGCTCAAACAGACAGACATCGATTTATTTTTACATTCAGCCTCTAAAGGTTGCTCTTTCAACAATGTTATCTCGTAAAACAAATTGTGGTATTCATCAATGTGTGATGCAAATGTGAATTGGGTGCATTTATCATTTTTATCATAGTTCCATTTCTGTTTCTTCTGCATCAACCAAAGGGGCAGACAACACCGGGTCTGAAGACTGTCATGTGCTTAACCTGGCTTAAGACTCATCTTTTCATAACTATTATCAGTGTGTGTGTGTGTGTGTGTGTGTGTGTGTGTGTGTGTGTGTGTGTGTGTGTGTGTGTGTGTGTGTGTGTGTGTGTGTGTGTGTGTGTGTGTGTGTGTGTGTGTGTGCGGCGATTGGTGATGGTGAGCGTGAGCAAATTTGCGTATGTATGCGCGAGTATGGACATGTGTGCGTTTTAATAAACATGTGTTGTTGTCTAGGTTTATGCCTATGCACATGGAGTGTGTATGCGTATGGGTGTGTGTGCAGACTTGTTTTTTTTCATTTTTTTTTCATTGTCGCTGCATGAGCTATGCACATAATTATGATCTAATTGAGGCAATCCTCGTAAGCTCTAAAAAAAAAAAAAAGAATAAATATTTTTGTCATTAAATTAATATAAGGGCGACTTTCATGCAACCACAGATAGTGAGAAATTACAGGTATAAACAGAGAGACTAGCATATATATATATATATATATATATTATATAACCCTGGCACAGTAAAAAACAAACAGAGAAAACAAAGCGAAAGAAAAGGAAAAAAAAACATTACCTCAACAGACACATTGTCAATGGTAGAGGCTTGTTGCAGTATGTCAGCCAGGTAGACAACATCCACAGGAACTAAGTTCACATTGTCCAATACTATGTCGGCAGTGTCCGTGACTGCCTCCTCCACCGTTTCTTTATCGATGTCCGACTGTTAATAGATTAGTGTGCCATTGTCTCTCAGACTGATGAAACATGGATAATATAATAATAATAATAATAATAAGAAGAAGAAGAATAGTAATAATAATAATGATGATAACAATGATAACAATGACGATATTACCACTACTACTACTACTAATGATAATGATAACGAAACAATATTGGTAACAATAACACTAAAATAATAATAATCATCTTAGTCATCATAACAATAATAACGATACGTGTCTTGATAGATACATCTGTGTCAAATCGTACACGTTCATCATTCACTTAAACATTCATTCACCATGACGAAACTTAAGGTACAAAGAGCATGCATACCAGGAGAGGAATGACAGGAAGAGAACAAGACGAAGAGGCCGGTACACAGAAGGGGAAAGTCACTGTCCGTCAATTTAGACTTGAAGGAACACAGGGTATGTGACTGTCGAAGAGAGAGAGAGAAAGCTCATTCCAGCGGTATGAACCAGACAAGAAAAGAGCGGCAGCCGATCGTGTAACATCTGTATCAAAGAATTTGTATCAGAAGCACAACGGAGAGGTCAGGCAGTGGTGTACAGTTAGAGGCGGTTACAATGATAAGCAGTTGTAGTACCACTGATACACACGTATCGATTTTGTGTGAAATTATTTGAGTAACAGGCAACCAGCAGAAAAAAATGAGACAAGGGAGTGATATATATGATCACGTCTCGTTTCACTATGGGTAAGACGGGCCCGCAGAATTCGGAATACGCTGGAGGCATGTGACAAAAGAAGCAGGCAAGTTAGAGAGCAGAGATTCACAATAATCCATACAAGACAAGGTGAGAGAAGCCGCTAGTGTAGATGCTGTTAAAGTTGAAAGATGACAGCGAATAGAATTCACACGTCGCAGCTGCCAGTAACAACACTGAGTTTGGGTGATGAACATGTAGATATGTAGCCTATTGGATAAATCACGCGCCCTAGGAAGGCAGAAGTTTGAATATACCAAGAATCCAGGACAGACTGGTCAAAGTTTTCTTCCGATTCCACTAGACCTTGAGTAATGCTTTTTTCACAATAAACCAAAGCCACGCGTATAGCACTACACAGTGCATGTGAAAAATTAAAAAAATCCGACGGCATTGTAAGATTTGTCCCTGGCTAATTCTGGTAGAAAGATCGACTTTTATAGATAAACAGAAATACACACATATGGAAAAAAAATGGGGCTGACAGTCTGCCATTTTCCTTAATGCAAGTCATATAGTATTTCAGAGGAAGCTCCTTTGAGATCACAGTAACCTTGAGAAGTACAAAATCTGAATTTACTATGATGTGCATTATACACTGGCAAACCACACTGATTGAGAACGTAAAGATTGGACATTCGATCGTGCCACATGATTCTGCGTGTCTTGAGCACATACCGTGAAACTACCAGCCGTTGAATGTGCAGTTAATATGTAGTCCAGCTCTTGCTGTGGTACGATAGGGTGCTCAAGACACAACAGACTTTGTGGCGAGCCTGATGGCATGACCAAGCCACAACATCTTTGTCAGCCTTCCGAAGGCAGAGCTAGCCTTGGAGACGCACAGAGCCTACTAAGGACCAAGATTGCTCCTCACTGTTCTGCCCAGTTAGTAGAATTTGTCTACAGTCTTGATCACCTGGTTATCGCTGACATACCTAGGTGTTCAAGCATTAGATGCCGAAGATGATGCTGGCTGAATATGGCCTCTATCTCGCTGAGACTGACTGTAAAAGGGTGAAACGTTTGTAGGCTGCATACGACGATACAACTGTTTTATAAACGACTCTCAAGGGTTAACTGGAAAGACAAGAGAAGTGACAAAAGCATGGTCGAAGAATGAAAACCTGGAGAAAATTTGTACAGATTATCCTTACAAAGAAAATGACCTTATTTGTACATTTGTTCAGAAAAAAAAGAGAGCAGTCTCTTGAAAGATGTCATCAAAGGACAAATCGAGGGCAAAACAGCAAGGGGAAGGAGTCCAGCGGTTTTCATCCTGGTTGAGGAAAGACAGACCTGGATGATAGAGACCCAGAGAGCGGTGTTGGCAGCCAACACCCCAAGAAGTGATGTTGTAGAATACACACACACACACACACACACACACACACACACACACACACACACACAACACACACACACACACACACACACACACACACACACACACACAAACATCATATACATATATATATATTATATTATATGTATATACACATATATATATATACATATATATACATACATATATATATGTATGTATGAATGTATATTGAGAGAGACAGAGAGAGAACGAGAGAGTGTGAATATGCGAGTAAACGTGTAGTGTATGCTTCTATCATTTTTATTCATATATATTTACTTGTTTGATTGTTTTCGCTTGCTTGCTGTGTATATTTGTTTCTGTTTACTTAGTTACATTCTTTCCTCTTTACTCATTTAATCGAGCATACCTACGAACACACGGAAACACACCTTGGAAATGCTTTTCAGTGTAGAAGTGGATTCCGATGTGTTAACATTGTCAAAGTTACAACCTGTGTTAGGTTTGAACTCAGCCCACCGTGCACCGTACATCTTATCGCCTTCACATTTCAGTCTCACATACGGTTCCCCATCTGAAAAGCAGATAAGACACCGCAAACAAATGTTGACATCTTCCCACTTGTGCTACACCTGGCGACTGTAACCATTTGTGTTCAACACGAGTAATTTTTCTTTTGAAATATGTCTTCATTATTTATGTGTTAATTCTACAGACTTTTTAAACTTTAATTCTGACCATCTTGTGTGTGTGGCATCATCATCATGTGCCCTGCCGCATGGCGTTGGCGTTCATGGCCGTCCACACGAATCTATCCCTTGTCGCTGCAAGTACATCTCCCACCCTCTCTGTCTTCAGTCATCCTGCAAGTCCGTCTAGTATTTTCTCCCTGGGTCTACCTGGTGTTCTCTTTCCCTCACACCTTTCCTGTTGTGACCAGGCGCTCTGATTCACCTTTCCTCATAAAATGTTCTATGAATGTTGCCTGTCTTTTCCCAATCTTCAGTATTGATGATCTTCTTATGTCTGCCTCCTTCAAGACTGTCTTGTTTGTTTTCTTTGCTGTCCATGGAACACTCAACAGTCTTCTTAGAAACCACATTTCATTGTGGCAACGGAACGTAAGTGTACAGTTTTGAATTGTATCTATTAAAAATAGATAAATAAAAAAACAAACAAACAGTAAATCATGTGTTTATGATTACTTTGTCTATGTCTTCGTTCCTCATACTTACCTAGCGTAGAAGTAGAGTTCCCTCTTTTCAATCTGACAGCGCGAATTCGACCCTGACTAGGGGCGAAGGGTGGGTAGTGGGTGGGTGGAAGATGGCGGGATTGTATCAGAGACGTCCAGTCCATGTAGTTGTCAATGGGTATCTAAAACTATTCAAGATTAGCGAAAGTAAAAGGAACGTGGGAGAGAAGGGGCACATCGCCTTCATTTGCTGCCCCCCCCCCCCCCTTTTTAAAAAAAAATTTTTTTTTAGAAAAGGTCAGGTCTACACCACCTCTACAATCCTACGACTTCAGTTTTTGGGACAATTTAACTCCTGTTTTGGGACAAACTTAATCTCAGGTTTTAGGACATAAAATAATAATCTATGCGCAAGTTACAACTTTGTTGTTTAGGATCATCGCACTCTGGGAGGTTACCTTTGTGCTCAACTTGGTGGGGTTTTTTGTTGTTGTTTTTTTTCGACGTCACATTTTCTACGCACCTTAATGGCCACAGAAACTGGCACAGGTTTTACAATGCGATCATGATGATATCGATAAGGATGATAGTCACGATG
Organism: Monoplex corrugatus; assembly: GCA_030674185.1. Lineage (NCBI taxonomy): Eukaryota > Metazoa > Mollusca > Gastropoda > Littorinimorpha > Ranellidae > Monoplex > Monoplex corrugatus. Next base: position 56,447,747 of record CM060309.1, read on the forward strand.
TGACAGAGCTATAATCTACGCTTACTATCATAATATATCCTAGCGTCAATCAGACCCGAGAGATACACACATATAGTACTACGGTGCTGGTCAGAAGATTTGAGCAACACCCGTCATTAAAGCATCCGTGAAGTAGATGAGACTCGACTGTGCGGTCCCAGTCTTCCCGATGAGCCCATAGCACGCCCAACTCTGGGTAAGAGTCGGTTGGAGCCGAAAAATCCCACAATGAGGGACTGATAGGGATTCGAACCCACAATTTCCTAGTCGGTAGTCCGTTGCGCTAACCACTGCGCCACGCGATTGGTAAACACAAGTTGCAACTTACTTGCTAGGCAGATGTCCAGGCTTGTGTAGACATCGCCCAAATCCGTCTCTGGTATGTCGTACGTCTTTCCAGATACGGTGTCTTCTATTGTAATGGACTGACAAAAATCTGAAAGAAAATGAGAAAAAAGCAAGACATTTCCATTATCAATAAACGTGTCTTCAAGTTGATTCAATAGTCATTTCCTTGTCAAATTAGAAACACTGCAGTGATGCTTACACACTTCACTAGAAATTCTTTCAGAGAGCCAGTGAGGGACTTAGTCTGAGAGATAGTTACAGAGTGATGGGGACGAGTGAGTGAAAGAACGAGTGAGTGAGTGATGGAATAAGCGAGGGAGGTAACAAGAGTCGTGAATGAGTGAGTGAGAGCCAGTGAAATATTCTAACTTCGTTTCATTTTGCCTGAATATATGAGCGATTGCTTGACTGATTAATGCATATGTTTTCATCGGCAAAGGCGGAAATACAGTAAAATGAGAGAGAGAGAGAGAGAGAGAGAGAGAGAGAGAGAGAGAGAGAAGACAGACAGACAGACAGACAGACGGACAGAGAGAGAGAGAGAATGAGAGAGAGAGAGAGAGAGAGAGAGCTGTAACAAGAACATATCCTCAAACTGTATCAACGAGACTGGGGTGAATTCCCTATACCCTGCTCGACAAAACTCCATACTGTGGAGATCATTAAATAAGAATTAACAAAAACAACATCGACCTAAGCAAAACGAAAAAAAAACACTAAACATTTCTGGACCACTGCTACCACCACTACCACCACCACCGCCACCGCTATGAACAACAGCATTAACGTTACTAATTGCTTTAATAGTATAACATTTACAAAAACGTCAACTACGACAGCGATAACGACACAAATAACAACAACAATAACGGTTACAACAACAAGACGAACAAACCACCACCGACAACAACAACATCGGAAACAACATAACTACACCATCTCCATCGCTGCCATCTTCACCCACTAAACAAACAAATGACCCCCCAAAAAAACAAAAACAAAAAAAAACACCTTCACATACACACACACACACACACACACACACACACACACACACACACACACACACCACACACACACACACACACACACACACACACACACACACACACACAAATAAACAATAAACGGCAATAACGAGTCGTACCAATACTTCTCACTTCAATTGACGTCAAGAAAAACTCAAGCGCAGACGTGGAAATGCTCAAGAAGTACTCTCTGACTGTTTGTTTGGCTGCCTCCAATGGCCAGTTGGTCACAGTTGTGTTAAAGACGAGAAAATCTACAGTCATCAGCCTGCACACATGCCATCAAACTGGTAAGTCAAAGAAAATGGTCGCCATCTTTCTTCGTGTTTCGCCCTCTCATGTGTGGCTAACAACATTGATAGGCCATTTTATGAGGAAAGGGAAATTAGAGCACATGATCACAACAGGAAAGCTGGAGGGAAAGAGAAGACCAGGTAGACCCAGAGAGAAAACATTGGACGGACTTGCAGGGTGGTTGAGGACAGAGAGGGTGTGAGATGTACTTACAGCGACAAGGAATAGGTTCGTATGGAGCGCCATGATCGCCAACGCCATGCAGCAGGGCACATGATGATGATAATGTGTGGCGTCTTTGGCCATATACATGCGCTGACACGTGCATGTACGAATGTATATTTTATGTACGTTTGTTTACTGTTGTTAATTGTACATGACGTTTATCAATGGGATGGTGTGTGTGTGTGTGTGTGTGTGTGTTTGTGTGTGTGTGTGTGTGTGTGTGTGTGTAAGTGTGTGTGTGTGTGTGTGTGTCGTGTGTGTGTGTGTGTGTGTGTGTGTGTGTGTAAGTGTGTGTGTGTGTGTGTGTGTGTGTGTGTGTGTGTGTAAGTGTGTGTAAGTGTGTGCTCCTCTCTCGCATGTTTGAGTACTTAGATTGCTATGAATATCACATTTTGTTTTTCATCACCTTATTTTTTGTTGTTGTTTTTTTTGTTTTTTGTTGTTGAGTTTTCAGGGTAAAGGCTGGATGTACAAATGTATTTGTTCCATAGCCTATAACCTTCGAAAAACGAATTCTGTCTTCTTTTGTCTTGTATTGTCTCTGTGTATCTTCGTGTCTCTGTATCATAGTGACCTCCCCCCGTGGGCATGCCGGGAGCTCTTTCAGTATAAATAGCATCCCCACCTTCTGGAAATTCTGTGCTAGAAATTTCCTCTTTTCTGTCACTGTCTTTGTTTCTGTCTTCCTCTTTTGTTTTTTATTATATCTTCCCATCATTTTCTGCCTTGCTGGTCCAATCACCTGTATGTACTCGATAAATATGTATTCGATAAAGTCTTACGTACTTTCTCTTAGGATTGATAACTGGGTACATGTGTTAAAGTGCATTTTTGGCTCGAAAACAATTTCAGGTAATTAAGGCCCGTTTTTATATATATATTTTAGTGTCCTTACTAATGTTTAAATTTGTATTCAGGTATGTTTTTAAACCCCATGTGCGATAAATTGGACGGAGTGTTCAACGCCGAAGGCATCTCCGTAGATTAAGTGCGCGAATGCATTTACATATGTAGCCTACTTATTTTTTGTTTCCTTGCTTTTTCTGTTGAAGTATCGTGTATGCTTAGGAATGGTTATAGATCTGATATGGCTCTAGCACTCGGCTGGGTTTTAAAGAACAATAACATAGTCACCTGGGACTATCAGGCCAGGTTGACGTAGTAGAGGTAGAATTGCTGCCTTCCGATTTGCACAGCATGGGTTCAAACCTGGGTTCAAAGAGCTTCGCGCGTGAGGCTTCTAAATTCACCCAGCTGTCAATAAGTTTGTGAACCGGTTCAAGGTAAAAGAGTGGAGGGACAAGGGTGCAAATAGTTCTAATCCATTATTGATGTTCGCTTGATACGTTTGTGTTAGTGTCTGTTTTTTATATTACTTTTTTTAGGATCTTTGCACGTATGGAGGTTACCTTTGTGCTCACTTTTTTTTTTCGTACCATTTTCTACGCCACCTTAATGGCCACAGAACCTGGCACAATTTTTACAATACAATCATGATGATGTCGATGAGGACGATAATCATGATGCTGTGAAGTTTCACCTTGGATTAAGACTGCGTGACTGGGCTGTACTCTACGCTTACTATCATAATATATCCTGGCGTCAACCAGGTTTGAGAGATACAGACACCTGCGGTGCAGGTTAGAAGATTTGAACAACACCGTCATTAAAGCATCCGTGAACTGGATGAGACTTGACTGTGTGGCCCCGGTGTTCCCAAACGAGCCCATAGCACGCCCAATTGTGGGTAGGAGCCGATTAGAGCCGATTAGAGCCGAAAAAAACAACAATGAGTTTTAAAGGGACTGATGGGGATTCGAATTCATGACCTTCCAGTCGATAGTTTGTTGATCTAACCACTACACCACAGAGACTGGTCTGTGTTTGTGTTCATTACCAGCCTGTGGCTGCACAAAGAAATTTCCATATGGGTTATTAAAGTGTTATTGAATCGATTTGAACTGAATTAAACCGCCCTCAGTGAAGCTGATTTGTGGTTAGCTAGGTCTCTACTATATTACTTCTCAAGCAGGTTAGGGATATTGAACTAACTCTAACCTTTACCGTTCTGTACCATTATTCTTAATCAACTTTTCCGTCTTTTTGACTCTTTCAATACGTTTAATTCGAAGTAAAACAAAACAGGTAAAGCCAAACCTTTTTCCTGGTTGTGGATCTTTTGTGAACACAAATGTTTCGATGCTAATTTGATTTATGCCAACGTCTTTCGGTTTCTTTCAGAATTGCAATGAGCTAACTGGTTCAGTAGACAGAACTGTGGATTCGAAATATGATGTGTAGAGTTCAGTTCCATAAACTGGTTACATAAAAACTGGCATGTTCACTGCCCATCTTACTACTTCAATCATTCTGATGGTGACAGCTCCGTGTTTCAGGGGTCTAGTCCACTTCTGTCCCTAACACACACACACGATGACCCCTTATCATTTCTGCCTCTTTCCCCTCCCCTACAGTCTTCGCTCCCCTCTCCTCCCACCCCTTATCTCTTCCCCTACAACAAAGACCTCACTCACCTTCCCTTTGTCTTCAGGTCAGGTCGATACCGGACAGCGCGACAATGGAAAGTCTTCTCATGTGGCAACTGAGGCAATGCTTTCGGGTGACCCAACAAGGAGGTCGTATAATACATGGACTGGTTTTGATTCCTGTCTTGGATACCTGCAGCGACACTGCCTGCGAGAATCTGCACTCCTGTTGAAAAGAAGATCAATGAAAGACAATGAAAATGACGACAGGCCTTTTCAGTCCAAGAAGGCCGTGAAATTGTGCCGCTAGACTTCTTTGGGTGTGTATTTGCTCGGTCCCTTTGGTGGCAGTGGTATGAGCTGAGAGATTTTGTTGTTCCTGTGTCTGCCTTTATTATGTTTTGTTTTTGTGTAGGGCTCAGGGCTCTCGCGGGATGAGGTGCTGTACAGTCAATCACTATAATTATTCTCATTGTTATTGCTATTATGGTAAGACTAAATTTAGCGCTGGCTCTGAAGAAATTATCCATGAGCCTCTGCGACTGCTTTCGTGAATGCAAGACCAGATCTGCATCATCGGCTAACAGCATGTCATTAATGAGGACTTGCTGGACTTATGTCTTAGCTTTTAAACATGTGAGGATAAAGAGCTGCTGTTATATCCCAAACGTCTGATCTATAATTACGTACGTTCCTCTCAGTGACTAAAGGTGTGCTTTAGGACCGTTGCAAAGAAGATGGCAAATAAAATGGGTGCCAGTACTCAACCTTGCCTTAAGCCGCTACAGATGTCGAAGACACTGATCAATGAACCGTCAAACACATTTCCTGTCTATATGAAAGGACTAGATCATGTTGAGGAGGTCGTATGGACATTCTGTCTTGAAAATGATTATAAAGAGGCCATTGTGACCAATAAGGTCAAAGGCGTTAATTAGCTCAACGAACGCCACATGTAGGTGTGTTTTCTGCATTTTCCTCGTAGATGCCGCAAGAAAAAGATCATATCAATTGTGGAGCGGTCTGAATTGAAACCGCACTGAAACCCTCACTGTGCGTTTCTGGATCCTGTTCAGGGCTACCTGGGCAAATATCTTATCCACAGTGCTCAGCAGGGTGATCTCCCTGTACACATTGCAACCACTTCTGTCCCTTTGTTCTCATACGAGTACAGGGTGACGACGTTACAGTCTTTCATGTTTTGAGATATCGCTTCCTCGCTTGTTATATTGCTGGGAACGGACCCACAAAAACAGTAGCTTTCGTGTGTCATGTTTTCAAGTCTAACTAACCCTTAAGGGAATTTTGTCCCCCGCCACTAGATCTTAAGTGGAAGTCTAGATACTAATCTTTCGAATGAGAAGAAAACTCAGGTTCTGTTTGCACAGAGCGCATGTTAAACATCACACAGCAAACAAAAACTCTGTACTTTCATAGATAAACAAAAATACATGCATACGAAAAACAAACAACAACAACTACAGAAACAAACAAACAAACAAAACAAACAAACAGAAAAGTAACAGGCATATAAACGAAGAAAAAGTTGGCGGCGCTGTGCTGCTGCCACACGATTTCCGTGGGGAGAACAGCCCGATTTTTACCAGGCAAATCCATTGTTACAGAAGAGACGTTCAATACAATACAGATGGGACAGATTATTTCCTAGGGACTCTTTCGCGCTGTCGACGACTTCTAATGTGGTGCCGTCCGGTCTCAGAGTTTTCCCAGATGGCAGGCTGTCGTTGGTTTTGTTGAGCTCTCCTACAATGGGTCTTTCATCCATCTCCTGCACAAGCAGCAGAGTTTCAATAGCTTCCACTGCAGCATCAGAGATATATATCACTCCCTCGAGTACAGTTGGGAGTGTTATGATAGTTGACAGTATCCACTTGAGCTGACCAATCTTATTTGGGAATAGGAATCCGTACTACAATATCCATATGGAAAAGCTTAAGCTAGTCTGTCTGGAACCAGAAAAAAACACAAAAAAGAATAAGAACGCGTATTTAATACTAAAAGGGGAATTGGAGCACCTGGTCACAACAGGAAAGCTGGAGGGAAAGAGAGCACTAGGTAGACCCACGGAGAAGATATTGGACGGACTTGCAGACTGGCTGAAGACAAAGAGGGTGGAAGAGGTGCTTGAGGCAACAAGGGATAGAAACAGATGGAAGGCCATGATCGCCAACGCCATGTGGCAAGGCATCTGATGATGATGATGATGATTTAATACAACCGGAAAAGAAAGGTGCTAATTTTCGGCCAACTGGCCTTTGTCAAGCGTAATATGGTTGTATTAAATACGCGTTCTTATCATTTTTTTTCGTGATTTTGTTTCTGGTTCCTGTTTGCTTGAACGCGGGCAGTCAGACTTGTTTTGCATTTGATCTGTCTGGAGCCGATTCGTCCTCTGGAGGCGCCTTTTGTTTGTCTGTTGTATATTTCTTTTTTGTTTGGTTCCCCCTCCCCCCACCCCCACCCCCCGGCCCTTCGAACTGGGAAAATCCGCTTTGCATTTTCTGTTTTCAGGCACTTTTGTCAGCAACAGCTTTCTTTTTTCGTTTTGTTTTTCTCTGATCAATTTCTGCACCATTTTTACTAGTAGCAGAGTCAAGAACACTTTTTCACGATAATAGATGCATAACGACGGGGATGATGACAATGCTGCCACACAGAATTCATTTCTGGATTGAGACGGCGAGACAGAGTTGTACCTTCCATTTTCATTCATGATGTATCCTGGCGTCAAACAGAGAGTTTCTGCTGGTGCTTGACATTACCATAGACACCTGGGAGAAAACTGCTGCAGACATACTCACAGAGGCTTGAGCGCACATATTTCTTAGCACCTTGTGGCCGAAAGAACACAACACACACACACACACACACACACACACACACACACACACACGCACGCACGCACGCACACACACACACACACACACACACACACACACACACACACACACACACACACACACACCCGTCTAATATCACTTATAGTAAAAAGACGTTAAATCAAAGAACGAACGTCAACCAGATCCCAGCGACACAGACATCTGTGGTATTAGGACATTTCAGGAACACCATCAATGACACATCCATGAAGGGGATGAAACTCGACTGTGTGGTTTTTAGTATTCCGTATCAGACCATAGCACGTTTATCTCCCGCCGGCGCTGCCCTCGTCTTCTGTCCCGCCGGTGCTACCTTTGTCTTCTTCTTCTGTTCCGTCGTTGCTGCCTTCGTCTTCTGCCCCGCTGGTGTCGCCTTCGTCTTTTGTCCCGTCGGTGCCGCCTTCTTCGCCACCTCGGCCGCCGCCATATGACTGTGATAATCTTAAACTATGCCTTTTTAACGCTCAATCAATATGCAAAGATGGCAAAGCCGAGGTCATTGCCGATTTTATCGCTGATGAGCACGTTGACATTGCTTTTATCACAGAGACATGGCTTAACCCCCTTGGTCATGAACCTATACATGCTAGCCTCACTCCGAGTGGTTACAGGCTTGCTTCTTTCCATCGCTCATCTCGAGGTGGCGGTATCGCCATCCTCTACAATGACTCACTCCATTCCCGCCTATCTTTCTCGCAGTCTCTGCCTTTCTCCCATCCTTCTTTCGAGCACGTTGAAGTATCCTTCCAATCCACCCCTCACCCCATCACCTTCTCCTGTGTCTATCGACCTCCACCTAGCTCTGCCAACAAACTCACCACATCCACGTTTCTCTCTGACTTTGACCAACTGCTTGACCACTACTCCCTCTTACCTGGAAATCTCATCATTCTAGGTGACATCAATGTCCACTATGACAACACTCACCGTTATGACACAAGACATATCATCAACTCTCTGTCCAATCACAATATGACTCAACACATTTCTGAACCAACCCATCAAAAAGGTCACATTCTTGACTGGATCATTTCTCGTGATCACCACAATTCAGCTACTAACAACTGCTTAGTTCTTTCTACCCGTCTAACTTCAGCCCTTCCATCTGACCACTCTGCAATTCTCTGTTCTCTTGACATTTCTCCTCCTTCCCGTACCACGCGCACAGTCACTCGACGCAATCTCAAATCTATCGACCTCTCCACATTTTCATCTGATGCCTCCCGTCTCCTTTCTGAAAAGTCACATAACCTTGCCGATGAATTCTATACTACTCTCCACCATCTTCTGGACACTCATGCTCCAGCCACAACCCGTCTTTTACCTGACCGCCCCCCTACCCCCTGGCTCACTCATGAGATAGCCTGTGCAAAACGTGCCCGCCGCAGAGCAGAGCGCCGCTGGCGCAAATCCAAACTCACTGTACACAGGCAACTTTTCCAAGCCTCTAAAACAAAAGTATCCACCCTCATTGCATCTGCAAAAACAAGCTATTTCCAAACCAAAATCCTGAATGCCTCTTCTTCAAAAGAACTCTTTACAACCATGAATCATCTCCTTGGCACACGAAAAGACTTACCTCTCCCAACAAAACATACAAATGAAGAACTCCCATCTGTATTCTCTAAGTATTTCACCACCAAAATACAAACTCTTCGTGACAGGCTTGACAGGACACCCTGTCAACCATGCCCACCTGACCCTTCCTTCTCTGGCACACCTCTCACTACTTTTACCCCAGTCTCACAAGAAGAAATTTTCAACACAATCAGATCCATGTCGTTCAAAACCTGCGAACTGGATCCTCTTCCAGGTTCTCTCTACTCCGATTGTTTCCCTACTCTCCTCCCATTCATCACTGACATCATCAACACTTCTTTTCAAACTGGAACTGTCCCAGATTCTTTCAAGTCTGCTATTGTTCACCCTCTCCTCAAGAAACACAATTTAGACCCAAATGAACTGAAAAATTACAGGCCTATCTCTAATCTCTCTTTCTTGTCAAAACTCCTTGAAAAGGTCGTCCTCAACCAGCTGAACTCTCACCTGTCTGCCAACAATCTCCTCAATCCTTTCCAGTCAGCCTACCGCCAGTGCCATAGCACTGAAACTGCCCTACTACACATTCTCAACAATCTCCTCCTTGCAACTGATACTGGCAAAGTCTCTCTCCTCACACTCCTTGATCTGTCTGCAGCCTTCGATACCATTGACCATGGTATTCTCCTTTCTAGACTTCATCATACTTTTGGCATCTCTGACATTGCTCTCTCCTTTTTCACTTCGTATTTATCAAACAGAAAACAAACTGTTCTCATCAATGGCACTTACTCTCAACCTGCATACCTGACCTGTGGTGTTCCACAAGGATCTGTCCTTGGCCCTGTTCTTTTCACTCTTTATACCTCCCCCCTGTCCACCATCATCAACTCCCACTCTATAAAACACCACTTCTATGCTGATGACACCCAACTTCAAGATAGTGACTCACCTGATAATATACAGCGCCTGTTGATTCGCACCACTGAGTGTTACTCGGACATTAAGAACTGGATGACACACAATAGACTTCAGCTTAATGACGACAAGACAGAAGCTATCCTCATTGGCACCCGTCAGAAACTTTCCCAGCTGCCTCCTCTTTCTCTCCCATTATGTAACACATCAGTCCCAATTTCTGATTCAGCTAAAAACCTTGGTGTCTGCATTGACTCTACCCTGTCCATGAACAACTTTGTTTCTCAAACTGCCAGATCTTGCTACTATCATCTCCATCGTATAAGCCTGATCAGGAAGTATCTCTCTGTCGAAACAACTGCAAAACTCGTTCTCTCCTTCATAATGTCTCGCATTGACTATTGCAATTCACTCCTGTCTGGTCTTCCTGCCTCCACCATTCACATCCTACAGCGCATTCAAAACAATGCTGTACGCCTTGTACTCAAAAAGAAAAAAGCTGACCACATATCTCCTCTCCTGGCACAACTTCACTGGCTCCCTGTATCAAAGCGCATACAGTACAAACTAGACACCATGTGCTACAAAAGTCTCAATAACGCAGCCCCCGATTACCTGTCAAGCCTACTTGAGATCTATGTTCCCTCACGTACCCTCCGCTCTGCCTCCGATCCTCTGACTTTTCGCTTTCCACGCACTAAGCTCAATACCTATGGTCCACGAGCCTTCTCTGTTTCTGGTCCACTCTCCTGGAACAAACTTCCTCTCTCAGTCCGTCAGCAACCTACTTTTGCCTCCTTCAAGTCCGCTCTCAAAACTCACCTTTTCTCCTCTGCATAAAATCCTAACCTCACTCAACCCCCCTCTGCAGCCTGTCTCCGCTCGGAGGGGAATCACTTTGTTTTAATATATAATTGTATATGATGTGCTCTCTGTGGTTTTCCATTGGTTTTATTCTTGCTTTTATTGCTTTTATTCTTTTCTCCCCATTTGTGGCCATGCATGTGTGTGTGTGTGTGTGTGTGTGTGTGTGTGTGTGTGTGTGTGTGTGTGTGTGTGTGTGTGTGTGTGTGTGTGCGTGTGTGTGCGTGCGTGCGTGTGTGCGTGTGTGTCTTTTCGGCGCTTGGATTTGATTTTGTCGAGATTTGCGCTATATAAATATTGTAATTATTATGTAATGCATGTGCGTACGTATGTATGTATGTATGTATGTAAGTATACGCTTAGATTTATGTATGTATGTATGTATGCATGTATACGCTCAGCTTAGATTTATGTATGTAAGTATGTAAGCATGTATGTATGCATGTGTACGCTCATATGTATGTAGGTATGTATGCATGTATACGCTCAGCGCTTAGATTTGATTTTATCAAGATTTTGCGCTATATAAATAAAATATATTATTATTATTATTATTATAGAGGACGGGTGGGGTCGAAAAATCCCACACTGTGTTTGATAGGATTGATGGGATTCGAGCCCACAACCTTCCAGTCGGTAATCCTTACGCTAATCATGCATCATGGCTACTGGTGTCTGCAGCAGTTTTCTCCCAGGTGTCTATGGTAATGTCAAACCCCAGATGATCCTTAGGTCGCAGTAAGGGTGACCTGTTTAGCCTCTCCTGAGCTAATGGGCCACTTTATGCGGGCTGTTGTTTTTTTTTCGTTTTTTTCCCCCCAGATATCTCGAGTTCAGTCTCAGCTCGCAACATTAAGAATTGGCCTGTTTGCTGCCCATCTTAATGTTCCCATCATTCTGGTGGTGTCAGCTTAATGTTTCAAAGGTCTTCCCCATTTTCTCCTTTCCGCTGCTCAGTCCAAGACCCTGCCGGCACGTAGAGTTTTGCGCAGGCTCAAGCTCAAGGAGTCTGCCAGACAATGGCTGGAAGATTTTGGGTGGAGCGCACATGGAATTGTCCGAATGCGCTGAATTCCTCTTGAGCAAACTCCAAACTCCAAAAGTGTTAGTTCTTCCTCACCATCACCAGTGTTACTATTATGAAGTCCTTTCGTTTGTGTCTGTCCTATGTTTGCTGGACGGCATGACGTATTCAAGACAGGCATTATTGGGTGATAGTGGTATATATAGAAAGGAGTTAATGCTGCTTCCAGTGCTGAACTGTTGGGTAGGGTTGCTTACAATTTCGGGCCGATTAAATACATTCCTTTTTCATATCATATAATCATAAGTTGAGGGGTATCGTTTTTCTTATTAAAATCAAATCTAAAAAAAAAAAAAGACAAAAAAACAAACAAACAACCAAACAAACAAGGAAACAAACAAATAGATGAATAGCTAGCTAGATAGATAGATGACTAACTAGCTAACTAAATAGATAAATAAAACAGAAATAAAGAAATTCCGTTTTCTGTGGAATCAATTTCTTTTTCATATATTTGGAGAGAGAGAGAGAGAGAGAGAGAGAGAGAGAGAGAGAGAGAGAGAGAGAAAGAGTGTGTGTGTGTGTGCGCGCGCGCACGTATATATATATATATATATATAAATATATATATATATATATAAATATATATATATATATAAATATATATATATATAAATATATATATATATATATATATATATATGTGTGTGTGTGCGTGTGTGTGTGTGTGTGTGCGTGTGCGTGTTTCTTTCTCAATGTTAAGTTGATGAGTAAAATCTACTTCACAAATTTGTCAGTTTCACGTTGGTAGACAGAGTAGGTCATCATTTGTTACCAGTCCAGAGTCATTAGCAGATTTTGTTAAAGGAGAGGATTAAGTACTAAACTGTGCCTGATGTGGATGCAACTGGTGAGAGAACCGTACTATTATGGAGCACCGCTGCTTTTTTTCCTTCTTGCAATGAATGCTCTTTTCTTTGAAACTGAAAATCGAATACACACACAAACCAAAGATCTGCATTAATACAATGAGTTTACATTTAACACGGTATATTAAGACTCTACTATGCCGCAAATCGAACAACAATATAAATCGAAACGAATCGCAATTTCTAAGCCAGATCAAGAGGTGCAAAGGATTCTCTCTCTCTCTCTCTCTCTCTCTCTCTCTCTCTCTCTCTCTCTCTCTCTCTTTCTCGTTCTCTTTGTTTTTGTCTATCTCTCTCCCTCTCTTTCTGTCTGTCTGTCTGTCTCTCTATCTGTCTGTCTGTCTCTCATTCTCTCTCTCTCTCACTCTTGTTTGTATGCAATACAGTGAAGGCTGCACTGTGACCTTTTGAAATTGGAGTCTGTTTGCAAAGGAAATACAGAAATCCAGAGAACAGTTGGGTCATTTATTTTCATGAATACAGGTGTCTTTGCTGAGCGATGTAGTAAAGTCATATTGAATGTGCTAGAAAAGTCATATAACATCAACCTCGCACCAGTACCAGGTTCTTCAAGGTGTGCATAAATCCTGTTTGAAACTGGACTACACAGTGTCATCAACATTTTTGTTTTTCCTATACACATACACACAGACACACAGATATACACACAGAACACAGATACAGACACATACACAGAAACGCACACACACAGAAACGCACGCACGCACACACACACACACACACACACACACACACACACACACACACACACACACACACACACACACACACAGACACAGACACACACACACATAGCCTTCAGAGCACATATTTCTTATTACCTTGCGGTCGAAGGAACACACACACACACACACACACACACACACACACACACACACACACACACACACACACACACACACACACAACACACACACATACACACACACATTTACACATACAAGAACACAGGGACGTATACATGAATGTGTTATACCTTCTTACCTTGTGGCCGAAGGAAAAACTTCCGAGTGCGATGAATGCGGCCAGTCTTCAGGTCGTTCACCTCACACCAGTAGTAATTCGTTATGTTGTATATGGTATTCTGAATTGTTACTTCAATTTGAGAAGGCACGGTACTGTAATAGTTCATGGGTATCTGCCTTGTTACTATTACCAAGTTTTGCAGACCTGCAATCAGTCTGGCATCGTAGACGCACCGGAGTATAGGAGGAAAGTCAGAGGAAATTCTGCTTGATTCCTCTGGAATTATGATTTCTCTGTCATTGCTGCTTTTGATTTGTTTATTCCAAAAGTTTATGTCTGAATAGGTCTTTATGTCCATGCTGAGTTTTGCCACATCTGTAAGAAGAAACAGATTGGAAAAGAGTTGGATGTTATGCTGCAAGGGTTTGTTTCTGTCCGCTTTTCTTTCCCATATCTTAACCCAGAGAAGTGGGACATTATTTTTGTCACAATGCTATGATGATTATGATGATGGGGATGATAACCATGAGGCTATGGAGTACCGCTCTGATTTGAGAGGCCTTGAAATGGAATTGGGAACGGCGAAGGATGAGTGTCTCCGACATTTACTTGGCACCACCACATTTATCAGAATCGGCCACCCCAAAACAGCATTCAAGAAGATGAAAAGCATTCTTACCAACACATGCCTATCAATTAACATCAGGAAGAGAGTTCCTGAATGTTATATAGAACCAATAATGCTATACGGTTGTGAGACGTGGATAGTCAACAAGCAAAGCCAGAACAAGATTGAGGCAGCTGAGATGTGGTTTGTAAGAAGAATGTTGAGAGTTCCACGGACAGCAAAGAAAAGAAACGAGACAGTCTTGATGGAGGCAGACACAAGAAGGTCATTCGTAAGGAAGATTAGGAAAAGACAGGCAACATTTAAGGCCATTTTATGAGGGAAGGGAAATTAGAGCACTTGGTCACAACAGGAATACTGTAGGGAAAGAGAGCACCAGGTAGACCCATGGAGAAAATATTGGACAGACTTGCAGGTTGGTTGAAGACAGAGAGGATGGGAGATGTACTTGCAGCGACAGGGGATAGATTCGTGTGGAGGACCATGGTCGCCAACGCCATGCGGCAGGGCACTTGATGATGATGATGATAATAATATGATGATGATGATGATGATGATGATGAGATGATGATAATGATGATGATGGATGATGATGATGATGATGATGATGATGATGATGATGACCACAATAATGGGAGCGCTAAATGTACGCCAGTTGTTATATCGTAGGCTTGGACTGAACTCAAAGTTAGTTTCAGTTTCAGTTTCAGTTTCTCAAGATGACGTCTCGGAACGATTTTCCATATGCACTAACATCACAGGTGCTATGTGTATGCTGATCATGGTACAAGCCTTGAGCCTGCACATAAACCCATGAGCTGGCCAGGTCCTGAAGCCCTACCAAGAGTATGTTTTACCCAGTCTATATTTCAAACTGGTATTTTATCAGCCTATTACTGGAATAAGTTATCACATATTGAGTACAAGGCTGTCTCAACTGAGCTAACCAGCCCTCTAACGTAACCTGCAGACACCAGTATTTCGTTCTCTGGTGCTTCTTCCTTATTGTCTGGGTCACTATCTCGAAAGTCAGACTTCGTTGCGTTCCTTCACACAATCAAAACTACCAAAACTGATAGCCAGTCACGTAATATGGTTCAAATGGGGGATGTGTGTGTAGAGCTGCTTGCGTGTATGTATATGTTTGTGCCTGTGTACTCGTATGTGTCTGTATACATGTGTGTGAAAGTGTGTGTATATGTGTGTTTGTGTTTGCATGTGTGTGTATGTATGTGTGTGCGTACGTGTGTGTATAATGTTTGTGTGCGTATATGTGTCTGTGTGCATGTGTGTGAGGGTGATGTGTATATGTGTTTGTGTATGTATGTGTATGTGTGTGTGTGTGTGTGCACGCGCGCGCGTGCGTGCGTGCGTGCGTGTGTGTGTGTATGTGTGTGTGTGTGTGTTTGTGCGGGTGTGCGTGCGTGTATGTGTGTGCATGTGTATGTGTATGTATGCATGTACTTTATGTATGTGTGCGTGTTTCGTTCGTCAGCAAATGAAACACCAGACTAACAACACGTTGGCCTCAAAATTGATTGGTGTTACCTAATATGATACAATGCCTTCATGATTTCATAGATTCATTCATCCCATAGACACCTATTATTTCACTTTTTGTAATTTGTTTTTTCGTCTAAAAGCACGTATGTCAATAAACGTTGAAAGAAATAACGAACGAACATCGGCCTCACCTGGCAAAGACATACTACCCTGGCAGACCGATAGAGGCAGATGATCAGAGCAGTTGTGAGACACGATGTCTGCTATCTCCACATCTAATGCCGGACAGTTTTCAGCATCCTCGTCCTGTCGCCCCACCCATACAAAGCGGCGATCCGTCAGTAGCTCGCCCATTCTACCTGTTCGTTTACATGCTCAATGAATAGACTGATCTGTCAATGGATAGATCGACCAATCAATCAATCAATCAATCACGCAAGCAAGCAAGCAAGAAAGCAAACAAACAAGCAAGCAACAACAACAACAACAAACAAAAAACAAAAAACAAAAAACAAACAAAAACAAACCAAACCAAAAACAAAAGCAACAAATTCAGTAAGCCTTCCGCCCATATCTGCCAGCAGTTGTTATTGTTATTCCAGCCGACTGCGCAGAGCCCTATCAGAGCTATAATAGCTTCAAAACATGAAAAGAACTTCAACAGGAAAAAAAAAAGAAAAGAAATTTATGTAGGCCTACATATATCATTGCATTCGCGCATATAATCTAAAGATATGCCCCGGCATTGACCACTCCGTCCAATTTATTGCACAGGGGAATTAAAAAAAACACTCTTGAATACAAAGTTAAGCATACATAAGAACACCAAAACATATCTAAAAACGGGCATAAATAACCTAAAATTGCTTCCGCATATCTCACCTCCCTAGAGCCAAAAAGTGAACTTAATACATTCACTCAATTATCAATGCTAAGAAAAAGTATATAAGACTTCTATCGATCACATACAGGTGAATGGACCTAGCAAGACAGAAAATGACAGGAAGAAATGACAGAAAGCAAAGGAACAAGGCAGAAAGAAAAAGAGTGACAGAAAAGAGGACATTTCTAGCACAGAATTCCCAGAAGGTGGCGGATACCATTTATACTGAAAGAGCCCCCGGCATCCCCAGGGGTGGGGGGTGGAGGGATTGTCTGAAGACTCGTTTAGCCTGTGCAAAACCCTATACACAGACAGTCTTGAAACAACAGGGGCGGAAGAGCCAAAGAATGGACCCGGGGATGGGGGTAAGAGGAACCCTGAAACGCCAAGCTGACAGAACCAGAATAACTGAAACATAAGAGGTGACCTAACAAGCTAATTTAAAATGAGGGGAGATAACAAGCTAGGTTTAAATGACGGGAGCTAACAAGCTAGTTTAAAATGAGGGGAGCTAACAAGCTAGTTTTAAATAAGGGGAGCTAACAGGTAGTTTAAAATGAGGGGAGCTGACAAACTAGTTTAAAATGAGGTGACTTAACAAGCTAGTTTTAAATGAGGGGAACTAACAAGCCAGGTTTAAATGATGGGAGCGAACAAGCTAGTTTTAAATAAGGGGAGTTAACAAGTAGTTTTAAATGAAGGGGAGCTAACAAGCTAGTTTTGTATGAGGTGAGCTAACAAGCTAGTTTAAAATGAGGGGAGCTAACCAGGTAGTTTTAAATGAGGGGGGCTAACAAGCTAGGTTTCTATGAGGTGAGCTAACAAGCTTGTTTTAAATGAGGGGAGTTAACAAGCTAGTTTTATATGAGGTTAGCTAACAAGCTAGTTTTATATGAGATGAGCTAATAAGCTTGTTTAAAATGAGGGAGCTAACAAGCTAGTTTTAAATGAGGGGAGCTAACAAGCTAGGTTTAAATGACGGGAGCCAACAAGCTAGGTTTAAATGAGGGGAGCTAACAAGGTAGTTTTAAATAAGGGGGGCTAACAAGCTAGGTTTAAATGAGGGAAGGTAACACGCTAGTTTTAATAAGGGGAGTTAACAAGGTAGTTTACATGAAGGGGAGCTAACAAGCTAGTTTATATGAGGAAAGCTAGCAAGCTAGTTTTTGCATGAGGTGAGCTAACAAGCTAGTTTAAAATGAGGGAGCTAACAAGCCGGTTAAATATGAGAGATCTAACAAGCTAGTTTTGTATGAGGGTAGATAACAAGTAGTTTAAATGAGGGGAGTTAACAAGCTAGGTTTAAATGAGGGGAGCTAACAAGTAGTTTTAAATGAGGGGAGCTAACAAGCTAGTTTGAAATGAGGGGAGCTAATAATTTTAAATGAGGGGAGCTAACAAGTTGGTTTTAAATGTTGTAAGTTTGGACTAACCCCTCATGCAAAATAACAGCAAACGGCACAACTTTGAGACAGGTTGATATGTTTAAATATCTGGGAACGATCATCTCACTAGACGGCAGATGCACATCAGAAATAGCCAGCAGAATCGGCCAAGCCGAAACAGCATTCAAGAAGATGACAAGCATTCTTACCAACACATCCATTTATCAATTAACATCAGAAAGAGAGTTCTTGAATGTTATATAGAACCGATAATGCTATACGGTTGTGAGACGTGGATAGTCAACAAGCAAAGCCAGAACAAGATTGAGGCAGCTGAGATGTGGTTTGTAAGAAGAATGCTGAGAGTTCCATGGACAGCAAAGAAAACAAACGAGACAGTCTTGATGGAGGCAGACACAAGAAGATTATGCATAAGGAAGATTAAGAAAAGACAAGCAACATTTATAAGCCATTTTATGAGGAAAGGGGAATTAGAGCACTTGGTCACAACAGGAAAGCTGTAGGGAAAGAGGACACGAGGTAGACCAATGGAGAAAATATTGGACGGACTTGCAGAGTGGGTGAGGACAGAGAGGGTTGGAAGATGAGCTTGCAGCAACAAGGGATAGATGCATATGGAGAGCCATGATCGCCAACGCCATGTGGCAGGGCACATGATGATGATGATGACGACGACGATGATGATGATGATGATGATGAAGTTGGGACTGATGTCGAGACATCAAATCTCGAATCCATGGCTCCGTCACATGTACTAACTAGCTCCCGAAGCCTAGTTCCGAGGCAGGATTGAATCCACAATTCCTGTTATAAGCATGGCGCTGTAACAAAAGAGATAATAATGAGTCCCATTAAAAAAAAAGAAGAACAAGACTGGTACTCCCGAGGGTTGAACCCACATCCCCACGTGTTATGAATCTGGCATTATAGCAAATGAAGTAATTGAGAAGAAAGAGAGGGGGGAGAGAGAGGGAGAGAGAGAGAGGGAGGGAAGAGAAAGAGAGAGGGAGAGAGAGAGGGAGGGAAGAGAAAGAGAGAGGGAGAGAGAGAGACAGAGAGAGAGAGACAGACAGACAGGGACAGGAACAGAGAGAGAGAGAGAGAAAGACAGACAGACAGATAGACAGACAGAGACAGAGACAGAGCTCTCACTCAATATGTTCTGTATTGCCGTGACGACGAAGTGACCGGAGAAAGAAGAAGGTGAAGGATTCTGACTGAGAGGCCTGTACAAGGTTCGAGGTCTCAGCTGAGATCGGTTAACGGGTTTGCAGAGGGTCTGTGCAGTGTTGTAGTTCGCTGTGTCAGGCACGAAACTGAGGCATTGAAACAGCTTGAGGCTTCCGTACTCATGGTCCTCGCAGAGAGGGTACACTGTATAAACAGAACAGGTGTACAAATGAGCACTGAGAGCAGGACTGCTGAGGAACACTCAGTTGTTTAATTGATACTAGTTCGTAGACTTTGGCAGTGTGTGCATTCAGCGTTTTAAATGTGATTGGGCATGGGCCATGTTTAATTTAACCCCTTGACACCCACACCCTATCCACCAACTGCAATAACTGAACCCACTGACTCTCTCTCTCTCTCACCCTTTCCACTACCTTCCTGCAGGAAGCAGGTGGAAAGGGTGAGGGAGTCAAAGGGTTCAGGTTTCGCTTTGCTAGCGTGGTTGACAATGCGGCATGCTTGTAGACTAGAGTGCAGGACGCAAAGGGTTAAAGCCAGTAATGTCCATCGTTCTCGACATTTATTTTTATGAATATGCTTTGAAACGCTCATTTTGGTTTTCTTACTGTGCGCTCAATAATTGATGTAGAAAACCAGGGAATTTCAGTTTTCTAACCGAAATCATTCATTATCCCTGAAACTGGCGTACTTGAAATTATATATGTGGATATTTCTAAATAAAAAGCACTGTATACTCCGTGTCCAGAAATGCACTAATCTCCACTCTTTGGATCAAATAATCTGGCCATTCGTAACTTTAACAAACTTGGTTTAAGGAAGAACATGTACACATTGATAACAAATCTTGATTACTCTCCATCGTAATGCATTGTAAGCGATTTACAGACGTATATTAAGAATGATCAAAATTATGGTAAAATCATCATCATCATCATTGTACATAGTTTTTCTACAACGCTATTCTCAAAACTCATTTGCACTCATTTTGCATGAGATACTGTCAGACATTTTAGTGGAGCATGGAGAACTGAAAATGTTAGACGAGTTGACCACAGTCCACTATGATTGTTGCACAATCTGCATTTTTTGGTGTGCGTGCATTCTGAGTGTTTCTATATTTCCATGAGCTAACCATAGACACAATTTACAATATTTTTTACGTGCATATACTACACTTTAACTTGAAAACAAGATTATTATAAATCTATTTGGAAAATAAGTTGAACCAGAAAACGATTAAAACTGACAAAAAAACAACAACACAAAAACGAAAATGGTTTAAGGTTTATTAAATAATGCCGGTAATAAATAGTGCTTTTTAAAAGTACGAGATTAGTCAAAACGAATGTTGGATATTTTAGAGTACTGAATAGATTCTATCCACAGTGTATTATATAGCAAAGAATCACACACGTTTCAGAAGAATCAGAGAAATTTCTCGAAAAGAAATGAAAACAAATAGCCGGATTATTGCAGAATATTGACTAAGCGTGATGTACAACTAAGCCACAAATATAATGACAATAATATTGTTATGATCATCGGTATCATAATAATAATGATAATAGTAATAACATTGTTATTATCATCGATATCATCGTCAACAATATTTAATAAAATCAGAAATACAAATTGCAAAGCGTTGCTTGCAAATAATTTCAGAATGCAGTCAGTCTTTCTCAACCACACCTATATGCACTCGGGTTCATGCAAAATATAGAAACTGATATATTTGAATATTTGTATTGCATAGCATGAAAAGCTACTTACCGTTGTGAAAGCGTATATCATCTCGTCGAAGAGCAGGTTTCACACAAACGAACGGCAGATTATCCTGACATCGTCTCGCACGTATAGATTCAGCTTCTCTGATACCACAATCAGACCCCGGAGGAGAACCATCTCCATCGCTATTTGGTGCTCTTTTAACCCTTACCTTGACCTTCTTGTTTGTTTTTAATCGTGACGGATCTACAGGACTAGACGTTCTTCCAGTCCTGATCTTAACGTCGTTTGTCCTCGACAAGCGTAGGTTCTCGTTCTCGACTTCAGTTGCTGTGTACGCATTATACATATACGCTGACCTTTTGCGCTTAGTTCTGGCGAAAGGTTGTTCAATCCAGGATATGGCTGAGTCAGGTGCTCCGTTTTCATTGGAGGGTGGTACCAGCGAGTAGAAAGGTGCATGTAGACGTCGGAAGCCAATTGGGCTAGTCGGAGGTCCACAGACAATGTGCAGTTTGGGGGGCGATTCACCACTTGCTCAAAGCATTCTGATGTTTCCCCCAATTTCTCCACGTCATCCCAGCCAGTGAAACCGCTAGAACGAAACAATGTGATAGACTGTGAAAAAAAACAACAACAAAAAAAAAAAAAACGAAATCGGAACCCCCGTTATATTTTGTCATAAAAATCACAGATGGTATTTCGCGAAGGCTGTTTTTTTCTGTTAGTTTTGGCTGTTCTTTCTTTACTGTGATCTTACATAAAATATTCTTTAGTAGTATCTCTCGCACGGTCTATTCCATCCCCATCCCTGCCCCTTCAATTCATCTCAAGCCTTGTCAAACCCACTCTTGATTTCTCCCCTAAATCTGTTCATCCTTTTGATTCAGGTCTGTTTTCGTTTTCCTCCAGTTCTTTTCCCCTCATCGTTCATTCTTGACATACACCCCATTCCTCATTTCCCACTAAGTCCTTACTTCTGGTACGTCTCTGCCTTCATTTCTGCCTGTTTAGCCTGATCTTCATACGAGCTCTGTCTCCACCACCACCCCTCTCTCTCTGTGTCTCTGTCTGTCTCTCTCTGTGTGACTCTGTCTGTCTGTCTTCCTCTCTCTGTCTCTCTCTCTCGCTCTTTCTCTCGCTCTCGCTCTCTGCAATTAATAGACGAACGAAAGTTTTCATTTGAATTGAACAGAAAAAGTAATAATTTTGAGAAATATTGTTGACATTCTGTAACGGTGCTGACATTTCGTAATGGCTACCTATATGGCCAGCCTTACATGTGGATTAAATCACACATACAATTCATGGTGTCATTTATCAAACCGCTGATGAAATGTTCGAGGTAATGTGATATGTTTTACTTGACTGATGCATTTTCTTAATTTTTAATGAATTAATCTATATGAAATTAACAGCATGGAAAATTATGCGAAAACCTGCACTTTCTCAGTCTCACTCACATCCCTACATTGTACTTGTATGTATTGTAACGCAAGCCTATGGAGATGTAAACAATTCTGAATTCCGATTCCTCTCTCTCTCTTTCTCTCTCTCTCTCTCTCTTTCTCTCTCTCTCTTCCTCTCTTTCTCTGTCTCTCCGATTCTTTCCTCCTTCACTCACTCACTGTCTCTCTCTTGTGTCTGTTTATGTCTCTCTCTCTCTCTCTGTCTGTCTGTTTCGGTCTCTCTCTGTCTCCGTCTCTCTCTTTTCCTGTCCGTGTGTCTGTCTGCCTCTCTCTGTCTCTTTTTCTCTCTCCCCCCCCTCTCTCTCTCTCGCTCGCTCACTCACTCTCGGCCTTTACACACTCTCCTTTCTCTTTGTCTCTATCTCTCTATCTCAGTTTGTCTTTCTCTCTGTCTGTCTGTCTGTCTGTTTCTGTCTCTTTGTCTCTTGTCTGTTTCTGTCTGTCTCTGTCTTTCTCTGTCTCTCTGTCTCTCTGTATCTGTCTCTGTCTCTGTCTCTGTCTGTCTGTCTGTCTGCCTGTCTCTCTTTCCTGCTTTCTCTGTTATTTTCTCTTGATTGTGTGTGTTCACTTACTTCAAGAATGTCCTCTTCGAATTTGTGCTGGGCGTGGGAAACTTGTCCATTCTCAACAGACTATCTGTGATGTACAACCCATGCCAGAGCTTTGTCACCCCTGAAAAAGAAAATGGTCAGACTGAATTACTTATGTCCAGACCTTTCTGTCCATTTTAAGCAGCTCTTGAAGAAAAATGGAATTGGATACTCTCCCTGTCTCTGTCTCTCTCCCTCTCCCCTTCTCTATCTCCCCCCTCTTTCTCTCTTTCTTTCTTTCTTCTCTGTCTGCGTTTTCTAGACTTTCTGCTCTGTCTGTCTGTCTCTCGCACATGCAACACACACACACACACACACACACACACACACACACACACACACACACAACACACACACACACACACACACACACACATACACACACACACCACATTACACACACACACACACACCACATTACACACACACACACACACCACATTACACACACACACACACCACATTACACACACACACACACACCACATTACACACACACACACACACACACACACACACACACACACACACACACACACACACACACACACACACATACACACACACACACACACAGAGTCACACACCCGTCTAATATCACTTACAGTGAAAAGACGTTAAAATCAAAGAACGAACGAACAATCACACACACACACACACATATCACACACACACATACACACACAAACACACACACATATCACACACACATCACACACACACACACACACACACACACACACACACACACACACACACACACACACACACACACACACACACACACGAGCTCACGCGTTTTAACGGTCTACCCTGTTTCCCAGATATAACATGAGTTTAAAGTTTATTCAAGACATGTTCATCAAACTGAAATAATCACATATGTGCTCCACCTAAATCTGCCAGCAACTATCCTCCAGATTCCCTGAGCCTATACAAAAAAAATCTGCGTTCTCAGGGTCTTGAAATGGGGAGGAAGGAGAGAGGAAAGGCACCTATAAAACACTGATCTGAAACCAAGAGGACGATAGGAATATCAAGATGGACAACGAACAGGACGGTGTTTACTGTTGGGATTAAACTTGAGATATCAGTACTTGAATCCACGGCTCTGTGAAAAAAAACAGTCACCTTGCAGTGTAAAATGAATGACTGACCATCCCTAGGGACGTGAAGGCAAAACAGTCAGGGAAAGAGTAAGGGCACAAGCCTTCATGAAATGTGACCTCCCACCATGAAATCAGTCTTAACTCGCAGTCATTCGAACAGCACTAGGAACTGAAAAGGTGACTGAGGGTCTACATGTATCTGGGGTGTTTTGACTTTTTATCAAAATTGATTTCTGTAGACTATGATCTATCCCCCACAGAAATTTTTGTCTTGAAAAAATATTATTAATCAATTCAAATTGGTATTTAATGCACTGATCGCAGCAGAAAGAACACAATTTCCTACCAAACGTATCTATTTTTGTCTCTTATTATGAACCGTAGCCTGTACAGTACCCGTACATGTAATACACTGATGGAAAGCTCTTTGGTGCACCTTTCAGATAATGCCAGTGAAAATTAGAAACAAACTGGGTCAAAGCCACCAAGTAAAGAAATTTAAAGAAAATGCGTAGAAGAGCACACAAAAACTTTTAGAGGCCATTTTCTCAAAATGGTCGTCATACAACTTAATTACTTTAAACATACATAACTTCTACATTTTGTTTAGTACAAGCTTTATTCAAGTACCAAAATAATTAGCAGAATGTACACTTTCCAGTGATATGTATATCTCAAAATGCCCAAAATGCTTAACTAGACTGATTTCGAGGTGGCAGATCACAAATGTTTGCCCGCGAGAAACGTTGGGTCTCTCACGTCTTCGTCCTCTCGATGTTTGACGGGGTCTTCTCCTTTGAGGATCTTTTGCCGTCCAGCCGTCGTCCTGACAGTTTCTTGCTACTGGAGTCCCTCACATCTTGATTCTCTCGCTGAGTCGTCCAAGTCATGGTAAACCAATTTTTGTCTGGTTTGATTTAGTTTTTACATCAGCACCCACCTGAAGTGATATGGCCGACGAGGATAACCGTCCCAGGGAAGTGGGGGAAAGGGGGACTTATCTAATCTTATACTGACATCACCAGAACAACGTTGATGCTACAATTGGACTGTGAGAAGGCCGGTGTTAATGTAGCGCACCCCTGGAAAAAACATTATGAGAAACCTAGAAGAAGACCCTGGATTAAAGGTTGGAGGGAAAATGATAAACAACATTCGATACGCAGATGACACCGTGCTAATTGCAGAAAATGAAAGGGACATACAAAACCTTGTGAATATACTAGAAATAGAAAGCAAAGGTAAGGGGTTGGAACTAAACAGCAGGAAGACTGAAGTCATGGTGATCAGTAAAAACATGAAATCTCCTCGTGCAAAATGACAGCAAATGGCACAACCTTGACACAGGTTGATAAAGTCAAATACCTGGTAACGATCATTTCATCAGACGGCAGATGCACATCAGAAATAGCCGGCAGAATCGGCCATGCTAAACCAGCATTCAAGAAGATGACAAGCATTCTTACCAACAAATTCCTATCAATTAACATCAGGAAGAGAGTTCTTGAATGTTATATAGAACCAATACTGTTGTATGGATCTGAGGCGTGGACAGTCAACAAACAAAGCCAGTCTTGATGGAGGCAGACACAAGTAGATCACTCATAAGGAAGATTAGGAAAAGACAGGCAACATTTATAGGCCATTTTATGAGGAAGGGGATTTGGAGCACCTGGTCACAACGGGAAAGCTGGAGGGAAAGAGAGCACCAGGTAGACCCAGGGAGAAAAATGCTGGACGGACTTGCAGAGTGGCTGGGGACGGGGAGGGTGGGGGAGATGCTAGGGGCAACGAGAGATAGAGACAGATGGCAGTCCATGATCGCCAACGCCATGCGGCAGGGCACCTGATAATGATGACCCCTGGATTCGAACCCACAATCATTGCCATGTAAATTCGACGCTCAACCAACTGAGTTACCGAGGCCCGCCCATTTCTATTTGTCATTGCTAACGCATAATTATATCCATCCCACCTACTTACCTTTGCTGGCTAGCAGATCGATGAAAAGACTGGAATCTGGAAGTATGTATTCAACATTTGTAAAACCCAAAGATAGCACACTGGCCTGTTGGCGGTGACAGTCAGCCAAGGCATCTTTCAAACCTTTGAACACACACACACACACACACACACACACACACACACACACACACACACCACACACACACACACACACACACACACACACACATATCAAATAATATATATATATATATATATATATATGTGTGTGTGTTATATATGTATTTATATTACATAATAATATATATATATATATATATATATATACACGCATGCACACACACACATCACACATCACACACACATGACACACACATGCACAATACACTACACGCACACACATACACACACACACACACACACACACACACACACACACACACACATACACACACACACAACACACACACACACACACACACACACACACACACACACACATACACACACTACGCACACACACATACGAATGCAGCTTTATCACGATTGATTTTATCTTGCGTAAAAAGACATTTTATATTACCTGGAATTTGATTATTTCAACTTACGAATAGCTTTAGGCATTCTTTGGCACTGTAAAAGCACGATATGATTTCCAGACGGATAATTGAATATCAATTCATATACTGAAGATTTCATTGACACAGAAACTCACGATAAATCAGCACAGCACAGAAGCAAGAACATAATTGGCAATCATTAAATCGGAACAATTTCATGTGAAATACATGTAAACAAAAAGAAAAATCATTGCAGAATGCCAGTGCCACAACCAACGAAAACCAGCGCACGATAGTCTTGTACCCTTTTTCTATAAACCCTTACAATGCAGAACAGGCCTTTTCGTGATGCGTGCTTTTATACGTGAATTGAAGAAGGCTCGATGTAAAGGGAAACGACTCTTACCCGGAGTTGAGCGTGCTATGGTCTAATTGGGAAGACTGGGACCACACAGTCGCGTCTCATCTACTTTCATCATCATCATCAAGTGCCTTGCCACATGGCGTTGGCGATCATGGCTTTCCATCTGTTTCTATCCCTTGTTGCCTCAAGCACTTCTTCCAACCTCTTCGTCTTCAGCCACTCTGCAAGCCGTCCAATACCTTCTCCCTGGGTCTACCTGGTGCTCTCTTTCCCTCCAGCTTTCCCGTTGTGACCAGTACTCCAATTCCCCTTTCCTCATAAAATGGCCTATAAATGTTGCCTGTCATTTCCTAATCTTCCTTATGAATGATCCACTTGTGTCTGCCTCCATCAAGACTGTCTCGTTTGTTTTCTTTGCTGTAAACGGAACTCTTAACATTCTTCTTAGAAACCGCATCTCGCCTGCTCAATCTTGTTCTGGCTTTGCTTGTTGACGTCCAGCCTCACAACCGTACAAAGTACTGGTTCTATATAACATTCAAGAACTCTCTTCCTGATGTTAATTGATAGGCATTTGTTGGTAAGAATGTTTGTCATCATCTTGAATGCTGTTTTGGCTTGGTCGATTCTGCCGGCTATTTCTGATGTGCATCTGCCGTCTGGTGAAATGATCGTTCCCAGGTATTTAACTTATCAACCTGTCTTAAGGCTGTGCCTTTGCTGTTATTTTGCATGAGCGGATTTCATGTTTTTTACTGATCACCAGGGCTTCAGTCTTCCTGCTGTTTAGTTCCAACCCCTTACCTTTGCTTTCTGTTTCTAGTATATACACAAGGTTTTGTAGGTCCCTTCCATTTTCTGCAATTAGCACGGTGTCATCTGCGTATCGAATGTTGTTTATCATTTGTCCTCCAAACTTCAATCCAGGGTCTTCCTCTTGGTTTCTCATGATGTTTTCGCTGTAAAGTGAAAACAGATATGGTGACAAAACACAACCCTGTCTGATTCCTCTATTGATGTTTTGGAAAGAGCTTATATCATTTTCTATTCTCATTGCAGCTGTTTGTTCCCAATGCGTATTTCTGATTATTCGTAGATCTTTTCCATCAATATTGAGTCTTTCTAGTTGGTTGATCAATTCCTCATCTCTTACCCAATCGAAAGCCTTGGTATAATCAACAAACCATAAATATAAATCCTTATTCATCACGATTGACCTCTCTATGGTAGTTCTTAGGATGTATATGGCATTAATAGTTCCTTTCCCTTCCACAAATCCACACTGTTCTTCTGCTATTTCTCTTTTGATTCTATTCCTTGTCCTCATCATGATTATTCTTAACAGGATTTTTGTTACATGACTCATCAAACTGATTGTGCGATGGAGTTCGCATTCTATAGCCCCTGTCTTAATTGGAAGTGCAATGAAAATTGATTTTGACATATCTTTGGGGATTTTTCCAGTGTCGTAAATTTCATTTAGGAGGACTGTTATTTTTTTTTCAGGGCTTCAATCTTCTCTGTCGTAATGTTTGTCTGGTCCTGAGGCTTTTCCTGGTTTCATCTTTTTCAGTGCTGCTCTAACTTCGTCTTTCATTATGGGTGGTCCTTCGAAGTTTTTTCTTATACCTAATGTGTTCTTCGTTTTGTCATCTTCAAAAAGGTCTTTACTGCACTCTCGCCATCTGTCTAATATTTTGTCTTTTTTTTCCATGATAAGCGTACCATCTTTCGATTTTAAGCAACCAGTTGTGCATGTATTTTTCCTGTGGACAATTTCTCCAATTCGTTTGTACATACCCTGAGGATCCGTTTTGTGTTGGTCTTCTATTTCTTTGCATTTTGTTTTCAGCCAAGCTTCCTTAGCTTCATTGCACAGATTCCTGATTTCTTTGTTTATCTTTCTGTATATCTCCTCGTTTCTCTTTGCTTTCCTCCGTTCCTCCATCAAGCCTAAAATTTCTTTTGTCATCCAGTTCTTTTTCGCTTTTCTATCTACTTCAGGGATTTCTTCACAAGCTTCATTTATCGAATTCCTCAACTTTGTCCATTGTTCCTCACTATCAGCAACGTCTTCCAGAGCACTGAATTTGTTTTGAACATGTACATAAAGTTTTTTACGTATCACTTCACGGGTCTTTAAGAATCCAAGATTTAGTTTGATGTTGCTTTTGGTCTGTTTCCTTTTCCTTAATTTCAGCCCAAATCTTCCCACTACAGGATTGTGGTCACTGTTGCAGTCTGCGCCTGGTAGTGTTTTTGCTGACAGTAAAGAATTTCTAAATCTTTTATTAATCAGGATGTAGTCAATCTGATTTTTGGAATTATCTCCTGGACTTGTCCAAGTCCTTTTTCTTCTATTAGGCTGCTCAAACCAGGTATTTCCTACTATGAACTCATTCATCTGTGCCCATTCTACAAGTTTCCCTCCCCTTTCATTTTGTGTACCAAGGCCATGCGGTCCAACTATATCCTCCACCCATCCTGTTCCTCTTTAGCATTAAAATCTCCCATTATTACTGTAACTTCTTGTGATTTACATTGGGCCCTGGCCATCTCTAATACTTCGTAGAAGTTATCGATGTCTTCCTGAGTACTTTTGGATACTGGTGCATACACCTGAATGATGTTGATATCAAATGGTCTACCTCCCAATTTGACCAGCAAACCTCTGTCGGACACAGTCCAGTATCCCTTAACTGCTTTTGATTTGTCCCTATCCATTACAATGCCTACTCCTCTGTCATGGCCAACACGAATATCCAACACAAAATGCGCAACGTCCAACACGAAGACCAAACACACACCATCCAATGACCAGAAACGAAGACCCAGCGCACAACAACCCATAATCACGAGCACACAACATCTGATACGAATACGCAGCACTCAAGACCCAGTTTGAACATCTAGCACACAACTCCCATTACAAAACGCGACAGAATACCTTCTCGCTCCCATCACTTTGAAACATAGGTACTCCTGTACGTCTGTAGCTGTCTTGATCATGATTTTCCATGGGTCATCGTCTGGTCCAAAACACGCATAGTTATCTGAAACAAAGGGAAGGTAATGTTGACGCGCGCGCGCGTATGTGTGTGTGTGTGTGTGTGTGCGTGGTGTGTGTGTGTTGTGTGTGTGTGTGTGTGTGTGTGTGTGTGTGTGTGTGTGTGTGTGTGTGTGTGTGTGTGTGTGTGTGTGTGACAGATCTGTTGATTGTTAAAGTCTTTTCGTTGAAAGATGATTATTCAATGTAAAATAATTTTGAATCACATAAAACCCCAGACAATCTGATAGAAAAAGGCGAAGAAATAAAGTCTGGCTAAGATTCATTTTAAACATCCCAAAAAGACAGGAGTGTATATACTGAAAGACATTTTAGACCAGGTGCTTACAACCTACTACAGTACTGTTCCTGCATGTGTATCAAAGTTCGCGTCCTCGAATTTCCTGGAATGCATTCCGTGTTTCAATTATTTCAAAATTTTTAAGTGAAAGGATATAAAACTTTAATTAAAATTTTTTTTTGTTATGATCCATAATATTGCTACAATGACCGAGAGTCACTGACAAAAAATCGTCAAGAATGTTGCTTGTCACGAATCTCTATCTTGTCTCTATTATTTTCCTTTTTTCGTCTATGTTATTTTTATAGGCATATATACGACAAATTATACCGATGTCTAAATGATATTATCAATACTGGTGGTGTTTTATAGCTGTTGCTTTCTTTTTAGTTTCTCAACTGCAAGTAAGAAATGCATATGTTAAAACGAATTTTTAATGTTTGTATAAAAAAGGGAGCCTATGAAATAGCTTCATCATCTTGTATATGCTTCCTTTTTGTCCTAAACGTAAAGACCAAAGGCAATTTTACACTTGTCAAAATGATAATTGAGCTTTTTAAGTGTATCAACTGCACGGATATTGGCACTGTTAAACGAGTGTTACATACAAATGTGGGTTTTTTTTGTTTTTGTTTTTGTTTTTGTTGTTGTTTGTTGTTTTATAGAAAGGGCTTTCATAGAATGGCTTGATATTGGGACTGAAAATAATCATGACAATCAGTTACTTGCCTGTGTAGACAGTCGGGGCCAGAGACACCACAGAGGCCACGATGAATGCCGTCAAAACTGGACAAGTTCCTGGTCTTTTCATATTGGCTAGATGTTTCAGAAAGATGTTGATGGTTTAGAATGTCTCTGAAAACAGTAAATGGGATAATTTGTTTTTACATAGGGCTTATGCGCAGGCTTAAGCCATTATTTTGTATCTTCTCCATCACATAGCATCAATACCTTTAATGCACATAGGGCTTATGTGAAGGCTTAAGATTCAGCCATTATTTTGTA
>CM060309.1:56486533-56491533 GCA_030674185.1 Monoplex corrugatus
TTCGTATCTAGAAACGTTGCAAATGTAATGGTTCACTAGCGGCTTCTACATGTACTGTTAAATTTACACACGCACGCACGCACACACACACACACCACACGCACACACACAAAACACACACACACACACACACACAGACGAACGCACACACGCACGCACACACACAAAACACACACACACACACACGAACGCACGCACGCACGCACGCACGCACGCACACAAACACACTCAAACACGAAACACACACACACACATACACACACACGCTCGTGCGCGCACACACACACTATGTCTGTCTGTCTGTCTGTCTGTCTATCTATCTTTGTATGTTTCTCTCTCTCTGTCTCTGTCTGTCTCTGTCTGTCTGTCTGTCTGTCTCTCTTCCTTTCTCTCTCTCTCCCTCTCTCTCTCTCTCTCTCCTGGCCGATTCGTTCTTTTACTAGAGCCGAACACTCAAGATACAACATCACAATCCCAACCTGCATTGTTTGTCACCATCGTCGTCATTGTCATCGTCTTCATCG
The DNA here is from genome assembly GCA_030674185.1 of Monoplex corrugatus. NCBI lineage: Eukaryota > Metazoa > Mollusca > Gastropoda > Littorinimorpha > Ranellidae > Monoplex > Monoplex corrugatus. The sequence goes on from CM060309.1 coordinate 56,487,058, forward strand.
CCATCACGATCATTTTCGTCGTCATTGTAGCCATCAACGTGGCAATTATCGTCAATGTCGTCGTCATCATTGTCACCATCATCGTAGTCACCATCGTCACCTCCGTCGACTCGTCGTTATCATTATCACTGTCAACACTGTCACCATCATCATCCTCACTGTCACCACTACCATTGTCGTTGTCATGATCATCATCGTCCTTGTCATCATCATCATCATCATCATCATCATCATCATCATCATCATCATTGGCATCATCACTCTGATTGAACGTCGCGAACATTGTCATCATTGTCGTTATCATCGTTACCATCGTCGTCATTGTCACCATCATCGCCATCATTGTCACCAGCATTATCGCTGTCATTGTCATCATGTTCACTATCATAGTCTTTGTCACCATTATCGCCACCTTTGTCGTCACTAGCGTTGTCTTTTCATCATCATCATTGTCTGTCAGTGCCATATTCTACCGTCCTTCTCCTATCCTCCATTCCCTCCCCCTCCTCCTCCATCTCAACGTTGATGTTAGCTGTATCGTTATGTCGTTATCGTTATGAAACGTCGTCAGAGCATTAATAAAACAGCAGTCACAAAATATTCCCATGCCATAAAATGTATTCAGCGCAGGTTGCCTACGAAGGGAAGCAATTACGATAACTCCATTCTTTTACAACTCTACGTGTTTATTTCCCTTAGATGACTTAAATTGCAAAGAATTTTGTATTTGCTATCGTGAGTCTTTTCGTTTTTAGTAATAAACAAATTGCATAGAGGTAACAGATGGAACTCAAAAGTACTCTTGTTTCTGCTGAAAACGACTGTTTATGATCAATTCTCTTTTCATGTTTTTTTTTAATCTTATGAAGAAGGAATTTGTATTTCGTTTATTATTTTAAATATTTGCTATTTTAATGTTTTCAAGAGACTGGTTGTTTCGTTTGTTTCTATACTGCCTGTCCTTTGAGGAGGACATTGACGCAATGTTCCACATCAAATACATTAATTTATCTTTCACTGCTCGAAATTTAAATTTCAGCCCCATAACATTCGATTTGTTTTAAAAAAAGAGTACATAATTTCATGAACAGATAAATGAATGAATAACTAAATCTCAAGAAGAACGGGAGAAAAGAACAGATATCCGTGTTACATATCTGTTCCATCTCTTCACTTTCTGTTTGGAGCGATGCACCGCAGATAGAAAGAGGGTATGCAAACAAACATGCAAGGGAAACAATTTAAAATTCGTTTATGGAACGCATCAAAACTGTTATCTCCCTTGGATCTTTCTTACACCGGCGAAAGACTCGGTCTGTTGAGAGAGATTCGTCACACTCGGACAATTTCATATGCGCTCTACCCAAATCTGCTGGCAGTTGTCTGGCAGACTCCTCGAACCTGTGCAAAATCCGAAGAGCCAGTATGGATTAGAAACAGGAATAGGAAGGAAACCTATACAATATTAACCCTTTGACTCCCGCACCCTATCCACCAACCGCAAAAAAAAAAAAAAACTTAACCCTTTGACTCTCTCACCCTGCAGGAAGCTGGTGGATATTGTGAGGGAATCGAAGGGTTAAGTTTTTCCTTTGCTAGCATGGTTGGCAATGCACGGTGCTGGTGAACAGGGTGCAGGAGTCAGAGGTTTAATACTACCAAAATGATGGGAGCAATAGGTCAGTTAAGATGGGCAGCAAACGAGCCATTTTTTTTTATGTTGAAGGCTAGAATTCGAATCGAGACATATGTAATTGAGTCCACTGTTCTATATATATATATATATATATATATATATATATATATATATATATATAAAGAAACAAAAAAGAGCCAGGCAGCTTACCAGAGAAACATCAACCTGTGGTCTGTATTAGAATTTAATCTACGACGACCCCTGTATTGTTTAGCATGGCTGTTTATCCAACAAGAGAGCTAACGGGGTCCAAGAAAAGCATTTGTCTAGTATTAAGAATTCAGGACCTCTAGAGATAAAGAAGTAGAATTATACCCCTAGACTAATACACACAATCATGAGCTCGTCTAGTACTGTGGTACTTAGGACCTCAGGCAACAAAGGAGTAGAACCATATCCCTAGACCAACACACACAGTAATGAGCTCGTCTAGTACTGTGGTACTTAGGACCTCTGGCAACAAAGGAGTAGAACCATATCCCTAGACCAACACACACAGTAATGAGCTCGTCTAGTACTGTGGTACTTAGGACCTCTGGCAACAAAGGAGTAGAACCATATCCCTAGACCAACACACACAGTAATGAGCTCGTCTAGTACTGTGGTACTTAGGACCTCTGGCAACAAAGGAGTAGAACCATACCCCTAGACCAACACACACAGTAATGAGCTCGTCTAGTACTGTGTACTTAGGACCTCTGGCAACAAAGGAGTAGAACCATATCCCTAGACCAACACACACAGTAATGAGCTCGTCTAGTACTGGGATTTAGGACCTCTGGCAACAAAGAAGTAGAACCATACCCCTAGACCAACACACACAGTAATGAGCTCGTCTAGTACTGGGATTTAGGACCTCTGGTAACAAAGGAGTAGAACCATACCCCTAGACCAACACACACAGTAATGAGCTCGTCTAGTACTGGGATTTAGGACCTCTGGCAACAAAGAAGTAGAACCATACCCCTAGACAAACACACACAGTAATGAGCTCGTCTAGTACTGTGGTACTTAGGACCTCTGGCAACAAAGAAGTAGAACCATATCCCTAGACCAACACACACAGTAATGAGCTCGTCTAGTACTGTGGTACTTAGGACCTCTGGCAACAAAGGAGTAGAACCATACCCCTAGACAAACACACACAGTAATGAGCTCGTCTAGTACTGGGACTTCGGACCTCTGGCAACAAAGGAGTAGAAAACTATACCACTAGAACAACACACATAATCATCATCATGTGCCTTGCCGCATGACAATGGCGATCATGGCTCTCCATACGAATCTATCCCGTGCCACTGCGAGCACATCTCCCACCCTCTCTGTCCTTAACCACTCTGCAAGTCCATCCAATATTTTCTTCCTTGGTCTACCTGGTGCTCTCCTTCCCTACCAGCTTTTTCGTTGTGATTACGTGCTCTAATTTTCCTTGCCTCGTGAATGTTTCATAATAAATGTTGCTTGTCTTTTCCTAATCTTCTTCATTAATGTTCTTCTTGTGTCTGCCTCCTTCAAGACTGTCTCGTTTGTTTTCTGTGCTGTCCATGAAACTCTTAACATTCTTCTTAGAAATCACATTTTAACTGCCTCGATCTTATTATGACTTTGCGAATATACTAGTGTGACATAAAAAAGGGCTGTGATGGGGAAGGTAGGGAAGGGGTACACGAGGATTCGCCCCATCCAAGATCGAACTCGCGACCCTGAGTAATCAGAATGGCGCTTTAAACAAACTGAGCTAGCGAGCCGCTCCTACTGATGGTGATATGGGGGTTTTGAGGGTGGGGTTCGAAGACATTGGAGTATAGAGTATGTGGTGGAATGATGGTAGACAGTGTTGAGAAAATTGTGTACTATCGATCAATATCTTCGTGATTAACATCAGCAGAAGCAGCAACAGCAGCAACAGCACCACCACCACCAGCACGAGCTGATTCATCTGTCTTTAAGAGTCGAAGATATAGTTTAATGCTATTTCTTGTTTGCTTTCTTTTCTTTAGTCTCATCCTAAATCTTCCCATTACAGCTCTGTGGCCACATATCAGTAAATAATTTTAAATTCTATTTATCAGGATGTAATCATTTTGATTTCTTGTGCAGTCTCCTGTATTCATCCAGGTCCATTTTCGTCTTTAGGATGCTCAAACCAAGTGTTTTCCATCATGAAGTCATTTACTTGTGCCCACTCAACAGGAAGAGAGTTCTTGAATGTTATATAGAACCAATACTGTTGTACGGATTTGAGGCGTGGACAGTCAACAAACAAAGCCAGAACAAGATTGAGGCAGCCGAGATGTGGTTTCTAAGAAGAATGTTGAGAGTTCCATGGACAGCAAAGAAAACAAACGAGACAGTCTTGATGGAGGCAGACACAAGTAGATCACTCATAAGGAAGATTAGGAAAAGACAGGCAACATTTATAGGCCTTTTTATGAGGAAGGAGGATTGGAGCACCTGGTCACAACGGGAAAGCTGGAGGGAAAGAGAGCACCGGGTATACTCCGGGGAGAAAAAGCTGAACGGACTTGCAGAGTGGCTGGGGACGAGGAGGGTGGGGGAGATGCTAGGGGAAATGAGAGATAGAGACAGATGGAAGTCCACGATCGCCAACGCCATGCGGCAGGGCACCTGATGATGATGATGATGACATAAGCATTGAAATCTCCCATGTCCTGTGATTTATTATGAGCCTTGGTTATCTCTAATTCTTTATAGGAGTTGTCAAGTTTCTTCATCAGTACATGCGGAGGTTGGTGCATATGCTTTTGATGATGCTGATA
>CM060309.1:56501533-56516533 GCA_030674185.1 Monoplex corrugatus
TGGACTTTCCTTGTGTCGCAGAAGACACCAGTGGGCTTTCCTTGTGCCACAGTGGACTTTCTTTGTGCCGCAGAAGATATCAGTGGACTTTTCTTGTGCCGTAGAAGATACCAGTGGACTTTCCTTGTGCCACAGAAGATATTAGTGGACTTTCTTTGTTCCGCAGAAGATACCAGTGGACTTTCCTAGTGCCCCAGAAAATGCTTGGGGACTTTTCTAGAGCAACAAAATTTGCCCGCTGAGGGTCTTTTCTTGAGCCATAAGGGGTTTTCCTAGTGTCACAAGACATGCTAAGGGGTTTCCTAGAGTCACAAGATAAGCTATGGGTTTTTCTTAGTGTCATAAGACAGTCACAATATATGCTATGGGTTTTTCTTAGTGTCATTAGACATGCTAAGGGTTTTTCTTAGTGTCACAAGATATGCTATGTTTTTTTTTTAGTGTCACAGGATATCCTAAGGGGTTTTTCTAGTGTCAAAACCGTCCAATTTCTTCTCCTGGAAGTCTTAAGACGCCAGGTTTCGGAGCAGTATGGCATTGTTGATAACATTTTCTTCTTCCTTACTGCCAACAGCTATGTATCTCTCTCTCTCTTTCTCAGTCTCTATGTCTCTCTCTCTCTCTCTCACTCTCTCTCTCTCTCTGTATATCATTATCTATCTATCTATCTATCTATCTATCTATCTATCTATCTATCTGTCTGTCTGTCTGTCTGTCTATCTATCTATCTATCTATCTATCTATCTATCTGTCTGTCTGTCTGTCTGTGTCTATCTATCTATCTATCTATCTATCTGTCTGTCTGTCTGTCTGTCTATCTATCTATCTATCTATCTATCTACCTATCCATCTATCTATCTATCTATATATCTATCTATCTGTCTGTCTATCTATCTATCTATCTATCTATCTATCTATCTACCTATCTATCTATCTGTATGTCTGTCTGTCTGCATATCTATCTCTCTATACGTATATACACAACGCACACAAACGCACGCACACACACACACATATATGTATATACATATATATATATATATATATATATATATATTCTTACATACATATACATACATACATACATATATATATATATATATATATATATATATATATATATATATATATATATATATACACACAAACACGCCTGTCGTTACACACCCACTCACTCACACACACACACACACACACACACACACACACACACACACACACACACACACACACACACACATACACACACACACACACACACACACATACACACACGCACATACATACACACACAAACACACACACACACGCGCGCGCGCGCGTACACACACACACACATGCACACACACACACACACACACAACACATACAGCTACGCAGACGATAATGGTTCAGAATCACAGAACCTCAAAGGTATTACAAAAAGAAAAATCAATTTTCAGATTAACGCTTCGTGACTTGAAGGCACTAAAGCCAAAGTTTTAGCACCCACATTGTAGAGACAAGATACATGAAACTAGTGAAAAACTGGCGACTCTCTTGGGACGAGTAAATGCAGACATGTGTGTTCTGATCCTGAAGAGAGGGGAAAATAGGATTATACCTCCTGTAATGAAAGAAAAGAAGAAAGAAAGAAAGAAAGAAAGAAAGAAAGAAAGAAAGAAGAAAGAAAGAAAGAAAGAAAGAAAGAAGAAGAAAGAAAGAAAAACAAAAAAGCACACACACCATAATACAACAACAACAGCAACAACAACACATGCACATTCGTACACACACACACACACACACACACACACACACACACACACACACACACACACACACACACATACACACATACACACACGCAGAGAAACATACACAAATACACATACACACACACACACATGCGCGCACGCACAGAAAATACAAACAAACACAACCACAAAATACTCGAAGGAAACGCGTGCACACACATACACACACACACACACGCGCGCGCGCACACACACATACACGCCCGCGCGCACACACACACACACACAGATACACACGCACACACATATGTACATACATATATACATATACATATATATATATATATATATATACATATATAATATATATATATATATATATATATATATATATATATATATATATATATATATATATATATATACGCGCGCGCGCGCACACACACACATACGCAACCACATACACATACGCACGCATACACATACGCACGCATTTATTATTCACCACCCACTCACTCCCAGGCATAGACACACACACATACACACTTGAAACTGCAAACTTTATAACGCTGATCACCTCCACCCCACCCCCACCCCTACCCGTGAGGATGCCGGGGATTCTTTCAGTATGAATAATATCCCCACCTTCTGGAAATTCTGTGCTAGAAACGTCCTCTTTTCTGTCACTGTTTCTGCCTTGTTCCTTTGCTTTCTGTCATTTCTTCTTATCATTTCCTGCTTTGCTGGCCCATTTATCTGTATGTGTTCGATAAAGTCCTACATTCTCTCTCTTAGGATTCATAATTGGGTGCATGTATTAAGTGCATTTTTGGCTCCAGGGGAATGAATTTTTTTGTGAGTAGATGTCACGCCAGCAGGCAGCAAAAGTGTGTGTTGTGTTTTACAGTGATTTTATCGTGGTTCTATTTGATTTTATGCATTGAATTTTGTATCAGTTTGTTCCTTTTAAATCCCGACATACGGTAATGTATACATTTAAAAAATTTTTTTGAATATTTTACCAGATAATCTGATTTTAAAGTTTTTATACCTACTTTTCATCATTTTAATTCAGCCGCTCAAGTCGGACATTTTATCTGTGAACTGTGTTTACATTTTAGCCTACTGTGTTCGCCCAACGCTACAGCTCCAAACCTTAGTGTTCTCTGGTTTTAAGTGTTGTGAACTAACCAACCCACTCACCAACCTGCAAGCAACGTCCTCTCCTGGCTGGCTCGCCATTATGGACCCGTCCTTTCTAAAACAAATTGGACTGACACTTTTTAAACACAGCAAGTGTTACCACGGTGGAGACGTCTACCAGCGCATACGAACACTGGGGCTGTGTTGTAAGCCCCGCACTGCGCGATCCTGTCGTGGTGGACGTCTCCACCGTCTTTGGCACAACCTACCTCCAGCTGTACCAGTCCGACACCACTTTTTGTCTTCTGCTTCTTCGTCTCCTCCACTGCCCCTGCCCTCGACCTTGCTGCTGCGGGCTTCGTCTCCTCCTCTGCCGTCTTCTCCTTCACCTTCTGTCCTGGTAGCGCCGCCTGCACCTTCTGTCCTGATGGTGCCGCCTTCACCTTCTGTCCCGCCGGTGGCGCCTTCACCTTCTGTCCCGCCGGTGCCGCCTCCATCTTCTGTCCCGCCTGTGCCGCCTTCATCTTCTGTCTCGCCGGCGCTGCTCTCGTCTTCTGTCCTGCTGGTGCCGCCTTTGTCTTCCGTCCCGCTGGTGCCGCCTTCGTCTTCTGTCCTGCGTGTGCCGCCTTCGTCTTCTGTCCCGTCGTTGCTGCCTTCGTCTTCTGCCCCGCTGGTGTCGCCTTCATCCTCTGTCCCGTCGGTGCTGCCTTCATCTCCATCTCGGCCACCGCCATGTGATTCTGATAAACTAAAATTAGTATTATTATTGTCATCACATTATTATGATGATTAGTAGTAGTAGTAGTAGTAGTAGTAGTAGTAGTAGTAGTAGTAGTAGTAGTAACAGTATTATCATTATCGTTTATTTTGTCATTACAATTATAGTTGTTCCCAACATTGCGTTATTGTTGTTGTCATAAATACAACTGTTTCTCCTGCTGTCAGAGAATCGAACTTGCCTAAATCAACAAATGGATAATATAAAACATGATTAATACGCAAAGACGTATATTTTGTGCCATTTAAACTCAGCTGTTGTTAACAATGGTACGACTGTGGCTTATTTTGTGCTCGTATGTTCAAAGGAAGAAAATACTTACCTAAGAGAGAAACTAAAGCTTCTTTTGGACTGTATTCGCGACCTCGAAAAGTAGGTCATGACAGTTCAAATTACAAATCTCTGGATTTCTGGTTGACCTAAAAGCCAACCGATATGACGTGAAACTCAGTTCAAAGCGATGACATTTGTTGTCCGTGTCATTTTCACACACACACACACACACACATACAGAGAGAGAGAGAGACAGACAGACAGACAGACAGACAGATAGACAGACAGACAGAGACAGAGACAGAGAGAAACAGAGACAGAGCAAGACAGAGAGAGACAGAGAGAGAGACAGAGACACACATATGGAGACAGAGACACACAGACAGAGGCAGAGACATACAGAGACACGAAGGAAGATGCATAAATACAGTTGTAAACAAAGTACACTGATGAAGTAAAGTATTTTTAGTCATAAAAACACTCATTCCAACTCTTTGTAAACACAAAGTTCTAAACAAATTATATAAATTGCGAAGACAAAAAAAAAAAAGTAAGCATGCCATGTTAAAGACAGACAGATAGAAAGAAAAGAAAGAAGGCAGAAAGAAGAAAATAAAGAAAAGAAGAGACAGAAGAAAAAAACACAGAAAAAGAACGAGGGAAACAATCAAAAAACGAAACACTGAAATAGATTTTAAAACATTTACAAAAAAAAAAAAAAAAAAAAAAGAATATTTTCCCCTACAGTCCATCTTAACTTCCTGAAATTCTTCAAAATACTCACCTCTAAAACAGAAAGTACACAACTCACACCCCCAAAAATGGCGAAGATGAAGATGGAAATGCGCCAGCGGATCATGGGGAAAGTGAGGGAGGGAATTCCAGGGGATAGTGGGGAAATAGAGGGAGGGGACTCCAGGGGATGGGAGGAACAGAGGGAGGGAACTCCAGTGGGTGGGGGTGGAAACAACAGGGAGGGAACTCCAGGGGGTGTGGGTGACAGAAGGAGGGAACTTCAGGGGATGGCGGGGGGACAGAAGGAGGGAACTTCAGGGGATGGGGGGGGGGGACAGAGGGAGGGAGCTCTGGTGGGTGGGGGAACAGAGGGAGGGAAATCCTGGGGATGTTGGGTAAAGTGAGGGAGGAAACTCCAGGGGTTGGGGGTAAGAGAGGGAGGGAACTCCAGGGGTTGGGGAGAAGTAGAGCAAGGGAACTCCAGGGGGTGGAGGAAAACAGAGGGAGGGAACTCTGGGGGAAGAGACAGAGGCAAGGAACTCCAGGGGGTGGGGTGGGGGGTCAGAAGGAGGGAACTCCAGCCGGTGGGGGAACAGAGGAAAGGGAACTCCAGGGGTTCGGGAAACAGAGGGCGAGATCTCCAGATGTGGGGGGAAGAGGGGGAGGGAACTCCAGGGGATGGGGGAACACAGGGAGGGAACTCCAGGCTGTGGGGGATGCAGAGGGAGGGATCTCCAGGGAGTAGGGAACAGAGGGAGGGAACTCCAAGGGTGGGGGAACAGATGAAGGGAACTCCAGGGGATGGGGGGAACACAGGGAGGGAACTCCATAATTGTGGGGGGAATAGAGGGAGGGAACTCCAAGGGGTGGGGGAAAGAGGGAAGGAAATTCAAGGGATGGGATGTAACAGAGGGAGGGAACTCCAAGATGTGAGGGGAACTGAGGGAGTGAACAGCAGGGGTGGGGGTAAGAGGGTGAGGAAACTCCAGGGGATGGAGGGAAACAGATGGACGGAACTCCAGGGGGTGGGGTGGAACAGAGGGAGGGAACTCCAGGGGGTGGGGGAGGGAACAGAGGTAGGAAACCCCAGGGGGTGGGAGGAACAGAGGTAGAGAACTCCAGGGGGTGGGGGAACAGAGGGAGGGACCTCTGGTTGGGGGTGGGCAAGAAAGGGAGGGAACTCCAGGTACAGATGGAACAGTGGGAGGGAACTCTGGTTGAGGAGGAAAACAAAGGGAAGGGACTCTGGTTGAAGAGAGAAACAGAGGGAGGGAACTCCTGGTGGGGGAAACGGAGGAAAGTTTGGTTGGGGGAACAGATGGAACTCCATGTGGGGAAGAAACAGAGACAGGGAACTTGGGGGGAGGGTAACAGAGGGTGGGAAGTCCAGGTGGAGGAACAACGGGAGGGAACTCTGTTGGGGAACACAGGGAGGGAACTCTGGATGGTGGTGGTGAACGGAAGGAGGGAACTCCAGATGGAGGTATGAAGAACAGAGAGAGGGAACTCACGATGGAGGGAACAGTGGAAGGAAACTCTTGTGGGGAGGGAACAGATGGAGGGAATTCTGGATGGGAGGAACAGTGGAAGGGAACTCTGGGTGGGGGGAACAGTGGAAGGGAACTCTGGGTGGCTGGGGGGGGGGGAGGGGAACAGAGGTAAGGAACTCTGGGTGGAGGTGGCAGGGACAGAGAAAAGCTGTGTCACTCAATCTGTGTGAGAACAGGGTCATTGAGATGTAGTAATTATGGGACGTCCCCAAATTATTACATGCAAAATATGTAGTAAATTAGGGGCCATTTTATAAATATAACATAATTTATATTTTATACGCAATAATATACTATTTTAAACTTATTTTGTGATTTTGAGTCAATTTTAATGTTTGTGTATTTTGGGGACGTCCCCAAATTACACGCATGCCTCCTTTATACTACCGTACACGTCGAATTGTCCTCTACCTACTACACATGCACGTTCAGACACTCACACACACACACACACACACACACACACACACACACACACACACACACACACACACACACACACACACACACCAACACACACACACACACACACACCACTCACACACTTACACATAAACAAAGACAGACAGACACACGCAATCACACACACACACACATACACATACACAAACATACACATATGACGTCATGAAAGGCTTAGGAATTGATCTAGACGTAAATCCTGTTCCTATAAGACCTTCCTTTTCGCCAGTACCCAGTTGTGAACTCCAAAGAGCACGATTTGACATACACCACGCTAATTAAAAAAAGAAGATAATATAAACTTACTGGCAAGTCAGGTTAAATGTCATATAGACGACTTATATTCCGATCACTTGAATATTTACACTGATGGATCAATAATTGAAAGAAAAGCAGGCTCAGCATTTTTAATACCTGGTCTCAAAATTGAAAAATCTTTCTGTATAGGACTTGATAAATCTGTCTTTACAGCTGAACTCTTTGCAATATTAATGGCTTTAAACTTTATGATAACTCTTCCTAGGCCAATTTTTCAAATACTTTTTTGCGTTGATTCAAAATCAGTACTTCGGGCTCTTGATTTATCAAAATTACAAACAAGATCTGAAATGATTCTGGAAATCAGTCACTTGATTCATTGTTTATCCTTAAGAGGCACTGATACTACTTTCTGCTGGATACCTTCTCATAGTTCTTTTCGTTATAATGATGAAGTTGACAGGGCTGCAAAATGAGGAGCAATGAACTCACCAGATTCAAAGAATATCCAGTTTTCTCTCTCGTTGCACGAGTATTATACTTTAGTGGACACCTACGTTTGGAAGCAGTTCCAAGGAAAACAGAAAAAAATGATAAATGTCACATGAAGTTTGAAGTTAGCAAAATACTTAAGCAGTTTCCTGCCAGCAGAATTATACAATGTATAGATGGAAACTTGATGCATTCAAAACAAAATACACCACGAGCATAGTGTGTCTGTGTGGAATGAAGGTAACACATAGTCATATTCTTTCTTGCGTTAGGGTAAAACGACATATTCCTACACTATCTATGAAGACAATTTCTGACATATTTGCCTTATCATCATTAACATATGAATTTTTTGTTAGCCTGTCAAAAAGTCCTATAGCGAAGTACCTTTAAAATGTTATTTCACTTGTTCACTGTTTTGGTTAGTCAATTCTTAGTTTTCTTTTTATTCGTTTCTTCTAGATATTTATTAATTTTGTTTCTTAGTTTAAATCGTTAATTATAGTAACGTTATTTGTAAGTTAAACCTCCCCCCTCGAAACAGTTGTTTTCTGGATTATCTTTTCTCAAGATCAACATTGACAATTTTCAAATATCCTCTTCACTCCTTCTTTATTGCCCCCCCCCTCCCGCCCCCCTTATTCATTTATTCATTTATTTTTTATTGTTATCTAAAATCACTTTAGTGAATAGACATTAAATCAAAGACCACCACACACCAAACACACACATACACACTCACACCACACACATTCATACACAACCTCAGATGCGCGTGCGCGCACGTGAACACACACACACACACACACACACATAGAACACACACACTCACACACACGTACACTTACACATCAACAAAGACTGACAGACACACGCAATCACACACACACACCAAACACACACATACACACTCACACCACACACATTCACACACAATCTCAGATGCGCATGCGCGCACGTGAACACACACACACACACACAACACACACATACACACACACGCTCACACACACACACACACATAAACAAAGACAGACAGACACACGCAATCACACACACACACACCACACACACATACACACTCACACCACAAACTCAGATGCGCGTGCGCGCACGTGAACACACACACACACACACGCACACACACACACTCTCTCTCCCCCCCTCCTCTCTCTCTCATGCACGCACGTACACCATCACTCTCATCGATGTAACCCCAATTACGTGACAAGATAATCCCAAATCTTTTTCCCCAAGTAAAAATAATGGAGAACTCTAACAGTTTCAATTTTTCTGTTCTTGTTGCTGTTGTCGTTGTTGTTGATGTTGCTGCTGTTGCTGTCTCATCTTTTGAGTCATCACAGAGGCTACAGTTTAAACAAATGTTCACGGTAATATGGTGAAGCATGACGGTGGGGGTGATAATCATGATGCTACGGAGTTCCAGACAAGATTGAGACTACTTGACAGGGCTGTTTCTTTTATTTTTTTTATATTTCTCTTCCTAATATACTGTGACTTCAACCAAGCCCGAGGGATACAGACACCTGTGGTGTCTGGTCTGGAAATTTGAGCAACATCCTCAAAGATGTATCCATGAAATAAGTGAGACTCATCTGTGTCCAATGAGCCCACATCATAGTCAGCTCTCGATAGGAATCTGGTGAAACCGAAAAATTCCTCTATGATATTGATAGGACTGGTGGGATGCAAACCTGAACCTTCTACCCTTAAGTCCATTGAGCTAACCACAGCACCATGATGATTGGTATAACAGTTTCATTTTTAGTTTTCTCAAAATGGCGAATGGTGTCTCCGCGCTCCTAATAAATGTGACCCGTTTTCACAAAATGAGTCCTAACTCGCATGCAGAGAAAAGCGTAGAGGCTCGGAAAAGGTGTGATGGGTCGATTTTGTCAATTTTTACTTTTCGTCAAAACTGGAATATTTAATCTTTACATAACATGTACACGCACTCAGCACTTTATAATTCAATCGAAAAATGTATTTAAAATGCGTTTTAACCAGATAACGGCATGCTTTTTGTATCAGAAAAAGGGATAGATAAACTTAAATAACAAGACAATTGCAGTAGATTTTCACATCAATTTTTGTGTGCTATTGTGGCATGATGTGTTTTACCGTCGTACAAAATTTGGTAAAGATTGGTGAAGTAGAAATACCTGTTGCTAAGGTAAAACTTAACTTCCTTATTTTTAGGAGTAGAATAATAAAGTTCATATGAAAAGAAAGTTAATAATCTGGACGTTTTGAAAATGATAATATCCTAAAATCTGATATTTTCACCTTAGGACTCATTTTGTTAAAACGGGTTACAAATTCCATACGCCATAGTCGCTGACAAGGTCTTGGGCGTCCTACTTAGTATATTTATGTGCTCGTCTGCCAGTGAGAGAATGTAGATCAAATTTAGAGAAATGTTTATATCCGTGTTGGTGTGGTCATTGAGCCCTAGCGTATGGATTTGATATCTGTCTTTATTCCAATCTGTCACTAAAAGCAATCTAGGTTACATTTAGAAAAAAAACCAAATGTTTATCTCCGCGTTGGCGTGATCAGATGACGTAGTTGGGAGGGGGAGAGAGGGGAAGGAGAAGAAGGAAGAGGGAAGCTGCTATGTTTTTATCCGTTTCCATGAACCAAACACCCATTACAACTAACGCACAGACACACTATATTCCACGACCGTGTCGTTTCAGACAACCTACATATTATATCTTGCGTCGTTGGTCGAATCCTAAAAACGTCATGGAAAGCTTTTCTGACGTCAATTTAAAAAAAGTGAGAATACAGCAAGAAAACAGAAATGAACGTTCCTGTTTAGGTGTACATGCGCGCGTGTGTATACTGGTGGGAATGGATGTGTGTAGGAGGTGGGTGAGCAGGTGGGTGAGTGTCAACAAATGTAGACAAATAACACAGATACGTAGAGACTATGTGTATTTTGTCTGTGTTTGCAACAGGCAGACATACATACATACTGCCACGCAGAACGCACACACATTAACATGCGCGCTCGCTCAAACACACACACACACACACATTATTACACACATCAACGCACACATGAACACACACACATACCATACACACATTAACACACACACAAACGCACGCACTCACACACACACACACACACACACACACACACACACACACACACAAAACACACATACACACACGTGCGCGAATCCAAGTACGTTTTCATTTGGTGTGACTGTCTATACCTGTACTGCATGTATTATCCTGACTTCACGTCCAATCTTATTTAATCTGATGCTATTTTAAGGTCTGAGTGAGGTTGCCATATACAAAAAAAACAAAAAAAAATCGGATGTCTCTGCAACAATTTTTGAATGAAAAAGGATATTGTTGATATGGTTTAACCGTCTTTTTATTAAAACATTCGCTGACTAAAATTAGCCTTAAATATATAACTAATTACTGCTAATTTCCACGTGTTCCATAGCACTCCCTTGTTTCTTAATGTTTCAAAAATACTAGAATCGGTCTGGTTAGTTCCTTCAGGCGGCGTCACTGAAACTTCTCTGACGTCAATTAAAAGTAATCAACAAACAAACAAGCAAACAAACAATCAAACAAAAAGCCAACCAACCACCAACCAACCAAACAAACAAAGAAACAAAAACAAACAAACGAACAAACAAGCAAACAAACAATCAAACAAAAAACCAACCAACCAAACAAACAAACAAAGAAACAAAGAATCAAACAAACGAAGGAACAAACAAATAAACAAACAAAGAAACAAAGAAACAAACAAGCAAACAAACAAATCTTTGTTGAAGATATAGGCGGTTTGCATGTGTTTTGAACTTTGGGTCTCATGCCAATAATCATGCTCTGCTAATGCGTTTATCGTTGACCTTTTGCTGAGGGCGAATACAAATAGATGTAAAACAAACAAACAAACAAAAAACAAACAAACAAACAAACAACTACACTCTGAAACTGTATAAATTAAATCACTTTCTATTGCGTAAAAAAATAATAGATAACAGACTAATATATATGACGTATGTGTATGAGATTTGCTCAATCCATTGCACACAAATCTTGTTCAGTTTTCTCAATGTTATTGTAATCATGTTCAGCAAACATTATATTTATTTGTGTTTTGTCAAAAAAGAATAAAAACCAGTTTGAAAAAACAAACAAACAAACAAACAAACAAGCATATTATTATACTCGTGCATGCGTATTTGCTTGCAATGCGCACAGGAAAACTGAAAGTTTCCATTCAAATCTGTGCTTTGTGGAAAACAAATATTGATTCATTTCCTCCAAAATATCAGACTGAATGGTGGAGTGGCCTTGAACAGACCATCATATGTTTACTTTCTAGAAAATTTAAAACGTATTTTGGAATTGGAGAGATGCATATATCACGGTTGCCTGATGGCCATGCCATTTGTTTCGTTACGTTCTGGCATAGCTGTTACAAACTTGAAATCAAATGGGGTGGACAAAGGGAACTTTCAAGGAAAGATAGAACATAAAAAAGTTGCTCCATGAATGAAGTAGAAAAAAATGACTTCCATTATGTTTTTGAATGTCCAAAATACTCTGAAAGGTAAAAGACAAAAAGTAATTTTAGAAAAAAAAAGTAAAACATACATCCTCGTTATAATCTTTCCAGTGCTAAAATAGAATTATACTAATTTCAGATAGGGAAAATTGTTTTATATCTGCAGATATCTGACTTTTTCTCTGGCAGTGTCTCGTATATTCCGTTCACCTATGGCTAATGATGATTTTACTATCCTCCATAGCCCAATAAGGAGTTAAAAGATAAACTACTTTGAATTTTGTGTAGGGGTAACGTGCATGGAAGTGTACAAATGTACAAAAGTACGCACGCGCGGAAACACTTACACACACAGAGGCACTCACACAAACACACACACACACACACACACACACACACACACAACACACACACACACACACACACACACACACACACACACACACACACACACCACACACACACACAACACAACACACACACCGCGCGCGCGCGCGCACATACAGATAGAGAGAGACAGAGAGAGAGAGACAGAGAGAGAGAGACAGAGACAAAGAGACAGAGAGGAGAATAAGAAGGTAGACGAATAGATAGATAGATAGATAGACAGACAGATAGATAGAAGAGAGAGAGAGAGAGAGAGAGAGAGAGAGACAGACAGACAGACAGACACAGAGACAGACACAGAGACAGATAGACAGAGACAAAGACAGAGAGACTGAAAGAGAGAGTGAAAAATATCAGAACGAACGAACACACACAAATCCGCGCGTATTTTCGTACGCATAATGACAATAGTTATAACAGCATCTTATTAATGCTTACAGAGATGTAGGCTGGATATAAACAGCTACATACTGTACTCACCTTAGGTCTTTGACATAACAATACTAGGTATGAAAAAACAACAACAACAAACCTTGAAGCTCCGTGACTTCAACAGGGAACAAAGACAACTTAACTCTTTTCCCGCCATGGTCGCAATCAAGCGACTTCCCGTACGACCGCCATGGTCGCATTTGTCGACTTGAAGGGGTCATGCTAAACGATAACTTTTCACGCGGTACAAATCTTTTGTCAGCTCCACTGGTGAATGCAGGCGACTGTGCTGTTTTTAAACTTTACCCAGCGACCTAGTTTTTCTGCAGTAAGGCCGAAGTGTGGCTTTGTTAACTGTCGGAATTTACGTCACATTTTCTCTGAAGCGTTTTCTCCAAAATGGCTGCAAATCGACACGCATTGTCTACCACTCCGAGTAGAATAAGCAGACAGCTGACTTTGTGTGCAGATTTTCCATTGTTTTTCCTAATTTATTATGATATCTGGCGCACAACTCACGAAGTAAGGTCAGTAGTACAACTAATAAACCGTATGAAAAATAATGTTTGTTTTTCTTTATAATGAGATTATCTGTGGAATAATCAATCAAGCACATAAGACATAAACAAGCATGCATATATATACATACATCTGCCCTTTAAACAGCAAAAAAAAAAGTAAGTGAAAATCTTTAATAGTCTTTGAGATGTAAGCTTTTAAAAATGCATACTGCGCTGCAAAATTGTATGCCCAAAATATACTTGGCGCTGAGGAGTGCCGCTTCTGGGGAAACTTGGCGGTGAAAGAGTTAATAAGCATGCTAATTACATGGCTATGCTTCCATATAGAAGAAGAGAAGCGATATACACAGGAAGAGACGGGGTGAAGGAAGCAACACGCATTAAGGAAATTAGTTACCATGTCTTTGTCTTTCCTGGTTGAGTGTCAATATAAGTGTGTGTGTATGAGGTAAAGAGAGAGAAACAGAGAGACAGACAGACAGACACAGAGAGACGAGAGAGAAAGAGAAAGAAAGAAAGGTGAAAGAGAGAAAGAGAGAGAGAGAGAGAAGAGAGAGACAGAGACAGAGAGAGAGAGAGACTGACAGACAAACAGACAGACAGACGAAGGCAAGCAGAGAGAAAGAAAGAGAAAGAGAGAGAGAAAGGGAGAGGGAGACGACAGACAGAAAAAAAAGAGAGAGAGAGACAGACAGACAGAGACAGAGAGAGAGAGAGAGAGAGAGAAAGAGAGAGAGAGACACACACACAGTTGGTAAGACAGGCCGATGGACAATATAAGTTCTCTACATGTCTAGCCAAGGTTGTCAGGTTCATCAGATCGTATGTACTTTGTGATTAGGATACATTCTTCATGTTTCTTTCCGGTATGACTACGAATGTAAACAGAAGAAAATGGGGAAAAAACAAAGCACTGAGGTAATGGAATGATAAATAACTCGTCTAAAAGCACATATGTGAACAGACGTTAAAAGAAATAACGAACGAACGATGATAAATAAATAGAGAAGTAAATGAATAACGGAATAGACAGTAGTTCGAGTAAATTCTAGAAACAAAAAAAACAAAAAAAGGGAAGAAGGGAAGTGAATTGTCATGTAAGTAAAGTTAACGTTGGAAGTAAACTTAACATTTGAAAATAATTACTACCACTACACAAACATTACCTAAACCACACGGTCAAGATACTCCCGCCACCTAACCTCAGACCACTGCTTACTAAATGCACAGATGTATATTCCGATAAAGTACTTGGTGAGGATAGAAATAAATGGAATGTTAAAAAAAAGCAGGTCGGAGGGAAAGGCTACTGATACAGAGAAAATGAATGTTTTGGATTTGTTTTTAGCTGTGATGCAGTATGAAATCTAAGTCAATGTTACAGCGAGCGTTCAATAAAATCATCATCATCATCATCATCATCATCATCATGATGTGCCCTGCCACATGGCGTTGGCGATCATGGCCCTCCATACGAATCTGTCCTTTGTCGCTGCAAGTACATCTCTTACCCTCTCTGTCTTCATCCACTCCCCAAGTCAATGCACCGTTTTCTCCCTGGGTCTACCCGGTGCTCTTTTTCCCACCAGCTTTCCTGCTGTGACCAGGTATTCTAATATTTCGTGCCTTCATGAAATGCCCTATGAATGTTGCTTGTCTTATC
>CM060309.1:56521533-56524033 GCA_030674185.1 Monoplex corrugatus
CATCAAGCAAACGGGGCGCTGTCCTTGTGCTGCATGATCCATTCAGACCCAGTCATCAGTTACCTTAGTTTATATATATATATATATATATATATATATATATATATATATATATATATAATATATATATAAACCGAATGGCAAGGTGGGGAGATGACAAACTCTGGGAGTATAACTACATATCGCACACTAACCACATCCAGCCTGTCTTCCGGACAAAGAGAGAATGGAAGAGCTCTCTTTTGCCTTACTCTGGGTCTTCGTCTCTGTATTGGGCAACCTGCCCAACGCCAACTCGCCTGGCTGCCAAATTGTTCGCCGTTACATTTGGCAATCGGAAGCTCCCAATGTCACTTTATCACAACTGCACGGGGATGGGGGTGGGGGTGGGGGGGGGGGGGAGGTTTAGGGGTGTATATGCAAAAGGCCGCAAAAGTTACCAAACATGGTGCTCTAGATACAGGCCATTTTGTTTTTTCAGCTAGACCTGACATGCCTCCAAAGAGATTCCTTGTTTGCTGTCTTTTCGAGCCGTCACCAGGACTTTTCCTGCGGCCAACAGGCCTGATTCCTGAGGCCGGCAGCCACGTCACTAGTCAAAGTGAACAACAAACACTCGAGGGTGCTGGATAAGACACATAGCATCAATGCCTCACCTTAACAAATCGTTCATGTATAGCGTTTTTCTCCACCTATGTGGACTTACCACGATTTACACATTTTCAAGGTACAGAAGGTAATGCAACACAAACACTGATATACAGGGGGGGGGTGCAAAAGTAGGTATACAGTAAGTATCACATCATTATTATAATGCTTAATTCATTAAGATTATTAGCACATTAAGTTCGTTAGCCTTATTTTCGATATTTTCAGTGTCATTAATGGCACTTTATCGTAACTAATAATATGCATGTACTTTTATCCTGACTTTTAATTTTTTTTTTGCAGGTAAAGCGGCAGTGCAATTTAGATCTAAGCGGCAATTTAATTTAACCTTTAACCATGGCTGGTAATTTGACAGACGAGGAGCGCAAATGGATTGTAAAACAATACTGGAAGACAGATGGACTTCTTTTTTGGGGGATATGTAAAGGAAAGGGTTTTCGCACGCAAGCCGCGCACTGTTAATGACATGATTCAGTTATCTTGCAGGCTTGTCAAGAAATTGATGCTGATAAAGATTTTTGTGCTAGAGTGTGCATGAGTGTCCGCTCTCGATAAGAGGAGTGTGTGAATACCGACGGCAAGCAGTTTGAGTATCTGAGGGATTAAGGCTGTGCTTGTTATTACATGTATGTGCAATATTCATTTGTTTGTATTATAAATGCAATGAGTATTGTACGTGTTTTCTTTTTTCATAACTACTGTATACTTACTTTTGCACCCCCCTGTACAACATTTTTCACGAACATTAGAATACATACATTTATACGCGTGTACAAATGAGTCTCAGTCTCAGTTTCTCAAGATGACGTCTCCGCGCTTGAAATGAACTCCATGTGCACTAACGTCACAGGTACCACGTGATAAAAAAGATCCAGTATGATCATGGCACAAAATTATTAAGCGTGCAAATAAACCCCTGAGCTGTCCATGTCGTCAGGTCCTTCCTGGCATAAGCGATTTTTTTTTAATCTTATACCGGTATTGTACCAAATAACATAATTATGTACTAACAGCATCTAAGAATAGGCCTACATGCAAATATATCACAACGTCATAAACATATACGAGTACATACAATAATAATTAATGTCACATGACTTCGTAGTTAGACGTGGTGGTACATACTGGTGAATAAGCAATTATAACATCAACAGTGGAAGGCTTTTCCCCGTGTGGATGCCAGCAGCTCTTTCAGTATAAATAGTACTCCCCCAACCCCAAACCTTCTGGAAATTCTGTGCTAGAAATGTCCTCTTTTCTGTCACTTTCTTTGTTTCTCCCTTATTCCATTGCTTTCTGTCATTTCTTCCAGTCATTTTCTACCTTGCTGGTTCATTCACCTGCATGTGTTCGATAAAGTCTTCGTACTTTCTCCTTGGATTCATAATTGAATACATGTATTAAGTGCATTTTTGGTCCTAGGGAAATGAGATATGCGGAAGGAATTTTAGGTAATTAAGGCCCGTTTTTATATGTTTTAGTGTCCTAAGTTATATTTAATTACGTATTCAGGTTTTGTTTTTTAATTCCCTGTGTGATAAAGTGGACGGAGTGGTCTCCATAGATTATTTGCACGAATGTATTGATATAATGTACTTAGTTTTCTTTTCCTTTTTTTCCTGTGAAACTATTGTATATGTTTTGAAGTGGTTATAGCCAAACAATAATAACATTAACAGTAAGAGTGGAAGGTTTGGGTGAACAGGCAAGATGTGAACTGTGAATCGAAACGCCAAAGGATGGGTGGGCATACATCTCAGATCAGCCAGTTGTGAGATCCAAAGTTTTGTGCACATGGATGCAGAAATTTGACAACATTCGCTTGCAATCA
>CM060309.1:56531533-56541533 GCA_030674185.1 Monoplex corrugatus
CATCATTTCAGAGGAAATATCGTTTCGTTCCTTGTTCTGTTTATTTTAATGTGTTCCCGGAGGCTCTTTCTGTATAAATAGTATCCCCACCTTCTGGAAATTCTGTGCTAGAAATTTACACTTTTCTGTCACACTCTATTTCTGCCTTGTTCCTTTGCTTTCTGTCGTGTTGTTCCTATCATTTTCTGCCTTGCTGGTCCATTCATCTGATATGTTTGATGAAGTCTTGCGTACTTTCTTTTAGGATTGTTTACTGGATACATGTATTAAGTGCGTTTTTGGCTCTAGAAAATGTGATTTTGTGGAAGCAATCTTAAATAATTTAGGCCCACTTTATGTATGTTTTAGTGTCCTTATTTATATACAAATTTGTATTAAGGTTGTTGTTTTTTTAAATGCTATATGTGATTAATTGGACGAAATGGTCAACGCTAGGGTATTCTCCTTAGATTATGCATGCGAATGCACTGATATGTATATTTAATTTTCTTTTCCATTTTTTTCCCCGTTGAAGTGTTGTCTATTTTGAAACGGTTATAGCCCTGACATGGCTCTACGAAGTCGGCTGGGTTTAATAAACAAAAATCACAAAGCACAAATTACCTTAATATGTCGTGTCGTGTCACAATTTTGCTGTGACGTCTGACCTGCATTAGCGGTTTTTCATTCATGGTAAGATCGAGCACCTGACCTTCATGTTCGGAAGAAATATGGCATGCCAGGTGAAGAGTTTCCACTGATCAAACGTCAGCAACGTTGAGCTGGACACGCCATTCGAATGAACAACAACCTCACCCCAAAGATGTTACTGTATGGAGAGCTGAAACAATAATGCCGTGATCAGGGAAGATCGCTAAAGCGATATAAGAGTGTTCGGATATTCTGAAGGCCAACCTTATTAGCTGTGGCATCAACCAACTTGAAAGACATTGCAAAAAAAAGAAAAACAGAAGAAAAAAAGCAGGTGACAGCACAATCGCATTTGAACAGTGCAAAACAATTGCTATTCCATAGAAAAAGGACTAAGTAAGCAGAATCCACGGCTGTAGACTCCTTCTCATGCGACGCCTACAGAAGAACATATGCCTGAAGACTTTGTCTTGTATCCTATATGAAGACCCACACCAGGCGATAAAGGATCAGGATCGACCGAAGAGGCCGTCATTACCATTATCAGATATTATTCCATAATCAATATCGCGTTCACAAAATTATTATATGGTATGGATGTATTATTACCATCAT
Source organism: Monoplex corrugatus (assembly GCA_030674185.1). Classification (NCBI taxonomy): domain Eukaryota; kingdom Metazoa; phylum Mollusca; class Gastropoda; order Littorinimorpha; family Ranellidae; genus Monoplex; species Monoplex corrugatus. Next base: position 56,532,779 of record CM060309.1, read on the forward strand.
CATCATCAGGTGCCCTGCCGCATGGCGCTGGTGATCATGGATCTGTCTCTATCTCTTGTTGCATCAAGCATCTCTTCCACCCTCCTTGTCTTCAGCCACTCTGCAAGTCCGTCTAGTATCTTCTCCCTGGGTCTACCTGGTGCTCTCTTTCCCTCCAGCTTTCCCGTTGTGACCATGTGCTCCAATTCCCCTTTCCCCATAAAATGTCCTATAAATGTTGCCTGTCTTTTCCATATCTTCCTTATGAATGATCTACTTGTGTCTGCCTCATTCAAGACTGTCTCGTTTGTTTTCTTTGCTGTCCGTGGAACTCTCAACATTCTTCATAGAAACCATATCTCGGCTCCCTCAATCTAGTTCTGGCTTTGCTTGTTGACTGTCCACGCCTCACAACCGCACAACAGTATTGGTTCTGTATAACATTCAAGAACTCTGTTCCTGATGTTAATTGATGGGCATTTGTTGGTAATAATGCTTATTATTACCATAGCATACATTTATCTTCTTTTTCGTTTGATCTTTCTGCTTGTATTATCTTGGATGTTGAAGGTAAAAAGAGCTGACGGTCAACCGCGAGTTGGAAGGCTTGAAGTAGAGAAATGCTGTATGACCTCAAGGTCTCTTTCATGCATCAATCCAGACCGTCCTTAGTATGCCTCACGGTTTAAACCTAGATAACGTTTTGTCACATTATGCTTGTTGAGCCAGCCGGTGAGACTGCATTCTGGTCATATGACTGAAACACTTAATTGGGATGTCCCACTTTAGACCTTAACACCCGTGAAACACCCTCAGCATTCCTACTGAAACAAAAAGTCGAGTTCATCACTTCCATTTTCATCTTCAGCAGCTATACAATATCAGTGTAAGACCTGGCCCTTGACCAAGTCCACTGTGCACAAATTGGCCATTTGTGAGATGCGTTGTTTGGAAAGCGTTATCAACACGACCAAAGGCGACATGATCAGAAACACAGGATCAGAGAAATGGTGGGAACAGCATTGGAACACAATCGTCTTCATCAAACCTAACTATCATTAATGTTATCATTTGCTTTCATTTGCAACCACCACCACCACCACCACCACCACCACCACCACCACCACCACCACCACCACCATTGTCATCACTGATCATCGTCACTGAGGATGACGATGATGTGGTGGTGGTACTGATGATGATGATGATGGTAATGATGATGATGATGATGATGATGATGGTGGTGGTGATGATGATTAACATGATTATTGCGTGGTGCTGCATTGTGTCCATTCGTTTTGTGTTGTGAATCCGGTCGATACATGTGTATTTCTCAAGACCTTACCAGGCAAAGGTTTTTGGCTTACACATGATCATTTTGGTTCATGTGGCATTTGTGGCGTTGGTACATTATCATGAAACTGATTCCAAGCACAGTAATGCTGTCCTGAAAAAAACAGCAACAACAAAACTGAGGGAGTACCGCGTTTGGCACTGTTCTGCCACTTCAAATAATAAAAATGATAATAATATAATAGCAAAATAATAGTAATAATAATAATAATAATAAATAATAATAATAAATAATAATAATAATAATAATAATAATAATAATAATGATAATAATAAAAATAATAATGATAATAAAACGATCAGCTGCTGCTTTAAAATATGTTACTTTATTGTTGCTTCTTTTGCTCGTTTTGATTTGATGCGTTTTTGCTTTCGAGGTTTTCACCTTTTTTTTTTTTTTTCTTTTTCTTTTTTTGTTTTCTTGATTTTTCTTTTTTGATACTTAAAAAATCCCTTCTGTGTTCATAGACACATAATGGTGGGACGGTGCCAGAAGGCATTCCTGGAACTTAATAGCCAGAGACCGTCTGGCTGGTATTTTCGTCCAAATTTTGCTTCACTCAAAAAGTGTTCGATGTTGTAAACTTGCCTGGGGATATGATGGGTTGTGTATGTGAATGGTAGGGATGTGGAGGATCAGGGTAGAAATCACTCGTCCTTTCCGTTGGCGGTGATGTTGATGTTGTTAGTAGTAATGATGGCAGTCTCTCTCTCATTCTCTCTACCCCCCTCTCTCTCTCTTTCTTTTTTCTCTCACTCTCTCTTTTTCGCTCTCTTCTCTCTCTCTCTTTCTTACTCTCTTACTCTCTTCTCTCTCTCTCTTACTCTCTTACTCACTTCTCTCTCTCTCTCTCTTTCTCATTCTTTCTCTCTCTCTCTCTCTCTTTCTTCCTCTCTCCCTGTCTCTCTCCCTTCTCTCTGTCTGTGTCTCTTTCTTTGTCTCTGTCTGTCTGACTGTCTGTCTGTCTGTCTCTGTCTCTCTCTCTCCCTCTCTCTCTCTCTCCCTCCCTCCCTTTCTCCATGCTCTTCCCCCCTCTCTCTCTTCTTCTCTGTTCTTCCTCCCTCTGTGTTTTGTTTGTTTTCGTTTTCTGAACACCGTCATCTTCATCAAGTTTATTGTTCCTAATGTTATTACTTGTTTTCATTTGCTATTGTTATCGTCATCATCATCGTCATTACTACTACTATACTATTGTTATTGCTGTTATTATCATTATATTTTATTATTATTATTATTACTATTAATAATAATAATAATATATTATTATTATTATTATCATTATCATTATTGTTATTATTAATATCATCATTATTATTATCATTATCATCATCATTCTTTTTCTTCTTCTTCTTATTATTATTGTTAATAGTGTTAATATCATCATTAGATGATGATGATGATTATCATGAGCATTGTACTGTGCTGCATTGTGTCAATTTGTTTTGTCTTGGAAACCCAGTCGATGCATGTTTGCTTGTCAACAACTTACCAGGCGCAGGTGTCTGATTTACGCCATGACTATTTTGGACCACATGGCGTTTTCGGTGTTTGTACATACCCACTTAGGTTGATAAATTCAAATACCTAAGAACGATCATTTCACCAGACGGCAGATGCACATCAGAAATAGTCGGCAGAATCGACCAAGCCAAAACAGCATTCAAGAAGAAGACAAGCATTCTTACCAACAGATGCCTATCAATTAACATCAGGAAGAGAGTTCTTGAATGTTATATAGAACCAGTACTGTTGTACAGATGTGAGGCGTGGACAGTCAACAAGCAAAGCCAGAACAAGATTGAGGCAGCCGAGATGTGGTTTCTAAGAAGAATGTTGAAAGTTTTATGGACAGCAAAGAAAACAAACGAGACAGTCGTGATGGAGGCAGACACAAGTAGATCACTCATACGGAAGATTAGGAAAAGACAGGCAACATTTATAGGCCATTTTATGAGGAAGGGGGATTTGGAGCACCTGGTCACACATCACAACGGGAAAGCTGGAGGGAAAGAGAGCACCAGGTAGACCCAGGGAGAAAATGCTGGACGGACTTGCAGAGTGGCTGGGGACGAGGAGGGTGGGGGAGATGCTAGGGGCAACGAGAGATAGAGACAGATGGAAGTTCATGATCGCCAACGCCATGCGGCAGGGCACCTGATGATGATGACATACCCACTTGATTCCAAGAGCGGAATGGCTAGTCCTATGAAAACAGACACTGAAACCGTATATTGTTCTGTTCTGTTTTGTAGAGTTTAAAGTCCTGCCACTCTCAGAGCATACGAGGACTATCAAAAAAAAAAAAAAAAAAAAAAAGAAGAAAAAAACAACAACAAAAAAAAACAAACAACAACAACAACACAACCAACCAACAACCAACCAACCAAACCAAAAACAACACAACAAACAAACAAACAACAAACAAACAAACAAAACAAAAACAAACAAACAAAAAGCTCCACGAAGTCTTTAGTTTCATTGTTTGATACCTATGCTTTATTTGGTTGTCCTTCGGAAGGATTGGATACCGTATTTTTTATTGTACAGTCTTCTGTGGAAGTATTGCTAGTGCCACTCTACTTTACTGCGTCAAATTCATAAATATAAATAAACAACTAAATGAAATAAAACATAGGGCAGAACAATCATCTACCGATTTAAAATGTGTTACTTCGTTGTTTTTGTCTTTTTTTGTGTGTTTTGTTTTTTGATGTGTTTTCTTATTTATTTATTTATCATTTAGATTTCTTTCTTTCTTTCTTTCTTTCTTTCTTTCTTTCTTTCTTTCTTTCTTTCTTGTTTCTTTGTTTCTTTCTTTCTTTTTTTCTTTCTTTCTTTGTTTATATATCTATCTGTATTTTGCTTTCATACATTTGATTTTTTGATATTTTGAAACGTTTTTTTTTCTTTCTGTTGTTAACACTCATATAATGGTGGGATGATGCTTGGACTTAATAGGAAACGACATGTGTTCGCTATTTTCGTCCATATTTTGCTTCCACGTGAAAACTGATCGATGTTGAAAACGTGACTGGGGATTTGATGGGTTGTATGTGTGTGGATAATGGGGGTGTGGAGGATCAGCGTGGGAATGGCCTGTCCTTACTGTTGGTGTTGATGTTAATTTTGTTAGTAGTAATGATGGTATTGTCCTTTCCCTTGGTGTTGATGTCAATTCTGTTAGTAATAATGATGTAGTTTTCTTCTCACCCACTCACCCACCCCCCTGTCTCTCTCAGTCTTTCTCTCTGTTTCTGTGTCTGTCTGTCTCTGTTTCTGTCTCTCTTTCTATGTCTCTCTCACTCTTTGTTTGTCTGTCTGTCTTTCCTCTCTCTCTTTCACTCCTCTCTCTCCCTCTCTTTCTTTGTTCTCTGTGTCTGTTTCTCTCTATCTGTCTCTCTGTCTCTCTGTCTGTTTCTCTCTATCTGTCTCTCTGTCTCTGTTTGTCTGTCTCTCTTCCATTTTCATTTCTCTCTCTCTCTCTCTCTCTTCTCCCTCTCTCTCTCCCTCTTCCTCTCTCTCCCTCTCTCTCTCTCTCTTCTATTTCCATCTCTCTCTCTCTCTCCCCCTCTCTCTCCCTCTCCACTCTCTCTCTCCTCCCTCTTGCTACCCTCTTCTCTCTCTGTTTTTTATGTCATTTTTGATTTGTGTCCAGTTCAATCACCTGAAAACGACTGTTGGGTCTGGTGAGGGTAGAGTCATAAAATAGCATTGACTGATAACATTATCAGTATTTAATGTAGAGAGTTTCCACAAATAAAAACTAATATGTCATTCATGATGTGTCATTTCTTTAACCAAAAAGATGAAGGAAAGCAGAAAGGGGGGGGGGGGGGGAGGTGAGAAAGAGGACAGAGAGAAGAAAAAGATGATGATATAAAGATGGCGGAAGAAGAAGGGAAGGACATAAATTTGTTTGGGGTTTTGTTGTTGTTGTCGTTGTTGTTGTTGTCGTTGTTGTTGTTGTTGATTTTGTTTTGTGTTTTTGTTTTTGTTTGTTTTTTGTTTTTGCTTTTTACTTTTCTTTTACAAATGTAGTTGGTTGATGTTTCTTTTTTTTGTTTGTTTTTTGTTTGCTTATTTCTTTTTTTCGCTTGTTTGCTTGTTCTTTGCTTGTCTTTTTTTTGCATATTGAGTGTCTATTTGTTTCTTGGTTTTCTCAGTGGGTTTCGTTTTTGCGTGAAATGTGTATCGCCCTCTCCAAGGAAAAGCACATCACTTAGTATAACGTCTCTTAGTTGCAAACCCTACACCTCCCTCTCCCGTTATGCCTGCTGTTTCATTTACCTATAAAATTAATTTTTTCAACATGGTTGAATTTGCCAGGGACCGTTAGTTTGGTCTGGTGTCTCTAGCTCGTTACGCGCGCTACAATACATACTGCACATGGCTTTATCGTCTCTCCCGAAAGTCTAGCAACCAGACCACCACCTCTGGTGTAGGGTGGTTTGATTGACTGAGTTCGTTCAGTTCTTACCTCGACATCCATCTCGGGGTGATGTGATATGGCCGACGGGGATAACCATCCCAGGGAAGTGGGGGAAGGGGAACTTATCTAATCCTATACCGACACCACCAGAACAACACATGATGTTAAGATTAGACAGTGAGAAGGCCAGTTTTAATGCAGCACTCCCTGGGATTCGAACCCACAACCATTAGCATGTGAATCCGACGCTCATTCAACTGAGCTACTGAGGCCCGCAAGGGTTTTATCTTTTGAAGAGTTGAACCAGCATTTCTCACATTCTATTTTAGGAGGGTGTCGTATCCATACTATGTCGTTTTCTGCACATGTGGAAACAGAAAGAGACAGAAGTACACAAAGAAGAAAGTACCAGAAAAACACGAAAATAGAATCAGAACATGTATTTAATACAACCAGACAAGACAGGTGCAAATTTTCGACCAATTAACCTTGGTCGAACATTTTAAATGTAAGATAAAAAAAAGAACAAACACCAAATATAGAAATTAGGAGAAAATGACTGAAACTTCGCTGTTGCATCGTCCAGTGGGAGAAAAAAAAACCTAAAGAAGGTTACAAAGTTACAAGTATACATGTAATATTTGCAGTTTTCTCCTGTTGAACGAATGGCTTGGGAAGTTGTATAGCCTACCTATCTTTTTTTTTTTTTTTTTTTTTTTTCTAAGTGTTTGTGCATTCATTTTGTGGTGTGTTTTGTTAATGCTTGACAAAGACCAGCTGGCCGAAAATTTCCGCCTGTCCTGGTGTGTTATACTACTAGATACGCATTTTATTTGTGGTTGTCTTCTGGTTTATTTTGTGCTCAGTGTTGTGCGTTCATTCTTTGTGTTTTTGTATATGCTTGACAAATGCCAGCTAGCCGAAAATTTGCGCATGTTTTGTTTTGTTATACTACTAAGTACGCACCAGAATTCTGTTCTCTGTGTTTTTTTTCTGGTTCGTAAAGAAAAACAAACAATAGAAGACTGATATCAGTTCACACCGAATTTCACGATCTCATTCCAATAAACTCCGGATTTTTAAAAAAGATATTTTAGTATTGAAAGATCCTGATATACAGGAAAAGCAAAAAAAAAAAAAAAAATGTATCGAAGACGACTTTGTGATACGTCATCGCCATCGTCTTTTCCCTTCTTCTCCCCCCCCCACTCCTCCACTTTCCTTCTACTCCAGACAAGAATAATTTATCCTTAGGCTGGAACTGTCATGATGATTAATATCTTAAGTCATGCCTGACCTCTCTCAGCTGTCTGGTAAATAACAGTGTTAGGTTCTTAGAGGTGTTAAAGTGTGTGTATGTATGTGTATGTATATATATACATGTGTGTGTGTGTGTGTGTGTGTGTGTGTGTGTGTTTGTGTGTGTGTGTGTATTTGAGTATGTGTGCGTGTGTGTGTGTGAGTGAATGTGTGTGTGTGCTTAACTTTGTCAGTCACTCACTTTCTCTCTCTTTGCTTTCTCTTTCCTCTCTCCCTCTCTCTTTCTCTTCCTCTCTCCCGCGTGCCGCGCGCGCGCGTGTGTGTGTGTGTGTGTGTGTGTGTGTGTGCGCTTAGCTTTAGCTTTGTCGGTCACTGACATTCTCTCTCTTTGCTTTCTCTCTCTCTTCTCTCTCTCTTCTCTTCCTTCTCCTTTCTCTTCCTCCCTTTCTTTCTTTGTTGATGTGTGTGTGTGTGTGTGTGTGTGTGTGTGTGTGTGTGTGTTGTGTGTGTGTGGAGGAGGAGAGTAGGGAGAGAGAGAGAGAGAGAGAGAGAGAGAGAGAGGTCAGAGGAAAAGACGTTGTGACGCTTTGACATTTTTGACATCAAATACTATTCTTCTCTCTCGTCTGGAACATACATTCTGAATCCAAGGTAGTGCTCTCTCTTGGTTTCTGTCATACCTGTCTCACAGCTTTCAATCCTTAATGGTAAATGAGTCGCCGACGTCCATGACAACTAAACTTGTGTATGCCGACGTCCGTGACAACTAAACTTGTGTATGGGGTCCTCCAAGGTTCTGTAATTGGGCCAGTCCTCTTCATACTTTCCACCTCACCACTTGCCAAAGTCGTCATTCAACATCAAATAGATTTCGATGCTGATTGACTCCCAGCTATACTTATAAACAGCACATCTCTTGAAAACTTTTAATTTTTCTTCGTAAAACTTTTGATTGCTATACTGAAATTCAGGGAATCCAGGATTGGATGACACAGAATAGGCTACAACTGAATGAAGCTAAGACTAAAGCAATACTCAGTGGCACACCAAACACAAAATTTTACGCTGTTACGCTTCGTTCTATCCCACCAAGTGACAATAGTTTTATACTTTCTCATTCAGTGAAGAACTTGGATGTTGTTTTCGGTCCTCTACTCTGTGAAGAAATTTGTAGGCCAAACCTGTCAATTGTGACTTTTTATTTTCTGTTCGCTGGTATCTTTCATCTTTTCGATCACTGTAACTCTCTGCCCTATGACTTGCTTACTTTTGCCTTCAGCGTGTCCAGAATTCTGCGGCCTGTCTTTTTTTTTTTGTGCTGCTGTGTCACTTTTGATCTTATTTCCTGAGGCGCTGCCCACTAAGACCTATTTTAAGGACAGCGATCACTCGCCTATTGTTTTATTGATCAGTTCATCAATCTATTGACTCGTTTTACTTGACATGCATGCAAGCGCATTACGATCTACCGTTGGTTTATCGTTTTGAACAAACAACGGGTAGTGTGATATTTTCTCTCTCTCTCTCTCTCTCTCTCTCTCTCTCTCTCTCTCTCTCTCTCTCTCTCTCTCACACACACACACACATACACACACATATATATATACATGTATACATATGTTATATATATATATATATATATATATATATATATATATATATATATATAAATGCAAAGGAATAGGGGGAGAAACAAAGATAGTGACAGAAAAGAGGAAATTTCTAGGACAGAA
>CM060309.1:56549033-56564033 GCA_030674185.1 Monoplex corrugatus
ACACACACACACATACACACACACAGATATATATATATATATATATATATATATATATATATATACACGTCCCTTCCGGATAATATGAAATAAGTTCCATTTTTGAAATCATAAGATATCAAAAACCTGGGAGATCAAAAATTCTTGCGTGGTCTCTTTGTTAATTTGATATTGATGGAAACTGTCCACGAGCGTCCTTCATTGTCAGCAATGCTAGAAAAGCAAAAACTTAACTCTTGGAGTCCCTCCTTACAGTATCCACCAGCTTCCTGCAGGAAGTCGTGGACAGGGTGAGGGAATCAAAGGGTTATTTTTTTGCAGATGGTGGATAGGGTGAGGGAGTCATCCCTCTTGTTTCTCTGGAAAATGTTACAAAACAGAAATACTGAGTGGAAAGAAGAAATTGAGGGAGCGAGGAAAGGAGAAGGTAAGTGCGTGGGTGTAGATTTTATATAATGTCTATGTTGTATGGCTTTTCGGTGTCATTCTCAAATTATGACTTTTTACCGGATGGGTCTCTCGTCCCGCTCTCCACCTTCCGCCACCAGTTTCCTGCCACCATCACCCCCACCCCCCATCCCCCACTCCCCGCCACCCGTTTTTTTTTTCTGTTTTTCTTTTTCTATTTTCATATGAGATCTGCACTGAAAGGGTTCTTCTCAACAGCCACATGTGTCCAGTTTTGTCTGTAACTTAGCCTCTGATGAATGAGGGGATGCCATTTAGTTATCAGGGTCCATTGGTGATCGGTACTGATCCAAAGTAGGGGACGAGTATTCTTGTGGAAGTGGGTGTCATGAAGTATCAAACAAACGTAGTGAAGCCAATTATTCGATATTGTGGACTGGTTCAACCATGAGATGGATGAGAAAGAACGGAAGGAGGAAGAAAGAAATAACATCAAAATCACTAGTACGTACATGTTCTATGCTCCCCCTCTCTCACCCGCGCACGCAGTTTAACAAGAGTGTAACACCATTCCAACTATCTTTCTTCTTGTTCCAAAATTTGTAACAAAAAATCCAGAGATGCTGTACTTCTTAAATTCGCCGTGACTTTGAAGAATCATCACATAAATTAAAATTTGACGTACAACGAACACAACAACGGTAGACTGTTACAACAGTAAAGACAATACCAATATTTTCAGAAGTTCGTGAAGTACTTTTTTTTTTTTTTGATGTACCTTCTTGAAAATGTGTTACGTTTCGGCATTTCTTTTTTAATCTCTGTGACCTTGATCTTGATGCCATGACTGAAACTTTTGTTTTTGGCTGCAACTTGTCGACGTGCGACACCTTTGACCGAACTTTGTGAAGACCTAGAAATGGAACTAAGAATATCTTGCTGATAAATTTTTTGTCACAAACATCACCATCATGATCATGATCATGATCATCATCATCTTGATCTTGATCATCGTCATCATCACTATCGTCGTCGTCGTCGTCGTCGTCATCGTCGACGTCGTCGTTGTCGTCGTCGTCATCATCATCATCACCATCAGCATCATCATATTCATGATGTGCACTGTGGCATGGCGTTAGCGATCATGGCCCTTCATATGAATCTGTCTTTTGTCGCTGCAACTGCATTTCCCACCCATTCACCTGCTCCACAAATCCGTCCAGTATTTTCTCCCTAGGTCTACATGTACGTTGTGCTGCTTTCCCATCCAGCTCTCCTGATGTTACCGGATGCTAACATTTCTTCTGCCTCATAAAATGTTGCTTAACTTTTCCTAAACTTCTCTGCACACACATACATGTACAGACATAGAACTTTGTCCAGTCAGTATGAAACAATTTCCTCCTCTTTTAAAAGGAGATTTTGAAAGAGTAATCAGAAATATGCATCAGAAGGCATGAGAAGTCTCAATGGAGATACAATCAAACAAGTTCAAGACTTTAAATACCTGGGCAGCTACATTGACTCCACAGAACAAGACATCAACACCAGACTCGGAAATGCCTGGGGCGCTCTAAATCAACTGGACAAAATCTGGAAATCCAATCTGCCAGACAACCTGAAAAGGAACTTCTTCCGAGCAGCGGTAGAGTCCGTTCTTACATATGGCTCAATCTCTTGGACCCTAACAACGACATTGGAGAAGAAGCTTGATGGAGCATATACAAGAATGCTGCGTGCAGCCCTGAACAAATCCTGGAGGGAACATCCAACTAACAAAGAGTTATATGGTAAGATCCCACCAATCAGTAAATCAATACGTCAGCAAAGACTGCGCTTCGCGGGACATTGCTGGCGTAGCAAAGAAGAACTGGTGGGAGATGCTCTACTATGGAGACCCAGCCATGGCAAAGAAAGACCAGGACGTCCAAAGAAGACCTTCATCGACCAACTGATGGATGATACGGGCTGTCAGTATGATGAACTACGCACTGCAATGTCTGACAGAGAAGGATGGAAGAAACGTGTCATGGATAGCCGAGCAAGCTCGACATGATGATGATGATGAATAGACAAAAATTCTCTCCCTTCCCCTCTCTCCCTTTCTGCACACACATTTTACTATAAACGATTTCTTTGTATTCGATCATTAGTTATCTCATTCGTTCGCTCATTCGTTCGTCGGTTACTTGATCGTTCTCATTCTCAATAGCTTGTTCAGTTCTTTCTGTGTTCCTTCACGGTGATCACAAGAAAACGTATGTAAGGAACGGTTTCCCGTGTTTAATTTTCAGCTCGGACAGTTCCATATGCGCGCCACCAAGATCTACCAGCGATAGTCTTTCAAACTCCTTGAGCTCGCTCAAAGTCCGACCTGATGCCAAGGCCTTGAGATGGGGGCGTGAAGGGTCGGGGGGGGGGGGGGGGGAGGGAGGGAGGGGCTAAGAAAGACCAGGATGACACCTGTAGAATGATTGGAGCATGAAGATGAACAGCGGACAGGCCAGTTTTGAGAATGAGTCGTCGGAGATTTTCCAATCTTGATTCAACAGCTCTGCCAACCCAGAAGAAGGAGAAGAAGGAGACTGAGAAGGAGAAACGGAAAAAGAAGAGGAAGAGGGGAAAGAACAAGAGAGCAGGAGGAGGAGGAGGTGGATGAGGAGGAGGGGGAAGTGGAGGAGAAAAGTAGGTAAAAAGCGAAGAAGAAGAAGAAGAAGAAGAAGAAGAGGAAGAGGAAGAAGGAGATGAAGGAAAAAAGGAGGAGGAGGAAAAGAAGAAGAAGAAGAAAGAAAGAAAGAAGAAGAAAAAGAAACAAACAAGCAAACAAGCAAGCAAGAACATACACGCGCACATGCACGCACGCACACACACACACACACACACACACACACACACACACTACACATACACCTACCCACCCACCCACACACACACACACACCTACACACACACACACACACACACACACATCTACACACACACACACACACACACACACACACACACACACACACAAACACACCACCCATCCACAAACCCCCACCCACCCACCCACACACACACACACACACACACACACACACACACACACACACACACACACACACTACACACTTATAGTGAAAAGACGTTAAATTAAAGAACGAACGAACACTACACACACAAACACACACACACACAAACACACACACACACAAACACACTACCCATCCCACACACCCCTCCCACACACGCACATACACATACGCACACACAAAAGTCGAACTCAAGACTCTATATTATTACCAACATGTCACTTTGACCAAGTAATTGATGGACGAGGATAACTCATATTATTACTGATTGCCGCAGCTGCCGCAGCCAGTACGACGGAGGGCTATTTACGTACCGAGTAATCGACTTGTTTTTCCGCTGACTGTTTACCTCTCTTCTCTTTCTATTCATTACCAATTCATTACCAGTCTGATGTGCATTGCCCTTTACCGCACAGGGATACACATAAAGAGATGGTCAGACAGTGCCACGCACCACAGTTGTTTGGGAATATATGCATGTTCTTAATTCTTTTTTTTTCTCTCACAGTTTCTCAAACACTCTGTGTATACATTACAGAAGGATCGGAGCGGATCAAGCAATTATTAACACAGTTATCATGTCTTTCTCTTTTTCTGTGTAATCTCCCTGTTTCTCTGTGTCTGTGTCTGTGTCTGTGTCTGTGTCTGTGTCTGTCAGTCAGTCTTATCTGCCTGTTTCTCTGTCTCTATCTTTCTCTCTCAGATGGAAGGCCATGATCGCCAACACCATGTGGCAAGACACTTGATAATGATGATCTCTTGCTCTGTCTCTCTGTCTCTGTCTCTGTCTCTCTCTGTGTCTCTGTTCTGTCTCTCTCTGTGTCTCTGTTTATCTGTGTGTGTGTGTGTGTGTGTGTGTGTGTGTGTGTGTGTGTGTGTGTGTGTGTGTGTATGTGTGTGTGTGTTCTATCTCTGTCTTTCTCTCTCTCTCTCTCTCTCTCTCTCTCTCTCTCTGTGTCTGTCTCTCTTTGTCTCTGTCTGTCTCTCTTTGTCTCTGTCTGTCTGTCTGTCTCGCTCTGTCTGTCTGTCTATCTGTCTGTCTGTCTCGCTCTGTCTCTGTCTCTGTCTGTCTGTCTGTCTGTCTTTATGTCTCTCTTCTTCTCTCTCTCTCGATTGGTATATGAAGAATTAATCTCCATTTTGTCAAGCCTCTTTCTTTTATTGTCCAGTCTGTTGGCCTGCCTCCATCACTATCTGTCTGTCTACTCCCTCCACCTCCTCCACTCCCTCCCACTTTCTCCACTCCCTTCCACTCTCTCTGTCTGTCTATGTCTTTTTGTCTCTGCTTGTGTCTCTCTCACTCTCTCTTTGTCTTTGTCTCTATGTTGTGGTGTGTGTGTGTGTGTGTGTGTGTGTGTGTGTGTGTGTGTGTGTGTGTGTTGTGTGTGTGTGTGCCTCTGTGTTCGTTCTTTGATTTAACGTCTTTTCATTATAAGTGATATTAGACGGGGGAGGGGGGGAGGGGGGGAATAAAAAAAGGAATAAATAAAATGTAAAACGATAGTTGGGCGGGTTGGATTAGGGCAGAGGGGAGATAGAGTAAAAAGACATAAGTAGGTGGGAGACCAGGAAAATGGAACGAAAACTTAACTCTCAACAATCAACTTCAACAATATGAAGGGAAATTGTAACACTAATACACAAACTGCCTCTGTGTGTGTGTGTGCGTGTGTGTGTGTGTGTGTACGTGTGGTTTTGGTTGTGTGTGTGTGTGTGTGTGTGTTGTGTGTGTGTGTGTGTGTGTGTGGTGTGTGTGTGTGTGTGTCCCACTCTCTCTCCCATCCTCCCCCTCCTCATTATCATCCATTCTGTCAAGTCTATTTTTTTGTCAGATATGATTGTTTGTATCTCTGCAGCTATCTGTCTGCTGCCTTTGTCTGTCTGTCTCTCCCAGTGTATATCTCTCCCCCCTCTCTCTCCCTCTCTGTGGCTTTCTCTCCCTCTCTGTGGCTTTCTCTGTGTGTCTCTCTCTCGTTCTCTCTGTCTGTGTCTCGCTGTGTCTGATTCTGTCTTTGTCTCTCTCTATCTCTTTGGATGTTTCTTTTTAGGAAAAATTCTTGTCAAGTCTCTGTTGAGTCGGGTCTTTTAAACTGTGTCTCTATCACTGTCTGTCTGTCTGTCTGCCTGCCTAACAACCCCCCGCCCCACCCCCACTCCCACCTCTCTCTCTCTCTCTCTCTCTCTCTCTCTCTCTCTCTCTCTCTCTCTCAGATGCCATTTTCGTAACGGTGATTGATTTCGACTGTACATACTCCGTACGGTCATAGGTATTAATTTGATGTTGGTACTGAGCGAGTAAGTCACTCTCTGTAAGTGTGTGTGTGTATGTGTGTGTGTGTGTGTGTGTGTGTGTGTGTGTGTGTGTGTGTGTGTGTGTGTGTGTGTGTGTATGTGTGTGTGTGTATGTGTGTGTGTGTGTATGTATGTGTGTGTGTGTGTGTGTGTGTGTGTATGTGTGTGTGTGTATGTGTGTGTGTGTATGTGTGTGTGTGTATTTGTGCTTTGTTAAAAAAAAACCTGACGCAGATTGCCTGTTCCGAGCCTATCCAGGTATACATATATATTTTTTTCAAACTCTATATTATGAATGTTCAGTCATCAGCAATGTGTTACAATTGTGACATTGCAATGTAGGCATTTCCAAGGTGGTCAAAATCAGCCCAGTGTTAAATTAAGTTAATTGTATCCATACGATTTTTTTTCTTTTTCTTTTTGGTAACCAAAGTGCTTGAAATCACCCATGCACAAAGGAGCACACACATATTATGTTTAACGTTTTCGGTTATGCGATCTTTCCGATTATTGGATGGCAAAGTTTACATGCACAATAACAATCCCAGCCCCCAACCCCTCAGAAACAATATTCTTCCATATGATGTTCAGTAACAGAGAAAGAGAGAGAGAGAGAGAGAGAGAGAGAGAGAGAGAGAGACAGAGACAGACAGACAGACAGACAGACAGAGACAGAGATAGAGACAGAGAGAGATGTGCGGGGAGAGAAACAGGCAGAGACAGACAGACAAACAGACAGACAAAGATATATAATATATATATATATATATATATATATATATATATAGAGAGAGAGAGAGAGAGAGAGAGAGAGATGAAGACAGATAGATTTGGGAATCGGCAGACGTACCTAAAAGTTTTGATTTGATAACGAAAAATTCCTAGAAAATACATTCCATGATCAGAGAATGTCAACTTAAATGCAATTTGCTCGGAAGATGCAGTTTGCTTCTTGCCAATCAGCATTTCTGTCAGGAGGGAAACGAGTAGCTGGCCATTTTTGGTCATATTTAATCATGCCTTGCCTGGAGGTTTTGATTATTGACGCCACATTTCAGCTTTAATTATTAAGATTTCTGATCTAATCCGTCTGTGAGACATGAACCTGAACTGCTGTTAACGGGCATTGTCCGCTGAAGTCGGTTGATCTCAGTACAGGAGAGAGAGAGAGAGAGAGAGAGGAGAGAGAGAGACAGAGACAGAGACAGAGACAGAGACAGAGACAGAGACAGAGACAGAGAGAGACAGACAGACAGACAGACAGACAGAGACAGAGAGAAACAGAGAGAGACAGAAAGAGACAGAGAGAATGACAGAGAGACAAAGAGAGGCACAGAGAGAGAGAGAGACAGAGAGAGACAGAGAGAGAGACAGAGAGAGAGAGAGGCAGAGGCAGAGAGAGAAAAAAGAGAAAGAAAGAGAGAGAGAGAGAGAGACTCAGACAGAGACAGACAGACAAACAGACACAGAGAGACATTGACAGAGAGAGAGAGAGAGAGAGAGAGAGAGAGACAGACAGACAGACAGAGACAGACCAGACAGACACAGAGAGACAGAGACAAAGAGAGAGGGAGAGAGACAGAGAGAGAAAGAGAGAGAGACAGAGCGAGAGAGACAGAGAGAATGACAGATAGACAGAGAGAGGCAGAGAGAGAGAGAGAGAGAGAGTGAGAGAGAGGCAGAGGCATACAGAGAGAGAGAGAGAGAGCGAGAGACAGACAGACAGACAGACAGACAGAGACAGAGACAGAGAGTGAGAGGTACAGAGAGAGAGAGAGAGACAGACAGACATACAGAAAGGTAGACAGACAAACAGAAAGGCAGACAGACAGACACAAAGAGACAGACAGGGACAGAGAGACAGACAGAGAAAGAGAGAGAGAGAGGTACTGTTCTATTTTTTTCCTATCTCGTTTTCTTATTTTCTTTTTATAGTTATGCTATGTGCTTTGTTTTTCTTGTGTTTGTATGTTTTTTGTGTGTGATTTCTCATCTATGTACAAATGTATTTTTCTGTTTGTTTGTTTGTTTGTTTGTTGGTTCGTTATTTGTCTTCTGTTTTCGTTGTTTTGGGCACAATTGGTTCCTGCTTCAAACAGCTTTTACAGCTCGTTTTCCGTCTAGCAAAGTTTTCCATTTGCTTGCAAATATTTTGTTTTGCTTTATTTTTCTGCTGCCCAGTTGTTCTGTTTTTGTTTTTCCATTTCACTGTTTAGCATCCATCTAACAGGCAACACGAAACCCTGGGGAGACTGAGCTTGAAAATGATTTCTAAGTCACCTAGAATCCTTCTTCTAAAATGAAATAGAATTATTTGAAACCGTTCACTGCATGCGTGTGTGTGTGTGTGTGTGTGTGTGTGTGTGTGTGTGTGTGTGTGTGTGTGTGTGTGTGTTGTGTGTGTGTGTGTGTGTGTGTGTGTGTGTGTGTGTGTGTGTGTGTGTGTGTGTGTGCACGCGCGCGCGTGTGTGGGCGTGTTGGTGTAAGTGTATGTGTCTGCTCGTGTGTATGTGGCGCGTGTGTCTGTGTTTGTAGTGTGGGTCAGTGTCCATGTCTTTGAGTATTCCTGCGTGTGTTTGTGTATTTGTGTGAGTGTGTGTGTGTGTATGTGTGTGTGTATGTGTGTGTGTGCGTGTGTGTGTGCGTGTGCGCGCGCGCGGGCGTGTGTGTGTGTGTGTGCGTGTGTGTGTGTGCGTGTGTGTGTGTGCGTGCGCATATGTGTGTGTGTGTATGTGTGCACGCGCGCGCACTTAATAAGATATCTTTTCTCAGAAACGGGTTTGCCTGCTAATTTGCAGCAGGATTGAATTATCACCCAAACTGTGATGAAAATAATGCTCTGTTTCATGATCACCGAAAGCAAGATGGTCAGGTTATTTTGACGATGTTACTGTTATCCTATGTTTAAGTGTCAGTCATTCGAAAACAAAAAGCGAGCTAGTTTTTTTTTTAAAGTCAATTTGCTTTGCTGTAATCACTTTGTTTTCTGCACTAAAACAGATAAAGTAAATAAATATACAAAAAAACACATTAATAAGTGAATGAATTAATAAATAGATAAAAAGGGGACAAAATAAATAAATGAATGGATAGATGAATAGATAAATAAAATAAATAAATAAATAAGTAAGCAAAGAAATAAACAAATAAACAAATAAAGGAATAATGAATAGATACATAAATAAATAAATAAATAAATAAATAATAAATAAATAAATAAATAAATAAATAAATAAATAAATAAATAAATAAATGAACAAATAAACAAATAAATGAATAAATAAATAAATATATAAATAATTAAATAAATGAATAAAAGACAACATTAAAGCGTAAACCTTTCTGTGATAAATTCGGGAGTAGTTGCAACGTCTTTTCTTTTATTTCATATTTGTTTGGAAAATTGCATACTATTTCAAAGCACATACGCAAAAAAAAAAAATGTATATAACCAAGGAGTACCCACTTGGAGTTTGGAGTTCGGAGTGTATTCAGGATGGATTAATCCCACTCAAACAATTCCATGTATATATGTGTGCTCCACCTAGTTCTGCCACCATTTGTCTCGCAGACTCCCTGAGCCTGAACAAAACCGTATGCGTTGGTGAGGTCTTCAACTGAGGAGCGGAAGGGAAAGCGTGAGGGGGTGGGGGAAGACCTTTGAAACACTAAGCTGACATCACCAGAATGATGGAAACATTATGATGCGCAGCAAACAGGCCAGCGCTAAAATTATGCTCAGGGCTGGGACTGGACTCAAGATATCAGATCCTGAATCCACGGTTCGGCTCTATCGAAATACCTAACCAGCCCATATATAAATCAGCACCTGTTGATTTGATTATCTGTGTGTGTTGTTACATAAATAATTGAGTTATCAAGATAGCGGTGGGTAATACCATGCCTATGTGTACTTGAGCCATCATCATCATGCATCAGCCCTCGTAAATCAGCACCCATTGACTTCATTATCAAAATGAGTCGCTACATAAAGAACAGAATTATCATAATAGCAGTGGCGAGTACCAAGCTTATGTATACTTGAGTCATCATAATCATGTGCCCTGCCGCATGACGTTGGCGATCATGGCCCTCCACATGAATCTATCCTTTGTTGCTGCAAGTACATCTCCCATCCTGTCTGTTTTCATCCACACCGCAAGTCCGTCCAGTATTTTCTCTCTGGGTCTACCTGGTGTGCTTTTTCCCTCCAGCTTTCCTGTTGTGACGAGGTGCTCTAATTTCTTGAAGTCTTGAAGGAAGCAGAAACTAAAAAGAACATAAATAAAGAGGATTTGGAAAAGACAAGCAACATTCATACGACATATGTATAAGAGTACACGACGAACATACATACCTTTCAATTTATCGTTTATATTCCACAGATTTTATATCAATCACAGTGCGTCAAAATGACATAACTACTGTACCATTTCAAACCAATGTTTGTCATGTCAAATGTACAAAAACAGTTTTATACATAATCATATACATGTAAACAGATTGCTATGACTGTTGAACTTTCTTATTCAGGCAGTCACTGTCGATCGATCCATTTTCACATCTCAAAATTGTACTGGAGTGCTGCAGGCTGTTTTGTTTTTAAAATCAATATGTTGTGTGCTGTATTTGAAATGTTTATAAGATACATTCATATTACTGTCTCAGTTTGGAGTTTGTGGTTCGGAAATTCTTCAAGAGGAATTTCTCCATTTGTGACCTATCAACACGAAATCAGTCTTAACTATCATTTTGGGCATTTTGAGATATACATATCACCGGAAAGCGTACATTCTGCTGATTATTTTGATACTTGAATAAAGCTTGTACTCAAAAAAATGTAGAAGTTATGAATGTTCAAAGTCATTAAGTTGTATGACGGCCATTTTGAGAAAACAGCCTCAAAAGTTTTTGTGTACTCTCCGACACATGTTCCTTAAATTTCTTTATTTGGAGGCTTTGACCAAGTTTGTTTCTAATTTAGCTGTCAGTATCTGAAAGGTGCACCAAAGAGCTTTCTGTCAATTATCACATGTGGGGGTCCTGCACATCTTACGGTTCATAATAAGAGGCAAAAAGAGGTACTTTTGGTGGGAAATTGCGTTCTTTCTGCTGCGATCAGTGCATTAAAATACCATTTTAAATTGATTAATAATATTTTTTCAAGAAAAAAAATTCTGTGGGGGATAGATTATAGTCTACAGAAGTCAATTTTGAGAAAAAGTCAAAACACCCCAGATAGACCCTCAGCCACCTTTTCAGCTCCTAGTGCTGTTCGACAGACTGCGAGTTAAGACTGATTTCGTGGGGGGAGGTCACATTTGGGGATTCCGGGGACTTTTTCAGTATAAATAGTATCTCCACCTTCTGTAGATATTTTCTGTCACTCTTGTTTGTTTCTGCCCTGCTCCTTTGCTCCCTGTTATTTCTCCCTATCCGTTTCTGCCACGCTGGTCCACTCACCTGTATGTGTTCGATAAAGCCTCACATAATTCATATTTGGATTGATAATTGGATACTTTTTAAGCGCAGTTTAGGCTCCAATGAAACACAATGCGCAGAAGTCATTTTAGATATTTTAGGCCCATTTTTATGTATTTTGGTTGGGGGGCATATGGGATTGCACGAGTACGACAGATACCCCTATAACAAATTCCAAACTCAAAACCTTCTGTTTTGTTTTGTTTTGTTGTTGTTGTTGCTGTCTGTTTGTCGCGAGATAAACTGATGTTCAATCTGAGATTGACTGAAGTACTCGGAAAAAGAAAAGGTCGGAGAAAGAGGACACCAAGAAGATTGAATCCCGATGATTTCCTTTACTTCTTCTGGAACCGAAACAAATATTTTCGGTCAGTGTGACCTCAAGATAGCCACTCTGGTGTGTGTGTGTGGTGTGTGTGTGTGGTGTGTGGTTGTGTTGGTGTTTGTGTGTCTGTGTGTGTGTGTGCGCGTGTTGTGTGTGTGTTGTGTGTGTGTGTCTGTGTGTGTGTGTGTGTGTGTGCTGTGCGTGTGTGTGTTGTGTTGTGTGTGTGTTTTGTGTGTGTGTGTATGTGTGTTGTGTGTTTTGTGTGTGTGTGTGTGTGTGTGTGTGTGTGTGTGTTGTGTGTTTTTGTGTGTGTGTGTGTGTGTGTGTGTGTGTGTGTGTGTATGTGTGTGTGTGTGTGCGGGAGGGATGAAATAAAGGAAAGCGAGATATGTAAAGAGAGGAGAGACAAAGACATTTACGGAGAACGAAAGAGACAGAGAGAAAGAGAGAGAGAGAGAGAGAGAGAGAGAGAGAGAGAGAGAGAGAGAAAGAGAGAGAGAGAGAGAGACAGACAGACAGGTAGACAGACAGGTAGACAGACAAACAGAGAAATAGGAGAAAGAGAGAGAGAGAGAAGGAGAAAGAGAGAAAGAAGGAGAGAGAGAGAGAGAAAGAGAGACAGACAGGTAGACAGACAGACAGAGAAATAGGAAAGAGAGAGAGAGACAGAGAGAGAGAAAGACAGTTAGACAGACAGACAGACAGAGAAATAGGACACAGAGAGAGACAGACAGAGACAAAGAGAGAGAGAGAGAGACAGAGAGACAGACAGAGAGACAGATAGAGACAAACAAAGAGACAGACTTAGGCAGACAGACAGAAAGACAGAAACAGACAGACAGACAGACAGACAGACAGACACAGACAAAGAGAGAGACAGAAAGAGACTGTTGTTAAATGTGTTGTTTTTTTCCAGTCATACGTGTACTCATTTTGTTTATTTGTTTGTGAGGTTGTTTTCCTGTCGGCTTTGTTCCGAATATTTGGACATCCCCATTTCCTGCTTCAAATAGTTTTAACAGCTAGTCCCCCCCCCCACCCCCCGCAGGACAAGTTTGTAATTTGCTTGCAATTTGTTTTGGCATGTTCATGTTTAGGCTTGTTTTTTTTTTTCCTATTTGTTGTCCTTCTTCCTTTCTATCCGGTACCTATTAGGGAGAAGATTGCCAGAATGTTTCAGGCGTTCGCCTGCCAATAACTAACCTCGAGGTTCCAGGGTTCTCTCCCCGTAGAGCCCTCGACTTTTCTCCTCAGTTTGACCGGAAAATCAAACTGAACGTCTAGTCCTTCGGAAGGGGATGAAAAACGAATCGGACCCGTGTGCCTTCTGGCTGTGCACGCTAAAGATCCCACGGCAGTTGAAAATCGTGTAGAGCAGGGCATTGCCCGGCTGGCTGCCTTGGTATAAAACATTGGAGAGATAGGTTGACTTCCCAGGTCCCATTCCTTGAAGACCAATTAGCCTTCTTCCTTTTTGTGAAGTCTTATTTAAAAATGTGAATATGAATATGAATATGAATTTGAAGCGATGGAAAGGGTATGGGCGCCGCCCTCATAATGCTGGTCCCGAAAAAAAAGTTGAGGTCTCTGTCACCTCGATTCCCTACGATCTCAGGGTTATGGAACTATCTAGGTAGGACTTCAGGGCCTGGCCAGCTATTGGGTTAAAGGCTTGTGCCATGATCGTTTTGGTTTTTCTCCATCACATGGCACCAGCGACGATAGTGCATATGAAAGTCATTCCGAGCGCGGAGGCGTCATCTTGAGAAACTGAAACTAACTGAAAACTGTACCTGTGTTAAAGATCTTGCCGACAGGCATGGTGAAGCCTTGGGGTGACTCTGTTGACTTTTTAAAATTAACCCTACCCCCCCCTTAAACTTAAAACCAGTAGTGTGTGTGTGTGTGTGTCTGTTATCTGCTTTCTTCAGTAAGCAAGCAGGCGGGTGCGCAAACAAGCAAGCAAGCAAACAAGCAAGCAAGCAAGCAAGCAAACAAGCAAGCAAGCAAACCAACAAGCAAGCAAACAAGCAAACAAGCAAATAGATAAGCAAGTAAGTAGATAAGTACGTACGTACGTACGTACGTACGTACGTACGTACGTAAGTAAGTAAGTAAGTAAGTAAGCGAGTAAGCGAGTAAGCGAGTGAGTGAGTGAGAGAGTCAATCATCAGTAATTCAGTATGCGTGTATGCTTGCATGTATATTTGTATGTATGTACGCATGTATGTATGTATGTATGTATGTATGTATGTATGTATTGTATGTATGTATGTATGTATACATGCATGCATGTATGTATGTATGCATGTATGTATGTATGTATGTATGTACACACACACACATCTATCTATCTGTCTATCTATCTATCTATCTATCTATCTATCTATATTATACATGTATATATATATATATATATATATATATATATATATATATATATAGGCTTACATATACATACTTACATATATATATATAATTATATATGTGTGTGTATGTATGTCTCTATCTCACTCTGTGTGTGTTTGTGTGTGTGTGTGCGTGCGCGCGCGCACGTGCATGTGTGTGTGTATGTGTGTGTGTGTGTGTGGGTTTTTTTAAGTGTGTGTGTTTGTCTGTCTGTCTGTCTATCTGTCTGTCTGTCTGCCTGAATAAAAAATTCGCTGTTAATAGTTCATTTCAATGTTTCTTCTGTTTCTCAACATATCGTGTTCGCGCCTGTCTTATATTCTGTAGACGCTAACGCCTCAGGTGCCATTTCAGAAAACGTATTTGTTTCCTCAATTTGCAACGGTTTGGAATTACGATCTAGGCTGTGTCGAAATAGTAATCTGTTTCACTTTCACATTTGGCAAAATAGTCAAGCCATCTTGAATCTCCTCGTTTAGCCAAAGCCATAGGAAACGTTCCGTGGCAAATTGTCTGTGTCACAACGTTTAATATTTCAATTTTCTAACATTTGCATATTTGATGGAAACAAGAACCAAAGAAAATGTGTAAAGAAAAGGATTATCCCATCACTTATATACATGTTCTAAAAAGTTAAGAGCAGTTAAGCCTACTAGTCATTGCATACATATTCATCGTCGTCGTCGTCGTCATCTTCGTCATCATCATGATGATGATGATCATCATCATTATCATTATCATCATGTGCCCTGCCGCATGGCGTTGGCGATCGCGATCATGGCCCTCCATATAAATCTATCTTTCGTCGCTGCAAGAGCATATTCCCCCTCTCTGTCTTTATCCACACCGCGAATACGCATGTCAAAGACTTTTTAAATCATGTCATTGTTTGATGGCTTGAAACATGACCACACGTGGCATGAACATCTGTCAAAGAGAAAGGATGCAGTGTGGTACAAAAACACCTGCACATTGCAGGCCAAACAACGTGCAAGCACATACCTGAGAATA
>CM060309.1:56566533-56596533 GCA_030674185.1 Monoplex corrugatus
TGTGTGTGTGTGTGTGGTGTTTGTGTGTGTGTGTGTGTGTGTGTGTGTGTGTGTGTGTGTGTGTGTGTGTGTGTGTGTCTGTGTGTTTATCCTGTCTTTATCTTGTTTCTTTTGTTTTTCTGTTTCGTGTTGTTTATCATTTACACATTTTCTTTGTTTAAAGAGGTGGGTTTTTTTTTTACATCGGTTGGAGAAAGTTATGCGTTTTCTGTGTGTCTGTCAGTGCATCCATTTCTGTGTCTGTGTGTTTGTGACACACATGAGTTAAGTGGGGTTTTTTTTTTCACCTGTTGTCATTCTCTCCATTTCAAGATCTTGCCAGCAAGCAGAGGTCTGCACAAGCTTAAAGACTTCGCCAGATAACCATTGGCAATTTCAGCTTTAAAGCAATATTGGATTGTCCAATTGCAATGACCCCTTTTAAAAATAAAAAAAACCCCATCACATTCTGTCTTTGTCTCTCTGTTTGTCTGTCTGTCTGTCTGTCTGTGTGTCTGTGTGTCTGTTTGTCTCTCTCTCTCTCTTTCTCTGTGTCTGTCTGTGTCTGTCTGTTTGTCTGTCTCTCTTGCTCTCTCTCTGTCTGTCTGTCTGTCACTCTGTCTCTCTCTCACTGTCTGTCTGTCTCTCTTTCTCTCTCTCTCTCTCTCTCTTTCTCTCTCTTTCTCTCTGTCTCTATCTCCTTCTCTCTCTGTGTCTCTCTCTCTGTCTCTCTCTGTCTCTCTCTGTCTCTCTCTGTCTCTCTCTCTCTCTCTCTCTCTCTCTCTCTCTCTCCCTCCTGCATGATGGACCCTATAATATTTACAGACAAACTACATGTATTTTTATTTGTGTTCGAATAATAAACAGAGCTGATCAGCTAAACCAACAACATGAGTATCGTTTGACTAATATGCTGTTGGTATGAGTAGTTATATCTTGGTTAGCATGTCTCTCAGTGAGTTTTATTTATTTCAATGTTGTTGTTTTTGTTTGTTTTGTTTTGAAATCAGCTCCCTGTCTCGTTTGGTCTGAACGATTTATATTATATAAGTTAACAATACATCTGTCAAATTGTCAATTTGCCAAAGTGTTAACTTCTCTGTGTCTCTGTCTGTTGGCTGTCTCTGTCTGTCTGTTTGTCTGTGTGTGTGTCTGTCTGTCCACTCTGTCTCTCTGTCTCTGTCTCTGTCTTTCTGTCTGTCTGTTTAACTGACCGACTAACTGTCTGTCTGTCTGTCTCGTTTGTCTGTCCCTGTCTGTCTCCTCTTTTTGTCTCTCTTTCTCTCTTTCTCTCTCTCTTTCTCTTTCTCTCTCTTTCTCTCTCTCTCTTTCTTTCAGAATAAATATTTAGCAAATTGGGGTCACAAGCGTGGATTGTTCAGGAGCTGCAAGCGCATACGATTGCAAATCATGGCATCAAGGTTTATGTTACCAAGACCCAAACTACGTCTTCTTAGTAAAGTGTTTGACGGGAACGTCTTTTTATTTTTTCAAACGTTTTTCACTGTTGTGACAGGCTACGTTTACTCTTGCTTCACCTTAATACTTATTTCATACGATGCTTCCCCCAACATCGCGGTGACTTTGAAAAACACAAAATGTTGATTTTCTGTAACAATTTATATATATAAAAAGAGGAAAATGTTTGAATGTCTTATCTACCTTGTTTTTTGTTCTTGTTACCGTTGTTATTGTTTTGTTGTCAAGCTGAAGAGAGTCAGTCAAGTACACTTATCTATTTATCTGTTGTTTTTCGTTCATCTAGTCAGGGTTTGTTTATTGTTTCTAGTCGTTGTATTAAATGTACGCTTGACAAAGGTCAGTTGGATGGAAATTCGCGCCTGTCTTGTTTCGTCAATTAAGCACCGCTTTCTTATTTTCTGTTCAAGCGTTTGTTTGTTTGTTTTGCTTGTTTGTTTGTTTGTTTGTTGTTTTGCTTGTTTGTTTGCTCTGGTGTTTTGTTTGATCCTCTCTTTTTCTTTCTGTCTCTCTGTCTCCGTCCATCTCTGTCTGTTAGTGTGTTTATCTGTCTCTATCTGTCTGTCTTCGTCTCTGTCTCTGTCTCTCACTCTCTCTCTCTTCTCTCTCTCTCTCTCTGTCTTCTTGTTCTTCTTGTTCTTCTTGTTCTTCTTGTTCTTGTTCTTGTTCTTGTTCTTCTTGTTCTTGTTCTTGTTCTTCTTGTTCTTCTTGTTCTTGTTCTTCTTCTTCTTTTTCTTCTCTCTTCCCCTTGCTGTTGTCTCTCTTTGTCACTCTGTATTTGTGTATGTGCCTGAGCGTATGCTTGGGCCCGCGCACGTGTATGTGCGTGTGAATGTGTGTGTGCGTGCGTGCGTGTGTGTGTGTGTGTGTGTATGTGTGTGTGTGTGTGTGTGTGTGTGTGTGTGTGTGTGTGTGTGGTGTGTGTGTGCTTGTGTTTGCTTGATTTTTTTTCTTTCTTATTTGTTTCATCGTGCTGTCAGACTATTTTCTCTCTAAAAAAAAACAACCTATAGCATCCCATTTACAATTTACGTCACTGCAACATTAGTTCATCTGACAGTAAAAGGGATTTTGTCTTTAGCTTTTTTTTGTGGCTTGTTTGTTTTCAAATTTTCTTTTTGTTCATCTATAAGAAGATACAAAGATAAACAGTATTAGCAAAACAGGATCATTTGTACTGAAAACTGAAAGTACAAAACACATGCAAGATGTCCACACTTTTAAGAAAAGTTCTCTGTGTATGAAGGACAATGATGACAGAGCAGAGAAATAAATCTATAAACATAGGTCATAGAGAAGTTATGTATATGTACTATAAACAAGCAAGGAGTAACAATAAACTCCATCTAAAACTAGAGGCAGATGAGACAGCCATTGTTTTCTAAAAATCTATTAAGTACCGTCGCTGTTTTGCATTGAGTTTTTTTTTTTTTTTTTCCTGTAAGGTGGTTTATGGTAAGATATCTTGTTAAAATAGATCACGTTTTGCAGCATGTGTTTTTCGAGTTTGCTTTCATAACTATTCATTTTTTCATACAATGATTATTAAAGTACATCTTAAATCCGTGGGCATATTTTCATCAACACCAATTACGATTATGTTTTCAGATAAGGTGATGTTTGTACAAGTTGGCGCTTTTGGCCTCAACACGTCTTCACTCATTTTCCAGGTTATTGTTATCATCATCATCATCATCATTATTATTATTATTATTATTATTATTATTATTATTATTATTATTATTATTATTATTATTATTGTTGTTGTTATTAATAATGTTACTATTATTATTATTATTGTTATTATTATTATTATTATATTATTATTATTATTATCATTGTTATTATTACTGTTATCATTATTATTATTGTTATTTTTGTCGCATACATATTTTCAACATATATGATCGATGCTGTCTTTCGATTTCAGACGGAACTGACAATAGATGGTTGTTGAATTGACTTGAACTGATTCATCGCCACTATCGTCATCATAGCATTCTTTAAAAAAACATGTCTAAGATTATGTAGTCCTTCATTTCTTGCTGTCATAGTAACCAGTTTCGGTCGCTATCGAGATGAGTTGTAGAGCCGAAATGAGAGGCGTGGGTGAGGGTGGGGGGGTGGGGGGGATAATGACACAGGAGTGGTGCTGTAGATGGAGGCAGTACAAAAGAAACATAAACACATACACGCGCGTGCTCGCAGGCGCGCGCGCGCGCGCGCACACACACACACACACAAACACACACACACACACACACACCACACACACACACACACCAGTCCAGTTTGCTATGGTTTACCACCGACTGAAACGCGGTGCTGACACCAGTAACTGTGACATCAAGCGCTGTAGTACTGTTGCCTTGGACACATACGCGTGTACACACACGCACGCACATTAACACCACACAGACGCACATACACACAGACACTGTACACTCACAAACACACACACACACACACACACACACACACACACACACACACACACACACACACACACACACACACACACACACACACCACACACACACACACAACACACACACTCTCCTCTCACACTCACATATTGAACCGTCACGAAGTCGAATACACACACACACACAGAAACACAGACACATACACACGCACGCACACACACGCACACACACACACACACACACACACGCACGCACGCACGTACGACACACACACACACACACACACACACTGAACACTCACGAACTCACACACACACACACACACTCACACACACACACATACACACACACAGTGTACACACACACCGTCTAATATCACTCATAGTGAAAAGACGTTAAATCAAAGAACGAACGAACGAACACACACACACACACACACACACACACACACACACACACACACACACACACACACACACACACACACACACACACACACACACTCGCACACAGAAGGTATTAGTACCTACACCTTTGATACTTTTTTTTTCTTTCGTTGAACTGATGTCTGGACATTACTCTCATTTTCAATGTCTGCCTGTCTGCCATTGATGATTCGGGTATTTTCTGTCTGACGTCTTTCAACAGATGTTTTAAATCCGCCCTGATCAAAGGGTCTTCTACGGAAAGCCGACGGGATTTAGTCTGAGTATATTCAGAACTGTTTTTCTCTGTAGGATACAGCGACAGAAATCGTTTTCTCCTAGCTGTTTACTCCCCACTGTTTTTTTGTTTTTGTTTTAGGGTCATGAATGGAAAAAAAATCGTTACTTTAAAAAAAAAAAAAATTTTTTTCAAGCTGTTAACACCTCTAGAAATCAATCATTATTTGTCTGGCCTGAGTGATTAGACTGACGGTCATTGAAATGTATCGAATTCATCCAACTGACTTTTGGCTAGGGATATGTTCGGTGGTTGTGCGGCAGTGGTTAGGGGCTGCCATTAGTCATTTTTATGTTGCTATTTTTCATCGCTTGTAACCCGACGGTTTTTTTTTTTTTTTTTTTTTTTTTTTTTAGCTGGGGGTAAAAATTCTCGAAGAGCGAATATGTTATTGGACAAATCAGGTTGTTTTAAATCTACGTAGTCGTTATATTTTACGTTTTGCCGTAGTCTTTATATTTTACTTTTTTGTTTTTGTTTTTTGTTTTCTTGCCTGCCCTATCCTTTGCGTTGTTCTTTTGTCACCACCTCCATGCTCCATGGTTCTCCAACACTCTCCCAAACACACTGAAATTGAAGTCACCATGAGAACAGAAAATGAATACAAGTAGATTAGCAACGGCAGATTTATAAATTGGCTTATGGGTCAACATTACATTTTCTTATGTAAATGAATTTATATCACAGTCTGTTTTACCACATTGTTCGTTTATGTCTGCTTATTTGTAAAACAAAATGAAACAATATAACGAGTGCAAAATACGTTGGATTATGTGCTAATATCTAGTGCAAAAAAAAAACAACAACGTTGCATTATGTCCTAATATCTGTACCGTCAGAAAAATAAATTTCGTTTCAATTTGTTTCCCTCGTTATCTTGTTTTTCTGAACTTTTGAGCGTTCATTCACACAGAATGGCTCGATTCGATATTGTCATTTGCGGGCAACCTGTTTTTTTGTTTTTTTTTGTTTTTTTGTTTTCTTTTCTTTTTCTTCTTCTGAAACCATTAGTTTTAATTAACGATCGCACAGAGGTTTCAGCGAAGGATACAATGGAACCAGCTTATCTAGATAAAAAAAAAAAAGGTAGATCCTTCCCAGACAGTCTGGGATCAATGTTATTAGAAGGACCGTTACTTTTGGAAAACTGATGGGACCGATCCCGCTGACCTTCTTATTACCCGTATACACGAGACGGCATAATATTCACTTTGTTTGCGATGACTTGTGAGTATATACTAGTAGATCGTAAGAAACCATGACGCGACTGTCCATTACTGAACGAGAATTAATGAAATCGTCTGACCGAGCTGCGTTGAGCGCGTGATACATTTTTCGATTTTCTTTAAGGGAAAAAAAATAATAAAAGAGGACTTGTGTGTTTGCGTAGTGTGTTGTTTGTGAATGAGTGAGAGAGAGAGTGAGATAAAGAGAGAGAGAGAGAGGGGGGTGTTTGTTTGTGTGTGTGCGTGTGTGTGTGTGTGTGTGTGTGTGTGTGTGTGTGTGTGTGTGTGTGGTGTGTGTGTGTGTGTGTGTTGTTTGCATGCTGCGAGCATGTAAGATCTTGTGCTGGCGTATAACAAGTCATCTGTTATTATCTGGTGAGGTAGAAGGGAAAGATGAGGATTGTCTTATCGAATTTAAAAGCATTGTAACAGTCGAGGGGAAAAAGTGTGTATCTGTGTGTGTGTGCGTGCGTGCGTGCGTGCGTGCGGGTTCGTGTGTGTGTGCGTGTATGTGTGTGTGTGTGTGTGTGTGTGTGTGTGTGTGTGTGTGTGTGTGTGTGTGTGTGTGTGTGTGTGTGTGTGTGTGTATGTGTGACGTAAATGTACATGTATGAACAATATTTTCTCAGCTCTTTACGAATGGATCGATACCAAGCGTTGGTCACAGCGGTGGACCGTTAAGTGGTGGCGAAAGCATACGTTTGGAAGGCAAAGCTCCAAGATCACGTTCACATAATCGAAAAAAGTGCCCCAAATCAGCACGTTTTGAGGAAAGTATGCAAACATCATTTTCACCAGAAACTTTCCAAAACATTTCAAAGTGTGTTTTTAACTACTGAGTCTGTGTGCCATTTTGATTGATACACGTCAAGTTTTGTTTCGATTAAAGATTTTCGCTAGTCACAATGATCTCAATGTTTAACAAAATCTGGATTTCGTGTAATACTGTTTCTGCAAATAGGGAAGATTGTTAGAATGGCTTGACCATGGTGTTTTTATTTTATGGTCGAACGACCAGTTTCGGACTAATCATTTCCATTCACTCAATACCATAAAAATAGTCTTCATCAAAAAATGAAGTTTTGTCTTTTTACACCAATGGCATAATGGGCTAAAATCCAACGATGATCTGAGGAACCTAAAAATGTGTTCTGTCTTAAGACAGGAAACGGAAAAGTAGACAGTCTCTACCACTTAGACAGTCTATCAGTGCTTCATTGAAGTGTCTGGTGCATTCATAATGAAGGGCGTCGCGGACATTTTCAATGACCGTAACACAACAGTTTCTATATATAAAATCGTGAACTCAAAATCCAACGTCTTAAGTTCAATCCCAACCTCTAACATAAAGAACTGACTTGTTCGCTTCCCATCTTAAAGCTCCAGTCATTCTACTGTTTCAAAGTCCCGTTTTCTTCCTCCCCAAACCCTCTCCTTCTCAGCATGTCAAGCCTATTGCTAGCGCAAAGGGTTTTGTCAAGGCTCAAGGAGTCTACTAAGTAATCATGTCAGATTTGGGTGCAGCGCATGTGGATTTATCCGAGTGCCATGGGTTCCTTCCGAGCATACTCTGAATTCTGAACTCTGAACTCACTAACCACATTAGATCATCTACAGATCATGCAGTGGTGTATTCATTATCACCATCATGTGCCCTGCCGCATGGCATTGGCGATCATGGCCCTCCATATGCATGTATCCCTTGTCGCCACAAGCACATCTTCCACCCTCTCTGTCCTCAGCCACCCTGCAAGTCCGTCCAATATTTTCTCCCTGGGTCTACCTGGTGTTGTCTTTTCCTCCAGTTTTCCTGTTGTTACCAGGTGCTCTAATTCCCCTTTCCTCATAAAACGGCCTATGGATGTTGCTTGTCTTTTCCTAATCTTCCTTATCAATGATCTTTTTGTGTTTGCCTCCGTCTAGACAGTCTCGCTTGTTTTCTTTGGAGCTCTCAATATTCTTCTTAGAATCCACATTTCAGTTGCCTCAATTTTATTCTGACTTTGCGTGTTGACTGTCCACGCCTCACAACCGTATAACATTATCGGTTCTATATAACATTCAAGAACTCTCTTCCTAATGTTAATTGATAGGCATTTGTTGGTAAGACATTTTTTTCGTCATCTTGAATGCTGTTTTGGCTTGGCCGATTCTGCTGGCTATTTCTGATGTATAATTGCCGTCTGGTGTGATCACAGTTCTCAGATATTTAAACTTATCAATCTGTCTCAAAGTTGGGCCATTTGCTGTTATTTTGCTTGAGGGGATTTCATGTTTTACTGATTACCATGACTTCCGTCTTCAGGCTATTTAGCTCCATTCACAAGGTTTTGTAGGTCCCTTTCATTTTCTGCAATTAGCACAGTGTCATCTGCGTAACGAATGTTGTTTATCATTTTTTCCTCCAACCTTTAATCCGGGGCATTCTTCTTGGTTTCTCATGATGGTCTCCCTGTAAAGTGAAAACAAATCTGGTGACAGAACACAACCTTGCGTTCGAAATAAAAAATAAAAATCAAGTTGGCATAGTCTGAATCAGTCAAGTAAGATGCATCGCTGTTTCGGCCAATACCACATGGCTCGGAATAGTAGGCCTATTCATCATCATCAGGTGCCCTGCCGCGTGGCGTTGGCGATCACGGACTTCCATCTGTCTCTATCTCTCGTTGCCCCTAGCATCTCTCCCACCCACCTCGTCCCCAGCCACTCTGCAAGTCCGTCCAGCATTTTCTCCCTGGGTCTACTCGGTGCTTTCTTTCCCTCCAGCTTTCCCGTTGTGACCAGGTGCTCCAATCCTCCTTCCTCATAAAATGGCCTATAAATGTTGCCTGTCTTTTCCTAATCTTCCTTATGAGTGATCTACTTGTATCTGCCTCCATCAAGACTGTCTCGTTTGTTTTCTTTGCTGTCCATGGAACTCTCAACATTCTTCTTAGAAACCACATCTTGGCTGCCTCAATCTTGTTCTGGCTTTGTTTGTTGACTGTCCACGCCTCACATCCGTACAACAGTACTGGTTCTATATAACATTCAAGAACTCTCTTCCTGATGTTAATTGATAGGCATTTGTTGGTAAGAATGCCTGTCATCTTCCCGAATGCTCTTTTGGCATGACCGATTCTGCCAGCTATTTCTGATGTGCATCTGCCGCCTGATGAAATTACCATGGTATAAACATAGTATGCATTTCAGGTAAACATGACATATTATCAGCATGGTATAGTAAACATCCGTCTTTCTCGGGAGAAAATGGTACCACCTTTTTTGTCAAGATCAGCCCTGCTGAGAGCATGATATGAACATGGTATAAACATGTATTGACACTCTCTTCTGATAAAAATGCATTAAGTATGACAGTTCTCGAAGAGCCTGGATTATCTCTGATCAGTGTGTCTACTTGTCACGACAGGGTGTTTACCTCGTAGAGAGCTTGATATACTATGAAAATCTCCAGTATTCACTGCTTAGCTACTTACTTATTGCCCATTATGCTGTTAGCTTATACGGCAGCAATTAAGGTACTCCACTTCTATCTGTTCCGGACCAGTTTGTGTATAGTATCTAAATGTGCTTCATCGCCTTGATTTCACGTATCTGAGTTCAGAGATGTTATTCTCTCTCTCTCTCTCTCTCTCTCTCTCCTCTCTCTCTTTCTCTATCTATCTGTCTATCTATCTATCCGTCTATCTATCTGTCTATCTATCTATCTATCTATCTATCTATCTACCTATCTATCTATCTATCTATCTATCTATCTCTGTCTGTCTATCTATCTATCTATCTATCTATCTATCTATCTATCTATCTATCTATCTATCTATGTATGTATCTATCTATCTATCTATGTATGTATCTATCTCTCTCTCTCTCTCTATATATATATATATATTATCTATCTATCTATTTATCGATCTATCTATCTATCTATCTCTCTCTATATATACATATATATCTATTATCTATCTTTCTATCTCTATCTATGTATCTATGTATCTATCTATCTATCTATCAATCTATCTATCTATCAATCTATCTATCTATCTATTGTTTTTATAATTTGTCTCTATCTATCCAGAATGAACGACAGAAATGACCTCCACGCCAAGATGCCCATTCTAACCATGCACTCCACAGAACAGGCCATTTTCGATGGCAATACACAAGACATCACGAACATCACAACAGCAACAGCAGCAGCAGCAGCAACAACTACAACAACAGACTGACGATGTCCTCAGACTCTTCTCTCTCATCCTCAGACAGTCTTCGTTTCAACCAGACCATCGCTCATTCCCTGATCATGGCTCGTATCGCAGAAGAATACCAGAACCAGACACACTGGTTCAGCACGAAAACCGTTATAGCCCTGGTCATCGCTTACTGCCTGGTCATCACAGCAGGCTTCGTAGGCAACACGCTAGTCGTGCTGGTGATGCTTCGCCGCCAGGACCTCCGAACGTCCCGGAACTTCTACATCCTGAACCTGTCCGTGTGCGACATGGTGATGTGCAGCCTGTGCATGCCCTTCTCGCTGGTCAAGTACACCCTCAAGCGCTGGGTGCTGGGAGCCGTCATGTGTCGCGTGGTGCCCGCCCTGGCCACCATCGACGTCTTCGTGTCGACATTCACCATCATCGCCATCGCCATCGACCGCTATCGCTCCATCGTACGCGCTTGCCGGGAGCACAGTCGGCGCAAGAGTCACAGCCAGCCCTATGAGGTTAGTAGTGATTTGGGAGGTGTTTGTCCCCGTTCATTCGTTCACTGTACAGCATCACTTCTTGGAATGTTGGCTGTCTGCATTGTTCTCCTGGTCTCTGTCCTCCTCGACAGGCTTTCCTCAACCAGAATAGTCAAAGGACATGACTCTTGAGAATTATCTCCCATGTTGTATAGAACTTCTCAAATCTAACACATTTGCGCTACCCATTCAGCTAGCATAGAAGTAGATACAAAGTACAAAAACAGTAAGCTCAGAACACTCCTCGCGCAAACTGTGTTAGATTTGAGAAGTTCTATACAACATGGGAGATAATTCTCAAAAGTTATGTCCTTTGACTATATTATAAAAATTCTCCCTGCTTCCCTCTTATTTCTTTGATATTTCCTCAACCAGATTTAAAATCTTTAGACTTTACGACTTTTTTCCAATTCTTAATGTTTCCTAGGTAGTTTGTTTGTGGCCTTCCTCTTCCTCTTTTGCCCTCGACTTTTCCTTGGATGTCATTTTCCATAAGAATGTATTTTTTGTTTGTTTTTGTTTCTTCTGCACACATGTCCAAAGGTCAATTTCTTTTTCAGGATGACCTGTGCAAGTTCCTCCGGTTTTCAGCTCGTCGAGTATGCTCTCGTCACTTCTTTCCAACTCGCTCTTAAGAGTCGTTTATAGAATACATTTCAGTTGAATTTATTTTCTTTATGTTCCTCATTTTGAGGGTCCATCCTTCAGCTCCGTATATCGTGAGGGTCCATTCGAGACATCTCATCAATTTCATATTTAGTTTTGTGTCTATCGTTTTGTTTTTCCAATGTTTGTGAGGTCTATCTCCAGTTTCTTTGCCATGCCAATTCCGACGTTGATGTCGGTGGAACACTCTAGCATCATTGAATGTGATCGATCCCGTAAATGTTTTAATTGGCTGTCCTTGTTACTGGGCTGCAATTATCTCGTTCGCTAGAATATACGTGTTGGCTTTTACATGCTTGGCAATTTCTTCTTCTTCTTTGTTTCTTTTTTCCCTCTTTTTCCTTTTTTGTCTTTTCTTCTCTTTGCTTCTTCGTTGGTTTCTTCTTCTTCTTCTTCTATCTTCCTATTTTTCTTCTTCTTTCTTCTCTTTCTTCTTCTTCATTCCATCATGTATCATTATCGTCTTCCTCGTCTTCTTCTTCTTCTCCTTCGTCGTCGTCGTTGTCTTCTTCTTCTTTTTTTGTTTTTGTTTTTGGTTAAACGGTTGTCTCATAACTCGTAGGGGAATACGGTACTAGAAACCTCAGCTTCTACTTGGGGGCCAGCATTACGACAGCGATATGTTCGTCTCCTTTCCTTCGAAGCTTTACTTTCCTAATTTTGAAGAAAGTCAGGTAACCTATTCACAACTGGGAAAACAAACAAGACAGTCTTGAAAGAGACAAACATAAATAGAATATTAATGAAAAAATTAGGAACAGACATGCAGCATTTGGAGTGCATGAGTAGATGTCGCGCCAGCAGGCAGCAAAGTGTGTGTGGTGTTTTACAGTGATTTTATCGTGGTTCTATTTGATTTTATGCATTGAATTTTGTATGTTTGTTGTTTTTAAATCCCGACACACGGTGATGTAAATATTTTTTTTAAAATTTTGAATATTTTACCAGATAATCTGATTTTAAAGTTTTTATACCTACTTTTCATCATTTTAATTCAGCCGCTCAAGTCGGACATTTTATCTGTGAACTGTGTTTACATTTTAGCCTACTGTGTTCGCCAACGCTACAGCTTTCCCAAACCTTTGTGTTCTCTGGTTTTAAGTGTTGTGAACTGACCAACCCACACACCAACCTGCAAGTATCTTCCTCTCCTGACTGGCTCGCAATTATGGACCCTCTTTTATAAAACAAATTGGACTGACACTTTTTAAACACAGCAAGTGCTACCTCGGTGGAGACGTCTATCCAGCTCATACGAACACTGGGGCTGTGTCCTAAGCCCCGCACTGCGGATCCTGTCGTGGTGGACGTCTCCACCGACTTTGGCACAATCTGCCTCCTGCTGTGCCAGTCCAACACCACTTTTCGTCTTCTGCTTCTTCGTCTCCTCCATTGCCCCTGCACTCGACCTTGCTGCTGCAAACTTCGTCTCCTCCTCTGCCGTCTTCGCCTTCGCCTTCTGTCCCGCCGGGGCCGCCTTCGCCTTCTGTCCCGCCGGTGCCGCTTTCGTCTTCTGTCCCACCGGCGCTGCCCTCATCTTCTGTCCTGCTGGTGCTGCTTTGTCTTCTGTCCCACAGGTGCCGCCTTCGTCTTCTGTCCTGCGGGTACCTCCTTCGTCTTCTGTCCCGTCGTTGCTTCCTTCATCTTCTGCCTCCGCTGGTGTCGCCTTCGTCTTCTGTCCCGTCGGTGCTGCCTTCGTCTCCACCTCGGCCGCCGCATTGTGATAAACTAAAACTATGCCTTTTTAATGCTCAGTCAACATGCACTGATGGCAAAGCCGATGTCATTGCTGACTTTATCGCAGATGAGCACGTTGACATTGCTTTTATCACCGAAACATGGCTTAACCCCCTTGGTCATGAACCTATACATGCGAGTCTCACTCCGAGTGGTTACAGGCTTGCTTCTTTCCATCGCTCACCCGAGGTGGTGGTATTCGCCCTAATCCTCTACAACGACTCACTCCATTCCCGCCTGTCTTTCTCGCAGTCTCTGCCTTTCTCCCATCCTTCTTTCGAGCACGTTGAAGTATCCTTCCAATCCACCCCTCACCCCATCACCTTCTCCTGTGTCTATCGACCTCCACCTAGCTCTGCCAACAAGCTCACCACATCCATGTTTCTCTCTGACTTTGACCAACTACTTGACTACAACTGCCTCTTACCTGGAAATCTCATCATTCTAGGTGACATCAATGTCCACTATGACAACACTCACCGTTATGACACAAGACATATCATCAACTCTCTGTCCAATCACAATATGACTCAACACATGTCTGAACAAACCCATCAAAAAGGTCACATTCTTGACTGGATCATTTCTCGTGATCACCACAATTCAGCTACTGACAACTGCTTAGTTCTTTCTACCCGTCTAACTTCAGCCCTTCCATCTGACCACTCTGCAATTCTCTGTTCTCTTGACATTCCTCCTCCTTCCGTACCATGCGCACAGTGACTCAACGCAATCTCAAATCTATCGACCTCTCCACATTTTCATCTGATGCCTTCCGTCTCCTTTCTGAAAAGTCACATAACATTGCCGATGAATTCTATACTACTCTCCATCATCTTCTGGACACTCATGCTCCAGCCACAACCCGTCTTTTACCTGACTGCCCCCCTACCCCCTGGCTCACTCATGAGATTGCCTGTGCAAGACGTGCCCGCCGCAGAGCAGAGCGCCGCTGGCGCAAATCCAAACTCACTGTACATAGGCAACTTTTCCAAGCCTCTAAAACAAAAGTATCCACCCTCATTGCATCTGCAAAAACAAGCTATTTCCAAACCAAAATCCTGAATGCCTCTTCTTCAAAAGAACTCTTTACAACCATGAATCATCTCCTTGGCACACGAAAAGATTTACCTCTCCCAACAAAACACAAAAATGAAGAACTCCCATCTGTATTCTCCAAGTATTTCACCACCAAAATACAAACTCTTCGTGACAGGCTTGACAGGACACCCTGTCAACCATGCCCACCTGACCCTTCCTTCTCTGGCACACCTCTTACTACTTTTACCCCAGTCTCACAAGAAGAAATTCTCAACACAATCAGATCCATGTCGTTCAAAACCTGCGAACTGGATCCTCTTCCAGGTTCTCTCTACTCGTGACTGTCTCCCTACGCTCCTCCCATTCATCACTGACATCATCAACACTTCTCTCCAAACTGGAACTGTCCCAGATTCTTTCAAGTCTGCTATTGTTCACCCTCTCCTCAAGAAATACAGTTTAGACCCAAATGAACTGAAAAATTACCGGCCTATCTCTAATCTCTCTTTCTTGTCAAAACTCATCGAAAAAGTTGTCCTCAACCAACTGAACTCTCACCTGTCTGCCAACAATCTCCTCAATCCTTTCCAGTCAGCCTACCGCCAGTGCCATAGCACTGAAACTGCCTTGCTAGACATTCTCAACAATCTCCTCCTTGCAACTGATACTGGCAAAGTCTCTCTCCTCACACTCCTTGATCTGCCTGCAGCCTTTGATACCATTCATCATGGCATTCTCCTTTCTAGACTTCATCATACTTTTGGCATCTCTGACATTGCTCTCTCCTGGTTCACTTCACAAGGATCTGTCCTTGGCCCTGTTCTTTTCACTCTTTACACCTCCCCCCTGTCCACCATCATCAACTCCCACTCTATAAAACACCACTTCTATGCTGATGACACCCAACTTCAAGACAGTGACTCACCTGACAATATACAGCACCTCCTGACTCGCACCACTGAGTGTTACTCGGATATTAAAAATTGGATGACATACAACAAACTTCAGCTAAATGATGACAAGACAGAAGCTATCCTCATTGGCACCCGTCAGAAACATTCTCAGCTGCCTCCTCTTTCTCTCCCATTATGTAACACATCAGTCCCAATTTCTGATTCAGCTAAAAACCTTGGTGTCTGCATTGACTCTACCCTCTCCATGAACAACTTTGCTTCTCAAACTGCCAGATCTTGCTACTATCACCTCCATCGTATAAGCCTGATCAGGAAGTATCTCTCTGTGGAAACAACTGCAAAACTCATTCTCTCCTTCATAATGTCTCGCATTGACTATTGCAATTCACTCCTGTCCGGTCTTCCTGCCTCCACCATTCACATCCTACAGCGCATTCAAAACAATGCTGCACGCCTTGTACTCAAAAAGAAAAAAGCTGACCACATATCTCCTCTCCTGGCACAACTTCACTGGCTCCCTGTATCAAAGCGCATACAGTACAAACTAGACACCATGTGCTACAAAAGCCTCAATAACGCAGCCCCCGATTAGCTGTCAAGCCTACTTGAGATCTATGTTCCCTCACGTACCCTCCGCTCTGCCTCCGATCCTCTGACTTTTCGCTTTCCACGCACTAAGCTCAATACCTATGGTCCACGAGCCTTCTCTGTTTCTGGTCCGCTCTCCTGGAACAAACTTCCTCTCTCAGTCCGTCAGCAACCTACTTTTGTCTCCTTCAAGTCCGCTCTCAAAACTCACCTTTTCTCCTCTGCATAAAATCCTGTCCTCACTCAATCCCCTCTGCAGCCTGTCTCCCCTCGGAGGGGAATCACATTGTAATATATAATTGTATATAATATGCTCTCTATAATTTTCCATTGCTTTTATTCTTTCTCCCCGTTTTAGCCGTGTGCTGTGTGTGTGTGTGTACGTGCGTGCGTGTGTGTGCGTGCGTGCGTGCGTGCGTGTGCGTGCGTGCGTGTGTGTGTGTCTGTTTCAGCGCTTAGATTTGATTTTATCAAGATTTTGCGCTATATAAATATTGTAATTATATTATTATTATTATTATTATTATTATTTGTGGGACATTTTATGACGCAAGAAAATGTTGAGCGCCTAGTTAAAATAAGGAAAGGTGGAGGAAAAAGAGCACCAGGTAGACCCAGGTAGAAACGATTGAGCTGATTAGCGGAGTGGATAAAGACAGAAAGGGTGGGAGGTATACTTTCATCGAGAAAGGATAGATTCGTATGGAGGGCCATGATCGCCATTGCCATGCGGCAGAGCACATGATGATGATGATGATGTTGATGATTCCCGCTAAATTTTATACTTGTTCTTTGTAGTCTTTTGTGTGCGCTTGACAAAGGCCAGTTGTTCAAATAATTGTGCTTGTCTCGTTTTGGTATGTTGAAAACGCGTTCTGATTCTGTTTGTGTGTGTGTGTGTGTGTGTGTGTGTGTGTGTGTGTGTGTGTGTGTGGTGTGTGTGTGTGTGTGTGTGTGTGTGTGTGTGTGTGTGTGTATGTGTGTGTGTGTGTGTGTGTGTGTGTGACCCCTTGGGGATGCCGGGAGCGCTTTCAGTATAAATAGAATACCCACCTTATGGAACTTCTGTGCTAGAAATTTCCTCTTTTCTGTCACTCTCTTTATGTCTTTCTTCCTCCTTTGCTTTCTGTCTTTCCTTCCCATAATTTTCTGCCTTGCTGTCCATTCACCTGTATGTGTTCTATAAAGCCTTACGTACTTTCTCTTAGGATTGATAAGTGCATTTTTGGCTCTAGGAAAATGAGATATGCGGGAGCAATTTTAGGTAATTTAGGCCCGTTTTTATATGTTTTCGTGTCCTTAGTTATGTTTAAATTTGTATTCAGGTTTGTGTTTTTAAATCCCCTGTGTATTAAATGGGATAGAGTGGTCAGATTATGTGCACGAAGGCATTGATTCTTGTACTTCATTCTCTTTTCTTTTCGTTTTCTTGTTGAAGAATTGTATATGTTTTGAAACTGTAATAGCTCTGATATGGTTCCAGGCAGCCGGTTGGGCTTTAAACAAAAATAACACTAACTTGTATGTGATTTATAGGTGATATGCGCCCTGGTCATTATATGGATTGTGTCTATCGCACTGGCGGCCCCGCTCTTCATCTTCCACACCCTGAGCACGGAGAAAGTGCTGGGGAGACACGTGTTCCACACCTGCATAGAGATCTGGCCCCACGATCGGTTCAGGGAGGTGTACTCCACCTTCGTGTCCCTCGTGCAGTACCTGACCCCCACCATCGTCATCTCCAGTCTCCATGTCCGCATCTGTAGCTTCCTGCAGAGCCGGATTGACGATGAGCCTCAGTCCGAAGCGCAGGTGAGGATGGAAAAAAAACCCCAGTCATGTTTGCCTTTGTTCCCGTTTTTTTTTTTCTTTCACTCGTTTCTGTATTGTTTATCTAAGTTATCAGTGCACTTGTGGTGTGTGCCTTTCATCACTGCTCTTACTTCTTCTTCCACTCCCCCCCTCCTCCTCCTCCTACTACTACTACTACTAGGACCACATCGACGACGATGACGACGACGACGACGACGACAGCTATTACTATTATTACTACTTTTTTAAAGTTACATTCTCTGTAGCTGTTATCTGTTTCACTGTCTGACAGAGACAACGCCATCTAAGGCAATGGCAAAGACACCGCAAGAACCTGGTGTTGCTGACTGCCATCGCCTTGTACTTCTCTGTAGCCTGGCTGCCCCTCACCCTCCTCAACATCATCGCTGACTGGACCCACGACAACACCTTGTTCGGGATGTTCGGGGAGGAGCAGTTCTACCTGGTGCACGCCGTCTGTCTCCTCATCGCCATGACTTCTTCCGCCATCAACCCTGTGCTCTACGGCTGGTTCAACACCAACTTCCGAAACGCCTTCCTGGAGATCCTGGGTCGCCCGAAAGATTCCAGTCAAGAGTCGTCTTCTTTGAAGGGATGTCAGCCTTCCGGTAACCCCCAGACCTACGACAGTCTTCGGCGTACTGTCCCTTTAAAGTCCAGTAGAGTAAGTGAATGATTCAGCGGTAATGAGTATGAATTGTTAACGAATTGGTTGCTGTACGTTCGTGGAAGTCCCAGGCCGCTCAGAGGGCTTCAGTGGGGAGGCGTTCTGCCTAAAGGGATGCCCGGTCTGCGGTACTGACTGGAGCTATGAATGTCTTCTGCATACCACTGCAGTATATCGAAACAGCTATAGAACATTAATAGTTCAGTTGCTGCGAGCGGATGATTGCAAACAGTCGCTGAAGTCGTATGGAGATTTTGGATCACTCGAAACACGCTGGTCAGATGTCCTTAATGAAGGAATTTTCGACTTGATGTAAAGTCTTGATCTACCAGAGATTATTCTGCATGCTGCTTCTTCTCATCCTGCTGATAAGTAAATGACAGACTGGGAGTCCGTGTCAACAACTGGACTTCTGTAAAACGGTCGGTGTATTTTCAACAGCTGTTTGTTTACTTGTGCTAAACGGTCACGTAATACTGACCGACCCTGTCATAAAAATGTTACACTTTGTTTGTTTTTTTTACGTTACAAAGCAGACAACTCGATTTCCCCTCTCTTGGGAATGAGAATGACCACCTCAGTTACTGTTCTTGAAAATGCAGCCCTTCGAGCATTTGTTTTAATAATTATTATAAAACA
This sequence comes from Monoplex corrugatus, assembly GCA_030674185.1. Classification (NCBI taxonomy): domain Eukaryota; kingdom Metazoa; phylum Mollusca; class Gastropoda; order Littorinimorpha; family Ranellidae; genus Monoplex; species Monoplex corrugatus. The sequence continues at coordinate 56,585,193 of CM060309.1, forward strand.
AAAAATGGCTGATCTAGTTCAATGGTAGATTTCTTTCGACCGATACGTAGCAGTAGGGCGACAGTTCATGAGTTTCAACAAGAAGCGCTTGGTTTCTTTTGTTATTCTGATTTTGCGTGGGATAATTTCGGATGTTTGGAAGATGTGGTGTAGATCCATGATATAAAGGAAATTAGACACTGTGTTGATGTGGAGTGACCTTTCCTGTAGAAAGCGAGATGTGTCTAAAACGGTCTCGGTAAGCTGAGATTTTAAAGTTGAAAATCCGAGCGTTGATAGATTTTGTCAAGGCAGGACATGTTCCTGGCCCGTCTATGTGTGTGTGTTGTTGTTGTTGAATATGTACTGTCGATAGATCCTGGATTCGTCTGGCAATCACGACAATAGTTTATTGTTATTGGTTTAAACTGAAATTAGTTTTATACGAAATTGAGTATTTCGTAGTTCGCTGTCTGTGAAATAAGATAATGACTGTCAGATGTTTCTGTTAAAAAAGACTTAGAGATCAAAGCATTTATATAATATTAAAAGGTTGACCACACAACAGTTAAGATAACTGAAACTGTGTGTTAAACAAAAGCTTTTTTGTGATGCGTGGGTGATTTCGATTACCTCATTGTGGATTGACTTTCGTACTTGTGACAAGATGGTTTTGAGATATGAGTATATTTTTTTTAGTTATAAGTGTATTATTTCTTTTTGACATCATGAGAAGTTTATTTTGCGAAAAAGAACTCAGTTAAATAATCGATTGATGTGTTGAGTTCATTTATTTTCCTTTAGTTTTGTGAAATGGAAAAAAAAAATTCTGCTTATCTGTTGTGTAATGAAAATCTCGACGATGACTAATATCAAGGGCACTGTATACTGACTTCGTTTTTATTTCTTTACAGTTTTGTGCAAGAGGGACTGCTCTATGTTTAGCTTTGTTTTTGTATTTCTGGTTCCTATTAAATTGCTTAAATGCTGGCAGTCACTGGTTAAGGTTTCTCATTAATTTATTGAATGCGTTCTATTTGTAATACACTGTGTCAGTATTACGTTGTCTGTATAACGTTAGCTCACACTGATTCATAAAGAAACTGTTACTGTCATTTTATGACAGCTGTCTATATAATTTAATTGCTACAGTTGTCGTCCTGTCTGCAGCTATTAAGATATAACACACACACGCGCGCGCGTGCACGCGCACACATACACACATACGCACACACACGCGCGCGCGCGCGCGCTCGAACACACACATACACACACACACACACACACACAACTACAAAAAAACACGTACAACCACACACAAACACACACACACACACACACACACACACACTAAAACAACGTGCATACAGAGAGAGAGAGAGACAGACAGACGGACTAGGAAACGGTCATTGCATTATAAACGGTCAATCAGCGTTGACTGACCCATCGACAGCAATAAAGCTGACATAAAAGCAGGAAACACTCGATCAGATAGCAAGAGCACATGATTAATTGACGATACGAAACAGTAATAATAATAATAATACGATGACGTCAAAAAAAGTAAGTGAATACGAACATGAACACGAAATGATATTAAGGTGGCAGGTTTTTCCCCTTTCACAAGGAAGGGGACATGGAGGACATGGATGGGAATGATGGTGAAGCGGGGGGGGGGGGGGGGGAAGCTCGGCGATATTATTGCCGCCAACACGATAGTTATACGATAGTTATATGGTTATATACCCTACATGTACATCATCACATGCATTGCTTTACCATCCATTTGATCGAAGCGATGTAACAAGAATAGAACGCATTTAATACAACAATAGGACAAGACATTAATTACGCGTTCTTGTTCTTCTTTCGTGTTTTTTTTCTTCTGGTTCCTGTTTGCTTGACCGCGGGCAGTCACACTTGTTTTAGATTTCGAAGAGACGTATGGTTATGATGATGATATGCATTTCAGAAACTGACAGTCAAGCATCGTAGTTTGTTTTTGTCGACATTAGCAAGTATTCTTCACGATGATTCCACATGCGTGTATCTATCTATAGGCTGGTGGATGAAGACAGATTGGGTGGGAGATGTACTTGCAGCAACAAAGGATAGATTCATATGGAGAGTAATGATCAACAACGCCATGCAGCAGGGAACATGATGACGATGATGATGATAATAGCCTGTGACAAAAGTAAATGAGACCCCAGTTATATATGAACTGTAGGGTAACCGCCATTCCAAACTCACAACAGTCATCTGAAATATGTCTCCTGTATGTCTAACACAACAGCAAAGTAATATTTTATTTAACCATTTGACTCCTGCACCCTGTCCACCAGCATCCTATACTGTCAACCATGCTAACAAAAGAAAAAACTTAACCCTTTGACTCCATCACGCTATCCACCAGCTTCCTGCAAAAAGATGGTGGATAGTGTGAGGGAGTCAAAGGGTTAATTTTTTACAGTAGGTGGGTAGGGTGCAGGAGTCAAAAGGTTAAATTTACTTTTTTTTTCTATCCGTTTGTACTGAGAGAGGTCACGCGGAGATGAAGCTTTCGATGTGCAGTTAGAATGGGAAACCTTGCGTAGAATCATGATGTAGATGGGGGAGTGTGTCTGTCTCTTCATCTAAGTATATAGCGCCGTTGTAGTCTTCCTCATGTTCTGAAAGCCTAGCGTCTGGTGTTGTTGGCTCGAAGGGCTAGATGGTTGACTGACATTCAGGCCAGGTAGCCAAAACCACTCGATGTGCTGCTGAGCAAAGTGAATGAAGCTTAACAATAAAAGTAATTGTTTTAGGAGTCATCTACAGCCTGCTTTCTGTTGATCCAGAAGAAAACAAAGAAAGAAAATGTCCCTCAAGTTTTTCTTTTACGGCACTATGGGAGCTATTTTTCGCCAGTCCATCAGCAGTAAGTGAATGACCTGATGGTATATAGAGGATTACTGGACAAGACACGCTCTTGATTAAGGTCGATGTTTTTATAAACAACCCGCTGCGGGTTTTTCCATTGTTGAGCCAGTCTTCACTTTTTTGAATGACCCTGGTACAGGCATGTGACTGATTGATAAAGAAATGCTCTTGACAAGTCAGACTGATTGATAAAGAAATGCTCTTGACAAGTCAGACTGATTGATAAAGAATTGTTCTTGACAAGTCAGACTGATTGATAAACAATTGTTCTTGACAAGTCAGACTGACTGATAAACAATTGTTCTTGACAAGTGAGACTGATAAGTAAACACTTGATCTTGACAAGTGAGACTGATAAGTAAACACTTGATCTTGACAAGTCAGACTGTTTGATAAAGAATTGTTCTTGACAAATCAGACTGTTTGATAAACAATTGTTCTTGACAAGTCAGACTGACTGATAAAGAATAGTTCTTGACAAGTCAGACTGACTGATAAAGAATAGTTCTTGACAAGTCAGACTATAAGTAAACACTTGATCTTGACAAGTGTGACTGATTGATAAAGAAATGTTCTTGACAAGTCAGACTGACTGATAAAGAATAGTTCTTGACAAGTCAGACTGACTGATAAAGAAATGTTCTTGACAAGTCAGACTGACTGATAAAGAATAGTTCTTGACAAGTCAGACTGATAAGTAAACACTTGATCTTGACAAGTGAGACTGACTGATAAAGAAATGTTCTTGACAAGTCAGATTGATAAGTAAACACTTGATCTTGACAAGTGAGACTGATTGATAAAGAATTGTTCTTGACAAGTCAGACTGACTGATAAAGAAATGTTCTTGACAAGTCAGATTGATAAGTAAACACTTGATCTTGACAAGTGAGACTGATTGATAAAGAATTGTTCTTGACAAGTCAGACAGACTGATAAAGAAATGTTCTTGACAAGTCAGACAGACTGATAAAGAATTGTTCTTGACAAGTCAGACTGATTGATAAAGAATTGTTCTTGACAAGTCAGACTGATTGATAAAAGAATTGAAACAAGTGGCGTGGGAGTGGAGACACAAAAGCAGCGAAAGAAATGGGTCAGATAAAAAAGATAGTTTGTATTCGATACAGTGATTGCTTGTGTACCGTTAAACAACACTCGTACTGCTATCGTATTATTGCAACCCTGGCTGGACTGCTTTGTATCGATTCAGAAATGATAACTATATCCATAAAAAGAACAATATTTGACTGAATACCAAAGGATTGTGCCCGGCGAAAGAAAAGTACCCAATTATCAATCTTAAGAGACAGTACGTAAAACTTTATTGAACACATACAAAAAAAATGGACCAGCAAATGATAGGAAGAAATGACAGAAAACAAAGGAGCACGGCAGAAACCAAGAGAGTGACAGAAAAGAGGCAATTTCTAACACAGAATTTCCGGAAGGTGGGGGATACTATTTATACCGAAAGAGCTCCTCGGCATCTCCAAGGTGGGGGGGGGGGGGGGGCTAAAGTTCGATCCTGCCAGGGTTACCTCATGCCTGGTTGGTTAGTCAAAGGTGAGGGTTTTTTTTCCCCGATTTACAAGATCAACAAGTGCGCAGACATGCTAGTGCATAAACCCACCTCCGTGTTTAGACGCATGCAGAACATCAAATATGCACGCTAATGATCCCGTCAACTCTGTGTTCCGTGACTTACCGCAATACGGAAACGTCCAGCATGAATGCCCTTTGAAAACAGTAAGCAGACTGTGTCCAATGAGTACCGTATGCACCGTGTAGGTCAAACAATGTGCATACACACCAGTGAGAAAAAAATCGGGTAAATACATTTTTATTATTGTCATAACTCAGAGTATTTTCGGCTGTATGTGGTCACATTTTCGCACGCCAGAGAACGTGTAAGAAACCCATATAATCTAGGAAAATCTTGACATTCTTTCAGTGGTTTCGGCTGTGTGTGGTCACATATTCGCAAGGCAGAGGACGTATTAGAAACCCGTATGATCTAAGACAAATATAGACATTATTTCAGCAGTTTTTCTAGATTACTGATTTTACTTCGAGTAAATCATGTTTTCCTGTCGAAAAAAATATGTAATTGAATGTGTATGCGCATGTAATTAAGCTTGTATGTGTGGGTGTAATGTGTGCGCCAAGTAGCGCGCGTGCGGAGCGTGTATGTGGTTGTGTGTGACTGTGTGCATGTGCATGTTTGTGTGTGTATGTGTAAGTGCGTTTGTGGTGGTGGTCTTTGATTTAATGTCTATTCACTAAAGTGATTTTAGACAACAACAACAACAACAACAACAAAAAAAAAAAAAAAAAAAAGGGGGGGGGGGGTGATAAGAGGAGTGAAGAGAATATTTGAAAATTGTCAATTTTGAACTTGAGAAAAGATGATCCAGAAAACAACTGTTTTGAAGAGGGGAAGGTAAAACTAACAAATAATGTTACCATAATTAACGATTTAAACAAACTAACAAACAAAATTGATAAATATCTGGAAGAAACGAAGAAAAAAATAAAACTAATAATTGACTAACCATAACAGTGAACAAGTGAAATAACATTTTAAAGGTAATTCGCTATAGGACTTTTTGACAGGCTAACAAAAAATTCATACAGTAATGATGATGAGGCAAATATATCAGAAACTGTACTCATAGATAGTGTTGGAATATGTCGTTTTACCTTAACGCAAGAAAGAATATGACTATGTGTTATCTTCTTTCCACACAGACATACTATGTTCTTGGTGTATTTTGTTTTGAATGCATCAAGTTTCCATCTATACATAAGGGATTGTATAATTCTGCTGGCATGAAGCTGCTTAAGTATTTTGCTAATTTCAAAGTTCATGTGACATTTATCATACTTTTTCTGTTTTAATTGGAACTGCTTCCAGACGTAGTTGTCTACTAAAGTGTAATTCTCGTGCAACGAGAGAGAAAGCTGGATATTGTTTGAATCTGGTGAGTTATTAGCTCCCCGTTTGGCAGCCCTGTCAACTTTATCATTATAACGAAAAGAACTATGAGAAGGTATCCAGCAGAAAGTAATATCAGTGCCTCTTAAAGATAAATTATGAATCAAGTGACTAATTTCCAGAATCATTTCTGATCTTGTTTGTAATTTTGATAATTCAAGAGCCTGAAGTACTGATTTTGAATCCACGCAAAAAAGTGTTTGAAAAATTGTCCTAGGAAAACTTATCATAAAGTTTAAAGCCATTAATATTGCAAAAAGTTCAGCTGTAAAGATAGATTTATCAAGTCCTATGTAGAAAGATTTTTCAATTTTGAGAGCAGGTATTAAAAACGCTGAGCCTGCTTTTCTTTCAATTACTGATCCATCAGTGTAAATTTTCAAATGATCGGAATATAAGTCGTCTATATGACATTTAACCTGACTTGCCAGTAAGTTTACATTGTCTCCTTTTTTTAAGTTAGTGTGATGTACGTCAAATTGTGCTCTTTGGAGTTCCCAACTGGGTACTGGCGAAAAGGAAGGTCTTATAGATACAGGATCTACGTGTAGATCAATTCCTGAACCTTTCATGACGTCAGATGTGTATGTTGCAAGAGTGACCTGTGAAGATATTGATTTAGCTCTTTTTGGAAAGTCGATATCTGATCTCAGTTTAATTTCTGTTTCAGAGATGTTTTCTACAGTGGTGTGTCTTAACAAAAATTTAGTAGAAGCGACTTTCCTTTGCTCATCAAGTGGCAACAGTTTGATTTCAGTATATGTGCGAAGACAGGAAGCATGCATTGGAAGACCCAGTGCAAGTTTGAAACCTTTACAATCTATGCTCTGCAGTTTTTTCATTAAGTGTTTCGGTGCACTGAAGAAGATTTCTTGGGCATAGGTTAATTTAGATCTAACAAGCGATTTACAAAGATGAACAAGTGTTGATGAATCTTGACCCCATGCCTGTTTGCGAACTATTTTTAAGAAATTTAAACTTTTTTGAGCTTTGGTTAATAAGTATTCAATATGCTGATTCCAAGATAATTTTTGCCGTAAGAAAAACTCCTAAGAATTTAATTGACTCATTAAACTGAAGAAGAGTATCTCCCAGTTTGAAAGTGGGAAGATTTACTGGGTTAGCTCCATTATTAAATAAAACTATTTTCGATTTTTCCAGGGATAGATGTAACCCATTTTCTACCATGTATCGTGCTATTTTATCAAGTTCTAATTGGTAGCATCTGCGTGTATAATTAATACAGCGCAAAGGAGTTTTCCTTTTCATATTTACCTGCATCCACATGCATAAATCGTCAGCATATTGAGCTAAAACTACATGCTTAGATACTTTACTGGGTAAGTCATGCATTAATATCATGAAAAGAAGGGGAGCTATAACGGATCCCTGAGGGATACCCATTTGAAGAATTCGTTTCGTGGAATATACATTTTCAATCCTCGTTTGAAATACTCTGTTTTCTAAGAAACACTTAACATAGTCAAAAATGTGACCTGTCAGCCCAATACTTTTAAATTTAAATAACAATCTGGAGTGCCACACTTGATCGTATGCTTTCGTTATATCAAAAAATGTAGCTAAAACACATTGACGTCTTGCAAATTGTTGTTTTATGTTAGTAGTTAGCTTTGTTAGGATTTCTACTGGTGACCTGCCTTTTCGAAATCCTGCCTGATTTACTGGTATTATTTTATTCTTTTCACAATAGTGCATCAGTCTCTTTAAGATTATTTTCTCCATTAGTTTACATACGTGTGATGTTAATGCAATTGGCCTGTAGTTTTTCAGATCGGTATTACATTTACCTGATTTTAGTACAGGAACCACTATCGTTTCTTTCCAGTTGTTGGGCATTTTCCCACTATTCCAGCATTTTTGAAATATGTCATGTAGCAAAATTATAAAATTTTCTGGTAAATTTTTCAGCATCTCATTGGAAATTGCATCTAGTCCAACTGACGTTTTTTTACTTGGAAGGGACTGAATGGCATCTTTTAATTCTTGAAGTGTGAGTGATGCATTCATGTAGTGAGTATTATCAGAGGCAGGATCCTTATATACATCTTTCTTTTCTTCTCGTTCCCTATAGTCTCTACTAGAGACAGGAAGTCCTTCTACACGACAGGTCTCAGCAAACACGTCTGCAAAAGCTTCTGCTTTTTCCAGTGAGCTAGGAAAAGGGTTATTTTCTAGCTTTACTGGAATTGATGGCAACTTAATCCCGTTTTTCATTAATTTTAGTTTTTCCCAAATCTTTATCATGTCTTTGTGGTCATTTACTTCACATTTACAAAAAGACGTCCAGTGTTGTTCTTTGGCTTGCTCTATGATTCTGTTACACTTAATGTTGGCACTTTTCATCGCTGTATGATTTTCAGGTGACCTGTTTGCTAAATAGATTTTGTATTTTTCTTTCTTTTCGTTCACTGCCTTTTGACAATCCTCATTCCACCAGACATTTCCATGATGTTTTCCTATTTTCGACACTGTAAGTTTTGGAATTGAAATGTTAGCAGCTCTTAACAGTGAGTTACAGAAAACTTCGTACATGTCGTTTATGTTCATTGCTTCAGATAGATCTGTTCTTGTCTTTTCAAGGATTGCCTTAAAACTGATCCAGTCTGCGTTTTTATAATTAAACTTGGGTAAACTATCTTGTGGCATGGCGTCTATTTTAGTAGTATGGTTTAGGGTAAGACGTATGGGGATGTGATCTGATCCCAACAAGTCATCCTCTGTTTGCCACGTGGCGTTTGGGGCTAGGGATGGTGAGATTAAAGTGAGGTCGATAGCTGTGGGTCTGTGGGTTGGTATATCGGGGATCCGGGTAAACGTGTCCGTTGTTAAGTAAATATAAATTGGAATCTACAATATTTTCGATCAACCTGTTGCTTGTTATGTTTGTGCAATACTTTTCCCAAAATGGGGCATGTGCATTAAAATCACCTCCAATTATCCACTTGTCATCCTGATCTTGAAAGTGTCTTAACCATTCAGTGTTCACAGAATCTGGGCCTCTTGGTAAGTATACAGAGGCCATATTCACAACTAACGATGAGGAAAATTTTATAATGATTGCACATGATGAAATAAATGCGGTAGATTTAGGTACTGGCGATGTTCGTTCACAATAGTTCAGTCCTTCCCGAATGTATATAGCTGTTTGTACACGGCCACCGTCATTTACAGAGTCACATATTGGTGGATAATAAAAACCGGATATTTTAGGTAATTTGGTTTTGATGGTATTCAGCGACTGTAGAAGCATGACATGGACGTTTTTAGAAGAGAGATAGTTACTCAAATATGAGATGTTTTTAACAATGGAACGAGTGTTCCACTGAAAAATGTTGATATCACTTACTACACACGTCTTCATGAGGAACGGTTGATAAACTTTAGAACAATATGGTAAGTTTAGATAATTCAATATTCATTTAACTTGGAATCAAAAGGTACAAATAGCATAAAAACGAAGTAGGTAAACAAGTAAATAATTAAGTAAAACAATATAGTTGAGAGCTGAACGAAGAGGAACTGAATCTGGGCTGAATCTAAAATGACCAGGGAGAGAAGAAAAATTGAGAGTGGAAGCCGGGTCTTTGTTGATGTCGTTGCCGGTTTGATCTCCTCCTCGGTTTTTCCCAGAAGAGCTGATGGATTTGCCTCCCTAAGTTTCTGGCCAGAACGCTTGCCCCTCTGGTGGTTGGATGGACGTCGTCCTGGCTGACTTGAGTGTGACTGATAGTTTGGAGATTATCATTGTTGACATAGTTGACACTTGCTGCTTTTAGGAGTCGCGCTTTTGTCAGGGCATTAAGAAGCTCTCTTTTTACGTTTAGGTGTTTGTCCCTCACAGGAGCGACCTGACTGACCACTACCTTTGCTTTCGGAAATTGTGTGTTGATGATTTTCACACATATTTCTAGGTTTATGCTGCATTCAGTGGGCTCCTTTGTTTTCAAATCTGTAATCCCCACATGTAGAACAACACAGTCAGGTTCAGGTGTCAGTTCTTCTTTCGATTTTTCAATGGCTGTCTTACAGTCGTCGATGGTACGGATTTTTCTCGTTGCCACCTGAAAACCGTAAGAACAGCCCAGTCTCTTTCCATCCACTTTATTTAGGACGGAGTCGTGGATGATAAGGACACGTGGAAGAATATTAGATTTCAATCTGGAATGTGCAGATGATACCGCTGTTTTGACGTCACGGTGAGGTTTTGTAGAGGCGTCTGGTCTTTGTTTGACGTCATTTTTCCTTCCTTTAGGTGTTTTTTCCTGATCTTTCAGTTTTGGAGGTTGAGCCGCGCATTCCGCATAGGAGGTGAATTTGTCCATCGGTGACATGGTGGAAAAATCACCGTGGACCGCGGAATCAGTTTGGCTCGCAATGGTGGTCGTAAGTATTGGGCACTTATTGTCATCGCGCAGCTCCTTTAACGTTGTGTTGTTTTCTAATAAGATTTTCCTCTCTGTTTGTAGTATGGTTGTGAGGCTGTTTATTTGTTTTGACAGTTCTTGTATAGTATTTTTCAAATTGTCGATTTCCCTTACCGCCTCATGACATCTGCAGCCACATGATGACATCGATCGTAGCTGTGGGACGTTCGGCTGATTCCTGGATGGTGAAAGGGTCCGACTGGAGGTCTGTAATTCATGATGATCGGAGGTTTCTGGGGTCTCTGCAGGTGGTGGTATCTCTGCCTTGGTGTTGTCTGTCCTACGGGTGGTCTTCTTTGCGTTTTCTTTGTTGAGACAACGTTTCGACCTTGTCATTTTTAGCCTAGTAGATTCCTCTTTGTAAACGTTCAGTTATAATGCCGCCATCTTGGCGTAGGAATCCTAAGTGCGTTTGTATGTGTGTGTTTGTGCTTGTGAATGTGTGTGTGTGTGTGTGTGTGTGTGTGTGTGTGTTGTATGTGTATATGCGTATGTAAGTATGCGTATGTGTGTATGTGTGTGTGTGTTTTGTGTGTGTGTGTGTTTGTGCGTGTGTTTTTGTATGCGTCTGTACGTGTGTGTGTGTGTGTGTGTGTGTGTGTGTGTGTGTGTGTGTGCGTGTGTATGCATGTGTATGTGTGTGTGTGTGTGTGTGTGTGTGTGTGTGTGTGTGTGTGTGTGAGTGTGTGTGTGTTTTATGTGTATATGGGTGTGCATGTATGCGTATGTGTGTAGTGTGTGTGTGTGTGTGTGTGTGTGGTTTTGTGTGTGTGTGTGTGTTTGTGCGTGTGTTTTGTATGCGTCTGTACGTGTGTGTGTGTGTGTGTGTGTGTGTATGCGTGTGTATGCGTGTGTATGTGTGTGTGTGTGTTTGTGCGTGTGTTTTGTATGCGTCTGTACGTGTGTGTGTGTGTGTGTGTGTGTGTTGTATGTGTATATGCGTGTGTATGCGTGTGTATGTGTGTGTATGTGTTTGTGTACGTGTGTGTGTGCGAGC
>CM060309.1:56601533-56606533 GCA_030674185.1 Monoplex corrugatus
CGAAAACAGCTCTAAAACTGCATAATTTCATTTTATCATGATTGCATTAGACAAAGGCGCAAAATGAAGCCTTGTAGAGCATGTCAATCAATCAATCGATCAATCAAACAATCAATCAATCAATCAATCAACAAATCAATCAATCAATCAACCAACCAACCAATCAATCGTTCTACCAATCAATATATTACTCACTCACTCACTCACTCACTCACTCAATCTATCAATCAATCAACCAATCAATTAATTAATGTCTATACATATGGATATAATAATAATAAATAATTACAATATTTATATAGCGCAAAATCTTGATAAAATCAAATCTAAGCGCTGAAGCAGACACACACGCAGGCACGCACGCTCGCACACACACGCACGCACACACACAGACACACACACACACACACACACACACACACACACACACCCACACACACGCATGGCTATAAATGGGGAGAAAGAATAAAAGCAATAAAAGCAAGAATAAAAGCAATGGAAAATTATAGAGAGCATAGCATACAATTATATATTATAACCATGTGATTCCCTCCGAGCGGAGACAGGCTGCAGAGGGGAGGGTTGAGTGAGGTTAGGATTTTATGCAGGAGAGAAAAGGTGAGTTTTGAGAGCGGACTTGAAGGAGACAAAAGTAGGTTGCTGACGGACTGAGAGAGGAAGTTTGTTCCAGGAGAGTGGACCAGAAACAGAGAAGGCTCGTGGACCATAGGTATTGAGCTTAGTGCGTGGAAAGCGAAGAGTCAGAGGATCAGAGGCAGAGCGGAGGGTACGTGAGGGAACATAGATCTCAAGTAGGCTTGACAGGTAATCGGGGGCTGCGTTATTGAGGCTTTTGTAGCACATGGTGTCTAGTTTGTACTGTATGCGCTTTGATACAGGGAGCCAGTGAAGTTGTGCTAGGAGAGGAGATATGTGGTCAGCTTTTTTCTTTTTGAGTACAAGGCGTGCAGCATTGTTTTGAATGCGCTGTAGGATGTGAATGGTGGAGGCAGGAAGACCGGACAGGAGTGAATTGCAATAGTCAATGCGAGACATTATGAAGGAGAGAACGAGTTTTGCAGTTGTTTCGACAGAGAGATACTTCCTGATCAGCTTTATACGATGGAGATGATAGTAGCAGGATCTGGCAGTTTGAGAAACAAAGTTGTTCATGGAGAGGGTAGAGTCAATGCAGACACCAAGGTTTTTAGCTGAATCAGAAATTGGGACTGATGTGTTACATAATGGGAGAGAAAGAGGAGGCAGCTGAGAAAGTTTCTGACGGGTGCCAATGAGGATAGCTTCTGTTTTGTCGTCATTAAGCTGAAGTCTATTGTGTGTCATCCAGTTCTTAATGTCCGAGTAACACTCAGTGGTGCGAGTCAACAGGCGCTGTATATTATCAGGTGAGTCACTGTCTTGAAGTTGGGTGTCATCAGCATAGAAGTGGTGTTTTATAGAATGGGAGTTGGTGATGGTGGACAGGGGGGAGGTGTAAAGAGTGAAAAGAACAGGGCCAAGGACAGATCCTTGTGGAACACCACAGGTCAGGTATGCAGGTTGAGAGTAAGTGCCATTGATGAGAACGGTTTGTTTTCTGTTTGATAGGTATGAAGTGAACCAAGACAGAGCAATGTCAGAGATGCCAAAAGTATGATGAAGTCTAGAAAGGAGAATACCATGATCAATGGTATCAAAGGCTGCAGACAGATCAAGGAGTGTGAGGAGAGAGACTTTGCCAGTATCAGTTGCAAGGAGGAGATTGTTGAGAATGTGTAGTAGGGCAGTTTCAGTGCTATGGCACTGGCGGTAGGCTGACTGGAAAGGATTGAGGAGATTGTTGGCAGACAGGTGAGAGTTCAGCTGGTTGAGGACGACTTTTTCAAGGAGTTTTGACAAGAAAGAGAGATTAGAGATAGGCCGGTAATTTTCAGTTCAGTGGATATCTGTATAGAAATTATTCCAGAAGTAATGCTAAGGACCACTGACATGGACTTTACTGTCTCATCTTCGCTGTGATGATACGAAATTCCTGAGGGAAATTTGTGCCAACATCCAATCCCTTATAATATTATTCCACACACATACATATCTATCTAGATATATATATATATATCTACATATGTATATACATATGTATATATGTATATGTATATGTACATATATATATATATATACATATATATATAGACTTGTCATTGTTCATTATGATGCCTTCCCCTCTTTCATATGTGTCCCGTACAGAATACATAATTTCATACTTGCCCGATGTTATCATGCCTGCTACCTACTTCATTGCAAAGATTTTGAAGGGAAACTTTTCTCGTAAATCAAGCTGACTTAGAAAGGAACCGTATCTCTCAGCTTAATGCAACAGCTCTTATTCTTTCAGCTAAATGAGTGGATATCTGTATAGAAATTATTCCAGAAGTAATGCTAAGGACCACTGACATGGACTTTACTGTCTCATCTTCGCTGTGATGATACGAAATTCCTGAGGGAAATTTGTGCCAACATCCAATCCCTTTCAAGTCCTCCCTCCCCTTCCTGATTTTTATTCTCCCCTTTAAAAAGACAAGAAGGAATTTGAGGAGACTATTTCATATCGATCGATGAGGGAGCTTTGTCTATGTTTGGTATGTATGTCTGTGTCTGTTTGTCTATGACAAAAATGCGTTCACAAGATTTTCTACCCGCTGTTTATAAATGGATCTTCATCAAATCACTGGGTGGGCCGTTAAGCAATTACTAATGTATATATTTGTAAAGTCATGGTTTTAAGTCCAGTTTCTTCTTCTTGTTCATCATCATCATCATCATCATCATCATCATCTATCATCTTCTTCTTCTTCTCATCTCACCATCATCATCATCATCATCATCATCTTCTTCTTCTTCTTCTTCTTCTTCTTCTTCTTCTTCTTCTTCTTCTTCTTCTTCTTCTCTCATCACTACAAGAAGAGTCTTGGGGTGCCGCACTAAAGAGCTGTTCTTCCAGTTCTATCGGTTATGTGCCAAAGCCTGGATCTCCGCAAAAGATTTCTCTGTCCATTCCGCAATGATGTTACTTCCATCTATTTTGACCCAGGCTGCAATCGGTCCGACATGCTCTCTGTTTTATTTCTTGGCATTTGAAAACGAAAAACGTTCTTACCAACAAATGCTTATCAATGATACCAGGATGAGAGCCTTTCAGTGTTATATAGAACCAATACTGCTGTACGGATGCGAGGCCTGGACAATCAACAAGCAATGTCAAAACAAGATGGAGGCAGCTGAAATGTTGTTTCTAAGAAGAATGTAAATAATTTTGTGGACAGCAAAGAAAGAAACGTGACATTCTTGAGAGAAGAAAATATAATAAAGTACGTTAAGACGGAAGATTATTAAAAGACAAGCAATATTTATAGGGCGTTCTATGAGACAAGAGAAATTTGAACACCTAGTCCCAACAGGAAAGCTAGAGGGAAAAAGTGCACCAGGCAGACACAGGGAGAAAACATCAGACCAGTGGGTAGGAACAAGAAGGGAAGAACGCACTTGAAGCGACAAAAGTATCAAGAGCCATAATCGCCAACGTCACGCGGCAAGGCACGTGATGTTGATTTTTTCTTGTTAGTTGGTGTGTCTTGGGCAAGTTGAGCCTGGAGAAGCCCACCCTCTGCACGTCGGATTTTTTTTTGTTTTTGGATACACTCCCCAAATGCAGCAAGTAGTGCTAAGTCACACAAGTACAGGTGAAATAGATAAAAAAAAATGTCTGAAATCATCACGTTTTAAGAAACTTGAGTGAACAGAATTTTCTTAGGAACTTCCGACAATATTTGCGCATCTGCCACATCCTCAGGCTTAACGCCACGTCAGAGAAGTTGTCTACTGTTTTGTTCCACTATGTTTTGTGATCTTTCTTAGGAAAAGACAAGCAACATTTATAGGCCATTTTATAAGGAAGGGGGATGTGGAGCACCTGATCACAACGGGAAAGCTGGAGGGAAAGAGAGCACCAGGTAGACCCAGGGAGAAAATGCTGGACGGACTTGCAGAGTGGCTGGGGATGAGGAGGGTGGGGGAGATGCTAGGGGCAACGAGAGATAGAGATGGTTGGAAGTCCATGGTCGCCAACGCCATGCGGCAGGGCACCTGATGATGATGATGATGTTTTGTGCAGTTATTCTTTGTCTTCGTATACGCTTGACAAAGAGTATTTTGGCCGAAATTTTTCGAGTGTGTTGTTCTGTTACACTAACCCTTTGGCTCCCGTACCCTACCCACTATCTGTAAAAACTAAACTCTTTGACTCCTTCACCCTATCCACGAGCTTCCTGCAGGAAGCTGGTGGATAGGGTGAGGGAGTCAAAGGGTTAAGTTTTTGCTCAGATAGCATGGTTGATACTGCACGTGCTGGTGGGCAGGGTGCGGGAGTCAAAGGGTTAAATTAAAGATACGTTCTGATTCTATTTATGTAATTTTTTCCCGGTTCCTATTTGCTTCAACGCTATAGCGATCGCTTTGATTTAAATTTCTGCTTTATTGTAGTTACAACACTTTTAACTGTGTTCTCTTTATGTCAAATTTTATTTTATCTGATGTTTCTTAAAGGTCACTGTGATCTGAAAAAAAATACATAAGATAGACAGGTTTTGTATCAAAAGAAAGAAAGAATAACAAAATTGCTTGACCATTTTTTGCTTTGATGGTTTTCGTTTGCTTTGCGTTGATTTTTTTTTCCAAATTGAGACTGTAGAGATTTAGGTTACCTTTCCACGAAATGTTATTTTTCTCATAAACAACATAACACTGGCATACTGAAAAGAAATCCCTCGTTTTTAACTCGATCATAATCACAGAAGATGAACTTAAAAGTTCGTATTTGTTTGTTTGTTTGTTTGTTCGTTTGTTCACTGTTTGTTCGTCCGTTCGTTTGTTTGCTTGTTTACCAATATTACACTTGACAGAGTGTAGAGTGAAGGAACTGTCATGGAAGTTTTTATTCATGTATG
>CM060309.1:56611533-56616533 GCA_030674185.1 Monoplex corrugatus
TGAGTGTTGTTGTAAAAAGGAGTTGACGTTCAGCGGCGAGTTAGGAGGCTTGAAATGAAAATAAAAATTCTTTTTACAGACGTCCATGTTTCTTTCACGCCATCAATCCAAGTTTTCCTTAGTCTACCTCTTCCCCTTAAAACTTACATATCATTTCCTATATGCTTGTTGAGACACCTGGCATGTGGTGATGGTGGTTAGAGTTGTGCTCTGATCATATGACCATAAACTTAGATATCTTTTTCCTATATACTTGTTTAGTCAGCTGGTGTGTGGTGGGTGGGGCTCCGTTCTGGTCAGATGACCATACCTCTTAATTTTCTTGTTGATGATTATTACTGTGTTTATCCCCCACCATTTTCTTTATCTTGATGTGTCTGATCTTGTCACGTCTTGTCTTAAGGCAAAGCATCTCAGAGTTGTGATTTTGTGCTCTAGCTAGCCCTTAACTGTTCACAAAGCCGGTAACCGCCCTGCGGAAGAATAGGCCGATCCGTTCGTAGCGGTTGAGATCGCCCGACCTTTTCTGGCACATGTGTGGGGAATTTCCATCACTACTGGTCTTGCTGTCTTATCGCGCGTGTGGTTAGAATCTTGGTCAGTCTCGCGTTGAATGTTCTAAAAATAGTTCGAGCATTCTGGGATGCAAGGAACTTTCCATTCACTACTGAAAGACTTTGAACTGACGCTGTGCTACATTCGAATGCAAATACTAGGAGCTAGTTTTACATCTAGCAGTGCAAATGCGAAAGGGCTGGCTAGCTAGCTAGGGGCTTGGGCAAGGTCCAGGTCTGGTACTGGTATGTCTGGATGGTGACTTGGCTTTTGTTTCAATAGGGCTGTATGGAATTATTTCAGGAGTGAGGTAAGATGGCGGTTCATGTTACTTGTTTCTTGGATTCAGGTTTTATCACTCTGTTGATTAACCCTTTGAATCTCGCACTCTATCCACCAACCGCAGAAACGTAACCCTTCGACTTCCTCACCCTTTCCACAGCTTCCTCCTGCAGGAAGCTAGTGGAAAGGGTACGGGAGTCGAAGGGTTAAGGTTTTGCTTTGTTAGCATGGTTGTCAATGCATGATGCTGCGCTGGTGGACAGGGTGCGGGAGTCAAAAGGTTAATTAAATGATTCCTATTAACAGATTAAAATAACGACAGGTAATGGATGTAAAGTTTGTCTTGGTATCTGGATATGTGAGATAGTGTTTTGGTATGAAAGGCTCACTTCTGAAAGCTGAGGTTTATCAGCATGTCTGCCACATGAATACTTTCTCCGATGGGCGCGGTAGTCATAATTATGGGTAAGACATCAGGCTCTCACTTGAAATGTCCAGGTTCGATTCTCCCCGGAGAATATTTATGTCATTCATTCATTGTTTCATAGCACTACAACCTTTCATGATGTGGTCAGTTTAAAGTTAGAATATTACCGAGGCTTGATGTTGGTGTTAATGTCAAGAGAAAAGGTCTCGCAGGCAAGAGAAAGAGAGTGAAAGGGTTAACTTTTTGAAATAGGTGGATAGTGGGGAAGAGTGAAACCTTTCAATAGCAAAACCGTGAAGATGAAGCAATGAGATTTTGCCTTTGCTGGGAAAAAAAAAAAGATAAAACAACTCGAAACGTATCCAGTTTATGTCATTCATTCATTGTTTCATAGCACTACAACCTTTCATGATGTGGTCAGTCTTAAAGTTAGAATATTACCGAGGCTTGATGTTTGATGTTGGTGTTAATGTCAGGAGAAAAAGAGAAAACACACCCAAAACTATGACAAGTACGGACATTGACACCGGTTTTGAAGGTTCTCTTTGCTTGAAGCCATTCGCCAGGAGTCCAGATTTACACGTGGGTGGAATGTCTTTGTGCTATCGTGATTCTCTCTTTGATATGTTTTCTGCTTTTGTAAAAAAAAGTAGAGGTAGGGTGGGTGTTTAAATAATTTGATCACACAAACACACACGCACACAATGCACAAGCACGTACAAGCACGCACGCACATACATACACAACATATATATATATACATACACGGTTACGCACTCACATACACACACACAGCATACATACACATATATGTACACGCATGTGCACACACGCACATAAACACTCACAGACATACACACATATAAACATCCACGAACAAGAGAGAGAGAGAGAGAGAGAGAGAGAGAGAGAGAGAGAGAGAGAGAGAGAAAGAGAGAGAGAGACAGACAGACAGACAGAGCAGAGACAGACAGACAGACAGACAGATAGACACAGACACAAACACAGACACAGACATAAAGACAAAGAGAGACAGAGAGGAAGACAGTAAACGAGAGAGAGAGAGAGAGAGCAAGAGAGAGAGAGAGACAGACAGACAGAGACAGAGACAGAGACAGAGACAGACAGATAGACACAGACACAGACACAGACACAGACATAAAGACAAGGAGAGTCAGCGAGGAAGACAGTAAACGAGAGAGAGAGAGAGAGAGAGAGAGAGAGAGAGAGAGAGAGAGAAAGAGACAGAGACAGAAAGACAGAGACAGAGATAGAGACAGACGGATACAGAGAGAGAAAAAGAGAGAGAGAGAGAAAGACAGACAGACAGACAGATAGACACAGACACAAACACAGACACAGACATAAAGACAAAGAGAGACAGAGAGGAAGACAGTAAACGAGAGAGAGAGAGAGAGAGAGAGAGAGAGAAAGAGAGAGACAGAAGGACAGAGACAGAGATAGAGACAGATGGATACAGAGAGAGAGAGAGAGAGAGAGAGAGAGAGGAGAGAGAGAGAGAGAGAGAGAGAGAGAGAGAGAGAGAGGAGAAGCCATTATTATCCCTAGGAAACGTCACAGTGTATTATCTTCTGGAATTATGCACCGTGAAAATGGGTTAAACTTACTTACCATCCCACCATTAGCCCGTTAAGTATATGCTTGGTACGAGGGTCATTACCACCGTCGGAGCCTCTGAAGCTGATATTACCGACTATATATCCACATAGTAACCTAATATCTAGTTCATAAAGAAAAAGACACAGGCAGGCTAAGTACAGTAATAAAAACTACTGGAGAGAAACAGGAAGAAAATTCAGATCTTGCTCTTCTTTTCTTCGCCATCGACATAATCAGTTCACACTGGCGATGAATGTTGCCGTTACGTTTTTCTTTTTTCTTTTTACAGTTCCTCCACTGAGGACAACCAATACGTTTTATGTAATAAAGTTCCTTTCGAAAATGTTACAGAATTTTAAGTATCTTCGTTCTGTAAAAACCGATGATGGAACCTGCTCTAAAGACATGAAAACAAGAATATATGGAAAGACAGAGACATACCAAATGGTCTGAAAATTAATTTTTTAAAAAATGTTTGATCCTCTTCCAGGTTCTCTCTACTCCGATTGTCTCCCTACTCTCTCCCCATTCATCACTGACATCATCAACACTTCTTTTCAAACTGGAACTGTCCCAGATTCTTTCAAGTCTGCTATTGTTCACCCTCTCCTCAAGAAACACAATTTAGACCCAAATGAACTGAAAAATTACAGGCCTATCTCTAATCTCTCTTTCTTGTCAAATCTGCTTGAAAAAGTCGTCCTCAACCAGCTGAACTCTCACCTGTCTGCCAACAATCTCCTCAATCCTTTCCAGTCAGCCTACCGCCAGTGCCATAGCACTGAAACTGCCCTACTACACATTCTCAACAATCTCCTCCTTGCAACTGATACTGGCAAAGTCTCTCTCCTCACACTCCTTGATCTGTCTGCAGCCTTCGATACCATTGACCATGGTATTCTCCTTTCTAGACTTCATCATACTTTTGGCATCTCTGACATTGCTCTCTCCTTTTTCACTTCGTATTTATCAAACAGAAAACAAACTGTTCTCATCAATGGCACTTACTCTCAACCTGCATACCTGACCTGTGGTGTTCCACAAGGATCTGTCCTTGGCCCTGTTCTTTTCACTCTTTATACCTCCCCCCTGTCCACCATCATCAACTCCCACTCTATAAAACACCACTTCTATGCTGATGACACCCAACTTCAAGATAGTGACTCACCTGATAATATACAGCGCCTGTTGACTCGCACCACTGAGTGTTACTCGGACATTAAGAACTGGATGACACACAATAGACTTCAGCTTAATGACGACAAGACAGAAGCTATCCTCATTGGCACCCGTCAGAAACTTTCCCAGCTGCCTCCTCTTTCTCTCCCATTATGTAACACATCAGTCCCAATTTCTGATTCAGCTAAAAACCTTGGTGTCTGCATTGACTCTACCCTGTCCATGAACAACTTTGTTTCTCAAACTGCCAGATCTTGCTACTATCATCTCCATCGTATAAGCCTGATCAGGAAGTATCTCTCTGTGGAAACAACTGCAAAACTCGTTCTCTCCTTCATAATGTCTCGCATTGACTATTGCAATTCACTCCTGTCTGGTCTTCCTGCCTCCACCATTCACATCCTACAGCGCATTCAAAACAATGCTGTACGCCTTGTACTCAAAAAGAAAAAAGCTGACCACATATCTCCTCTCCTGGCACAACTTCACTGGCTCCCTGTATCAAAGCGCATACAGTACAAACTAGACACCATGTGCTACAAAAGCCTCAATAACGCAGCCCCCGATTACCTGTCAAGCCTACTTGAGATCTATGTTCCCTCACGTACCCTCCGCTCTGCCTCCGATCCTCTGACTTTTCGCTTTCCACGCACTAAGCTCAATACCTATGGTCCACGAGCCTTCTCTGTTTCTGGTCCACTCTCCTGGAACAAACTTCCTCTCTCAGTCCGTCAGCAACCTACTTTTGCCTCCTTCAAGTCCGCTCTCAAAACTCACCTTTTCTCCTCTGCATAAAATCCTAACCTCACTCAACCCCCCTCTGCAGCCTGTCTCCGCTCGGAGGGGAATCACTTTGTTTTAATATATAATTGTATATGATGTGCTCTCTGTGGTTTTCCATTGGTTTTATTCTTGCTTTTATTGCTTTTATTCTTTT
>CM060309.1:56629033-56649033 GCA_030674185.1 Monoplex corrugatus
CTGTGTTGCAGGAAACACCCAACTGCACCAAAAACACAACATAGGTAGGGCTAGAACAATGGTGTTGCACCCTCAAAGACAGTCAAGACACAATCCTTAAGTTCTTAATTCCTATTTTGAACGAAACATTCAGTTGCACCAAGAACACAACATACCTGGGGCTACAGCAGTGCTATCGCACCCTCAAGGGCAGTCAAGACTAAGTCCCTAAGTTTTTGATTCCCAATGTATCGATCCTGACATACACGTTTATCATGCGTATGGGCAGACTAGTTGTGAGATGGCGACAACATTATTTATAGGCGATTAAAACAATAATCTTTCTGTATGACAAAATCATTACAACAAATTCAGTTTTGTACATGAAAAGACGAAGAGTTGCACAAATGATTCAGACGTTTACATGCTATGAAACAAAAACAAATCTAAGCTCGAGGTTCCTACGGTTCATTCCCCGTTGAGGCCTTGACTTTTCTCTCCTGAATGTGACTGGAAAATCGAACTGAACGTCTAGTCCTTCAAATTGGGACGAAAAATGAGCCAGGCAGGCGTGCCTTCTGGCTTGCGCACGCTTAAGATCCCACGTCATCTGATAATCCTGAAAAGCAAGGGCATTCTCCCGACTGCCCTGGCATAAAACATTGTAGAGACATGTTGATTTCCCAGGTCCGTACCCTTGACGGCCAATTAGCCTTCTTGCCTTTCTAAAGTCTTCTTCACAAAAAATGGGTGGCGCTGCATTGCGGCGATGCGATCTCAGAGGAGAGATCAGCCCGAACTTATCGTGGTAATTCCAGAATGCAGCATAAAAACCTGGCCTGTTTTGCTATCTTAACTCTCCATCTGGTGGTGTCAATTTAACAAGTTCGAAAACTGGCCTGTTTTGCTTTCTTAACTCTCCATCTGATGGTGTCAATTTAACAAGTTCGTCAGCAGCATCCGCCCCCTCCCCCCCCCCCCCGCACACACCCACTCACCCCCATTTATAAATATTGCTAGGACTTGGGGTTTTGCGCAGGGACAAGGAGTCTGCCTGTATTTAATGGCATATTTGGGGAGAGCACGCATGGAATTGTACCAGTGCGATGATTGTTTCTTGAACAAACTTGAAAACTCTGCATGAACAAGATCTCCAAATGACGGCTTTCCTCAATGTTATATTTTGTGTCCATTTCATTGTATATATAATGGATCTACCATGTGCAATCCGGGTGGTTCTTCCTGGTGGAGAATGCGTCGCCGCAGAGCAATTCCCACCCCTTTTTTTTTCCTGTATGCGTGTATTTCTGTTTTGCCGTTAGAAAGTGGATTTGTCTCTACAAAATTTTGCCATAGATAATTCCATTCCATGAGATTTTTCACGTGCAGTCAGTACATGCTGTGTCCAGGACTTCTGATTTCAACTCATCCAAAAGACTAGCACCCAGACCACCAATTAACCCTTTGACTCGCACACCCTGTCCTCCAACATCGTGCATGGCCTACCACACTAGCAAAGCAAAAACTGAACCCTTTGCTTCCATTACCCTATCCACCAGCTTCCAGCAGGAAGCTGGTTGATAGGGTGAGGGAAGCAAAGGGTTCAGTTTTGCAGTTGATGGATACGGTACGGGAGTCAAAGGGTTAAGATCTAGGGGATTTCTGAGAAACTTTCTTGTCCTGTTCTTGAATCGAACCTGTGTTTCTCGTGACCTGGGCAGGTCTTTTAACCTGTATGCCACACACTCCACATTCTTAAAACGACCATTTGCTTGTGTCATCAAAGTGATTTAGTTCTTGTTTGAATGAAAGTGACTGTCAGCGTTCAAGCAATAATTATGATTGTGTCCAAGCAAATCACCACTGACCCCCATTATAATATCTTGCTAGAGACTTAGGGTTTTGCACAGGGACAAGCAGTCTGCCTGTAATTACTGGCATATTTGGGAAGAGCGTGTAAGGAACTGTCCGAGTGTGAAGAATCTCTCTTGAACAAAACTTCAAACTTTGCATGAACAAGATTTCCAAAATGACTGCCTTCCTCAATGGATTATTATTTTGTGTTTGTATTTTGTAACCATTTCTTTTTTGTATCACAATGGAATTACCATGTGCGATCCGGACGGCTGTTTCGGTGGAGAATGCAT
The DNA here is from genome assembly GCA_030674185.1 of Monoplex corrugatus. Lineage (NCBI taxonomy): Eukaryota > Metazoa > Mollusca > Gastropoda > Littorinimorpha > Ranellidae > Monoplex > Monoplex corrugatus. The sequence goes on from CM060309.1 coordinate 56,631,160, forward strand.
TTTGGTTTTGTTTGCATGCATGATTGTTTTGTCCTTTGAAAGTGGATTTTTTTGTTTTGCTATAAAGGTTTGCCATGGATAACTCCTTTCCTTGATATTTTTTTACGTGCAGTGAGTATGTGCTATGCCCGGGATTTCAGATTATCAACTCATCCAAAAGACTAGCACCCAGACCACCAATTAACCCTTTGACTCCTGTGCCCTGTCCTCCCAACATCCTGCATGGCCAACCACGCTAACAAAGCAAAATTTTAACCCTTTGCTTCCTTTCGCCCTATCCATCAACTTCCTGCAGAAAGCTTGTGGCTAGGGTGAAGAAATCAAAGGGTTAAGCTTTTTGCAGTTGGTTTACAGAGTACGGGAGTCAAAAGGTCAGGGTCTAGTGGATTTGTGAGAAACATTCCTGTCCTGTTCTTGAATCGAACCTGAGTTTCTCGAATCCTAGGCAGGTGTTTTAACCTGTAAGCCACACACTCCACATTCTCAAAACGACCATTTGCATTTGTCATCAAAGTGATTTAGTTCTTGTTTGAATCAATGTGACTGTCAGAGTGCACGCAATATGATTGTCTCAAAGCAAGTCACCACTGACCCCCAATATAATATCTTGATAGAGGCTTAGGGTTTTGTGCAGGGACAAGGAGTCTGTTGTATTTACTGCACTGGTATTTTTGGGGAGAGAGTATATGGAACTGTCCAAGAGCGATGTAGCCTTCTTGAAAAGTCTTCACGATTTTTTAAACGATTTTGAAACAAAGCATTATTAACTCTGCATGATTGTGTTTTAAACTCAGCTGCCTTTTTTTTCTTCTGCTGACGCCATGTTTGGGCATTTGTTTTCTATTTCTGTTTCCTATTATTGGTGTCGTTTGTTTGTTTTGTGTGTGTGTATGTGTGGTGTGTATGTGTTGCGCTTATGTGTGTGTGTGTGTATGTGTGTGTATGTGTGTGTGTGTGCGCGTGTCTGTGTGTGTATGTGCGCGTCTGTATGTGTGGTGTGTGTGTGTGTGTGTGTGTGTGTTGTGTGTGTGTGTGTGTGTGTGTGTGTGTGTGTGTGTGTGTGTGTTTTCTATGTATTGTGCATGTGTTCTTTGTTATCTGTTTTTGTACACGCTTGACAAAGGCCAGATGGCCGACAATTTGTGTCTGTCTTTGTCTTGCATTAACCCTTTAACTCCCGCACCCTGTCCATCAGCATCCTGCATTGCCAACCACGATAGCAAATCAAAAACTGAACCCTTTGACTCTGTCACCCTATTCAACAAATTCCTGCAGGAAGCTGGTGGATACGATGACGGAGTCAAAGGATTAAGTTTTTGCAGTTGGTTGACAGGGTGCAGGAGACAAAGGGTTAAACACTCGTTCTGATACTATTTTTGTGTATTTTTTCCTGGTTCGTTTTAATTGTTCTTGTGATGTGTCTTCGTCTTCATTGTCATTATTGTATTTCATTCCCCTCATCTCCCTCACCCCCCCCCCCCCCTCACTCTGTTGCTCTTCTTGTGTGATGCTTTGTTTGCTGTCTGTTAAACATCAAAGGACAATGTTGCGCTTCCACATCATCTTTTACCCTAAAAGTGTTGCTTTTTGAATGCACGCTTAATAAATCATTCTTATTTTACGTGCACAAAGCGCATGACGTAAGGCTTGTATACAATCACATGTGACAAAATACACCTTGTGCTTCACATTTTCTGTTTTATTTTGTGATTTCGTTTTTGATTTGTTTACAGACGTTCACTCTATTACATCTTCGATTATTGCAAAAGGGTCTGAATGTAAACAAACAGCAAACAGCAAACAAACAAACAAACAAACAAACTGAAATGTTGAGATATTGCCTCCAGTTCACTGCACTAGTCTGAGTTTGACTCAAAAGAATATGTTTGCGTCCGTCAGTCATTCCAGTTGTGAATGGACACACGACCCTGAAGGCAAAGCATCGATAGAAAGGGAAAGTGAGTGAGGGATTACCCTACAAAAAGCTGACCTGATAGTATTAAGGTCTTCATACATACAGATACACGGACACACAGACAGACACAGACAGACACAGACACACACACACACACACACACATACACACACAGAGGCACACACACAGAGACACAGACACACACAGACACACACACACACACACACACACACACACACACACACACACACACACACACACACACACACTCACACACACACAAATACACACACAAAAACAAAGACGCACAGACACACTCAGACAACACACCCAGACATTAAAACACACACACACACACACACACACACACACACACACACACACACACACACAGACACACACATACACACACACGCATGCAAGTGCGCGCGCGCGACCGCACGCACACATGCACACACACACACACTCACACATACACACAAACAAACACACACAAACACATGTATCCACACACAAGCACACACATAATCACACACACACACACACACACACACACACACACACACACACACACACACACACACACACACACACACACACACACACACACACACACACACACAACTGTAAGGAATTCGCGCTTCTACTTATAAGTTTATTGTTACTGTTCTTTTCAACTCCTGGTGTCTACTTATTTCTTTTTTTGTGTGTTTTTTTGTTTGTTAATTATTCACTTGTCTTTTTTAACGATTTTCGACATTTTCTGACATTTCTAATAACTCCATCCATACTACCTGCACTGCTCTATGCCAGTTTGATCGATCATGATAAATAAGTGTACAAACCTTAAAGTAAATATACTTCAGTGGAACACTCGTTCCATTGTTAAAAATATTCATTACCTCAGTAACTATCTCTCTTCTACAAATTTCCAGGACTTACTTTCACAGTCGCTAAATACCAACAAAAAGGATTTGCCCAAATTATCAGGTTTTATTACCCACCCATCTACAGCTCTGTAAATGATGGTAGCCGAATTTTACTGCAATATATGTTCGTGAAGGACTGAACTTTTGTGAAACAAAATCTCCAGTGCCAAGATCTACTGCTTCTATTTCGTCATGTGCTGCTACTATAAAATTTTCCTCATCATTAGTCCTAAATATGGCCTCTATCTATTTACCAAGAGGCCCAGATTCTGAGAACACAGAATGGCTGAGACATTATGAAGATCACCACAATAAATGGATCATTGGTGGTGACTTCAACGCGCATGCTCCGTTTTGGGAAAGGAACTGTACTCATATAACCAGCAACAGGTTCATCGATAACCTTGTGGACTCAAATTTATGTCTACTTAATGATGGACGTGCTACCCGTATCCCTGACATTGCATCCCATCGACCCACAGCGATAGATCTAACTTCAAAATCCAAAGACAAGACATCAGTAAAGTGTTTATATACACGTAAACTGTACAGACATAGCCTGGACGATATTCTGTTGGAAAAAAAAAGTGCTGAATTCATTGCACACATACATCGGTACCAGTCCAGAAAATGTTTTTTTTAATCATATCCCTTAATACAAAATAACTAATCTAGAGACACCAATACCTCATCATAATTTGTTGAAATGAAGAGAGAGAGAGAGAGTAGAGAGAAAAGAGAGAGAGAGAAGAGACAGAGAGAGAGACAGAGACAGAGACAGAGAGAGAGAGACAGAGAAGAGAGAGAGAGACAGAGACAGAGAGACAGAGAGAGACAGAGACAGAGAGAGGAGAAGAAGCAGAGACAGAGAGACAGAGAGAGACAGAGACAGAGAAGAGACAGAGAGACAGACAGACAGGACAGAAGAAGAAGACAGAGAGGGGGAAGAGAGAGAGAGAGCAGAGCAGACAGACAGGAGACATAGAGAAAGTCAGAGACACAGAGAAGAGAGAAGAGGGAGAGAGAGAGAGAGAGAGACAGACAGAGAGACAAGACAGAGAGAAAGAGAGGAGCAAGAGAGAGACGAGAGAGAGAGAAATAGAGAGAAGAGAGAGAGAGAGACAGAGAGAAAGAGAGACAGAAGAGAGAAGAGGACAGAGAGAGACAGAGACAGAGAGAAGAGAAGAGAGAGAAGAGACAAGAAGAGACGAGAGAGACAGAGAGAGAGAGACAGAAAGAGACAGAGAGAAGAGAGAGAGCAGAGAAGAGAGAGCACAAGAAAGAACAACAAACAACACACACACACACACACACACACACAACACACACACACACACACACACACACACACACACACACACATACACACCACACACAACACACACACACACACACACACGGCCCCTCACCTCACCCTTCCATGGCGAAAGTGTCAAAAGATCCTAAATATAAATCTTCGACCTGCAAGAGGATGTAACACAGGCACTGTTTTTCTGCCGTACCTTCCATATTGGACTTGCGTCGATTTCCACACAAGGGTACTGTTCCATTTAATCTTGAACGTAAAGTCTAATCTTCCGAGATCCAATGAAGAGACACAGCGAAAAGTAGATGGAACATTATACTTGCTATCAAAAACCAATACATGGCTTCTCTTCACAATATTGGTCATAAGAAGGTGAGTCTGAATCAAGGCAATTGCCAACAGCCTTTAAAAGACAACAAAGACACACATACACATACATGCACGCACGCACGCACGAGCGCATACACACACGTACACGCACATGTACACGCTCACAAATCACACACACAAATATATACACACATACACCACAGCACCCGGACACACACACGCACCCGGACACACACACACACACACACACACACACACACACTCACACACACCACACAACCACACACTCAAAAAGAGAGCAAGAAGAGAACAAGACGGACAGAGCACAGACGAGAAAGAGAGAGAAGAAGAGAGAGAAGACAGAGAGCAGACAGAGAGACAGAGAGAGTAGAGAGGAGAGAGAGAGAGAGAGAGAGAGAGAGAGAGAGAAGAGAAGAGAGAGAGAGAGAGAGAGAGAGAGAGAGAGAGCGTACGTTTTTCGTTAACAAAGCATAATGTACACCTACCCTAGCTCTGTGAAATGAATGAAGAAAAGAGCTGAAAATGATTTTAGCAAGAAAAGCCATAGCTTTAAGAACAGTTAGGCGTTAAGCTTAGGCTGGATGCGAGTCATTTATGGTTCATCACAGGAGAAGGCATACGCAAGCGCCCACAGTGCCAGCTGATTTTTTTTTATGACTGGTATATATACACACAATACGCAGGATTCAAGTTCAAAACACCAACAAAAGAACCAAAACATCACACATGTGAATAAGTCACAGGAAAAACAGTTTATATTGCAATGTAGTGTTGGTGTCCGAACGAAAACGAATCTCACGAACTCGAAGAAGCCACGAAGATATGATTAATCGAGACAAATGTCACTCATTTCATATCCTTCATCTGTTCTGAAGAAAGTGAACCACACAAGTTTGAGTCCAGCTGAGTCTGGCATTTTGAAGACATAAGTTGGCACGAAAAAGTTGTCCCCTCTGGACGTAAGTTAACTACTCATCCAGAAAATAACAAAGTCTTTCTCGAGTTGATGCCATAGTTTGTCTCCATTAATGCAATGTTTTGATTTCTGGATTGAGATTGTTAGGCCAAGAATTGCCCAGCTCCCTTCGGTTTGGACAGAAGCAACTTCGAATCAGTCCTGCTGAAACAGGTCAAGCATTGTGGGTCTGAATTCATGATACCAGAATGATTCAGTAATTGGTGTTACTATTTTATACGTTCTGTCTGTTTGTCTGTCTGTCTTGCTGAGTTTCTCTGTCTATCTGTCTGTCCCTCTGTCTGTCTGTCTCTGTCTGTCTTCTCTCTTGCTCTCTCTCGCTCTCTCTCTCTATTCTCTTTTCTTCTCTCCCTCTTTCTTTCTGTCTCTGTCTCTCTCTGCTACTCTTTTACTCTCTCTCTCTTAGAAGGACACAGTCTCTTGTGATCGTGATTGAGTCAAAACACTGTCTTGTTCTTGATCCACAGTACCCGGAGTTCTAGCAAACTGTGTGCCCGTCCAAATGACCATGATCTGTCTAGCTGTTACTGGATCAACCTGACACTGTATTTTATGGTACCGAACTGGCCTGGTCGTTTTGTGTGTGCCGTCAAAACATGGTGAGATCCAGCGATATACACGAACTCTTCGTTCGCTTTGTGTTTCCAGGCAAACAGCATCTTGGCATCAGTGGGCGTAAATTGGTCTCTGTAGGACTGATTGACGAAAACAGTGTCTAGTGCAGACAAACAAGATTTAGTTTCTCTCTCTTCTTCAGACGCGTTTCGTCGTGTGTTGGGACAATGGATGTGGTGTGTAACATCGTTTGTAGGGACCGAAAGTCCCCCATTTCCCCCTCCCTCTTCTTAAACAGATCCAAGGAAATAAGCGTCCCGTTCAGACGAACACTTATCTTTTACGTACGTGACTCACACAGAGCCGTTCCTGACCCGGAGGAAGGCGGTCTCCCTTGACAGGGATTATTGCCAACATTTTCCTGTGTAGACTCAAGATAATATCCCTTGAATGGTAAAGCCTAACGTTGTTTGGTACTGAAAACAGTGATAATTATGTTTGTTGCAGTCAATATTAAAAGAAAAAAAAATCCGTTCTAGCGCAACAGCATCCATCTGTACGGAAACAAGCCAACGTTGTCTTAAATTAAGCGTAATAAAATGTACACTAATGCGAAGAAACGATGTCTGCTATTGGGAAACACAATCTCTTTTGGGCTTCTTCAGGCAAACTTTGTCTGTAGTGCCCTAAGAAGTGTCCCGTTAAGGAGAAAACGTTGTCCATAATCCAGATGGACGTAACCTCTTCAGACTTGCTTGACTCAGACAAACACTATGTGATCGGATAAAGATGATTGATATCCCAAACGGTCTACGGGGATAGTGAGTCTTCCAGACTGATCCTTTGACAAACGGGTTTAGTCCAGGATGAACGTGATTCTTGCAGAATGAGAAGCGTTGATTTGGACAGGTAGCTGTCCTTTCCACAACACTCGATGCCATTAAAGCGCACAGCGGGCTGAAGAAAAATACACGTGGTGCAGGTGAACAGAATCTTTCTCAAGAACTTAAAAAAAATAGGTAAAAGATCGTTTAGTGAACATGGACACTCAAGACCGACTCAGGCCAAAGGTACACAGGAACTGTTGACTGAAGTCACAAAGAACACCCACAGAAACTGGGGCTTCTCCTGGCAACAGAGAAGCAATGCTAGTATGCTGGGTTTGGCCATCATGACACGTCTTTCAGGACCGTCCTTTAAAGAAGCAGCCGTCACCATTGTCGACGTAAGCCGAGTTGTGTGACACGCATCAACAAATTTTACAACTCCGTATACCTGCCGCTTCCTCAGTCTTATGCAGACTCCCAGAGGCAGAAAACGCAGATTCAGTCTCGTGCTGCATCCTGGGGGAATTAATCACCGCTTAGACCAGTGATATTAAATGAGTGTAATCGTGTCAATATCGGTACGCTGATACGCCGAAACTTCGGATGAAACGTCGCATTTTTCGAAAATGTTTCACACTGTACCATGCAGCTTCAATTTCAGTTTCAGTTTCAGTTTCAGTTCCTAAAGACGACGTCTCCACGCTCGGAACGAATTCCATAGAGCGCTAACGTCACAGGTGCCATGCTTATGGTGGTCATGGCCTTACGAGCCTTAATTAAGCCTGCACATGAACTCATGATGCACCAAGCGGACGATTGTTACTCACATCGACAGGAGATCGTGTCTGAAAGTGAGGAATTCCAGCAGTAGACACTGTGTAGTCTGATGCAGGAAAACACAGATCCGTTTAGATTATGGAGATCTGCGTTAATGTCACTAAGTCTACATGATGTAGGTAAGCATAATCTCCTTAGACATGAAAGTTCAGGCAACATCTCTCTCCCCGCCCCCCCCCCCCCCCACACACACACACTGACTGACGTAGTTAAGAGGAAGGAGGAGGGAGACACATACATGAGTGACATGATACCAAACCTTCCAAAAGAAACTTCCACGTCTAGTTTCAGTTTCAGTTGCTCAAGACGACGTTTAGACAAACACCAAAAGGTCAAGAACCTACTCAGCCAAACACCGTCTTGTCTACGTTTGTGAACATGTAGAGTATGTGAATACATATGACATAAACTGATTCAAAGAGACATCGTACGGTGTATAATAAATATTATGAACTTTTTTTTCCACAAAACGATAAAGGCGAGACCTCTCCGTTTAGACAATGACATCTCAATCAACCGTAATAATCTCAGCTCAAGACGAAGGTATGTGTCACACACACACACACAAAAAAAAAAAAAAAAAAAAAAGTGCACATATGTATCACAACGTCTTTATTTTGTGTAGACAACAGTCATCCTCCCGTCCTCAGGGAGGCGACACCCACCCCCACCCCCACCCCCTCTGTGCACAAGACGATACAAACTCAGCCAAACGTGGTCTCTTCCAGACAGACATGTTGATCTGGTCTCATGGATATGTCTTCAAGACGGATGTCGTTGTCTGGAGGTCTTCGTCTGCTGAAGGGGATATCCTCTACAAGGATGTGGTTTTTTGGTTTAATGGAGCAGTCACCGTCTGAAACACAAAAAAGATATTGCTTAATTTAACATATAGCCATATAGCCGAGGAGTGTTCTGAGCTTACTGTTTTTGTACTTTGTATCTGCTTCTATGCTTAGCTGAATGGGTAGCGCAAACTGTGTTAGATTTGAGAAGTGCTATACAACATGGGAGATAATTCTCCAAGAGATATGTCCTTTGATATTATAGCCATTAGTTTTACTTACAGTCATTACTTAACATATAATCATTAATTTTACTTTCAGCTTTTTACTTAAACCTATAGCCGTTAGTTTTACTTGCAGCCATTACTTCAACATAAAGCCATTATTAGTTTTACCTGTATTCATTACTTAACATAGCCATAAGTTTTACTTACAGCCATTACTTAACACATAGCCTTTCGCTTTATTTTCAGCCAATACAGCCATTAGATTTACTTACAGCAATGACTTAACACACACATCTATTAGATTTACTTAAAGTCCATTTGTTTGCTTGTTTTTATGATTCTGTGTAAACGTGACTTACTCAAAACGCAAGCCATTGGATTTAGTCACACATGTTGTTTTTTGTGCGTTTATTTTGTCTAATTCTCTGTGTTTCCCACTTTCTTCTTTTCACGTTCTCTCTCTTCTCTCTCTCCTCTCTCTCTCTCTCTCTCTCCTCTCTCTCTCTCTCTCTCTCTCTCTCTCTCTCGGTGTCACTATTTTCTTCTGTCAACCTTTCAAACACACACGGGCACAGACACATGCATTCATCACCCTTATGTACGTTCACACACAATAGGCATCTATAATTATTGTGTGTGTGTGTGTGTGATGTAGTGTGTGTGTGTGTGTGTGTGTGTGTGTGTTGTGTGTGTGTGTGTGTGTTTGTGTGCGTGTGTGTGTAATGGTATTGTATTTATTTGTATTTATATTCATTTTGGCTACGTACCTATTTATTCATTCATTCATTTCAAAGATAGTGAATCTGAAAGAGAGAGAGAGAGTGTGTGTTGTGTGTGTGTGTGTGTGTGTGAGAGAGAGAGAGAGAGAGAGAGAGCGAAAGAGAAAGAGAGAGAGAGAGAGAAAAAGAGACAGACAGACAGACACACAGACAGACAGACACATAGACAGACAGAGAACCGAGAAACATAGTGAGAAAGAGAGCGAGAGGGAGAGCTACGCACATGCACAAACAGAAAAAAAGGGGTACGTGGAACCTTCAAACACAGTCGGAGTCCCCCCCCCCAAAAAAAAATCAATGATTTAAGCGAAACACGCTCACACCATGTCTGTGGCTCAGTGAAAAAAAACAAACAATGACTGAACATCGAAAACATGATGGTTACTTTAGTGGCTTGATCTGGCGAGAAACAATATTTTATGTTTCATACAGAGAAAGCTTCTTCCATCAAGCGGAAAATCCATGAAAGATAAAAAAAAGGGATGGATATAATGGACGTTTCATCCACGAGATCCAACAAGGCAATAGAAAACAATCTTTACAAATCATAGATCAAAATCAATCCAACCAAAAACAAATTACTACAGAAAAAAAGGAAGGAGGGAGGTGAGGTAAGGGAGGGAAGAGGCGTGAGTGAGTGGGCGAGACAGAGAGAGAGAGAGAGAGAGAGAGAGAGAGAGAGAGAGAGAGAGAGGAGAGAGAGAGAGAGAAGGACACACATCCACTGATATAAAATTCTCTCTCTCTCTGACTGTCTGTCTGTCTGTCTCTCTGCCTCTCTCTGTCTCTGTCTCCGTCTGTCTCTCCCCTCCCTCTTTCTCTCAATCTATTTGTCTCTAGGTCTCTGTATACACACATACACATGTGTACTTGCTTATTGATAATGGGAAGGGTTAGAATGGAATCAAACATACGAACAAACAAACAAAAAAACCAACCAACCAACCAACCAAACAAACAAACAAAGAAAAGCACAGTAAAGTAATTATCATAAACACAACATCACAAATATGCATTAACATTCAACATAAACAACATAGAAAAACAAAACAAAACAAAAAAGCAACAAAAAAAAACAAAAACAAAAAAAACTCCAACAAACAAACAAATAAACAAAAAAACAAACAAAAACAAACAAAGAATTGAACAGAAATAAGGTGCTCATTAGAACAACAACAACAACAATAACGAGATTAACAACAACGATAGCAACGACAAATAACTGTCATCAGAAACTAACAATTCAGTGACAACAGTAACTGCAATGGCACACATCAAAATAGACGCGGTGACATTACCACCACCACCCCCCCCCATACCCTCTCACACTCTCTCACTCCCAAACCCCTCCCTCCCGCTTCCTTTTGGAAAACAATACGAAAACACCATTAACTGAAAATAGAATCGGAAGCCAAATAAAAAAAAAACAACAGGATCCATAAAAATGAATACATAAAAATGAAATATGGATGCAGTCATTCTTAAGTAGAAAGTTTGTACGATACATTATTCCAAAAAGTTCAAGAATAAATCGCTGATGTGTCTTGTAGGAAAGAGCAGCGGATCATGCGAGGCAAAACGTGCATAAAAAAACTTAACTGAAAGGGAAAACAAAACCAAAGTGACATGGTGATCTGATGATAAGAACAGACATATTCATGCAGCGATATGAGGACTCTGTGTGTACACCATCACCATCATCACCACTTCTTTTTCTTACTTCCCTTTCCCCATCCTACTTATTTTTTATATGGACATATATATTTTTTTCTAAATATTTTTATTTCCCACCCCTTTTTTTCTCTAGATACATTTCATTCAAGTGTAAGGCTTAACACAACAAAAACAACTAACATGAACCTTGTCTCAAAGTGTATGTGAAATGTTCATGGTCTGAAAGCTCAAGTGTGAAACGACGTTAAAAGAAATAACAAACCAAAACGAGTTTAAATGTGGTTACTGTTAAAACACAGGTAATTTCAGAAAAAAATGGCTTTCTTAGGAAAAGTGTAACCAAATTCTGTCATTCAGCTAAACGTAATTAAGAGCTAGACATTAGTAATTTGGCCTTGAACTACTTACACGTTAGTGGGGGGGGGGGGGGGGGGGGGGGGGGGGGGGCTGGACGACGACAACAACAATAACAACAACAAAAAACAACAACAACAACAAAAACTACAGCACAAGCATTTGAAACAACAACAACAATAGGAACAACAACAACAACAACAACAACAACAACAACAACAATAACCACCGAATACAGCTGTCAAAAAAAATGATTTTAGTTTAGTTGTTTATATCAGTGTTTTATTTGAGCCCAAAACAGCATCATATCATCAAGGATTTTCAGTCAGAATGTTGTATCTGCCTCTCTCACTCCTTCAGACATATGGTCTACGATTCTGACATGCAACCTTCATTTACGTTAACTCTAATGGCATTTATTCGTAGCAAAATTTTTTATGACAATCTTGACCATCCTTGGTTGGCTTGTTTTTGCCATTCTTAACTTATTCGTAGCAATAATTCTTATGACAATCCTAACCGTCCCTGTATGGCTTATTTTTTGTCGTTCTAAAGGTGATGAACTAGCTGCTTATTTCTTAGGCGTGGCGAATTGTTTGGTAAATTTTCTCCGTGAACAAACAGCAGATGTTCCGAAAATGGCAACCAACTGGAAGCCAGGTACGCTTGCGATGGTCCTGTTATATCACTCCGCCGAAAACAAGAATCATTATCGCCTCTATTTTCCGGCTGATGTATATGGATTTTCGCTCGCCTGCTCCGCGTTGTTTCAAACGTCACAACAGAGTATTATTTTCGTGCAAAACACCCATAAAAATCACAAAAAGCTGCGCTTAAAAGAACGAGAAGGAATTGCAAATTTGTCCATGAGTATTACATTTAACGTATGTTCAAATGCTCCCTCCAGTGTGAGAAAAGGAATAAATAAAGTTTATTCCTTTTCTCACACTAGAAGGAGTATCAGGGAAGTTTCAGTCTTTTTCTCCTAATTTTTGTACTTGATGTTTGTTTGTTTGTGATCTTACGTTTAACAAAGGCCCGTTGGCCGAGAATTTGCGCCTGTCTTGTCTTGTTGTATTAAGTATGCGTTCTTATTTTTTTATATTTTTTTCTTGCTCCTGTTTGCTTAAACGCGGGCAGTCACACTTGTTTTGGATTATGTTCAAAGCTTGCAGACAGACGTGTCTAAACCCTTCTTAAATCTGTAAAACACCAATTCAAATCTTGACAACAGCTGACACATGGATGCGTCTAAAACCATTCATGGCACCAACTGAAATGTTTACAACGCCAACTGAAATTTTGACAACACCGAAGGATCACACTGACATCGAAGAAGGGAAACACCGAAACTGACTTTTTTTCGCCCCAAAAAGAAAAGGGGACAGCGCACCTCTTCGTCTGAAAATATACAGAGTTCTTGTAGCGGTTGTTTTGGTGAGGGTGGTGGTGGCGGTGGCGACTGTGGTGGTGGTAGTGGCGGTGAGGATGGCGGTGGTGTTTGTTAAAGTCCCCTGCCTTGGGTTTGGAGGATGAGGATGAGGATGAGGATGAGGCGAGAGGCACTGGAAGCAACCACAGGCACAGGCCAGCACAAGACAATCTCTGGAAAGAAGGCACACCAGAAAAAGGTGGAGATGCTTCTTTTGTTTTTCAGAAGAAAATTAACGGCGCCAATTCTAATCTGTCACCGTTCAATCACGAGCTTCGTTTTCCCTGTGAGAGATCATTTATTTTCCAGTGTGGTCTACACACAATACGAGACAGATGTGAAACACCTTTGACTTGGAAGGGAACCTTTGTTCTGACTGTAAGTCTTGTATTAGATGGATACAGATATTGCACGCATTATTCTCTTTCTCTTTTTCACTCTCTCTGTCTCTGTCTCTCCTCTCTCATTTTCTCTCTCTCACACACACACTATCTATCTATCTATCTATATATCTATCTATCTATCTATCTATCTATCTATCTATCTATCTATCTATCTATCTATCTCTCTCTCTCTCTATCTATGTGTACATATATGTATATGTATATTTCATGGGTTATCATTCTCATTCATTCATTTATTCATTCATTCATTCATTCATTCATTCATTCATTCATTCTTTCATTCACTCATTCATTCAGTTTTTCATTCATTCAGTTTTTCATTCATTCACTCTCTCTCTCTGTCTCTCCGTTTGCAGTAATTTCACATTATATCTCAAATTCAAATCCTTTATCTAAACTTTCCTAACTCTGACCATATCTCTGACACACTATATTCAAGCGTATGTCGATCTAATCCCGCCTCCGGTTCAAACCTATCTTCAACCCTACTGAAAACTATTGCTTGATTTAAACAGGGCTGGGAAGGTGTTTGGTTTCTTTTTTCCAAAAAGGCTGATCATCGTTGTTGTAACTGAAGGACTGCAGATTTACACCGAATACAATATCAGAAGAAGCAGAAACAAAAAGAACAGAACAGAACTCTGTTAAGCTTTTAAGTTATACTATACACCAGAACTCTGTTAAGTTTCGTAGTTAAGCTATGCACTATTCAGATGAACAATCAGTATGACCCCCGTCACCAAAACCACCACGACTAGCACCACAATCATCATCATGCCTTGTCATCTGTATTCTTCCCAACTTTCAGTTTTTTTTGTTTTTTTGTTTTTCTGGTGGGAAATGATTGACCCACCGCTCTTGACATAATTACCAAATCCGGAGGCTCATTTCACACACGGTAGGCAGGCGAGGTTTCCGAGAAATGCGCTAACTAGGTAGGAGCGTTTTTTTTTTATTTGGTAAGTTAGAGATGGCGGTCATGCAAGTCGCCTTAGTTTTAACGCCGGTTCTGTCTTCTTGTTGTACGAAAACCGATGCATATTGGCAAAAAAATCTACCTCCGCCTTGCGTCCGTTTCATGGCACACTTTCGTTTCCCCCTCTCGCCACTCGCTATATCGCTACTCGCGTGCGAGTATGCCATCGTGTAAGAAACAGACCTTAACCACGACAGCAAACTGTGTATGTGTAGGAACCAGCACAAGCTATTTGCCCCCATTACCTCAGGATGAGCTGCACGAACAAGGAAATGGGTCCACCTTACCCATTACATAAGATTTAAGACTTTCGCTGATTCTAAGTGATCGGATGATAATGTTCTCATCATTATAGATGGGCGAACATGCTGAATTGTTTAAAGCTGATAACACCAAAGACTTGGAACTCTACAATGATTAATATGTTGTTGTTTTTTATAGTTACGATTTATATAATGTTCACCATGAGGACTGCGATTCAGTTCTGACGATCTCTTGATTGTAATGGACAAGTCGAGTTACATTGTACTATCTGGATAAGTGAAGCAAAGAAACCAAAAAAAGATAGGAGAAAAAAAACATACAATTTTATATTCTAGCAAGAACGTATTCTTGATGATCAATGCACGCTGTTTTTAGTAGAAATCCCATGGTGTGGACAGAGTAACGCATACAGAATCGTCAACATGCTGTGCCTTCTGACCAGATATGATTATATCAAAAGAAAAACAGACGTTGCACAAAAAGTATACATAAAACAAGTATCCTTGAATGATTTCATATTTCGTGATGACCTAACTTACAAACAAACATAACATACCAAAGACAGGATTTAAAAGCTTAATAAAAGATCAATAACAATTACAGTCTAGAAGAGAGCTACAGTGTTTTTTCTAAGGAGATTATTACAAAATCACGAAGCAGAAACCAAAACCACGACCTATGTTTATTCTACAGGCAGAAATACAACATGCACACAGAAACACCGTACTGAAAATGATGGTTCTCTGGGTATGTGGGTTTTTAAATATAAACGTGAACAAAGCTGAGGCGATATACATATCTCGCTATTTATAATCTATATTCGGCCTGTTCTGTTGAAAGATACTTTAGTATTTTTAATATTCTTGACCTGGGTGTGTTTTGTTGTGTTTACATGGGGTTGTATACAGACCACCATAATATTTGTGTTTTCTTTCCTTCTTTTTGTTTTCAACAGCATTATCTCAGTCAAAGTTTACGTTTATATTTGAGTTCTTTCAGACCACAGAGTTAAAGCAGTCAAGTGAAAGGTCCGTCTCGTTTGCCTGTTTTTTCTCTCTCTCTCTCTCTCTCTCTCTCTCTCTCTCTCTCTCTCTCTCTCTCTCTCTCTCTCTTTTCTGTTTGCTATCGCAAGAAAATCAATTCCACTCGGCTGAGGATACGTACCTATAGTAAGTCTACTTAATGCAGTCCAGGGAAGTCCTTTTCCTTTTATAGATACGGTGTTGTTCTATCATAGGAAATTAATAGGCTAAATAAAGTTGGAGATAATATTTTCAAGTGTTTCGTATGGTAGAGGGACGGATGAAGTGGTGGAGGTGATGATGATCACACTCATGCCAATTACTCATCACATATCGCACTGTTTTATAGAACAGACGGACATGCAACGCAAAACACTACTATTACTACTACTACTACTTCTACTACTACTGCTACTTCTACGACCACTACTACGATATTGTAACTTTTTGAAATTGTAATAACTTTGAATGCTAAGTTGAGACAAGGCAGACATATAAAGAGAGAGAGAGAAACATGGATAAGGAGACAAGTTAGTAAACACACGCAACCGCGCGCGCGCGCGCGCGCGCACACACACACACACACATGCGTGCGCGCACACACGCACACACATACGCACGCACGCACACACACACACACACACACACACACACACACACACACACACATATCAACAAACCAAACAACTAAGCAACCGACCCGACCAAATAACATCAAATAATCAACCAGAAAGTTAAAACAAACAAACAAGATATATATAAAAAAAAAATGACGAAACAAACAAAGAAAGAAAAAAAATACATGAATAAATTTTTATAAACAATTAAAAAAAAAAAAAAAAAAAAAAAAGCAAACAAACAGAGAAAACAACAACAACAACGAACGAACGAAGGAACAAACGAACGAACGAAAAAAAAAAAAGAAAAAAAAACCCGAAGGAAAGAAGAAAGAGCACAGAGAAAAATAAGAAAAAAAATCAAACGAATAATAAAATAAATGAATGAGGGAATGGGCGATCGAGTGAGTGGGTTAACGAAGGAACAAATAAATGATTTATTGGGCACCATCTCTTGTCGTCATCCAGTACAACTTTAGCCTTTGAAAAGGACAGGAAAAAATGATAGGAGTGGCATTGATACACAGTTTAGGGATAGCCAAATACATTAATAAATCGTATCAATCTGTTTATATCATTCAATGTCTAAACAATAATTATGCAGCTCCTTCACCGCCACATTACACGCCATCTCGAGCTTTGCGGTCCTCATCTGATACCCGTCTCTATAGTATCCCATAGTCCGCACTAAAAGGTTTGGGCAGCGTTCTTTTCCTATCAAGCTTCAACCATCTGGAATCAGTTACCTCGCTCTCTTAGATACTCACCCTCTCTGTCCACATTCAAACGCTCCCTCAAACTTACCTGTTTCCCAAACTGGTAATCTCTGCCCCTTCCCCCATGTAATGTAATGGTGACATTATAGTGTCTTAGTGTCAATGTGTCATTGTATTTGCATGTCATGCTGTGTGTGTTTGTGTGTGTGTGTGGTGTTTTGTGTGTGTGGGTGCTTCTGTGGGGTGTGTGCTTGTGATTCTGGTTATATGTTTTGCCATTGTAAACGCCCAGGGCATTAATTTGATTAGGCGTACTAAATGTTCATAATAATAATAATAATAATAATTAATGCAAAAATTATGAAAGAAAACCCATACAAATATAACAAACATGAAAAGCTTGTCACGGTAAATGTATGAAAAGTTAATCAGTCAGTCAGTCAGTCACTCAATCAGTGAATGAATGCATGGATCACTGACTGACTGACTGAATGTCAGTGAGTGAATGAGTGAGTGAGTGAGTGAGTGAGTGAGTCAGTGAGTGAGCGAGTGAGTCAATCAATCAATCAATCAATCAATCGACCAACCAACAAACCAACCAACCAACCAACCAACCAATCAACCAGTCAACCAGTCAACCAATCAACCAATCAATCAATCAATCAATCACTCACTCACTCAATCAATCAATCAATCACCAATCAGTCAATCAATCATCCAATCAACCAATCAATCAAATCAATAAATCAGCCAATTAATCAACTGACAAAAACAAAAACAAAAAGAAAAAAAACACAACATACGAATGGATAAAACATGAAATTACACATACTTAGAGGCGTGATATTAGCTATTTACCCATTCTTTTCAGGAATAAGATAAACTTCAGAGAAGCAGTACTATACTAAATGTCAGTATAGCATACCAT
>CM060309.1:56654033-56656533 GCA_030674185.1 Monoplex corrugatus
AGACAGAGACAGAGACAGAGACATTCTTTACCAATAAAATCGTCTGGATCCTTAATTCCCGTAGTTCTAAAATCGACCAGCGTCATCCGGAATCGCACGCGTACATACAGTTCCCTAT
This sequence comes from Monoplex corrugatus, assembly GCA_030674185.1. Taxonomy (NCBI): domain Eukaryota; kingdom Metazoa; phylum Mollusca; class Gastropoda; order Littorinimorpha; family Ranellidae; genus Monoplex; species Monoplex corrugatus. Next base: position 56,654,152 of record CM060309.1, read on the forward strand.
GGAAAGCTCTAAATTTCCTTTGAAGAAGTGCACAAAACTTTACAGAAAAACTTTCTGAGTCTGTGTCTGTGTCTGTCTAGAACAAAATATCTGCTACTTCCTTGTCATTGCGAATTACTCATAAACATCGTCCTGGTAGTTGGAATAAAAGCGCTGACAGTTAGGCATCTCAGATTGGGACGGAAATTCGAGAGAAGGTACAGTAGGTAATTCTGTTAGTTCTGTTGATGCGGTGGGGTCCCTGCAATTATGGTGAAGACGTATTATTTAGCCTTATTACTAGGAGAAATAGCCGAGTACAGATACAATACCATGACTGCGTCGGCCGAGGGCTAACAAACACATTACTTTTACATTAGTAAAAAACAAAATTCAATGAAACACCAAAAGCAATATCAGTCTTTTTCTCAAAAAATGTGTATCGTGTTTGTTTGTTTGTTTGTAGTCTTACACTTGACAAAGGCCAGTTGGCCGAAAATTTCCTCCCGTTTTGTCTTGTTGTACTCAATACGCGTTCGTGTTCTTCTTTCGTGCTTTTTCTGGTTGCTGTTTACCAAAGGCGACACTGAGAATGATTTAAAGAAAAGAATGACAACAATCATGATACTGATTTTACTACTACAGCTATAATAATCAATGCTAATGGTGATAATGATCATAATAATGATAATGATAATAATGCTACTACACTATTAATAGTAGGCTAATAATAATAATAATAATTCTAATAATATATAATAGAAATAGCAATAATAATAATACAATTTATTATTAGTTTCATACCTATTATTAGAATTACTATTAGTTTTGACGATATTCTTCTTTTTCTTCTTATCGTCGTCGTCGTCATCATCATCATCATCATCATCATCATCATCATCATCATCATCATCATCATCATCATCATCATCATCATCACCATTATATTATTATTGTTATTATCATTATTATTATTATTATTATCATCATTATATTATTATTTTTATTATTATTATTATTATTATTATTGCTGTCGTTGTTGTTGTTCTTATCATTATTATTGTTACCATTATTATCAACAACATATTTGCCATACTCTCGTTTTTTTCAGGGAGGAAAAAGAGGGGAAATTTCTCATGTTTCCAAAAGCAGGAGGGCTTAATTTGATTGTTTGTATTGTCATAGTACTCCTGACAGAAGTTACGGGGAACACACACACATACACACACACACACACACATACACACACACACACACACACACACACACACACACACACACACACACACACACACACACCACGCACGCCCGCACACCACACACACACACACACACACACACACATACACACACACACACACACGCACGCCCGCACACACACACACACACACACACACACACACACACACACACACACATATCCGACTTGAAGCACATATGTGAATAGACGTTGAAAGAAATAACGAACGAACACACACACACACTTACGCGTTTTTGTTAAGTCCGGAAGTTAGAGCAAAAAGAGAGTAACTGCCAGGGACGGTATTGCTAAGTATAATAACTACAGATAGGTTGTAACTGCCCCAAAGAAAGACTAAAAATAGTATTGCCACTTTTGCAATGGTACGAACAAACACAAAGGCAAAAACAAGCAAACAAAACAGATTTTTCATTCCACACAATACACCGTATGATTTGAAAGGCAAAAAACCAAAACAGAAATCTTAAGACCATGGTGCTATGGTGGACAGACATCTGTGGGCGAGAGGGCAGCCTAGTTGACCCTTTATAGATACATTTTATTCCATGACAGCTTTGTATTCCTGTCATGGTTTCGTTTATATTTTTTTCTCTTTGTGTCAGACAGTTTATGTTCTGTCAAGCCAAAGGTCTATTTCGCTTTCTTGATTTTTGTCCCTCTTTTTTGTTCGTTTGTATCATTGCAAAGGAGACAACCCCAATTACCCTGTCTTGGGGGCTGTATGGACGTGGCTGCTTGTTATTTTGTAAGTCTGGAGGTCAGGACCCGTTGGACACGTTAAGATGGGAAATACATGACTCTGAGGTAAACAAATACAAATTTTTTTACAAAGAAAGGCAGAAACAAACAAACCCAAGTCAAACTTAAACATGGAATATATACCAAACCCCCCCCCCCAAAAAAAAAACAAAAAACAAAAAAAAACTACACACACACCAAAAACAATAAACAAACAAACAAACAAACAAACAAACAAACAAACAAAACAATCAAACAAATAAACAAACAAAAACACCAAAACAAGCAAACAAACAAACAAAACAAAAACGAAAAACAAAAACAAATTAAATTAAAGAAAAACAGAACAAAGAAAACAAAGTGAAACAAAACAAAACAAAACAAAATACAAACACAACAAAAAA
>CM060309.1:56666533-56671533 GCA_030674185.1 Monoplex corrugatus
CACTCTCAATAACTTCAATATACAAGACACTACAAAAACGCACTGAGACAGGGTGGGATAGGGTCGGTGGAGCAAAATTAACTTAAACAGAAGGATTCATGGAAAACTTGGGCTTTAAGTAAGGTCTTGAAAGACGAGAAAGATTATGCAAATTTCTCAGATCAAAGGGGTAGGGTTGTCTACAGAAAAGGTCAACATGGGCAAAAGATCAGGAAGCATGAGTCTTACGTCTGTATCGAGGAATTCTGAAAAAATCGAGTATCAGAAGAAAAGAGAAGAGTACGAGAAGGAGGATAGGCATGGAACAACTCAGAGATATGAACAGGAACGGTACCAGAGAGAATGTTGTAACACATACAAGGAGCCGTGGAAGCCAGTGGAGCGTACAGAAACAGGAATTCTGAACTCTCGTAGCAAGAAGCGTTAAGGACGAGTCTTGCAGCGAAAATGTTGAACTTGTTGTGGAGATTGGATGACAGACATAGAAGCACCAATAAGAGCAATTGCTACGTTAATCTAGAGAAGAAAGCACACAAAAGACCACAAGAGTTTAGAGGAATGAAGTGGTAACACATCATTGCTATATTTGTGGCCAATTTTTATTGAAGGACAGATGTCAATCAATTCTCCTGTTCATTTACTTTCCCAAATGCCAAACAGACCCTCTGCGTCCCTAAATAAATAACATTTGGATAAATAGGCAGCCACATGTACAGATTATTTTCTTTTCGGTGAGTGGGAGTGAAGGGTCAGACAGCAAAGTGACCACCCATCCCCCACAAAAAAAGGAAAAAAAAAGATAAAACAAAAATTGCTGTTTCGCTTCATACGATGGTGGTACCTAGCCTGTTTCCTGGGCATTCTGTCTTTGCAGCACATTATGTAGGCATGCCTTAGAATATGACACGATAATTGAATGCAGAAAAGTTCCAACAGAATGCGGAAGTTCCAAGGATTATGGGCAGGTTTGTGGCTCATACCATGACCATTTTGGATATTATCCATCACATGGCCTCTGTGGTATCTCTGCATTATGCGGAATTTATTTCGAGCGCAGATATGTCATTTTGAAAAAACCAACAACTAAAAATGAAACTTTTCAAATACCAGGGCATTACACTGATAGACTTCAGTCCTGTAGGCTGCTGCTACTACTTCTTCTTCTACTACTGCTATTGATGCTACTGCTGCTGCTACCACCGCTACCACCATCACTATTCCTACAACTACAACAACTATAACACCTACTAATAATACAGTACGATATAGTACAGTGTGTATAGTATAGAATAGCATAGCATAGCATAGTACAGTAAGGGATGGTATGGTATGGGATAGAATGATATGGTATGGTATAGCATAGCATAGCAGATAGAGTAGAGTAGAGAAGAATAGAGTAGAGTCTAGCACAGCAAAGCAGAGTCGAGCCGAGCTAGCGAGCAGAGCAGAGCAAACATAGTATAGTATAGTATAGCAAAGCATAGCATAGCATAGCATAGCATAGCATAGTTAGATAGTATAGGATAGTATAGTATAGTATAGTATAGTATAGTATAGTATGTATAGTATAGTATAGTAGTATAGTATAGTATAGTAAGTAGTATAGTATATGTTTGCTGTTCCTATTGTTATTTTTGTCATTAGAGGTTGTCATGTATCGGTTTACGTGTGTCTGCCTCTCTCTCTCTCTCTCTCTCTCTCTCTCTCTCTCTCTCTTTCACTCTCTCTCTCTCTCTTTCTCTCTCCCTGTCTGTCTGTCTGTTTGTCTTTCTATCGCTTTCTTTTTTTTAATGCGCTTAAACAGCAGACATCTAAAAATCGATGTTTGCATAGAATTCATTATTATTTCTTCTTCTGCTCAGCAGAGCAGCGTCTCTCTGGCTCCATTGTTTCTTATTAAGAGAATATATCTCCATTTAAGTAAATGGATCCAAGATGGCAAAAGGAGGAGTCTCATTCTTTTGGCATTCTTCCTGCCCGTCCGCCCCCCCTCTCTCTCCCTCTCCCTCTCTGTCTGTTCTGTCTGTCTCTCTCTCTGTCTCTCTCTCTCTCCTCTCTTCATGCGGGGCAATGCATAAAAGAATAAATCAGATATCTGAAATTTGAAGTCTGAAGTCAGAACTCTCTCTCTCTCTCTCTCTCTCTCTCTCTCTCTCTCTTTCTCTCTCTCTTCTCTCTCGTCTCTTCTCTCTCTGTCTTCTCTGTCTCTCTATTTCTCTCTGTCTCCGTCTCTCTGTCTGTCTCTCTGCCTTTGTCTTTGTCTCTCTCTGTCTCTGTCTGCCTCTCTCTGTCTATCTGTCTCTGTCTCTCTCTGTCTCTGCCTCTCTTTCTCTGTCTCTCTGTCTCTGTCTCTCCGTCTCTGTATCTGTCTCTCTCTGTCTCTGTCTCTCTCACTCTCACTCATAAATTTTTATGCGCTTGACCAGCAGACATCTAAAAATCGATATTTGAATATAATTTGTTTATTATTACTTCTTCGTCTGTTCATCATAGCATTATCTGACACGTCTCTGTGCCTCCATTGTTTCTTTTTAAGAGAATATATCTCCATTTAATAAGATGGACCTAAGATGGCAAAAGAGGGAGTCTTGTTCCTTTGGCACTCTCCCTGCCCCCCCCCCCCTCTCTCTCTCTCCATGCGGAGCAATGGCCAACATGAATTAATCATTTATCTGAAATTTGAAGTCTAAAGTCTGAACTTTCTCTCTCTCTCTCTCTCTCTCTCTCTCTCTCTCTCTCTCTTTCTCTGTGTGTGTGTGTCTCTCTCTTGCTCTGTCTCTCTCTCTCTCTTTTCTCTGTCTGTCTGTCATTCTGTCTCGGTCTCTCTGCCTCGGTCTCTCTGTCTGTCTATCTCTGTCTCTGTCTCTGTCTCTCTGTTTGTGTTTGTATCTCTCTGTCTGTCTGTCTCTGTCTCTCTGTCTCTCTCTTGCTCCCCTCAGTCTCCCATTCTGTCTTCTTTCTCTTCGTACTCTCCCTCCCCCACCTATGTCCCTCTGCGTCTCTAGATGCATTCACGATTAGTTGTCTTACTTCATATGTGTGTGTGTGTGTGTGTGTGTGGTGTGTGTGTGTGTGTGTGTGTGTTGTGTGTGTGTGTGTGTGGTGTGTGTGTGTTTGTGCGTATGTGTGCGTGTGTCTGTGTGCATTGTGTATGTATATGTGTGTTGTGTGTGTGTGTGTGTGTTGTGTGTGTGTGTGTGTTTGTGTGTGTGTGTGTTGTGTTTGTGTGTGTGTGTGTGTGTGTTGTGTGTGTGTGTGTGTGTGTGTGTGTGTGTATGTGTGTGTGTGTTGTGCGTTTACTTTGTTTAGATTTCCTTTCCCTTCAGCTTTTTTCTTGCATTGTACGAGAGATTAGCAACGGCAGATATGAAAGTCGGCTTGTGTGCTAATATATATATATATCCCCTTTTGAACATCAACTATCACTTTATTCACCTTTCTCTATCTCTCTCTGTGTCTTTGTCTCTCTCTCTTTCTGTTTTTGTCTGTCCTTGTCTGATTGCTGTATTCTTCGTTCTCTGTCTGTCTGGCTATACCTCTGTCTATGTTCCTATTTTCTTGACTGTATCTCTGTGTCTGTCTGTGCGTCAGTATTCCGTCTGTCTTCTTACCTATCTTTCTGTTGACTTTCTCTGTGTCTGTCTGTATGTTCTGTCCTATTTCGTCTGTCTGTCTGTACCTATATCTCTGTTTTTCTCTGTATCTGTGTCTTTTGTCTGTCTGTCTGTCTGTACCTATATCTTGTTTTTCTCTGTATTTGTGTCTGTCTGTCTGTCTGTCTGTATGTCTGTCATTCTTTCTGTCTATCTGTCTGTCTGTCTGTCCCTCTCTCTCTCTCTCTCTCCCTCTGTCTCTCCTTCTTCCTCTCTCTATCTCTCTCTCCTTCTTTCTCTCTCTCCCTCCCTTCCATCCCTTTCTTCTCCTCCATCACCGAGTCTTTTTCTATGCTTCAATGATCAGAAATGATCAATCTAAGTGGAGGAAAATGTATCTTCGATCCATGCCCTCAATGGTAATTGATGTGAACCGCACAACACACTAAAATGCTACATCGATTTTTTGCAGCTCAAACCACGAGACATGTGAAGGAAGAAAAGAAACATGTGAACTATAAACAGGTCACAGAGTGGACGAGAGAAAAAAGAGGAAAAGGTAGGGGAGAGAATGTGCCTGGACTGAAACAGAGTAGAACAGATATTAATCAAGGGACATAACTCTTGAGAGTCACGTAAGAGTTATCTCCCATATTGCAGAACTTCTCAAATCCAACACACTTGCGCTACCCATTCAGCTAGCATAGAAGCAGATACAGCTGTTTGTTTGTTTTTTTATTCACCTTTTTATTCTTATGGTGAAATACAACGCCATGTTGTTTTTCTTCTTCTCTAAATCTAATTTAAACATAAAAGTTCTCCCTGCTTCCCTCTTATTTCTTAGAGTAGAACAGAATTTCTCAGCTGTTCTTCTTTTTTTTTCTTCATTCATCTTTTTATTCTTATGGTGAAATACAACGGCATATTGTTTTTTTTTCTCTCTCTCTTTCTCTAAATCTATATTTAAACAAATAACACACCCGAATGCAAAAGACAATAGCAAAGCGTGATGGCAATCATATTGAAAGAAATATCCAAATCCATGCAAAATATTCATAATGCCATATTATCAGTATGGTAACTTTAGCAAATAAACTAAAGCACATTTGCAAAGCCAAAGATAAAATACGGGAAAAAAGAGTTAAATTAAGATACATTCTTATACATTTAATAGTGTTAAGGTAGATACATAATTCAAAATACAAAATTTATATATATAAACAACATCATTACATAAAGAAATTGAAAATGAGATGGCAGGTAAGAGGTAGAAAGGAAGTTTTACAGTTCCTTGTCAATAAACACGGGCTTGTTAGTAAACTACTCGGCAGAAAATTTCTTCTGCTATATATTGTTATGCATTCTGTTAATAGATTTCAAGTCGAATGGTAGTTTCTCTTAACGGTT
>CM060309.1:56676533-56684033 GCA_030674185.1 Monoplex corrugatus
GTGGGCGGATGGTGGGACAGAGACTGAACAATTGTAATACGAATAAGAGTAACAGCAAGAACAACGAAACTACAACACATTTTAATACTGCAACTCTATGACTCTCTCTCTCTCTCTCTCTCTCTCTCTCTCTCTCTCTCTCTCTCTCTCTCTCCCCTTCCCTCCGTCTGTCTGTCTGTCTGTCTGTCTGTCTGTCTGTCTGTCTGTCTGTCTGTCTCTCTTTCTCTTTCTCCTTCCTTCCCACTCCAAAAGGATCAGTGTGTAAAGCCATGGATCAATGATAAGTGGAAACAGATTTGCCACTGTGCTTTGCCCTCGGTCACACGTGAAGTGAACCACATAACATTCTATTGGGAACGCTGGTACTTGGGGCTTATGGGGTTTGGAGGTTTGTTTTGTGTGTGGAAGCAAAGGTCATTGGCAGAGAAGAGGGAAGCAGAGGATGTGGAAGGTGTGAAGGGGTACAAAAATAAGAATAAACAGAAAAGAATACAGTAAGTGTGTTGTGTGTGTGTGTGTTGTGGTGTGTGTGGTGGGGTTGTTGTGTGTGTGTGTGTGTGTGTGTGTGTGTGTGTGTGTGTGTGTGTTGTGTATGTGTGTGTGTGTTGTGTGTGTGTGTGTGTGTGTGTGTGTGTGTTGTGTGTGGTGTGTGTGTGTGTGTTGTGTTGTGTTGTGTTGTGTTGTGTTGTGTTTGGTGTTTGTGTTGTGTTGTGTTGTGTTGTACGTGTGTTGTGTTGTGTGTATGTGCGTGTGTGTTCGTTTGTTCTTTGATTTAACGTATTTTCACTATGAGTGATATTAGACGATATTAGACGGGGTGTGTGTGTGTGTGTGTGTGGTTGTGTGTGTGTGTGTGTGTGTGTGTGTGGTGTGTGTGTGTGTGTGTGTGTGTGTGTGTGTGTGTGTGTGCGTGCATGCGTGTTAGTGTGTGTGTGCGTATGTGTGTGTGTGTGCGCGCGCGCGCATGTGTTGGTGTGTGTGTGTGTGTGGTGTGTACTTGTGTGTGTGTGAGTGTGTGTGTGTGTGTGTGTGTGTGTTGTGCGTGCATGCGTGTTAGTGTGCGTGTGTGCGTGCTTACGTGTGTGCTTACGTGCGTGAGTTCAATTTCATTTAATGTCGATCTAAATAATGTGATATCAGACGATGATGGAAAGAGGAGAGGGAAAAGGTCAGAGGAATAAGAACTATAGCGTACATGAAATAAGGAAAATTGTCAAAGTATAACTAACAACGTAATAACACATTTCTGTACAGACCTGCCTGAGTGGTGTGTACGTGTATGTACGTGTATGTACGTGTGTACGTGCGTGTGTGTGTGTGTGTGTGTGTGTGTGTATGTGTGTGTTGTGTTGTGTGTGTTGTGTGTGTGTGTGTTGTGTGCGTGTGTGTGTGTGTGCGCGTGTGTATGTGCGCGCGCGCGGCGCGTGTGTGTGTGTGTGTGTGTGTGTGTTGTGTGTGTGTGTGTGTGTAAAAGGAGGGAAGGAGTTCAATAAGTAAAAAAAAAAGCTGGGCATAAACTAGAATGTATTCTTTATCCAAGCTTCTCTTCAAGATTTCTGGGGATCAGCTCCCTCATCGTATGGTTCTGGAACATCGACAGTCTGCTAATGGACACAGAGTTTGGAACTGAGAGATCATGTGGATTTTTTTTCATCCTTCTCACGAACACAAGACACAAATCCTCTCCGGTCCCCTCAAACAATTACCCTTCCTACTTTCACTTCCTTTTTTGCACTTGGTCTCTGTATGTAGTAGGTTCTACTTGGTTTGTTCATATTGTCGTCAGGTGTACAATATTTCATAGTTTTTTCTTTTTTTTTCCTACCTGTAATGTAGAAGTGAAAAAAAGAAAAGATACCGTAGCAGCAGGTGCTACTATCCGATGATGATGACAACGCAATAACGACGACGACTACGATGGTGACGACGATGACGATGATAATCATGATGACGACAATGATGATGATGATGACGACGACGATACGATGATGCTGATGATCATGATGATAGTGATGGCGGCGACGACGACGACGATGATGATGACCACCACGACGACGACGACGATGATGATGAGGAGGAGAAAGATATGATGACAACGATGATGATGGTAGGGGTGGAGTCACCAGCCGCATGTTCATTTGGTCGAACGTTCTGTGTGGGAAAGCCCGAGGGGGCCAAACGAGTCAAGCCGCCATGGGACCACCTACCACAGGAGACCCTGCACTGCAGCTCGGTCATTCCGGTGGAGTTCAACAGAACCTGTTCTGATCCAACCTACCACAACGGCTGCCTACTATATCAGCCTTCCACACCCACCCCCCTACTATCAACAATAACCTCACGGGACTCAGTAGCTCAGTTAGAGGAGCCTGGATTCACATGCTTATGGTTTGGGTTAGAATCCCGAGGTGCACTACATTAAAAACTGGCCTACTTAGTGTCCCATCTTAACATGATTGTTGTTCTGGTGGTGTCAGTGTAGGATTAGATAACCCTCCCCCCCTCCCCCTTCCCCTACTTCCTTGGAATGATTATCCCCGTTGGCCGAATCACCTGATGATGGTGTTGACGTAAAATGAAGCAAATCAATCAAAATCAACCTGTAGATAGATAGCTAGCTACTACAGACAACATACACGACAGACAGACAGACACACACACACATACACACACTACACATATATACACACACCACATATATATATATATATATATATGAATATATAGACATATACGTATATGTATATATATATGTATATAAATATGTAAGGATAGATAGATAGATAGATAGGTATGTAGGTAGGTAGGTAGAATAGATAGATAGATAGATAGATAGACATAGGAGAAGAAAGAGAGAGAGAAGAGGAAGAGAGATGGAACGAAGAGACAGACAGACAGACAGCAGAGACAGACAGCGACACAGAGACAAGAGACAGAGACAGACAGCGACACAGAGACAAGAGACAGAAGACAGACAGCGACACAGATGACAAGAGACAGAGACAGACAACAACACAGAGACAGACAGCGATACAGAGACAAGATACAGAGACAGGACAGCGACACAGAGACAGAGACAAGAGACAGACAGCGACACAGAGACAAGAGGACAGAGACAGACAGCGACACAGAGACAAGAACAGAGACAGACAGCGATACAGAACAAAACAGAGACAGACAGCGACACAGAGACAAGAGACAGAGACAGACAGCGACACAGAGACAAGAGACAGAGACAGACAGCGACACAGAGACAAGAGACAGAGACAGACAGCGACACAGAGACAGACAGCGACACAGAGACAAGATACAGAGACAGACAGTGACACAGAGACAAGAGACACAGAGACAGACAGCGACACATAGACAGACTGACAGACTGGCAGACAGACAGATACAGAAAGGAATGGTGTGTGGGGCGGATGTAAGGGATTGTGATACTAGGATAAAAAAGGGGGCAGGCAACCGTAATGATGATAAGCAAGGTGGAGATAAAAACAAGTGTTATTGCTGGTGGGGGAGCAGTTTTCTCCCCGGATTGAACAAGGGACATAACTCTTGCGGACGATTAATTTTACACACCTCCTCTCGGGGCCAGAGGTTAGGAGAATAGGTCTACAATAGCTCACAAATTCTTCTCTCTCTCTCTCTCTCCTCTCTCTCTCTCTCTCTCTCTCTCTCTCTCTCTCTCTCTCTCTCTCACTCTCTCTCTCTCTTTTGCTATTAAGCAGAATACAACATAGCGAAGAACTACATAAAAGAGCCTGAGTTATTGCTTCGCCCTCAGCGTGAAATACAAGACTTGTGTGTGTGTGTGTGTGTGTGTGGTGTGTGTGTGTGTGTGTGTGTGTGTGTGGTGTGTGTGTGTGTGTGTGTTGTGTGCGTGTGTGTTATATTGTGGTTTTTTTTCATAACGGATTTTTCCCTATAAATTGCAGGTTGGTGTCTCGCGGTAATCGCGAATTATAGCATTTCATATTCATATTCATATTCATATTCACATCCATATTCATATTCATGTTTATATTCATATTCTTATTGATATTCGTTTCTTTTTTCACAGTGGATTTACAAAATGAAACTCAGGCTGCTCTCCCACCCACCACCCACCCATCCCCCGGCCTTTGAGAGCACGTCGCCGCAGTGCAGTGCCACCATTTTCTCTCAGGCCAAGACTTAAAGAAAGACAAGAAGATTAAGTGGCCTTCAAAGTACAATACCTACTTTTCTCTTCTCTTTATGTGTGTTAGTTTTCCTGTTTATTTGTTCGTTTCTTTACTTGCTTGCTTGTTTGTTGATGTTTGTTGGTGTTATGGTTCATTAGCAAAAGTTTAAGTTTCCACATAACGTTTTCAGTGACAACAGTTTTTGCTTGTTTGTTTCCTTGGGATTTTTTACGTGCACCAAACGCGAGCAGAGCATCAGACCTAGGTTTATCGTCTGTCTGAAATACTAGTACCCAGACCACTAGTGAAGATCTATTGAAGAAGGGGTGGGGGAATTGAGGGAGAAAAAAAAAAGCCATGTCCGAATGGAATCGAGCCTGAACTTCTCGTTTCCCAGACAGGTGGTCTAAGCATCTAAGACCACACACTCTTAAAGAAAACCTGACAGAGCAAAGGCAAGCTAAGTATGAAAAACAAATACAAACATCCTCCCAGTCCTCCAAAAACAAACAATCAAAAACAATAGACAAACAATAGACAAAAAACAGACCAAAAAAAAAAAAAAAAGAGTAAAAAACAAACGACAAAACAAAGATAAAATCAAACGAAAACAACCAAACGAAAACAAACAGCAAACACACAAACAAACAAAATACAAACAAACAAGCAAACCAACCAATCAGCCAACCAACAAACCAACTAACCAGCCAACCAACCAACTAAACAAACAAGCAATAACGAAAGAAAACCAGGCAACCAAACAAATCACCACCACCAATCACAAAACAAGCAAGAATGCAGCCAATTTTCCAATCGGACAAAACAAGCTGCAGAAAAAGAAAGTGTTACTGATTGCAGACTGTAATTAAACGATCCAATAATTGAAGCAAATTCAAGCGTTGTTGTGGTACATAAGGAAAATTTTAATGTGAAAGAATAACAAACGTCAACCTGTCGTAATAACAAAACCAATAAAACAGGTGTGTTGTTTTTTTTCCTGTCCGTGAGGATGATAAGATTTGAAGCAATGGAGTTTTTACATTCAGACTGCATAAAACGTCTGATTTATAGGCTTCATTTCACACATCACACACACACACACACACACACACACACACACACACACACACACACACACACACACACACACACATACCACACACAACACACACACACACACATACATACACACACAAACACACACACACATACACATACACATACACATACACACATCACACACACACACACACACACACACACCACACACACACACACACACACACCACTAATATATATATATATATATAATATATATATATATATATATATATATATATATATATATGGTGTCATTCAGGTCGGAGAGATACAGACACCTGCAGGTGCGGGTCAAGAGATTTTGGCAGCACCCTCTTTGGCGGCAACAACCTCATCAGAGCATCCGTGAAATGAATGAGACTGAAATGTGAGGTCCAAATCTTCCCACTGAAATCGGAGAACGCTCAACTCCGGGTAGAAGTCAGTTTAGGCTGAATTCTTTCACAAATCATTATGACAAGCCTGATGGGGATTCGAACCCACAACTTGCCAGTATTTATTCCATTGCACTAACTACTGCACCACGAAGAATGATCAGCAACCGCCTTTTATGCAGGGCAAAGATTTCGCTGAACCGGCCTACTCAACTTCAATTTTGTTGAGATAGGCCCATAACTGCTTAGAGCCCTAATACATAAATAGAGCCGCACAAACACATACACACGCATCATTTCTTAGATCAATAGCAATTAACTCTTTCCCTTTTCGTACCCAAGAAACTAATTACCAAAGCAGAAGAAGTAAAAATACAAAGACACACACGAACAACAAAAACAAACACAAATCCCCCCAAACCTTACTCAAAAAAATTAATACAAGTAAACAAAGAAATAACTATTCTCCATTATTATGTTCCTCCCCTGCTCTGAATTTGTCACACTTGTAGCAGAAATAGCAACAAGAATGTAGGTTATTTTCTCTTCAAACAAAAGCAAGTGTCGACACAAAACCGTTTCTGAAGCCAAATTCTGCACGGATTCCAGACAGAGAGAAAACGGAATGAAAGCAAATATCCGGCATGTTTATATTAAAAACACAAAGGAAAAAGGAACATGTTAGCGACGTGTTTGTGTAGAGAATAAAAAAAATAGAAAACAACGTGTTAGGAGCTGAAAACATCGTCGTCAATCGTGACAATGTATTCTTTTTACGAAAATAAATCCAAGCAAATTAAATCAAATAAGCTGCTATTAGACAGAACAAATAAAAATGAATGACAGGCATTTAAATAAACCATAAACCAACAGTGTTGATTAAAAAGTCCCGGCAGCAGTGTATAAACAGCCCATGACTGTGAGTGTCAGATTCGTTCGTAACCGTTCTGAATGCGCACGCCACATCTCTTCCATGCCAGAAGAGCCACGCTCATAACACAGGGACTGTGAGTTCTATCCTCGGGAAGCGCCCCCCACCCCTTTTTTTTTCTGTTTTTGTGCTGTTGTTATTTTTTTCTTTTGTTTTCAGCAGAGAGAGAGAGAGAGGGGGGGGGGGAGAGGTGAGAGAGAGAGAGTGTGTGTGAGAGAGACAGAGACAGAGACAGAGAGACAGAGAGATATAGAAAGGGAGAGAGAGAGAGAGAAGATGAGAGAGAGAGGGAGAGAAAGAAAGAGACAGACAGACAGACAGACAGAGAGACAGAATGATAAAGAAGGGGGGGGGAGAGAGAGACAGACAGAGAGAGACAGACGAGAGACACAGACAGGACACAGACAGAGAGACAAGAGACAGGTGAGAGACAAAGAAGAGAGACAGAAGACAGAGACGAGAAGAGAGAAGAGAGACAGAGAGAGAGAAATAGACAAATGAGAGAGAGAGAGCGAAGAGAAGAAGAGAGAGATACAGAGAGAGAGAGAGAGAGAGAGAGAGAGATACAGAGACAGAGAAATACAAAATGAGAGAGAGGAGAGGAGAGAAGACAGACAGAACAGAAGAAAGACAGAGGAGAGAGAGAGAGAGAAAGAGAGAGAGAGAAAGAAAGAGAGACAGAGACAGAGACAGAAAGACAGTGAGAGAGAGAGAGATGGAGAGAAAGAGAGAGAGAGATATGTTTCTTTTGATAGAGCCATAGACTCAAGATCTGATCTCTTGACCCTGCTCGCACTATTAAAAAAAGACAAATCTGTTCGCTGCCGCCTTGATGTTTCCATGATTCTAGTGGTGCCAGCCTAATGTCTTATGGGCTTCTCGCTCCTCCTTCCCTGTTTACTCAGACCGTGCCAGCGCATAGGGTTTT
>CM060309.1:56689033-56699033 GCA_030674185.1 Monoplex corrugatus
AACTAAATATCTAACTTAAATGAATAAAAACAATCCATGTTACTGAATATAAAGGAATAAATACAATTGAAGCAACTGAATATAAACGAATAATGAACATATACAAAAGGAAGTAAATAAATAAATATATAAACAGATAAAGGAATGGAGTGCTTAGACCCTGTAATTATTTGTTGCTACCCCATCTGAAATCGATAATGCCTGTAGCAAACCTGGCGAGGCATAACCAAATTTCAGCTGCAAAGAAACTGTTTAATCTCCTAGACAGACGCAAAGCAATTTTTCTAGTAAAACACGCAATTCTGAGCCCCCTTAAATGGACACATATTGTGATTTAAAGGGTAAATTGGATGACGTAGCCTTGCCCCCAACCTCCAATTATTTTAATTCTGCAAAGACAAGGATTTCATCTCCAAGCCTTGTTGATTATTTGTAGCAACCTGCTGCCCATCCCATTTCCCAAAGAATTAAATCAAAATGAAGTCAAATTGATAGATTTATTCACAGACTTAGCAAATGTGTCATGTTTATGTTTTGGGCACTTAAGAGACTGGTAGGGAAGCGTAATATAACCGCTCCCCCCCCCCCACACCCCCCAAACGAGGCAATCAAGAGAATACAACAAAAGCATCGGTATCTCATAATGCAACTATAAAATTTTAAGGTTTCTTTGAGCAACATTCTTATAGCTAGTCCT
This sequence comes from Monoplex corrugatus, assembly GCA_030674185.1. NCBI lineage: Eukaryota > Metazoa > Mollusca > Gastropoda > Littorinimorpha > Ranellidae > Monoplex > Monoplex corrugatus. The sequence goes on from CM060309.1 coordinate 56,689,731, forward strand.
CATATACTCTGAGAGTGGTAGGACTTTAAACAAAACAGAACAGAGCGGAACAATCAACCAGCGAATTAAACAAAAACAAAAAACAAAAAACAAACAAACAAACAAACAAAACAAAAACTACCTCAAAATGGAAGTACGCCAGCCTTATCTCATTTAAGCAACACAGAGCATTCAATACTTGTCACAATCTGACAATGCTGTTTGCAGCTTCGCAAAAATAATGCTAACAATAAAGAGCGGCTCCTTTCGCAAATCTGTTAACCGCCGAGTGAGGTCGTGACTCTATGGAAGGAGACAGAAAGTGTTTTTTCTGTGTCAGATTTAGTCCAGATAGAGAATGTGAAGGAGACCTCAAAACGATAAGGCAATCCTCTCTCCTCAGGCCTTTCAGCTCGCAGATGACCATCAGCTCTTAAGCCTAATCTTGTGACACCCATGCGGCTACAAATGGACAGATGAAAGAAAGGGAAAAAAGAAAGATTTAGATGTGAATGTGTATAAGTATGTATGTATGTATGTATATATGTATGTATGTATGTATGTATGTATGTGTGTATGTATGTATGTATGTATGTATGTATGTATGTATGTATGTATGTATGTATGTATGTACGAATGTATGTATGTATGTATGTATGTATGTAGGTAAGTATGTATGTGTGTGTATGTTGTTGTATGTATGTATGTATGTATTTATGTATGTATGTGTGTATGTAGTATGTATGTGTGTATGTATATATGTATGTATGCGTGTGTATGTGTGTGTATGTATGTATGTATTTATGTATGTATGTGTGTATGTATGTATGTGTATGTATGTGTGTACGTAAGTATGTATGTATGTCTGTTCGTGTGTATGTGTGTTAAGAGGGGGGAGAGGAGACAGACAGACAGAGGCAGACAGGACAGAAAGACAGACAGGAGGCGAGAGAGGGAGAGACAGACAAGACAGGACAGAGCAGAGAGAAGAGAGAGAGAAGAGACAGAGAGAGAGACAGAGCAGAGAGACAGAGAGAGAGACGAGAGAGAGAAGAGACAGAGAGACAGAGAGACGAGAGAGAGAGAGACGGAGAGGAGACGAGAGAGAAGAGAGAGAGAGGAGAGGGGAGAAAGAGAGAGAGACAGACAGACAGATAGACACACAGAGACAGACAGAGAGAAAACCGGACAGAGACAGAGAAACAGAGAATGGGACATAGATACAAAGAGGGAGAGAGAGAGAGAGAGAGAGAGAGAGAGAGAGAGAGAGAGAGAGAGAGAGTGAGTGACACACACACACACACACACACACACACACACACACACACACACACACACACACACACACACACACACAGACATACAGAGACAGAGAGACGGAGACAGACAGAGAAACAGACAGAGACAGATACAGAGACACAGAGAGACACAGAGATACAGTACGGGGAAGGCAGCCTACCTGGCATGGCGGAAGGACGGCATTGATGACACGGTAAGCCACCATGCCTGGCCCATCATCATGAGGCTTCATGAAGAACAGCAGGTTGGTCATCCCCAGCAGTGGCAACAGGACCACCGTGGCCTTGATGGTCTTCCTGATGAGGTCAAACATACATAGTATATATTCATAGCTACAGTATGCAAATCGAACTGTTTGTACGATCTTTTCTTAACGGTATAATTATATTCATGATACAAACTCATGAAATTTGAGTCCAGTTGTCGTGAAGTAAAAGTGCGATTGTCGGCCCACAGGAGCCCAGCAGAAACGGATTTTAAGTGTCTCTTGAAACGAATTACGGGAGGAAATGAAACGCATTTCACATTAATTCCGTTGAAATTGATTCCAATTCACTTTGATTATTGTTACATTTCAAAAAAAGAGAAACTCAATGTGAAAGTGCCAATGCGATAAGAGAACTGTGACGTCAAAATGTGTCTGTCGATTCAGCTACTGTCCGCTGTTCGTTCGTGAAGATTAGTTTGTAATTCTCTCGATATGAATCGAGAATATTTGTTTTGGTTTATGCTAACACTGACAATATATGTTTAAGTTTGATTTCGTTGAATGGAAATGTGTAGAATGCTTCGGAACAATCTAGAAATGACAAGAAAAACGTAGAATACCTTAGATCTTTCGAGAAGGTTCCGGAAATTGTAAACAAATTTAATCTGTACAGTGATTGGCTAGAACTACAGAATATTCTAGAAGGGAAGATTCGAGAATGTGACTATGATTGGCTGAAAATCTAGGGAAAAGCCGAGAATATTCGGGAACTTTCCATGATGTTATAAATAAAGCGTGACTGAGAGAAAGAGAGAGAGGAGAGAGAGAGAGAGAGAGAGAGAGAGAGAGATATCGGAAGAATTGAAGTGTAAGTGTGCTGTCAGAGATAGAGAAGTTGCTGTAGATTCGTGGAGTTGCTGCGTGTAGTATTCGAGGGCTGAAGAAAAATAATTCTGCAAACCAGGAGTGGTGCACTGGATGTGTGAAGTTTTTACCCAGTTCCTGTTGTGTTTCATTCGTTCTTCAAATAAAGGATCATTTTCGTTTAACCTGGACTGGTGTAGCTTGTCTCTGAGAAGAACGATCGACTGCTAGATCTTCACGAACCTGCATAAACTGCAAGACACTGCCAGTCACCTACATACATCATTACATTGTAACAATTATCCAGCCCTGGTTTGTTGCTGTCAATGTTCTGCTTCTTTTTCTGCTTTTCTATGTAATTCTTCAGTTTGTGCCCTGAATATATGACAACTTGGGTCAAGGGTCTCTCGCCTAACAGGCTTGAGTGTACCCTACCTCAGCATCTTTGTGTGTATGCGCGCGTGTGTTGTGGTGTGGTGTGTTTGTTTGTTTGTATCTGTGTACGTGTGTGTTTGTGTGTGTATGTGTGTGTATGAACTAATTAATGTAAAGCGCAGTGAGTCCTTACCTAAGTGTCGGAGAATAGCGCTATATAAATGTGATTTATTATTATTATTATGCAAGTGTCTGTTGTCATTGTAGACGTGTATCACTTACTTAATGTTTATTATTGTTAACAGCGTGAAGGGCAGCAACGAAGATCTGTCATTTCTGTCTGTTCCGGGCCAGCCTCTGTGGTGGTGTCTCAGCAGTGTTTCGGGATCTTGCCTTGACCCTGTAATGTTTGTCACTAGGCGTTCCTGGGTCTTCCTATCTTGCGTCTTACACTGAACGGCAGCCCTATCCTGTTTGTCTCTACATGATGTGTCAGTCCATTTCCATGAACTGTATGTGATGAAGGAGCCCATCGTCTTCATCATCATCTTCAGGTGCCCTGCCGCATGGCGTTGGCGACCATGGACTTCCAGCCATCTCTATTTCTCGTTGCCCCTAGCATCTCCTCCACCCTCCTCATCCCCAGCCACTCTGCAAGTCCGTCCAGCATTCTCTCCCTGAGTCTACCTGGTGCTCTCTTTCCCTCCAGCTTTCCCGTTGTGACCTGGTGCTCCAAATCCACCTGAATACATTGGGCAGGTAGTGTTGGGATGGAGATGGTACTCAGACAAAAAAGAGTCTTGAGATTCTTTGTGCGGAGGGTTAACCCTTTGACTCCCGCAACATATCCACCAACTGCACAAACTTAACCCTGTGATTCCATCACCCTATCCACCAGCTTCGTACATAAAGCTGGTGGATAGGATGAGGAAACCAAAGGGTTAAGTTTATGCTCTGCTACCATGACTGATAAGGCATGATGCTGGTGATGCAGGAGTCAAAGGGTTAATAACCTGGTAAAGTCGCTCTCTATCACCCTCCAGCATTCGGAGCCGTAAAGTAGATGTGCATGTGGATATTTCACTATACACGCATTGTTTTCGGATTGAACATCAGCAGAGCATAACAATCGTCCATAGTGTAATCAGATCATTCATGATAGGGGGGTTTGAACCATAAGCATTCCCATGGCTTGTGAGACATGTTTCCAACCGCTAGTCTCCACAAAACAACAGATCTCATATATGCTTCCTAGCTGCAGTCTCTTGTGTGAGAATTTGTCCTGCGAAACGAAAATTGTCCACTGGAAGACGTTAGCTTCAATATGACGACCAAAGCCAAATAAACAAGATCGAAGAAGTTCTCGTGGAAAGAAAAATCACAATTGATGGCGTTTTCGTCGTTCTATTTGTATGTATCCTTCTCTCTCTCTCTCTCTCTCTCTCTCTCTCTCTCTCTCTCTCTCTCTCTCTCTCTCTCTCTCTCTCTCTCTCTCTCTCTCTCTCTCACTCTTGCTGGCTTATTCTTTCGATGAAGCATTGGACCAAAGATAATAATAATAATAATGTTTATTTATATAGCGCATATTCCATGCAAACATGCTCACCAGCGCTTTACATTTCGCAAAACAAAAAATGTTCACAACTACGTATACAATGAGAAAACAACCACCATCAAAGCTACACAAGTAAGAAGATACATCAAAAACCACAGAATATTCAAGTTCAAACACTGACTTACGCAATGAAACAACAACAGACCTTTCGTAATAATAATAATAATAATGAGCATTTATATAGCGCACAATCCAAAAAATTGCTTCTGGCGCTTTACAAGTACACACACACACACACAGAGACACACACACACACACACACACACACACACACACACACACACACACGTACGCACGCGCGCGCGCACGCACACACACACACACAAACACACACACACACAACATACACGATCGCAGGTTGTCAATATCATAAGCATAAAGAAGAAGCACCACGAAGAGGAGAAGTCAGCACGAGAACAGATGTGTTTTGAGTGAGGTTTTGAAAGAGGTAATAGACTCTGCGTGCCTGAGAGGAGTTGGTAGGGTATTCCACGTAGTGGGAGCCTGGTAAGAGAAAGATCGTTGGCCATAAGTTTTTGTCCTCACAGAGGGAATGCGGAGAAGTCTAGTGTCAGATGAAGAGCGGAGAGAGCGAGAAGGAGTGTAAATGTGAACAAGTTCAGAGAGGTATTCAGGGCCAGTGCCAGAGACAGCATGGTAGGTCAGTGAAGAAATTTTGTAATCTATCCTGTCTGAGATGGGAAGCCAGTGAAGTGAGTGAAGCAAAGGAGAGACATGTTCAAATTTAGAGGACCTACAAACCAGACGGGCGGCATTATTCTGTATTCGTTGAAGTCTATGTAAGAGATGTTTAGGAAGTCCAACCAAAAGAGAGTTGCAATAGTCAAGTTTAGAGAAGATGAAAGCACAGACTAGAGTTTTAGTAGCGTCAGCAGACAGGAGGTGGCGGACAGAGCTAATCTTCCGAAGTTCAAAGTAAGCACTTCTACAAACATTTGAGATGTGTTGCTGAAAGAGAGAGGTTTGGTCAAGAGTGACCCCAAGACTGCGAACAGCGGAAGAAAAGGGAACTGTGATATTGCCCATTTCAAGAGAAGTGGGCAAAGATGGTTGGCTGAGAAATTTCTTGGGGCAAGCTAGGAGGAGTTCCGTTTTGTCATCATTTAGCTGAAGTTTATTTTGTGTCATCCATACCTTCAGGTCTGAAATGCACCCCTGCGTCCGAGCCATCATCCCATCAATTTCATTAATGGAAGCCGACTGATGAACCTGAGTATCATCAGCGAAGCTCTCATGTGACATGGCGTGACGACTGATGACATCGGACACAGGTGACGCATACAGCACAAAAAGCATGGGTCCCAGAACAGACCTTGTGGGACGCCGGAAGACAGAACAGATGGTTCAGAAGAAACACCCTTCACACAGACAGTTTGAGTGCGATCGACTAGATAGGATTGGAACCAACTCAGAACAGAACCACAGATGCCAAAAGAAGTTTGAAGTCTGGACAGAAGGATAGAATGATCAATAGTGTCAAAGGCAGCGGAGAGATCTAAGAGAGCAAGAATGGAAACTCGGTCATTGTCAAGACCGAGAAGAATGTCGTTGACTATCCTCAGGAGAGCTGTTTCAGTGCTGTGTGACTGCCTGTATGCTGACTGGTGTGGATTCAGGAGGTGGTTGTGAGTGAGGTGGTCTAACATTTGGGAAAGAACGATTTTCTCAAGAACTTTAGAAAGGAATGACAGATTAGAAACGGGTCTATAATTCTTTAAACAGTTCCGATCTAATGATGCCTTCTTTAAAAGTGGCCGAACAATTGCTAACTTAAAGATGGGTGGAAAACAACCAGAGGAGAGAGAAGTATTCATGACGTGAGTTATCTGGGGTAACAAAACATCAAGACAGTCAATGAGACAAGCTGTTGGCACGGGGTCAAGTTCACATGACTTTGGATTACAATTCAGACACATTTTCTTAACAAACTCTTCTGTGACTGGCTTAAAGACATGCAAATTAGGACCACGATATACTCTGTCATCGGGTACACGAACAGGGGGAACAACAGCAGAATCAAGTTTTTCACGGATCAAAGCAATCTGATATCTCAAGTTTAATCCCAACCGACAACACAAAAATGACTGGTCTGTTCGCTGTCTATCATTCTGGTGAGTTGAGTTGAGTGTTTCATAGGTTCCTCTCCCTTCTTCCCATTTCAAGACCTTGCCTGTGCATAGGGTTTTCTGTAGGCTGGAGAAGTCTGCCAAGTAATGGCTAACAGATTTGGGATAGAGCGCATAGCGATGAGTCCCTCTCGGGAAAAACAAACAAACAAACAAACTCCAAACTCTTGCTCGCTTTATTTGATGTTATTGCAACAGATGCCAAGCCTGAACAATCAACAAGCAAAGTCACAACAAGATTCAGGCAGCTGAAATGTCGTTCCTAAGGGAAATGTTAAAAGTTCCAAGGACAGCAAGAAAAACAAAAGAGACAGTCTTGAAAGAAGCCACCTTGAAATAGGACATTAATGAAGAAGACTAAGTAAAGACAAGCATCAATTATAGGACATTTTATGAGACAAGAGAAATTTGAGCACTTGGTCACAACAGGAAAGGTAGACGGAAAAAGAGCACCAGGGAGAAGATATTAGTTTTTTCAGAGTGGGTGGTGGATGAGGACAGAAACGGAAGGAGATTTACTCGCAGCGACAAAAGATAGATTTGTATGGAGGACCACGATTGCCAACGCCTTACGGCAGGGCACATGATGATGATGATGATGATGACAATGGATCCATGCAAAATTCGGGGTCCTCTTCCTAGGCAAAGCGTATCGCCCTGTTGCAGTGCCACATTTTTTCATTTATGACTATTATTAGTTGTTTGTTTGTTTGTTGTTGTTGTTGTTGATGTTGTTGTTGCTGCTGTTGTGTTGTTGTTGTGTTGTTGTTGTTGCTGTTGTGTTGTTGTTGCTGTTGTTTTTGTTGTTGTTGCTGTTGTTATCGTTGTTTTTGTTGTTGTTGCTGTTGTTGTTATTGTTGCTGTTGTTGTGGTGGTGGTGGTGGTGGAGGTGGTGGTGGTGGTGGTGTTATGTTGTTGTTGTTGTTGTTGTTTGCTGCTGCTGCTGCTGCTGTTGTTGTTGTTGCTGCTGCTGTTGTTGTTGTTGCTGCTGTTTTTGTTGATGTTACTGTTGTTGGTGTTGTAGTTGTTGTTGTTGCTGTTGTTATTGTTGTTGTTGTTTTTGTTGCTGTTGTTGTTGTGTTGTTGTTATGTTGTTGTTGTGTTGTTGTTGTCGTTGCTGCTGCTGCTATTTTTGTGGTTGTTGTTGCTGTTGTTGCTGTTGTTTATGCTGTTGCTGTTGTTGTTGTTGCTGTTGTTGTTGCTGTTGTTGCTGTTGTTGTTGCTGTTGTTGCTGTTGCTGTTGCTGTTGTTGTTGTTGTTGTTGTGTTATTGTTTTTTTCATTTGTTGTTGCTGTTGTTGTTGTTGTTGCCGTTATTGTTGTTGTTGCTGTTGTTGTTGTTGCAGCTGTTGTTGTTCTTGTTGCTGCTGTTGTTGTTGTTGTTCGTTGTTGTCGTGTTGTTGTCGGTATTGTTGTTTGTAAGCGTGTATTTCTGCTAACTATGAAGATGGATTTTTCGACAGAATGTTGCCAGGAACAACTCCTGTGTCGCCGCGGGATCGTTGTAACCCCCACAACTCTTGTAACCTGCATAAACCTAAATATTCAAACGCCAAGGGTATAATTATAACGTACCCTTTCTCAGAGCAATCGTCTCAAACGTTACAAAACGTCCGGCCGCAGCTGGAACATTGTGCTGCCGGTCTGAAGAAAGCCACCTTTTTTTCTTCTTCTTTTTTTTTTTTAATCGGCGACGAAGTCCATTAAAACAGCCAGTAGTAAAATTAACGATGTTTCGTTGGTTTTCTTCTATCCCTTTCTCCTGTCCTGATCGCTTGGCCAGCTTCTCTCACACTGCGGTGACTTCATTGCCCGAACTGATCGGTGATAGCGAAATGACCACTCTGCTTGGGCAGCTTTAATGTTCCACTAGTCTGCTAGGCCGTACTTTTATTAGTTTTGTTGTTAATAGGGCTACAGAGAGAGAGAGAGAGAGAGAGAGAGAGAGAGAGAGAGAGAGAGACAGAGAGACAGAGAGACAGAGACAGAGACAGAGAGAGAGAGACAGAGAAAGAGACAGAGAGATTGAGAGGCAGAGATAGATAGATAGATAGAGAGAGAGAGAGAGAGAGAGAGAGAGAGAGGGGGGGAGGAGAAAGATACAGAGACAGAGAGACAGAGAGAGACAAAGAGAGATTGAGAGACAGAGATAGAGACAGAGATAAACAGAGAGGGGAGAGAGAAAGGGGAGAGAGAGAGAGGGGAGAGAGAGAGAGAGAGAGAGAGAGAGAGAGAGGACATAAAACAGACTAATAAACATAAAAAGTAATTAACCAAACAAACAACCTTCTCCCAAAACAAGCGAAAACAAAACAAAACAAAACAACAACCCAAACCAAAAACACTTAAAAAAACAGAGAGAGATAGAGATAGAGAGAGAGAGAGAGAGAGAGAGAGAGAGGAGAGAGAGAGGAGAGAGAGAGAGAGAGAGAAAAGAAACAATCAACTGGCAAAAGACACACACTCAAATAAAACGCAAAACATAACAAAACCAGACAAAAACATACAAAACACAGACCAATGTCTGATTACAACCATATATGAGAGCTAGAAATACAACAATTATTACAAATAACCAAGTCCCAAAACTCTCAGCAAAAATGACCCCCACATCCAACATTCCATTGCCAACAAAAGGAGCAAAGTGAAAACCAGCACCAATCCATTCAAACGTTTTTTTGTCATTTTGGAAGTGTCCAGTGATTCATCAACATGCATTTATGACACACAAGTTCCCTCAACTTTTCTTTTCTTTCCTTTTCTTTTTATTTTCAGGAATACAGTAATGCATCAAATTTATTAGATTGTCAAAGTACA
>CM060309.1:56704033-56721533 GCA_030674185.1 Monoplex corrugatus
CTATCAGTAATTATATAGTTATTTGTCTCTTTCCTTCTCGCACTTTTTATACATCAGCTATAGAATCTTTTTTTTTTCCAATACGTATTTTCTCGTTCACTCAGAAAGAGAGAGAGAGACAGAGACAGACAGAGAGAGAGAGAGAGAGAGAGAGAGAGAGAGAGACAGAGAGAGGGGGAATTTGGCAGAGAGAGAGAGAGAAAGGAGAGAGAGACAGACAGAGAGAGAAACAGACAGACAGACAAACAGACAGACAAACAGAGAGACAGACGGACAACTCTGCATGCAAAATAAAGTGCGTTGCCAGACAGAACTATTGTATAATGACTTAAAAGAAGAGGGCGGAAATGTCACAGTTTTAATGTTCATGACTACCAGCGTGAAATACGTTTTTCCACGGTACATTATGTGTGATGTGCCCATTACTGTGAAAGCTTTTTTTACGTTCATCCCACTAGACCCAATTTCCGCTTGCTATTTGATTCTTCAGAACTTTTCAGGAGTGCTCCTGACCTCTGGACAGTAGATTGTGTCACCTGCACTCAGTTTTATTCCCTTCAGTTGACCAATCTTTTATTAATCATTATTTAGAAATTAAAATGTTCCCTTCAATTGAATATTATTTTGTTAATCAAAATTTAGAAATTAAAATATGCATATATACCAGACTCGCGCTATACATATATCATTCTCACATCTACTTAAAACACAAACCAAAATCTTTCATAAACTCTATACAGGTAAAAGAAAGAAAGAAAGAAAGAAAGAAACAAATAAACATTCAAAGAATCACCTCAACAAGTCAAAGCATCCACAAAACACAAACAGTAGTTCACGTTTTCTATAGTCATAATTAGATCAATAACTTATGCAAATATCTAGTCACGTTTAACAGAAACGGCATTTGAAGCTACACGTGTCAGTTTCATCAAGTGACTGGATGTGACATTCTGGAGAGAAGGTCAAATAGACACATACAATCTTTGAACTGACGCAGACTTAATAACCATTTTGCCATACTTTATACAAAGACCATGATATCTAATAGAATCTGTTTTTCGTAGTTGTCTAAGTTTCAATCTCTGGGTGAGGTCTTCATGAAGATGAACGTTGGCTGTTTGTTTCTGGCAAAGGTAGACTCCAACTCATCAGGACCAGTAATGGCTGTTTGTCTCTGGGAAAGACTGACTCCAACTCATCAGGATGATTGTAGGCAAATTGTTTCTGAGAAAGGTAGGCTCCAACTCATCAGGTCGAATGTTAGCTGTTTATTTCTCAGAGAGGTAGACTCCACCTCATCAGGATCAGTGTTGCCTGTTTGTTTCTGGGAAAGTTTGACTCCAGCTCATCAGGATGAGTGATGCCTGTTTGTTTCTGGGACAGGTAGACTCCAACTCATCAGGATGAGTGATGCCTGTTTGTTTCTGGGACAGGTAGACTCCAACTCATCAGGATGAGTGATGCCTGTTTGTTTTTGGGACAGGTAGACTCCAACTCATCAGGATGAGTGATGGCTGTTTATTTCTCAGAGAGGTAGACTCCAACTCATCAGGATGAGTGATGGCTGTTTATTTCTCAGAGACGTAGACTCCAAATCATCAGGATGAGTGATGGCTGTTTATTTCTGAGACGTAGACTCCAACTCATCAGGATGAGTGTTGGCTGTTTGTTTCTGGAAAAGGTAGACTCCAGCTCATCAGGATGAGTGATGCCTGTTCGTTTCTGGGAAAGGTAGACTCCTACTCATCAGGACGGGAGATGGCTGTTTGTTTCTGGGAAAGGCAGACCCCAACTCATCAGGACGGGAGATGGCTGTTTGTTTATGGGAAAGGCAGACTCCAGCTCATCAGGATGAGTGATGGCTGTTTGTCTTTGGAAAAGGCAGACTCGAGCTGTGTAATGGGGAGATCATCCCCAGCTCTGCGGATTGCACGTGGCGGATGGTGAATGGCATTCAGATAGGGGAGTTAGTGGCCGAATAAGGAGGCTATCTTCGCGAAAAAAAAACCCAGTCCTGGACCAATTAGCAATGGTTTATATCAATGACAGACAGGGAAAGAGAGAGAGAGAGAGAGAAGAGAGAGAGAGAGAGAGAGAGAGAAAGAGAGAGAGACAGACAGACAGACAGACAGACAGATAGATAGACAGACAGAGACAGAGACAGGCAGAGATCATCGGATCTATGGACAGACAAGGGAGAAGACAACGAGCGTGCATTGCCAGTTAAGAGTGAAATTGTCAAGAACTGAAGAAACGACAGCCCATGCCAGAGCTTTAATCAGCGCACATCATTGTTGCTTAGACAATTGTCACAACGGTTCAGTCATTAGTTGTGACAGTCTATTGAGATGGAGATGAGCAGTCTTTTCCTTCTATTTTTTTTACGTTCCTTTTCGTGCCCTTCCTCTTCCCACAACCTCTAGTCATGATTTCATGGCAGATTCCTACGATGTCCCAAGTGTGCTTTATCGAAAAATTTTTTCTTCATCATCATCATTGCACTTGCTCTGCCGCACAGCCTTGGCGATCATGGCCCTCCATACGAGTCTATCCTTTGTTGCTGCAAGTACCTCTCCCACCCTGTCTGTCTCCTGGCTTCATTCACTGAGCAAGTACGTCCACTATTTTCTCCCTGGGTCTACTTGGTGCTCTTTGTTTTCCCTTCCAGCTTTCCTGTTATGACTCGTTGCTCTAATTTCTCTTGCCTCTTAAAATGTCCTGTAAATGTCGCTTGCTTTTTCTTAATGTTCTTCAATAATGTCCTTTTTGTGTCTGTTTCCCTCAAGACTGTTTCGTTGGTTTTCATTTTCGTCCTTTTTGTGTCTGCCTCCCTCAAGACTATTTCATTTCTTTTTTTGAATGTCCGTAGAACTCTTTAACAAAATTTTCTCCTCTTAAGTGCCCCATGACTGACTGGTCCGTCATGCTAAAGTGTGCAAAAAAATGCCCCATGACTGACTGGTTCGTCATCCTCATTTCATGATTTTTCACATCTCCAATTTTAGACAGGGGTTCCCCCATTTGCTCCAATCAGAAAGTGTGGTGTATCAGCTTCAAGTTTTCATTAGGTTCGAAGTGATATCTCAACGGTCATTGGTCAAACAACTCGGTCAACTGACCCACCCACCCCTCACTTTCACTCAACTTTTCAAGATGGCAGACGACGAACCACAGCCAGGCCCAAGCTCGGGAAAAAGAAAGCGCACACCGAGGGATTTTTCTGATTTTTACACGAAAGATCCTAAAGAAGTGTTAGAAGTCATGGAGGATAAAGAATTTATGAAAATGTATGATGAACAATCGTCAGATTCTCTGGACGAGGAAGATGAAGGCGACGAAACGAGGCGTGTCGCTGGTGACGTCAACATTGCTCGGATTGTGCGAGCGAACGCTGACAGAGAGGAGAGAGCGGAATTGGAAGTAGAATATGAGGATTCAGATGACCCAGACTACCAGCCAGTCGACGTACAGTCAAGTGAATCCAGTGACATTAGGGAAAGTGAAGAAGAAAGACGACTGACATCGGAGAGCACGGACAGTGACACAGCTAGGCCCAGCACTTCAACTGAAACGCCAACAGGCAGTCAGCGTGTTCGTGGCACAGCAGGACGTGTCCGTGGCATAGCAGGCCGTGTCCGTGGCACAGCAGGCCGAACAAGAGGAGGGGAAGAGGTGGGTGTATGACCTATTGTTATCTTGTATAATACTTCGATGACTGACCGTAGCCTGTACTAGCCTGTACGTTGTGTATATATATGTGTAATTTGGCCAGTGTGTAGTGGGCGTGGCAGCGTGTGTGTGTGTGTGTGTGTGTGTGTGTGTGTGAGTGGGTGTGTGTGTGGGGGAGGGTTGTGTGTGTGTGTGTGTGTGTGTGTGTGTGTGTTACTAATACTAGTAATAATAGATATTGATTGTAGGCTAATTGCATGTGTGTTTGTGGGTGTGTGTGTGAGATACTAATACTAATAATTGATTGTACTTGTGTGTGTGTGGGTGGGTGTGGATGCATGTGTGTGTGTGTGTGTGTGTGTGTGTGTGTGTGTGTGTGTTCAAGATGATAAGCATATTTATACATTATACTCTTTTTCCAGCAGAAGTGAGGAGGGGGCGTGGTGGAAGAGGAAGAGAAAGAGGAGGTGCTCAGCAGCAGGGGAGAGGGAGAGGCTTGGTCTTGGATTTCCCGTTAGAAGATCCAAACAGGGCATAGCCAGAGGTTCCAGACTTCACTGGTGAACCTGGTCTCAAGGTACAGCCTGATGGGACAAGACCCCTGCTTTACTACAGACTCTTCCTCACAAATTTCCTTTTAGACCACCTTGTGAGTGAAACAAACCTCTACGCAAGGCAAGTCATTGCAGTGTCCCGCCCGCAGAAATGGTTTGCACGGCTCAAGGACTGGACCGAAGTTGACCGGGAGGAGATGGAAAAATTTATAGGACTGATTCTACTGACAGGACTTCTGACAAAACCAATTATCTCATCCTACTGGACCACCTCACCCATATTATACACCCCCATCTTCTCCCAAGTCATGGCCAGGAACCGGTTCCAAGCCCTGTTGCGGTTTTGGCACTGCAATGACAACAGCCATGAGCCACCGCGCAACGCACCTGATAGAGACCGGCTCTACAAGATCAGGCCTCTGGTACAGCATCTCCAGGAGAGATTCCAGACAGTGTATGTACCTGACAAGTACATAGCCATTGATGAATCTCTGCTTCTGTGGAAAGGCCAGCTTGTCTTCAAGCAGTACATTCCACTGAAGCGTGCTAGATTTGGGATCAAGCTCTTCAATGTGTGTGAAGATAGTGGCTACAACTACAAGTTCCACATCTACACAGGCAAAGAGGATCCAGCATTCCAAATCCAACAGCACATCCCGGATGATGCTGCCCACCTCACAGCGACCGAAAAGATTGTCGTGTTCATGACAGGTGGTCTTTTGGAAAAAGGTTACCACCTGTACATGGACAACTGGTACACAGGTCCAAGGCTGTACCAGTACATGAAGAGAAGGGACACTGTCTGTTGTGGCACTTTGCGTGAAAATAGGGCACCACCTGAAGTGCGACAACTGCAGCTTACGCCTGAAGAGCCCATGAAAGCTCTCAGGTCTGGTCCACTTCTCTTCGTGAACTGGCAATCTAGCAAGGTCGTCTACATGCTCTCAACAATACAGGATGAGAGCATGCAGGAGGTGGTGAAAAGAGGTGGGCGCCGAGTCTCCAAGCCCAGTTGCGTTGTTGCCTACAACTCGAAGATGGGAGCCGTAGACAGGGCAGACCAAATGCTGCAGCCCTATGATGCCGCCAGAAAAACCACCAGATGGTACAAGAAGGTTATGATTCATCTTCTTCAGGTCAGCCTTCTGAATGCTTACCTGGTGTACAAAAAGGACACGAACAGGAAAATGGACTTTCTGTCATTCCAGCACGATGTAATCAGCGACCTCCTCTACGGTGACAACCCTCCAGCCCAGGGGATCTTGCCAGAAATGAGGACGTCGCTCGCCTGACAGAAAGACATTTTCTTGGTCGTGTCCCATCTGAAGGGGCAAGGGCGAAGACAAGGAGGTGAAAGGTGTGCTGGAAGAATGGCAAAAGGAAGGAAAGCTCATTTCTGTGCCAACAATGTCCATCCCAGCCAGCCTTGTGTGCGTACCCTTGTTTTGAGGTGTACCACACACAGAAAAATTACTAACAAGGAGGTGTATTGATGTATATAGTGTGTTGTATTTTCAATTTTTTTTATGTGATAGGCCTATCTTTCATTTCATGTGTTTAGTGTTGTGAAAAACATCCCTGAGGAAAACATACACAAGTGTGAAAATTCTACTGTGGATGCAAAAATGTGTGCTTTTGTGTGTGATGAATACCTGAAGAATACCCTGGGTTTTGGATTACTAGTCAACATCTGATACCCATATTAGGTAAGGAGATACATTTTCCTTCATATTTCATGCTTATCTTTTGGGCTTTCAGTTGTTACTACAGGCATCCTATGAGATTTTATCACAAAACATAGGGGGAAAAAAGTAATTTTCAACTTTGTAGGCCATGTATTATGAAAACATTAGATAAAAGAAAGTTAAAACTATCATAAATGAAAAGAGTGTTCAATTTCCTTTCAGAAAAACATAGGTTTTATATACTTTCCTTCAGTAGTTTTTATGCTAGAATTTTTTGTTAATTATTACCCTCCGCAGCCAAAAAACCCTTGGCAAATAGTTGTCACCGAGCAAAAAATATTCATGGCATTGAAGGGGGGGGGGGGGGGGGGGGGGGAAATTGGTTAGCAAACGCTAGCTTATATTCTGAGTGAACGGGCGCAAAGCTCGTCTTTTCTAAGTTTGCTTAAACCAAAGCAAAGACACATTCTTAGATCAGCTGAGCAAGCGTGCCCAGTCTTTGTGAGAGTTCCCCTCCACCCCCCACCCCCCCTGCGTGACTGATTCGATAGAAGGCAGCGGGTGCCACGCACACACTAAAGAAACAAGTGAGTTTAACACAATATAAAAGTTCTTAAAGTTTAACACATAAGTTTTACGACAAGCGTGTGCATGATACATTTTCGCTATCAGTAAGTATATAGTTATTTGTCTGTTTTCTTCTCGCACTTTTTTATACAGCAGTTATACAAACATTTTTTTCCGATACGTGTTTCCTCGTTCACTCAGAAAGAGAGAGAGAGAGAAAGAGAGAGAGAAAGAGAGAGAGAGGGGGGGAATTGGGGTGGGACAGAGAGAGAGAGAGAGAGAAAGAGAGAGGAGGGGGGAAATTTGGGAGAGAGAGAGAGGAGAGACAGACAGACAGACAGACAGAGAAACAGACAGACAGACAAACAGACAGACAAACAGAGAGACAGACAGACAACTCTGCATGCAAAATAAAGTGAGTTGCCAGACAGAACTATGAGGACTAAAAGAAGGGGGCGGAAATGTCACAGTTTTAATGTTCATGACTATCAGCTTGAAAGACATTTTTTTCCACGCTACATTATGTGTGATGTGCCCATTACTGTGAAAGCTTTTTTTACGTTCATCCCACTAGACCCAATTTCCGCTTGCTATTTGACTCTTCAGAACTTTCCAGGAGTGCGCCTGACCTCTGGACAGTAGATTGTGTCACCTGCACTCAGTTTTATTCCCTTCAGTTGACCAATCTTTTATTAATCATTATTTAGAAATTAAAATGTTCCCTTCAATTGAATATTATTTTGTTAATCAAAATTTAGAAATTAAAATATGCATATATACCAGACTCGCGCTATACATATATCATTCTCACATCTACTTAAAACACAAACCAAAATCTTTCATAAACTCTATACAGGTAAAAGAAAGAAAGAAACAAACAAACAAACAAACAAACAAACAAACATTCAAAGAATCACCTCAACAAGTCAAAGCATCCACAAAACACAAACAGTAGTTCACGTTTTCTATAGTCATAATTAGATCAATAACTTATGCAAATATCTAGTCACGTTTAACAGAAACGGCATTTGAAGATACACGTGTCAGTTTCATCAAGTGACTGGGTGTGACATTCTGGAGAGAAGGTCAAATAGACACATACAATATTTTAACTGACGCAGACATAATAACCACTCTGCCATACTTTATACAAAGACGGTGATATCTAATAGAATCTGTTTTTCGTAGTTGTCTACGTTTCGACCTCTGGGTGAGGTCTTCATGAAGATGAACGTTGGCTGTTTGTTTCTGGCAAAGGTAGACTCCAACTCATCAGGACCAGTAATGGCTGTTTGTCTCTGGGAAAGACAGACTCCAACTCATCAGGATGAGTGTAGGCAAATTGTTTCTGAGAAAGGTAGGCTCCAACTCATCAGGTCGAATGTTAGCTGTTTATTTCTCAGAGAGGTAGACTCCAACTCATCAGGATGAGTGATGCCTGTTTGTTTCTGGGAAGGGTAGACTCCAGCTCATCAGGATGAGTGATGCCTGTTTGTTTCTGGGACAGGTAGACTCCAACTCATCAGGATGAGTGATGCCTGTTTGTTTCTGGGACAGGTAGACTCCAACTCATCAGGATGAGTGATGCCTGTTTGTTTCTGGGACAGGTAGACTCCAACTCATCAGGATGAGTGATGCCTGTTTGTTTCTGGGACAGTTAGACTCCAACTCATCAGGATGAGTGATGCCTGTTTGTTTCTGGGACAGGTAGACTCCAACTCATCAGGATGAGTGATGGCTGTTTATTTCTCAGAGAGGTAGACTCCAACTCATCAGGATGAGTGATGCTTGTTTGTTTCTGGACGGGTAGACTCCAACTCATCAGGATGAGTGATGGCTGTTTATTTCTCAGAGAGGTAGACTCCAACTCATCAGGATGAGTGATGGCTGTTTATTTCTCAGAGAGGTAGACTCCAACTCATCAGGATGAGTGTTGCTGTTTGTTTCTGGAAAAGGTAGACTCCAGCTCATCAGGATGAGTGATGCCTGTTGTTTCTTGGAAAGGTAGACTCCAACTCATCAGGATGGGAGATGGCTGTTTGTTTCTGGGAAAGGCAGACTCCAGCTCATCAGGATGAGTGATGGCTGTTTGTCTTTGGAAAAGGCAGACTCGAGCTGTGTAATGGGGAGACCATCCCCAGCTCTGCGGATTGCACGTGGCGGATGGTGAATGGCATTCAGATAGGGAGTTAATGCCGAATAAGGAGGCTATCTTCGCGGAAAAAAAACCCCAGTCCTGGACCAATTAGCAATGGTTTATATCAATGACAACAGGGAGGGAGAGAGAGAGAGAGAGACAGACAGAAGACAGACAGACAGACAGAGACAGAGACAGAGACAGGCAGAGACCATCGGATCTATGGACAGACAAGGGAGAAGACAACGAGCGTTCATTACCAGTTAAGAGTGAAATTGTCAAGAACTGAAGAAACGACAGCCCATGCCAGAGCTTTAATCAGCGCACATCATTGTTGCTTAGACAATTGTCACCACGGTTCAGTCATTAGTTGTGACAGTCTATTGAGATGGAGATGAGCAGTCCTTCTCTTCTATTTTTTTTAACGTTCCTTTTCGTGCCCGTCCTCTTCCCACAACCTCTAGTCATGATTTCACGGCAGATTCCTACGATGTCCCAAGCGTGCTTATCGATAAAATGTTTCTTCATCATCATCATCACTTGCCCTGCCACACGGCCTTGGCGATCATGGCCCTCCATACGAATCTATCCTTTGTTGCTGCAAGTACTCTCCCACCCTGTCTCCTGTCTTCATCCACTGAGCAAGTGCGTCCACTATTTCCTCCCTGGGTCAACTTGGTGCTCTGTTTTTCCCTTCCAGCTTTCCGTTATGACTAGTTGCTCTAATTTCTCTTGCCTCTTAAAATGTCCTGTAATGAATGAATGAATGAATCTTTCTATTTAATGTCTGTTCACAATAGTGATTTAGACACTGTCCTGTAAAGGTCGCTTACTTTTTCTTTAGTTCTTCAATAATGTCCTTTTTGTGTCTGTTTCCCTCAAGACTGTTTCGTTGGTTTTCATTTTCGTCCTTTTTGTGTCTGCCTCCCTCAAGACTATTTCATTTCTTTTTTTGAATGTCCGTGGAACTCTTTAAAAAAATTTCTTTAAGGGAGGAAATTGGTTAGCAAACGCTAACTTATATTCTGAGTGAACGGGCGCAAAGCTCGTCTTTTCTAAGTTTGCTTAGCCCAAAGCAAAGACACATTCTTAGATCAGCTGAGCAAGCGTGCCCAGTCTTTGTGAGAGTTCCCCTCCACCCCCCACCCCCCCTGCGTGACTGATTCGATAGAAGGCAGTGGGTGCCACGCACACACTAAAGAAACAAGTGAGTTTAACACAATATAAAAGTTCTTAAAGTTTAACACATAAGTTTTACGACAAGCGTGTGCATGATACATTTTCGCTATCAGTAATTATATAGTTATTTGTCTGTTTTCTTCTCGCACTTCTTTTTATACAGCAGTTATACAAACATTTTTTTCCGATACGTGTTTCCTCGTTCACTCAGAAAGAGAGAGAGAGAGAGAGAGAGAGAGAGAGAGAGAGAGAGAGAAAGAGAAAGAGAGAGAGGGGGAATTGGGGTGGGACAGAGAGAGAGAGAGAGAGAGAGAGAGAAAGAGAGAGGAGGGGGAAAATTTGGGAGAGAGAGAGAGGAGAGACAAACAGACAGACAGACAGAGAAACAGAAAGACAGACAAACAGACAGACAAACAGAGAGACAGACGGACAACTCTGCATGCAAAATAAAGTGAGTTGCCAGACAGAACTATGAGGACTAAAAGAAGGGGGCGGAAATGTCACAGTTTTAATGTTCATGACTATCAGCTTGAAAGACATTTTTTTCCACGGTACATTATGTGTGATGTGCCCATTACTGTGAAAGCTTTTTTTACGTTCATCCCACTAGACCCAATTTCCGCTTGCTATTTGACTCTTCAGACTTTCCAGGAGTGCGCCTGCCTCTGGACAGCAGATTATGTCACCAACACTGAGTTCAATTCCCTTCAGTTGACTGTTTTATTTTTAGTTAATCAAAATTTAAAAATTAAAATGTTCCCTTCAATTGAATATTATTTTGTTAATCAGATTTAGAAATTAAAATATGCATATACCGGACTCAACGATACATATACATCATTCTCACATCTATTTAAAACACAAACCAAAATCTTTCATAAACTCTATACAGGTAAAAGAAAGAAAGAAAGAAAAAGAAAAAGCAAAAGAAAGAAAGAAAGAACAAACAATCAAAGATCACCTCAACAAGTCAAAGCATCCACAAAACACAAACATAGTTCACGTTTTCTATAGTCATAATTAGATCAATAACTTATGCAAATATCTAGTCACGTTTAACAGAAACGACATTTGAAGCTACACGTGTCAGTTTCATCAAGTGACTGGATGTGACATTCTGGAGAGAAGGTCAAATAGACACATACAATCTTTTAACTGACGCAGATTAATAACCATTTGCTTACTTTATACAAAGACCATGATATCTAATAGAATCCGATTTTCGTAGTTGTCTACGTTTCGACCTCTGTGTGAGACCCTTCATGAAGATGAACGTTGGCTGTTTGTTTCTGACAAAGGTAGACTCCATTCATCAGGATGAGGGTTGGCTGTTTGTCTTTGGGGAAGGTAGACTTCCAACTCATCAGTACCAGTGATGGCTGTCTGTTTCTGGGAAAGACAGACTACAACTCATTAGGATGAGTGTTATGTGTTTGCTTCTGGGAAAGGCAGACTCTGACTCATCAGGATGAGTGTAGGGTGTTTGTTTATGGCAAAAGTAGACTCCAACTCATCAGGACGAATGATGGCTGTTTCTTGGAAAGGCAGACTCGACTCATCAGGATGAGTGTAGGTGTTTGTTTCTGTGAAAGTAGACTCCAACTCATCAGGATGAGTGAAAGCTGTTTGTGACAGGCAGACTCGAACACATCAGGATGAATGATGCATGTTTGTTTCTGTGAAATGTAGACTCTAACTCATCAGGATGAGTGATGTCTGTTTGTCTCTGGGAAGATGGATCCACTTATCAGGTAGTGACGCCTGTTTATCTCTGGAAATAACTCCAACTATCAGGATGAGTGACGCTGTTTATCTCTGGGAAAGGTAGACTCCAACTGATCAGATAAGTGACGCCTGTTTATCTCTGGAAAGGTAGAATCCAACTTATCAGGATGAGTGACGCCTGTTTATCTCTGGGAAATGTAGACTCCACTGATCAGGATAAGTGACGCTGTTTATCTCTGGAATGTAGACTCCAACTTATCAGATGAGTGATGTCTGTTTGTCCTGGAAGTAATCCAACTCATAGACATGATCCTGTTTGTTCTGAAAAGGCAGACCCCAACTCATCAGGACGAGTGATGCCTGTTTGTTCCTGGGAAAGGCAGACCCCAATTCATCAGGACGAGTGATGGTTGTTCGTCTTTGGGAAAGGCTGACTCCAATTGTGTAATGGGGAGACCATCCCCTAGCTGTGCAGATAGCAGGGAGGGATGGTGAATGGCCTTCAGATAGGGGAGTTAGTGGCCGAATAAGGAGGCTATCTTCGCGAAAAAAAACCCAGCCTGGACCAATTAGCAATGTTTATATCAGGACAGACAGGAGAGAGAGAGAGAGAGAGAGACAGACAGACAGACAGAGAGAGAGAGAGAGAGAGAGAACAGACAGACAGACAGACAGACAGAGACAGAACGAGACAGAGACAGACAGACAGACAATGCAGATAGCCAGCCAGCCAGACAGACAGAAGAGAAAGACAGATGGAGACAGAAACAAAGAAACAGCAGACGTAGAGAAAGAGAATGACACAAAGAAAGAGACAGACAGAGAGAGACAGAAAGAGACAGAGACAGAGAGACAGAGATCAACACCGCCTGGCATAAGCATATTGGAAAGATAAGTTTATTTCTAAGGTTCTTCCCCTAGAAGCCCAATTATCTCCCTTGCCTTTCTGAAGTTTCAGTTACACAACATACACAACACACACACACACAACACAACACACACATACACACCACAAACACCACACACACACAACACAAACACACACACACACACACACACACACACACACACACACACACACACACACACACACACACACACACACACACACACACACCATGGAGAGACAGCAAGACAGAGTGAGTGAAAGAGAAAGTGAGCACACAGAGAAAAGGAATGAGAAAGAAAAAAAGTCAGAATCTGTTGGCTCTGTGTGTGTGCGTGTGTGTGTGTGTGTGTGTGTGCGTGGTGGCGTGCGTGCGTACGTGCGTGCGTGTGTGTTGCGTGTGTGTGTGTGTGTGTGAGTGTGTGTGTGTGTGTGTGTTCGTGTGTCTGTGTCTGTGTCTGTGTGTCTGTGTGTCTGTGTGTGTTTGTGTCTGTGTGTCTGTGTCTGTGTGTCTGTGTATGTCTGTGTGTGTGTCTTAAATGAAGTATCAGACACACAGACAAACAGACAGACAGACAGACGAGACAGAGACAGAAACAGAGAAGAAGAAATCAACACGCCACCATGCGTGTACTTCCGCATTTCATTATTGTCAAGATTTGTAAAACCTGAGAAAAACTGGCACAACATCAGCGAAGATCACTGTAACTTGATATTTCCTCCAGGCCTTCACATGTGATGGGCCCATTAAGCTGACAAGGTTTTACGTGTTCTCAATCCACACCTCTTTCCTTACAGTATTCGGCCTTTGAGGCTTTTCCATTGTCAGCTTCTTTGCTGAATGGCAGAAGTCACGCACATTTGTCACATAAGGAAGCTTAACATAAAAAGATCATCTGAAAGTATTGCACTTTTGTGAAATGCTCGCTCTAAAAATATGGAATCTAAAAAAAAAATGGTCAGAAAAAAATACACCCTCTATTCTCATGTTTGCCTGTTTGTTATCAACAATCTATCTCCTTCTCTCCCTCCCTCCCTCCATCTCTCTCTCTCTCTCTCTTTCTCTGTTTGTTTACATTTAGACTTTTCCCTTACTGGACCTGTTTTAATGAAAGGAAGCACATGTCATGCACAGTTTTGTAAGAAGGAAATATGTAAGAGACAGACTAGAAGAAAAAGGGAGAGGAGGGAGGGAAAGAGAGACAGAGAGACAGATAAAGACACACACACAGGGGGAGAGAGAGAGCCAGCCAGCCAGACAGACAGAGAGAGGAACACACAGAGGGGAAGATAGAGAGAGAGAGGCAGACAGGCAGACAAAAACATACGATAGATAGATAGATAGATAGATAGATAGATAGATAGATAGATAGAAAGATAGAGAGATAAATATAGAGAGATATAGATATAGAGAGATAGTCAAACAGACAGAGAGAAAGAGAGACAGAGACAGAGAGACAGAGGGAGAGAGATAGACAGAGAGAAGGGGAGAGAGAGATAGACAGAGAGAAGGGAGAGAGAGAGATGAAAGAGAGAAAGGGAGAGAGAGAGGAGGGGAGAGAAAGAGAGAGAGAGAGGGAGGGAGAGAGAGACAGAGAAGAGAAGGAGAGAGAGGGACAGAGAGAGAGAGAGAGAGAGAGAGAGAGAGAGAGAGAGAGAGAGAGAGAGAGAGAGAGAAAGAACTTTAACACGCAAGCGTGCGTGAACATCCATTCAGAATCATCAAGAATTTAAAAAAAAAAAAAGTGTCACGGTGTTATGCAGATGGCAGTTTGAAAGAATGATTTTCTTTCCCTAAAGTTCATTATATGTGATAGGCTCATTATGACGAACGTGTTTTACGTTGCTCTTTTCAGACTTGTTTCCTTCAAAAGTCTGAAGCCGGCTTTCGTGACCTTTTTTTCGTTTCCTGTGGGAGTGTTTGCTGGAATGGACAGGTTGTCACGCACACTAGTGACATGAAAACATTTTCCAACAA
The DNA here is from genome assembly GCA_030674185.1 of Monoplex corrugatus. Taxonomy (NCBI): domain Eukaryota; kingdom Metazoa; phylum Mollusca; class Gastropoda; order Littorinimorpha; family Ranellidae; genus Monoplex; species Monoplex corrugatus. Next base: position 56,718,414 of record CM060309.1, read on the forward strand.
AAACAAACACACACACAAAAAACGTAAATAGAAACAAAAACAACAACAAAATATGTTAGCGTGGTGCAGAGGTTAAAGCAACAGAATGATTTCATGGAAATTAAAAGTCCATGCTTGTGTAGCAATATTCTCCTACTCGTTTGGACTCACTGCGCAGTAGTCATAATCAAACTTTTTTCTAGTAGAACATGGAGGACTGAAGCTGTTTGACCGCTGAACACGTTCAGCTATGCTGTGGATTAGTTTCCATTCTTTCCTAAGCGCGCATGCCAGGTGTTTTTCTGCTTCCATGAGCCAGCCACTGTCATGACTTACAGGATCTTTAACGTCGTCATCATCATCATCATGTGCCCTGGCGCTTGGTGTAGGCGATCATGGCCCTCCATGTGCATCTATCCCTTGTCGCTGCAAATACATCTTCCGCCCTCTCTGTCCCCAGTCACCCTGCAAGTCCGTCCCATATTTTGTCCCTGGGTCTACCTGGTGTTCTCTTTCCCTCCGGCTTTCCTGTTGTGACCAGGTGCTCTAATTCCCCTTTCCCATAAAATGGCCTATAAATGTTGCTTGTCTTTTTTCTAATCTTCTTTATCAATGATCTTCTTGCGTCTGCTTAATTCCCCTTTCCCATAAAATGGCCTATAAATGTTGCTTGTCTTTTTCTAATCTTCTTTATCAATGATCTTCTTGCGTCTGCTTAATTCCCCTTTCCCATAAAATGGCCTATAAAGTTTGCTTTGTCTTTTTCTAATCTCTTTATCAATGATCTTCTTGCGTCTGCTTAATTCCCCTTTCCCATAAAATGGCCTATAAACGTTGCTTGTCTTTTTCTAATCTCTTTATCAATGATCTTCTTGCGTCTGCTCCTTCAAGACTGTCTCGTTTGTTTCCTTTGCTGTCCGTGGAACCTTAACATTCTCTTAGAAGCACACTTTGGCTGCTTCAGTCTTGTTCTATCTTAACGTGCGTATTGATACACTGCAGCGATGGGAGGGCGGGGTGGGGGGTGGGGTGGGGTGGGTTGTAGGCACTGGCACATGTTGACCTGGAGATCGTAATAAATCTCCACCCTTCACTCACAAGGCAGAGGTGTCTAGGGTCGGACTCAAACCGAGGACCTTCCGATTACAAGTCCAACAATTACCCACTTTAACTATCGTCCCCTGACTAAAGACTGGAGGGTTGTGGGTTTGAATGCCTTCAGGTCTGTCAAAATTGTTGTGGACATTCTTTTGCCTCAGCTGGCTCCTACCCAGGGTTGAGCGTGCTCTGGAGTTCATTGTGAAGAACCTGACCACGCATTCGAGTCTCAGCTACCTCATAGATGCGTCAGTTAGGGAGTCGCTGAAATGCTCTCACCAACACCGCAGTGGTGATGATGTGATGATGATGATGATGGTGATGATGTGATGATGATGATGGTGATGATGATGATGATGATGATGATAGGTGATGATGATGATGATGATGGTGATGATGGTGATGATGATGGGAGTGATGTTGATGATGATGTGATGATGATGATGATGATGATGACGACGACGACGACGATGATGGTGATGATGACGACGACGACGACGATGTGGATGATGTTCATGATGCTCTGGAGTTACCTTCTTGGATGAGGCCGCGTGTCAGGGCTGTACTTCGTGCTTCCTTTCATAATAAATCCTAACGATAGGCAGGCTCAAGAGATACAGAAAATGGCAAAAACTTCAAATGTAGCAATGCTACTTTGAAATATATTTCAAGTTTAGTTTATTTTGCATCCGCCCCTCCCCTCCCCCCCCCCACATGGGGATGCCGGGGCTCTTTCAGTATAAATAGTATCCCCCACCTTCTGGAAATTCTGAGCTAGAAATTTCCTCTTTTCTGTCACTGTCTTTAGTTCTGCATTGTTCCTTTGCTTTCTGTCATCTCTTCCTATCATTGTCGTCTACCTTGCTGGTCCATTCACCTGTATGTGTTCAATAAAGCCCTACGTACTTTTTCTTAGGACTGATAACTGGGTGCATGTATATGAGTGCATTTTCAGTTCCAAGGAAATATGATTTGCGAAAGCAATTTTAGGTAATGTAGGCCCTTTTTGTGTAAACATATGACAGTGTCATTAGTTATGTTTTAATTAGTATTCATGTATTCTTTTAAACCCTTCGTGTGATAAATTGGACAGAGTGGTCAACGCCAGGATGTGTCCTTAGATTATGTGCGGAAGCATTGATATGTGTGCTTAATTTTCTTTTCGTTTTTTTTTTTTTATCCTGTTGATGTATTGTGCATGTTTTGAAATCGTTATAGCCCTGATATGGCTCTACGCAGTCGGCTGGGGTTAAACAAAAATAACAATAACAATAAAAACAAGTGCATTTTGGGCTGTAGGGAAGTGAGATATGGGGAAGCAATTTTAGGTATTTTAAGTCCGTCTTTATATATGTCTTAGTGTCCTTAGTTAGGTTTAAATTTGTATTCAGGTCTGTATTTTAAATCCCCTGTATGATAAATTGGACGGGATAGTCAACGCCAGGGGCATCTCCTTAGATTATGTGCGCGAATGCATTGACATGTGTACTTAATTTTCTTTTCTTTTTTTTCTATTGAAGTATTGTGTATGTTTTGAAACGGTTGTAACCCTGATATGGCTCTACACAGTCGGCTGGGCTTTAAACAAAATGACGATTACAAAAAATATTTTTTGCATTTTATTATCGTTCACGTGATGGGTATTACGCTGAATAACTATAGACACGCTGGTGATCTGATAAACAATGTCAAAGAAACAAATAACATGATGGGTCCTTGAAGGTTACTTGGGGTGAGGGTGGAGAGGTGGAGGGGGTAAGTGCCCATCCGTTCAGACATTATTCGTTTTGAATTTAATCTATCCTTTCAGAGTTTTCTCTCTTGTGGATCTCTCTGAAGGGAATACGGTCATTGTCTCGTTCAGTAATATGATAAAGCGGTCTGAATATTTTATAGGCATGACATGTTCGTGTCCAATTGTCTGGACGTTGGTCGGAGATATTTGTATTTGGTTGTCGTCACAATGAATTAATCACGTCGATTTAGGGCTGCTCTAACCGCGGTATAGCGTGTCGCCACATTGCAGGTCCACCCAATTTTCCT
>CM060309.1:56726533-56729033 GCA_030674185.1 Monoplex corrugatus
TTTCTTTTGTATCACATGAAAACCTTCGTACCACTCAACAATTTCTAAAAGATGACATACACCCCACCACCAGAGGAAGCAGCATCATTGCAGGAAATCTTGGAAGACACATTCGAGACCTCTTTTGGGAGACTCCAAGGAGAACAGCAAGATCAAGATCAGCACAGCTACACCCTTCCAGATTCTCCAGAGAACGGTACCACCTTTTCGACAACTACGTACCATGGTGGCCATATAATGTTTTGATATAACAGTATTATATATACAATTCTTGACGTTCATGTCACAGGACTTTTCCTCGTCATCTCTGACATTTCTTCTGCTGAAAGTATACAATAACTAGGTTTTAGTCCGACTATCAAGACTCAGACTATACACTCTGTTCATTTGAAGACGTGTATGCTATTATTTTGTTTATTGGTTATTTGTTATCCATTGTAATCTAATATCTCTTCAATAAGTTATTTCTACGTTGTGTAATTTTCTTTTCATCGTTTTGCTACAATTTTGTTATCTTTACTTCGTAGTCTAAGTAATTGCGTAATTTTCTTTCTGCCCATCTCTCCTGTACACAGAAAATCAAAGTATTCATTATTATCGACCATAAATAACAGTCAATAGAAAGTTGGAGATAAACCAGTATCAGTAATGCGACAACAATCCCAAGTCAAGTTTTTGCAATGGAATTGTAGATCCCTTTCCACCAATTCGGCATACTTAGAGCATTTCCTGACATCAAATAGATGTGAAGTTTTGATTCTGCAGTCGATGAATGTTGTTGCAACCAAGCTTCCCAATTTCCCCAATTATTACTATCCTCCAGTCTATGAATGTGGGAATCACGGGAAGAAGGTATCCACCGCGATATACATACTCAAAGAGTTACAATACTGCTTACTTACTTCCCCAGTTTTGAAATCAAGCGACGATTTGCACGCTTGTGCTGCCACTGTCCAATTAAGCAATTCTTTAAACATCAACGTTTTATCAGTCTACCTGCCAACAGGTCCAAATGACCGCAACACAGAATGGCTGCGCACGATCCAAGATCAGCAGCGTGGTAAATGGCTAATAGGTGGAGACTTTAATTCCCACTCCCCATTTTGGGAAAAGAACTGTTCTACTGTTACGAGCAATCGTTTGGTAGAAAATATCGTTGATAGTTCGCTTTACCTTCTAAATGATGGTAGTGTCACTAGGATCCCTGATGTCTCCAAACACAGGGCGACAGCCATCGATTTGTCTCTGATATCACCAGAATTAGCACCATCCTGTACCTGGGAAACTCACAGAGACACTTTGGGAAGCGATCATCTACCTATCATCATAACCATAACTGACAAAAACATCAGGATGAAAGACAGCTCTCCTGATATTATTCCAAAATATAATTACAAGCGTGCAGACTGGTCCTTATTTCGAACTGCTCTTGCTAATCAGGATTACAGACATTATGAAAGTGAAAATGTAGACATTATGTTTTCTAAATTCCAAGAGTCAATTCTAGCCGCTGCAGACGTATCAATTCCGAAACTCAAAACTTCTAAATCGAATAATCGATTGGGTAATGTTTGGTGGACAGAGGCATGTGAGAAAGCAGTTCAATATAAAAGGGAGAAATTCAAAATCTACATCAAAAGCCGGAAACCTGAAGATCATGTGGAAATGAAAAAAGCTAACATCCAATGTAACAAAATCATTGCTGAAGCAAAGAAAGATTATTGGGCATCATTCTGCAAAAAAGAAATTTCAGATTTCAAAGATTTCCATAAAGTCTGGACGAAAATGAATCAAATGAAGAATGGAACCAACTTACCTAGGTGTCCGATAATGATAGAAACATGTAACACATTTCCTTCAGACATGGACAAAGCAGAAACCTTTGTGGACTTATTTGCTAAAAACAGTAAAGTTGAAGGTTTATCTCCAGACTGCAAACATCACAGAGAAATGGAAGATAACAACTCAATCTACACTGATCCAATATCTCAGAATGATCTCTGGTTTAATTCTCCAATCACCTTAGAAGAGCTAAAAAACACAATACTGTTTCTACACAACAAAACGAGTTCGGTAGGTATTGATGCAGTTTCGACTGAAATGATTAAACATCTCCCTGAAAACTATCTTATTTTCCTACACAAAATTTTGCAGAAATGCTGGGTTAGCGGAACTGTACCACAAATCTGGCAAAAGTCTATAGTTATACCGATATTAAAAGCAGGAAAATCGAAAACTGATAAAAACAGTTACAGACCCATTGCTTTGACGTCCCACACGAGCAAACTAATGGAAAGATTGATCTTAAACAGACTTTTACACTACTGTGATAAAAATAATGTTATTCCGGTAAACCAGGCGGGTTTTAGAAAAGGGAGATCCGCAGTTGAACACCTGGTTAAACTTACGACTCAGATCAAACAACAGTTTGCCCGCAGAAAAAGTGTTTTAGCTACTTTCTTTGATGTAAAAAAAGCTTACGATCAAGTTTGGCATAAAC
>CM060309.1:56741533-56749033 GCA_030674185.1 Monoplex corrugatus
TGAGAAACTGAAACTTTAAACCGAAACTGTCAATATGTATTTGCGTGTATGTCCATCTGTCTGTCTTTCTTTCATTTGCCACCCCTTTTTCCTCCTCCTAACCCTCTCTCTTTCCCTCCCCCCCTCTCTCTCTCTCTCTCTCTCTCTCTCTCTCTATCTATCATTTTCTCTCTCTACCCTCCTCTCTCTCTGTCCGCGTGTGTGTGTGTGTCTCTCTCTCTTTCTCTCTCTCTCTTTCTCTCTCTCCCTTCCTCCGACTCTGTCTCTCTCTCTCTCTCCCCTCCTCTCTCTCTGTCTCTCTCTCTCTCTTTCTCTCTCCTCTCGCTCTCTCTTTCTCTCTCCTCTCTCTCTCCCCCCTCTCTGTGTGTGTCCTTTCATTCACTCACTCTTTCCTGCCCATCTTCTTTTCTTTTTATACAAAGTTCTTCTTCTCAAAGTTGCTGAACGAGAACGAGCAAGTTGCGTGCGTGTGTCTTGAGATATGAGGTCTGGGTGGATACTGGACAAAGAGGTGGGATGAGAGGGATGGAAGCGCGTGCGACGGAACACAAGTGTGCTGAAAAAACAACAACAACATAAAACACAGCAAACTGGAGTTGCACAAGACTGGACACATAAGGGTACAGATAAGGGTACAAATAAAGGTACAAATAAGGGTGCAAATAATGGTACAAATAAGGGTACAAATAATGGTATAAATAAAGGTACAGATAAGGGTGCAAATAAGGGTACAAATAAGGCTACAAATAAGGCTACAAATGAAGGTACAAATAAGGTGCAAATAAGGTACAAATAAGGGTACAAATAAGGGTACAAATGAAGCTACAAATAAGGAGTTCGCAACCAAGAGTCTTGATTTGTTTTGTTTTGTTTTGTTTTGTTTTGTTTTGTTCTGTTCTGTTTTGTAAGCGTTGTGATTTTTCTTAGATGCATGTATTATTGGTTTGGTCATACTGCACAGGCGTATGTTGCTGCACAGTCTGTATACTCAGTCTTCGATGGGCGTGCAGCATGATAGATGTTTTGGCGTTTGCAGAAGCCACAAAAACACTGACTTAACTTTTCAAAATCTTTATCCTAAACAAGTGCGAAGTTTCAGACTTTTTCTCCTGATTTTTGTATTTGGTGTTTGTTTGTGATCTTACGTTCACGCTTGACAAATGCCAGTTGGTCGAAAATGTGCGCCTGTCTTGTCTTGTAGACTAAATACGCGTTCTGATCCTATTTTCGTGTTTTTTTCTGGTTACAGAAAAAGGATGAAGAACAATACTTTGTCAAATATTACACTGACCCCATCAGAATGATTGTAGCATTAAGATTGGAAAAAACAACAAACAAACAAACCAAAGAACAAACAAACAAAATAGATGTCAGTCCTCATGCTCATCATCATCATCATCATCAGGTGCCCTGCCGCATGGCGTTGGCGATCATGGACTTCCATCTATCTCTATTTCTTGTTGCCCCAAGCATCTCCTCCACCCTCCTCGTCTTCAGCCACTCTGCAAGTCCGTCTAGCATTTTCTCCCTGGGTCTACCTGGTGCTCTCTTTCCCTCCAGCTTTCCCGTTGTGACGAGGTGCTCCAAATCCCCCTTCCTCATAAAATGGCCTTAAAATGTTGCCTGTCTTTTCCTGGGAACGATCATTTCATCAGACGGCAGATGCACATCAGAAATAGTCGGCAGAATCGGCCAAGCCAAAACACATTCAAGAAGATGGAAAGCATTCTTACCAACAAATGCCAATCAGTTAACATCAGGAAGAGAGTTCTTGAATGTTATATAGAACCAATACTGTTGTACGGTTGTGAGGCGTGGACAGTCAACAAGCAAAGCCAGAACAAGATTGAGGCAGCCGAGATGTAGTTTCTAAGAAGAATGTTGAGAGTTCTATGGACAGCAAAGAAAACAAACGAGACAGTCTTGACGGAGGCAGACACAAGTGGATCACTCACAAGGAAGATTAGTCCTCATGTTGCAGGCTGGAACTGAACTCGCGACATCAGATTTTAAGTCCATGGTTCTGTTACAAGAGCCAGCGAGCCCTGCTAAAAGAAATATTTATTGTCCACCGAGGAGTCGCGGAAAACGTTATGGTGGGACTAAATCAACGACTCAAGATGCAGTTCAGTTGTACTGACACTCTTCCCTGTGTTTTATAGAGAGAGACAGAACACAAGTCCCATACTTAATTTAAGGAGACCATTCCGTTTTCCAACGATGTTCGTGAAGTCCATTTGGCTTCACGACAAAACTGTCTGGGAGACAGGCCTACCTTTGATTCATCGCAAGATGTAGTGTGAATTTGTTCCTGTAGTGAGTGCTATCTGTCTGTCTGTATTTTTGTGCCTGTGTGTGTGTGTGTGTGTGTGTGTGTGTGTGTGTGTGTGTGTGTGTGTGCGCGTGCATGTATTTTATTTTGTTGTGTTTTGTGTGTGTGCGTGCGCGTGTACATGCGTGCGTACGTGCGTGTGTGTGCATGCGTGCGTGCATGTATGCATGCAGGTGTGTGTGTGTGTGTGTGTGTGTGTGTGTGTGTGTGTGTGCGTATGTGTGTGTGCGTACGTGTATGTGTGTGTGATAGAGAGAGAGAGAGGGAGAGAAAGAGAGAGAGAAAGAGAGAGAGACAGAGAGAGAGACAGAGACAGAGAGACAGACAGAGAGAAGATCCGAATTCCGTACACTATGTATCTATGTGAAAAAGTACTTACGTTATCTGAATATTATTATCTCGCTACCTTATCTTTCAAAACACACTCAAAACTTTACCATACACTATGAACATGTAGTTTGGAATTCAAATGTCCTACGTCAAACTGCAACGTTATGGATTATAATACAGTCAAGAAAAATACGAGCAACTGAAGCTGGGATGAGAAATAGATGATGAAAACGAAAGGCATTGCACTCACCTTAGGACTGGAAAATTGTGCACGTCTCATTCATCATCATGTGCCCGTGCCTCATGGCTTTGGCGATCATGGCCCTTCATAGGAATCTGTCTTTTGTTGCTACAAGTACATCTCCCACCTTCTCTGTTCTCATCCATTCCAGAAACCCGTCCAATATTTTCTCCCTGGATCTACCTGGTGCTCATCTTTACACTCCAGCTTTCCTATGTGACTAGGCGCTCAAATTTCTCTTTCCTCATAAAATGTCTTATGAAGTTTGTATTTTTCCTAATCTTTTTCATTAATGTTCTTTTTGTGTTTGCATCTTTCAAGACTGTCTCGTTTGTTTCCTTTGTGGTCCATGAAACGTTTTTTCTTAGAAACCGTATTTCATCTTTCATACAAACTTAAAACTAACCAAATATTTACAGATTTCGACCCTTAGTTTTTTAATCATGGCACTGTTATAAATGTGTATACATTTCGTTGTTTCTTTTATTTGTTTTTTTTTTCCTCCAGTTTTGTACCATGTAGGAGACACAGAGATCTAAACCGGTGAGTGTTTTGTTCGATTTTTGTGTTTGTCTGAACAATATTTTAGCCCTACTGTGAGCACATGATATAATTCAAAAGAACAACATTCGTTACGCAGATCATACCGTGCTAATTGCAGAAAATGAAAGGGACCTACAAAACCTTGTGAATATAAATGAAACAGAAAGCAAAAATAAAGGGTTGGAGCTAAATAGCAAGAAGACTGAAGTCATGGTAATCAGTAAAAAGCATCAACTACCCTCATGCAAAATAACAGCAAATGGCACAACCTTGAGACAGGTTGATAAGTTTAAATATCTGGGAACGATCATCTCACCAGACGGCAGATGCAAATCAGAAATAGCCAGCAGAATCGGCCAAGCCAAAACAGCATTCAAGAAGACGAAAAGCATTCTTACCAACAAATACCTGTCAGTTAACATCAGGAAAACAGTTCTCGAATGTTATATAGAAGAGATAATGGTATACGGTTGTGAGGCATGGACAGTCAACAAGCAAAGTCAAAACAAGATTGAGGCAGCTAAGATGTGGTTTCTTAGAAGAATGTTGAAAGTTCCAAGAACAGCAAAGAAAGCAAACGAGATGGAGGCAGACCCAAGAAGATCATTCATAAGGATGATTAGTAAAAGACAGGTAACATTTATAGGCCATTTTATGAGGAAAGGGGAATTAGAGCTCCTGGTCACAACAGGAAACCTGGAGGGAATATAGCACCAGGTAGACCCAGGGAAAAAAATATTGGATGGACTTGTAAGGTGGCTGGGGACGGAGAGGGTGAAAGATGTGCTTGCGGCAACAAGGGATAGACACATATGGAGGGCCATGATCGCCAACGCCATGCGCAGGGCACATGATGATGATGATGATGATGATGATGATGATGACAATGATGATGAGATGATGATGATGATAATGATGATGATGATGATGATGATGATGATGATGATGATGTGAGCACAGTGCATGTCCTTCTCATCATCTTTAGAATTATATTTTTTTTGAGACATGACAATGGGCTTCAACGATGTTGAATGAACAACACTTCAAAGAGATTATTATCATCCACGTAGAAATTGATGCTGGAAGCACAGCATACCATCCGTTCCGTTTTCTTTTGCCCCAAATGATTGAACATTTTTCAGTAGAGGTTTTCCTAGACGCTGAATAAAACATTAGCATTTTGTGTTTTTTTGTCTACCAGTCCTGTTACCCATTTACTCTGACTGATCTTCCCAGACTCTCGCGCTTATTTCCTCAGTTTTTATATTTTCTCTACTGTTTTTGTACGTCTATTGCTGTTTTCTCTCCTTCTCGTTCTGTCTCTGTCTCTGTCTGTCTGTCTGTCTGTCTGTCTCTCTGTGGGCGAGGGTGACATATCATAATTTCTTCTTTATGCATTACGTAAGATTTACATGCACACACACACACACACACACACACACACACACACACACATACAGAGAAAAAAAAAAGAGAGAGAGAGAGAGAGAGAGAAAGAGAGAGAGAGATAGTCTAACGATCGAACAAATAAACAAGAGAGAGAGAGAGAGAAAGAGAGAAAGAAAGAGAGAGAGAGAGTCTTACGATCAAACAGATAAACACGCAAATAAAAGAACAAAAACAACAAAACAAACAACCAAACCAGCAAAAACAAAGACAAATAAGGATACTCACAAACACAGGTGCAGAGATCTACACTGACAATGAGACTCAGAAACACAGATAAGAGGACTCACAAAGACAGAAAAAGAAACTCACAAAGACAGATAAAGAGACTTACAAAGATAGATAAAGAGACTCACAAAGACAGATAAAGAGACTCACAAAGACAGATAAAGAGACTCACAAAGACAGATAAAGAGACTCACAAAGACATATGAAGAGACTCACAAAGACAGATGAAGAGATCGACAAAAAGACAGACGAAAGAGACTCACAGAGACAAAATAAAGAGACCCACAAAAAAGATAAAGAAACTCACAAAGACAGATAAAGAGACTCACAAAGACAGATAAAGAGACTCACAAAGACATATGAAGAGACTCACAAAGACAGATGAAGAGATCGACAAAAAGACAGACGAAAGAGACTCACAGAGACAAAATAAAGAGACCCACAAAGAAGATAAAGAAACTCACAAAGACAGATAAAGAGGGCTTACAAAGACAGCTAAAGAGACTCACAAAGACATATGAAGAGACTCACAAAGACATGAAGAGATCGACAAAAAGATAGACGAAAGAGACTCACAGAGACAAAATAAAGAGACCCACAAAGAAGATAAAGAAACTCACAAAGACAGATAAAGAGACTCACAGAGACAAAATAAAGAGACCCACAAAGACAGATAAAGAGACTCACAAAGACAGATGAAGAGATCGACAAAAAGACAGACGAAAGAGACTCACAAAGACAAGATAAAGAGAGCTACAAAGACAGATGAAGAGATCTACAAAGACAGACGAAGAGACTCACACAAAGACAAGATAAAGAGACACATAAAGACAGATAAAGATATCTACAAAGACAGATACAGATACAATGTATTTGTGAACGACCTAACTCGGTATTTCTCACTCCACCAACGCCTGCCTAAATTGATACTGAAGGGCACTGACTGACATTATGTCCCACACGGAACGGGGCAATTCTACTTTCCATCCTATCGTGGGTTTTTTTTTATGTGAGTCAGCGATGTAGTCGTCTGCCAGACACATTGAACTCTTCACAAAGTTGGTTTGTTTGTCCATCTGTCTGTCTGTCTGTTTGTCTGTCTGTCCCTTTTGTCTCTCCGTCTCTGTATTAACTGTATGTCTCTACATGTCTGTCTATCTGGATAAGTTCTGCATCTCTCTGTGTGTCTGTCTTTTATGTCTCTGTCGATGTCTGTCAGCCCGTCTCTATGTCTTTGTCTTTTTGTCTCCGTTCGTCCGTTTGTCTGTCTGTCTGTCTCTTTGTCTGTCTGTCTGTCAGTCTGGTCTGTCTGTCTGTCTCTCTCTCTCTCTCTGTCTCGCTCGCTCTCTCTCTCTCTCTATTTTTTTTCTCTCTTTCTCTCTCGGCTGAAATTAATTAGTTCAACCTTGAGACTGTCTGTCACTTTTTCTCATTGGCTCTGTCTCTTCCTCTCAATTGAAATTCATTATTTAAATCTTGGATTCCTGACCGTCTCTATTTCCCTGTCTGCTGAAATCAAGCATGTAAAATCCCCCCCTTCCCCTGTCTGTCTGTCTGTCTGTCTCTGTCTCTCTGTCTCTCCCCTCCACCTGCCTGCCTTCCTGCCTGATGTCTGTCTGTCTGTCTGTCTGTCTCTGTCTGTCTGTCTCTCATCCCCCACCCCCACCCCCACCCCCACCTGTCTGTCTGTCTGTGTCTTTTTGTCTCTGTCTCTGTCTGTCTATTTGTCCTCTCTCTCTCTCTCTCTCTCTCTCTCTCTCTCTCTCTCTCTCTCTCTCTCTCTCCCCACTCCCACCTGCCTGTCTGTCTGTAACTCTGTCTGTCTCTCCCTTTCTGGAACAGTATGGATTCTGCTTCTCTAAGCCCCGAAGCCATCACCACCTACTGGGAAGGGGACCATAAAGTGAAATCAATGGACCACATTGACTGATGACTGTGAAGAACATCGTCGTTAAAAGCATATCAAGCCAGAGCTTTGATCGACACTTACACAAGAACAAACCAAGGCTCTGTCGTTTAACACCGAACGACCATTAAGAGTATCACCCAAAAGAATGCATATTGCATGTATATAATGTGTACATAGTTCAAATGCTTTATGAAAAGAAAGGTAATATGTGTCAAAATCTGATCACTGGCACCAAGTATAAGCTTTCCATCGTAAAAAAATGTTTTCCCCTATCCTAGCAAGGTAACAACACTATTTTACTTTCTGATTCAGTCAAGATCCTTGGCGTTGTTCTTGATCCTCAACTCTCTATGCAGAAGTTCATCAATCTTGGCGTTGTTCTTGATATCCTCAACTCTCTATGCAGAAGTTCATCAACCTTGGCGTTGTTCTAGATCCTCAACTCTTTATGCAGAAGTTCATCAACCTTGG
>CM060309.1:56754033-56756533 GCA_030674185.1 Monoplex corrugatus
GAGATGCGAGTACACTGTAAAGAACTGAAACAGACAATCACATCATTTTTAAAGAAAATGGTTTCTATCTTGTCTCTGCTCTGTCTGTCTGCCTGTCACTCTGTCTGTCTGTCCGTCTGTCTGTCGGCCTACGTCTCTCTCTCTCCCTCTCTCTCTCTCTATGCATGTGTGTATATGTATATATATGGATATAATATATATCTACATGTATATATATATATATATATTTATATATATATATATATATATATATATATTGTGTGTGTGTGTGTGTGTGGATATACATGTATATATGCATATTATATGTGTATACATATATATACATATATATATATATATATATATATATATATATATGTATATCACAATAATTGTGTACAGGATGAACAACATACAAGCGAATACCAACAAGAACAAACAAACAAAGACATACACACGCGTGCGCGCTCGCGCTTGCACACACATACACACACTCACACACACGCACACACACGCACACACACTCACTCACTCACTCACACACACGCGCACATACACACACAACACACACACACACACACACACACACACACACACACACACACACACACACACACACACACACACACACACACACACACACACACACACACACTCACATTCAGAGTTTTCCATCCACCCAGCACCTCTATTCTACTATATATATATATATATATTATTTTAGTATATGTTATTACCTGAAGACAGAGAAGATGACGAGAGAGACGACCAGAAAGACAAGGGAGATGATACTGGCGATGAAGATGATGCTGGTCAACGTCTCGAACAGCTCCACCTGCCAAAAAACAACAACAACAACAAAAAAGAATGATTAAATGGAAAACTATATGTAGATAAACACATGATTAAATGAGTCAAATTAATCTTTACCTGTCATTCTCCCTCTCTCCTCTGTCTCAATGTTTCTGTGTCTCTGTCTCTGTGTCTGTCCCTATGTCTGTGCGTTTGTCCGTCTCTCTATCTCTGTCTCTCTCAGTTTCTCTGTCTCTGTCTCTCTGTCTCTGTCTATGTCTGTCTGTCTGTCTGTCTGTCTCTCTCTCTCTTGTTTGTTCGCTCTCTCAAATGGCAGTTAAACACTCTTCAGAAAGCGGGTAATTCCCTTCTACTTAAAGGGAATAAGAATAAAACCAATATTGCGGTGTTTTGAGAAGCGGATTGTCTGACTGTTAGAGAAAGATGAATGCACAATGATATGGTTTTGTCTGTTCTTAATGTCCATAAATGTTTAGGAATGTATTGTTCTACACGTTTGAGTTTTAATTTTGTTTGTAAAGATACTGCTAGCGGGGCTAGGAATGCACTAATGTGTGTCATTAAGTGATTGGCAATAGTAAATGATAATTGGTAGGGTTGTTTGTAAAGAAAATACTCGATTTGCAAATACAGCCTATTGAGTTGTAGGGAGCAGAAATTAGGGGGTTTGGGTAGAGCATTTACATATTGTAAAGCCGTACATTTGTTGCCTTTGAAGAAGTTTCTGGAATTACGTACACACACATCAAATGATTTATAGTGTATGGAGAAGCAAACAGCTATCCTTTCTTTTTTTTTTCTTTGTTCGTTCGGCCATACAATGCATACGATACTTTTTAAAACTGCAGAGTATGGACAATGTTAGACTGCCTTAAAAGTCATATAAAATGCTCTTTGATTTAGGCCTGAGAAGAAAGAACAACCGGATAACAAGTGTGTATCCAAGCTTAAGTAAATATGGATTTGACGATTTTTTTTTCTTATCAAAGAGCTGGTAATCAGAATCAGATTCTTAGTGCTTTTGGAAATTGTTACCTGATTGCAGATGGCAGAAGTGGAATGAGCATACACACATGAGCGGAAGATATGACTTTTATCGGTCTTTCATAAATTCCCACATTATCAAGCCGCACATTAGCCTTGATTTTGGTACGTTCATTTGAAAGAATGATGACTAAATTTTGCTTGGTGATCAACTTTAAAAAAATCATCAATGAGTGCATGCAATAAAAACTCTGATTAGTGTATCCTTTATCATGCACGCGTAAGAAAATTGTATATTTCGTTCTCTGCTGTCCAGATTAACACTTCAATGATCAATAAAAAAATTATCCTAAAAAATACTACAGAAATCCAACATGCTTAAGTTGGTTTATTGTCAGCTCCCTGCTATGATCTATGAAAAAAATTCGGCTGTTTCTACTTAGCATTAGAATAAGCCCTATGGAATGACGATACCATAACATGTAGTTACTATTGTTATTGTTGTTAATGTTGTTCTCTGACATAAGTGATAATTTCTTTTGTAACACATTTTAAACACCTCTTCAGTAGGGACTGTCGGCCATTTTTAATTATGTGTCTTAAGTCCGAGGTCTGAACTCACTCTCTCTCGCTCTCTCCCTCTCTCTCTCTCTCACTCTATCACTTTCTGTCTCTCTCTCTTTCTCTCTCTCACTCACTCTCTCTCTCTCTCCTTATGTACGTG
>CM060309.1:56799033-56806533 GCA_030674185.1 Monoplex corrugatus
TGGTCGTTGGTCCTTGTCTGGTGCTGGTCAGGTCTTTGACAGTTTGATAGGCCTTCTTACAGTTGTTCCTCTGTAGATTACTTTCAATTTCTTCGCACTGATTGTCAATTCATGTCTCCATAGCTGCTATCATACCTCTCTTCACTTGCAGGTTTACTTCTCCGTATTGTCCCGTACCTTCTTTTTCATGTTTCTTCTTCTTAAGCTCTCTTCGTTTGCCACATAGATCTAGGATGTTGTCCGTGACCCAGGGCTTCTTTTTCACACACATACGTACAAATCACTGGACATTGACAAAGGCCGACAAAATTAACGTGCCTATTTGGTGTTCTGCAGCTGTATAATTTTTATACACATACAAAAGAGGGGATGCAGACACTTAACAGGTCCACATACACACCGACCTAAGATATTAGAAAAATGAAAAAGACTTATAACCGTCAAGGCGTTTCGTGTAAACCAATGGCACACATATAAGTTTGACCTTTTGAGTTTTTTTTCCATCAAAAATGTTTATTGCCCCGTCTAATCAATGAACACTTGCAAGCTGCGGTTCCGTTTGGTGACTGTATCGCATCAGTAAGGATCTCGTCGATGAATTTGGTGTACATGAATATGGGAATAATAGTAACTAATCAGACAGGATATTGTGGTCATTTATCAGATTTGTATGTGGTTCTTATTTGATCGACTCATGAGGTATTGGCGCACCTGTGCTGTGGATTTGTCTGTTCATCCAAGCTTAGATAGAACTAGGGTCCGGTGAGATTAGTTGCAAAGAAACTCACACTGAGGAAACGGAATCTCACTGTCAGTCTGTTTAATTGTCTGTCTGTCTGTCCGTCTTTGTCTCTGTCTGTCTCTCTGTCTCTCTATCTCTGTCTGTCTGTCTGTCTGTCTCTATTTCTCTCTCCCTGTTTCTGTCTGTCTGTCTCTCTGTTTCTGTCTCTGCCTCTTTCTGCCTCTGCCTCTCTCTGCCTCTCTGTCTCTACGCCTCTCTGTCTCTGTCTTCCTGTCTGTCGCTATCTCTGTCTGTCTGTCCTCTCTGTCTCTGTCTCTGTCTATCTGTCTGTCTGTCTGTATGTATGTCTCTCTCTCTCTCTCACCCCCATCTCTCTCTCTCTGTGCTTTTGCTCTCATTCCATTGATCTTTTCTCACCCCATCAAACTTGTTCAGAGTCTAGCATTGATTTTATAGTAGCTATGATTAATAATCGTATGATAATGATTCCATTATTAAAAACGATGATATCAATACAATATCGATAATGATGTTATTACCACTACTATTACTACTAGTAGTACTTCTGCTACTAACTACTATTATTATTATTATTATTATTATTAGTAGTAGTAGTAGTAGTAGTAGTAGTAGTACTGCTGCTGCTACCACTACTATTACAACAACTACTACTACACACGCTCATACGTACACACACACACACACGCACACACGCACACACACAAACATACACACACACGTACATACACACGCACGCACGTACATACACACAAACACACATACACACACTCATACGCACACACGCACACACACTCATACGCACACACAGCACACACACACACACTCACACAGACAGACAGACACACATACAAACATACACACACAAACAAACACACACACACACACACACACACACACACACACACACACGCACACGCACACAAACAAACAAACACACACACACACACGCACACGCACACACACACACAGACGAACACAGAAACACACGCATTCAAACACACGCTTAAACAGACACACACACACACACACACACACACACACACACACACACACACATATATATATATATATATATACTCACACACACGCTCACACCCTTTCTCTCACACACATACTGTACACATTCTCTTTGCGTCTGCTTGTGTGTGTCTGTCTCTCTGTCTCCGTCTCTGTCTGTCTGTCTGTCTGTCTGTCTCCCTTCCCCCCCCCCCTCTCTCTCTCTCTTTCTTTTTCTCTACAACAAACACACACAATGTCTCTCACGTACACATACACTCACACACATGCAAACGCAAACAAACGTACTTACACAAAGACAGAGACACGCTCTCTCTCTCTCCCTCTCTCTCTCTCTCTCTTTCTCTCTCTCTTCTCTCTCTCTCTCTCTTTCTCTCTGTGTGTCTGTTATTAAGACCTCAGACTCATCCATCAAAACGCGATGGGCTTCTTAGACAATGCAGCGAACTAGTTACAGAACTCCACACAATCCATCTTAGCGCACACAGAGTGATCGTCTTTCCTTTCATACCACATAAGTATTGTCCCATGTTAGAATTGCCACAGACTTTGTTGGTTTGGGAAAAAAAGCAAGAGCAAGTTTGTTTGCTTGTTTATCTGCTTGTTTGTTTGTCTGTTTCTGTGTTTTTTGTTTGTTTGTCTGTCTGTCTGTCTGTCTGTCTGTTGATCGGTCTGTCTGTGTGTTTGCATGTTTTTGTTTGTTTGTGTGCTTGTTTCTTTGCGTTTCGTCTTGGTCTAAGGTATGTTCAATTAGGAGATTCCAACTTTTCCACTGATTTTATAAAATTATTCAAAGATCTGTTAACATTAAACATTCAAAGATGTATTACAATTAAATGTGTCTGTTTGCTATATGAGTGACTTTCCCCATTCTGTTCTTCGCAATGGGAAAAATCAAACAGACCAACCAACAAATGAAAATCAAAAACCAAAAGCAGAATGTATGATTGTTTGAAACAGTTTGAAATATTGATCAATTAACCATGACAATCCACGGTTTTAATACCATGTTTCAAATAATTACTTCTTGCAATCTCTCTCTCTCTCTCTCTCTCTCTCTCTCTCTCTCTCTCTCTCTCTCTCTCTCTCTCTCTCTGTTTCAAGAGTTTGGTGTATTTACACTAAAAGCAAAGAAACTATCTCATCAAGGAAGGTATTCCGGTGGAATAATAGTAATGGTAAGAAAGACTTTAAAATCGTTTGTTAAACGAATTGAGGTTGGAAATGAAAATGCTATTATTGTTGAAATCAACAAAGATTTGTTTTCAACAAATAAACCTATAATGTTTGTATGTACATATATTCCCCCTCATGATTCCACATACTGGAATAATCAGCATGATGGGTTTGGTATGGAAGTGTTGGAACAATGTTTGTTAGATTTACAAGTTTCGCACGACGACTTTTATGTTTTGCTGACTGGTGATTTAAATGCAAGAACAGCTGATGGTAACTACTGTTCATTTGGATATGACAGTGGCAGTGTTTTAACTGATCTTTCGGTATACAATGATTTTTTGAGACAGTCTCATGACTGCCGCACGAATGTTTTTGGAAACCAACTGCTCGAGCTATGCAATATGTTTGACTGTATCATTTTAAATGGTCTGTGTAAACTGGACTTTGATGGTAGTTATACATACATTGGAGTTTCAGGGTCGAGTGTAGTTGACTATTTCATCGTATCATGTGATCTGTTTTCATCAGTTAAAATTGCTGCATTAGATGTTGACAGTCTCACAGAATCAGATCATTTACCGGTTATAATGAAAGTGGAGCGAAAGCTTGAAACAGGAATAAAAGCGGAGGGAAAAGTATCAAAAAATAACATCACACAAAAGTTCATATGGAAAGAAAATAAGAAAGACGATTATACAAACAAATTACAAAGTGAGCACATTCAGAGAAGACTTACATTGGCTTCGGATACTCTAGACACTAATGTAGATAAGGCTTTAACCATATTTGTTGAACGTCTCAAAGAAGCTGGTGCTTGTATGTACCGTAAGAAATGTACAGAGAAGAGAAAAAGATCTGATTGGTTTGATGGTGAATGTGAGAAAGCAAAAGCAGAAAGCAGAAAAACTCTCAAACACTACAGAAAAACAAAAGATGAGGATGATAGAGTTGTGTATTGTGAAGCACGGAAGAAGTATAAAAAATTATTAAAGAATAAAAAACAGCAGTATAATAAACAAAAAGCAGAATGCTTAGCCAGAAATATTTCAAATTCATCGCAGTTTTGGACTGAGTTAAGAAATATAGGGTATGGTACCAAAAACAAACTTACTAACAATATAAGTATTGATGAATGGTTCAGTCATTTTAAAAACGTATTTCAAGATAACAGATCAACAAATGATGAGCGCTGCATTATCGAAGTAGATTTAAATGAATCAACAGAACACCCATTAAATTCTAAGATAACTATAGAAGAAGTCAGAGAATCCATCAGAAAATTGAGGATAGGTAAAGCCAGTGGAACAGACGGTGTTACAGCCGAGATGTTAAAAAATGGTAACACAAATATCCATAATTTTCTTTTGAAGCTGTTTAACACTTTATTCGACCGAGGAATTTATCCTCAAGATTGGTCCAAAGCTATTATCATACCAATATTTAAGAAAGGAGATCCTGATAAAGTGGACAATTACAGGGGTGTGTCGTTATTAAGCATTGTTTCAAAATGTTACACATCAATACTGAATACTAGATTGTATGCTTGGTTAGAAAACAATAATTTAATATCAGAAAGTCAGGCAGGTTTTAGGAAAAAATATTCTACGGTGGATCAAATTTTCAATCTGTATGCTATGGTACAGAAAACTATGTGCAAGAAAGGTAGAAAACTATATGTTGCTTTTGTAGACTTTAAGAAAGCCTTTGATTCGGTTCAGCATGACAAACTCTTAAAGTGTATTCAAAAGCAAGGAGTAAAAGGGAAGTTTTTGGTTTCGCTAAAAGCAATGTATGAATCATTATGCTCATGTATTCGGGCAAACCGGGAATTATCTGAAATATTCGATAACCCCATAGGCGTGAGACAAGGATGTGTCTTAAGCCCTACTTTATTTTCGGTATTAATAAATCAATTAGCCAATTGTATGGATGAAAAGGGGCGACATGGCATCCAGTTGATGCCAGGTTCAATGGAAATATTCATTCTTCTTTATGCAGATGATGTAGCCCTTCTGTCAACAAAACCAGTTAAGAGTCTTGCAGACATACTGTGCCAGCATGAAACTGGAAGTTAATCTTGAAAAAACTAAGGTTATGGTTTTCAGAAGAGGGGGCTTCTTAGGACGGCATGAACAATGGTTTTACAAAGGGACAAAATTGGAAGTAGTTAGTAAATATTGTTATCTGGGGTTCAGTTTCACGACAATGATTAGCACCAAGGCCGGCACAGAACATTTGGTGACAAAAGGTAAAAAAGCAACTTTGCTATTAAACAGGACTTTTCAAAAATATAAAGACATGACTATAGAAACTTTCTTCAAGTTGTTTGATGCAAAAATTCAACCTATTTTGTTGTATTCTTCTGAGATATGGGGACTTAACAGACTCGAGCATATAGAGAAAGTACATTTGGTATCGTGCAAAAGACTGTTGGGTGTTCCAGTCAGGACACCTAACAAGATGGTATATGGGGATTTGGGAAGATATCCTCTTTATGTCAACTCCTCAACTACCTGTCTTAGATATTGGTTTAAATTACTGGAAATGAATCCAAATAGGTTACCTTATAAGGCTTACCAAATGTTAGTGGAACTTGACAGGGCTGGGAAAGAATGCTGGGCTTCAAAAATAAGGGAAATTTTGTGTGAAACGGGATTTAATATCGTGTGGCTGCAACAAGGTGTTGGTGATGTAAAAGCCTTTTTGCGTGTATTTAAACAGAGACTTGTAGACTTATATATTCAAGAATGCTCTGGGTCACTCAGAGACAGAGATAGGTATGAAAGCTACAGATCATTTAAGACTATCTTTGAAAAAGAGAAGTACATTGATTCTATTGATATATACTGTTTCAGAGTTGCCCTTTCACAAATAAGGTTGAACGTTTTACCACTAAACAATAATAATAAATAGATACAGTGAATCTGATCAAGAAAAGGTGTGTCCATTTTGCAGGACAGAATCTGAAAACGAAGAACACTTATTATTTAGATGTTCCACTTACGCTGATCTCAGGGCGAAATTTTTAAAGGATTTAGTCAGCATGCCTATGTGCATACTGCTCCAATCAACAAATAGCCACCGAAGTCACAGCGTATCCAGATACGTTTTCCACGCCATGAATAGGAGAAAACAATTGTTAAAAGAAGAAGAAAAGTAAATAGTTATGTAGATACTAGCACTAGAATTTCAGACAATAATTAATTTCAATTGTAAAGAAAAAAAAATGTTTAGTTGAATATGAAAGGGGTGCTCATATAGAGACACATGTGCATAGGTGCTTGTGTATTCACATTGACGTTGGTGTACTTATGTGCATATATAGGTGATAGTATCTACATTATGTATATGTGTGGATACATATGTATATATATCTATGTGTGTATATATGTATGAGTGATTATGTATGTGTGCGTGTATATAGATGTGTATGTGTGTATGTGCGTTTATACATAACCTTCAATTCAGTCTATGGCCTGAACCATTGCTGACCGCCGAAGATTGAGTTATCTCTGAACTAAAAGATGCACGAAGTGCTAAATATGCGTTGAATGATCATTTGGTATTGTCTCAATGTCAGTTGTTTTGGTAAATGAGTGACTGATCTGCGATTAGTCTGATTAATGGATTGGCATTATGAATGTCTGTTTTTGCCAATTAACCGACTGTTTTGGGGTCGAATTGCTCTTATGTCATATATTTCTTGGTTCACTTCATTGTACATTAATTCCATTGATTGGTTTAGATTCACTGGTGAATAAATTGATAAACTGAATGCATGATTAGCTGACAACGGACTGATTATATAATTTGTTAATTGATGGCGATGGGTGGCTCACCGACTGATCGATTTATAGATTGATGGTTTTAGCTATTGATCGATCAGTGATTGAATTATGGAATGTATGGATGATTGATTCGCGTTATTTGAAGTAACGATTGCAAATTGATATATTGAACTCAGTTGAATTCTAGGTTATCTGGTCGATTAAGTCACTGGATGACTGATTAACTGGTTAAATGATTGATGGATTGATTGATTGAGAGAGGGAGTGATTAAGCGAAGTGATTGTTACTGAAGTGATATCGATTGTACAGTGGGATGATGCATCTGACCCAGTCAATTGAAAGCTGATTTGTCAGTTGATTCACGGGCTGAATGGCGGATTATTTGATTGATCAACTGGTAAATCAGTTGATTGATTGGTTAATTGATTGGTTGACTGATTGATTGATTGGTTGGTTGGTTGATCGATTGATGGATTGAGTGTTTATGTCAAGTAGCTGTGGTTGAATATATTGATCAACTGTATGATCTCCGAAGGGTACAAGAAACGTCAGATCTGTGCACTAATTGAATGGTTTGTTTGTCTGATAGCCAGTTATTGTAAAATTGACAATTGGACGAATGATATAGATGCGGTTAATGACAAATATTCTTAGCTGGCCAGTTAAGGAATATGGACTAGAATACAAATGAAAGGACTACTGTAAATGCAAAGATGAATGTATCCCAGCTTATGTGACGGTAAACGATAGAA
>CM060309.1:56809033-56811533 GCA_030674185.1 Monoplex corrugatus
CGCCAAACAACTTCTCCATCTCGTCATGTGTCCCTCACACATTTCCCCAGCAAACTTCGAGAATCCCCGCCGGCGGGTAATGAAAGTAATAACGGTAAGTACTTCTGTCAATTTTCTCTACCATTTTGGAGTCCAGATCTTGATGTTCGACGGCGCTCACAGACAAGTCTCGAATGTCACCGACGAAAATCACATCTTGTGATGTACTTTTTGCTTATTTCACCTCATTTTCTGAAAGTTCATGGAAGAGATGGAGGCATGGGGTTTGGTGGTACACAGATAAAGAACGAAATGATGAAGTTATAGTTTTATCTTATTTCATATTCATCAAATCGGTACTTATTCTTTTATTATTACTTCTTATTAACTATAAGTTTCTTGAATATGTTATGTGTTTGTGAGCACACACGTACGTGCACGTGCGTAGCCTACGTGAGCGCACACGCGTGTTTGAAGGGTACATGGATCTCTGTGTGTCTCTGTGTGTCTCTCTCTATCTCTCTGTGTCTCTGTGTCTCTGTCTCTCTGTGTCTCTGCCTGTCTGTCTCTTTCTGTGTCTATCTGTGTCTCTAGACACCCCCCCCCCACACACACACACACACACACACACTCACACACACACACACACACACACACACACTCACACACATATATATATATATATATATATATATATGTATTATGTGTGTGTGTGTGCGTGAGTGCGTGTGTGTGCGTGCATGCATGCGTGCGTGCGTGCGTGTGTGTGTATATGTGTGTGCGCGCGCATGCGCACGCGCACGCGCACGCGCACGAGCTTTTTGACGCGACCTTGACTTTACAAAAAAGAAAATTAAGAAACTACGTTTTAGACATGGCTAATCCTATAAACTCTTTCGCAATCTTGGTTGACATTCGCTAACATTTTGTCGATACAACAAAAGCGTGTGATTCACAAAGCAACGAGTTGGGGTGGGGTGGAGGGGGGGCCGGAGTGTCGGGTGGGTCGGCTGGGAAGGGGAACATGTGGTCTAGGATAAGCTTAGGCTATTACACAATCTGACACAAACGCACACACAATCACACACAATCACACACTCACGCATTACCCCCCAAATACCCTGCGTACGTCTAGACAGCTCATTCGGCAGAAACGCAAATAATGTAATAAGAAGTAGGCTACTTTGCTCAGCCTTTTATTAGCGTGCTACTGTCGAAGCCTTGAAGTGTCGCAAGGACTGCAGGCAGACCTGAGGAGGGTTTTGTTGTTGTTGTTGTTGTTGTTGTTGTTGTTGTTTAGTATGGCGTTTATAGTTCAAAATTGCTATGGAATCCTCTCAATAACCAACTAGCCCACATAAGTCACAGACCAGTAGACAGAAAAAAATAAACCCACCAGAAAATAGAGAACATCACATTTCGTTGATGTGGACATAGCCCCTGTTTATGATTTTATTTTTGACATCCGTTTTTTTAAACAAGGGGTAAAAACAAGATGGTCAAACCATTCCCGCGATCTCTATTTTAGAAAAAAAACAACTCTGACAGAATATACTCAAGAAGCATTACATGAATTAAATCTTGACGTAACGTGAGGACAGTTATAGGCCACCATAACAGGGAAAACGTAATTTCAATACTGTGAGAATTTTCTGACGAAGCGCGCTTTACGTGAGGTGCTGTTTATGAAAATCTCAGCTTGGTTCATGTATGTTACTTACTTGCTTTTTTGTTTGTTTGTTTGTTTTTTTGTTTGTTCTTCTCAGCCCAAGTCCTTTATACGTAAATATGGGGTAAGTAGCTAAGTTGGTGGAACACAATGATTTTGTCATAGCATACATTTTCAATCCTTTTGCTAATCCCATCAGACTACTTTTGAATGGCTGTGGCATGTAAATACACTTATAATAGACATTGAAATTGAATTAATTACATGAACGTTGATGCAAGTGCAACTCGCTGATGTTTTCTATCTTCCATTTTCCTAGGGATGTTGGATGGGATATGTTTCTCTTTTTTCAGACATTGCAAAAAAACAAACAATCAAACAAAACAAAAAACAAACAAAAACAAAAAACAAACAAACGAAGGAACATAACTTTAGCCTTGCAAAAACAGACTTTCACCTTAAGGGCTTTTCCTTCAAACCATTTCAACAACTGAACTTTGACATTCAGGGTATTCTTCACACCACTGGAAAAACACAAGTTTCACCTTTATGGCTTCTCCTCCAAACCATTCGAACAAACGAACTTTTGACATTCCAGGCTTTCCTTCAAACCATTCCCAAAAACAGGACTTTAATCTTCCTGGCTTTTCTTTCCTTCAAACTAATGCAAAAACAGAAATTAAATTTGACTTTCTGGGTTTTTGTTTCCAACCATCCCAAAGGCATAAAACTGACCTTCAGGGCGTTTCCTTCAATCCATTCCAACACACACACACACACACACACACACACACACACGCACGCACACACACACACACACACACACACACACACATACACACACACACACAC
>CM060309.1:56816533-56831533 GCA_030674185.1 Monoplex corrugatus
GGTTCGAAAACTTTCTCTCTCTCTCTCTCTCTCTCCTCTCTCTCTCTCTTCTCTCTCTCTCTCTCTCTCTCTCTCTCTCTCTCCTCTCTCTCTCTTCTCTCTCTCTCTCTTTTTTTTTCTCTCTCTCTCTTTCTCTATCTCGCTCTCTCTCTCTTTCTCTCTCTGTCTCTCTCTCTTTCACTCTCTCTGTCTCCCTCTGTCTTTCTCTCTCCTTCTCTCTCACTCCCTGCTCTCTGCCTCTCTCATGAAGGTTTTACTCAAAAATAGTCAAGCCACAATTATTTCACTAACGAGCTAATTACCAGTCTGTGATCTTCATCTGCATTTTAGGCGTGCATCAATACACTTCACACGAGCAGCCCAAAAGATAGCAGAGGGTTGGAATTATCCGTCAATTCTGAGACAAAGTGTACCATCACTCCTTGGTACGCTAAGTTTGACCAGCAATTGTGAGGGCAATGCCCTAAAGGTAAGAGGTACAACTATTCTATTAGCACGGTTTTTAAGGTTAATTAAGACTTTGAGGTGTAATCACTACTAGAAGCAGTCCAAAGGTCAGTGATGTCTATCTATCTATTTATCGATCTATCTATATGTCTATATGTCTATCTATCTATCTATCTCTATCTATCTATCTATCTATCTATCTATTTTTCTATCTATCTATCTATGTGTATATGTATGTATGTATGTATGTATGTATCTATCTATCTATCTATCTATCTATTTATCTATGTGCATATGTGTGTATGTATGTATGTATGTATGTATCTATCTGTCTATTTATCTATCTATCTATCTATCTGTCTATCTGTCTATCTGTCTATATATCTATCTATCTATGTGTATATGTATCTATGTATCTATCTATCTATCTATCTGTATGTCTGTCTGTCTGTCTATCTGTCTATTTATCTATCCATCCATCCATCTATGTATCTATCTATGTATGTATGTATTTATCTATTTATCTATCTATCTGTCTGTCTGTCTGTCTGACAGTAACAGAGACAGAGTGAGACAAAGAGAGTGAGAGAGAGAGAGAGAGAGAGAGAGAGAGAGAGCGGAGAGAGAGGGAGGGAAAAAGAGAAACAGAGACAGAGAGAGAGAGACAAAAAGATAGAGAAAGAGAGACAGACCGACAGAGACAGAGACACAAAGAGAGAGAGAGAGAGTGAGAGAAAGAGACAGACAGACATACAGACAGACTGACAGACAGACTGATAGACAAACAGACAGGTAACAGAGATAGAAAGAGAGAGAAGAGAGAGAGAGAGAGAGAGAGAGAGAGAGAGAGACAGAGACAGAGACAGAGAGAGACAGACAGACAGACAGACAGACAGACAGAGAAAGAGACAGATAGACAGAGAGACAGACAGACAGACAGAGAAAGAGAGACAGAGTGGCAGAGAGAGACAGACAAACAGAGAAAGAGAGAAAGAGAGTGACAGAGACAGAGAGAGAGAGACAGACAGAAAGACAGAGAGACAGACAGACAGAGAGAGAGAGAAAGAGAGAAAGACAGACAGAGAGAGAGACAGAGAGAGGCGGGACAGAAAGAGAAAAAGAAGGGGGTACAAAGAAACAGATGATCTCCGTGTCACAGTAAACCCCTCTTCACAAACGCCCAAACCACTTTCGCTGAATCATCCAGTATTCTGAACCTTCCGATCCTATCGACCAGAAGCCACCAACTTCCATCTGGTCGATAGATAGAGGAAGAGAAGGGGGCGGGGGTCAAAGGGTTGAGCAGCTGACCAATTAAGGTGTCCGATAACGCGGTGCTTAAGACATTCGCCACAAGGGTGATGTGGCCTTGACAAACCCACCACCTCGGAGGCGCCGGCTTAAACCGAAGAGGAGGGGTGAAAAAAATGATGACAGCAGTAGGGCATCCAGGAGTCAAGAGCTGAATAAGGCCCGGGCTCTTTAGGGTGTAAGGAGTCAAGGTCTGGAACAATTTCCCTGATACGGGCTTCTCCTCTCAGGATCTTTTGTTGTCCAACTTTCCTAGAATATTCCGCTACAGAATATAGTATGTAGAGAAATGGTAAAATTGTAATAGCATGACAGTTGTGTTTCCTTTGCTATTTTGAGATTGTGTAGATAGTATGTAGAGAGATGGTAAATTGTAATAGCATGGTATTTGTGTTTCCTTTGCTATTTTGAGATTGTTGTGAACATTTGATTCGAAGGAAGGCTAAGCCTTAAGCCTTTCTGTCATAAAGACCGCTTTCTTTTTTTTCTTGCCATGTAAAGTGCTGCGAAGGGATAGATGCATATGGAGGGCCATGATCGCCAAACGCCATGCGGCAGGGCACACGATGATGATGATGATGATGATGATGATGATGATGATGATGATGTTGATGTTGATGATGATAATGATGATGCAAGTGATGCAGACGTGCTTTGACATGGGTCGTTGGAGCTGTACAAACTTCTTGATGTTTGATGGAATCGTATCAGCTATAAAAGAATACCAAGATAAAACACTGATGAATCATAGATCTCGTAAGAAATAAACAGAAAACAAAGAAAAAAAGTATGGTAAGTATCTAAAAAGATAACAAAACGTATATATATACATATATATGTATGTATATATGTATACATGTATAAACATACATATACATATATATATATACATATATACATGCATATATACAGACATATATACATATACACATATTACATCTATTGGAAGGATCAAGGCCTCCTCTATACCTTATATTTGTACATGTATATATATATATATATATATATATATATACATATATATATATATATATATATATATGTATTGGGAGGATTTAGGCCACCTCTATACCTTTGCTTTTATCTAACATAATCTTTATGTCTCACCTCCATTTTCATTTCAACCCACTGAACCCTCCTCACCTACCCCCCCCCTTAACCCCTAGTCACACAAGCTACCCTTGTCCTATTCTAACACCACCCACCCATACCCAACCCACTTCTGTTCTGGTCAGTCAATAATACAATTTTGTTCTGATAGACGCGAAATTAATGTTTACCTCAGGTTCGTTCATTGAATCAGTCGCATTTCGTGTAAGCTGAAATTAAATTAAATTAAAATTAAAAAGTTGATGTTGACAATGATGTGTCCTCTAATAGTATTATAAGGGCTTGAGTGGCATGTGAAGATTTATCTAAGGTCGACTGAATATAAGAACTGAATTTGAGAAAAAAATAGAGGTATGAAGCTTCTAACGTTGACACGCACACACGCATATACACACAGAAAATCGTCTAAAAGCACATATGTGAATAGACGTTAAAAGAAATAACGAACACGAACACAGAAATTCGTGTATCAGCTACTGAACTCATGCTACGATGTCAAAAACGATGAAGTGTTAATGGCGAATGGGATCGTTTTCAGCTGGGCTTGTGAATGCCAGAAAAAAGATGATTCACCTAAAAACAAACAAACAAACAAACAAACGGACAGACAGACAGACGGACAGACAGACAAGCAGATAGGCAGACATACAGACAGACAGAAAAGCTAAGAAACAAAAAAAAAAAAAAAAGGAAAAGAAATGAAATCAATATATGGCGTTAAAATAGCCACAAAATAGAGAGATTACAAAAGTCTTCAGGACAAGTGACAGCAGATATCTTGACTGTGAGTTGACCTTATGAATGGAAGTCGTGTGATGAGTGATTTTGTTCTCTCTCTCTCTCTCTCTCTCCTCTCTCTCTCTCTCTCTCTCTCTCTCTCTCTCTCTCTCTCTCTCTCTGTCATTGCTATTACTATTACATATTCTATTATCGTTGTTATCATCATCAGCATATCATTACTATTATCGTCATTATTATTATCATTACTATTATCATTATTCTTACAAACCATTCTTGTACAACACTATCCTCCATAATCTAGACTCACAGAGCAAACCAAACAATTTAAAAAAAATTTTTTTAGTGGAACACGTAGAACTGAAACTGTTAGGCACGCTGCCCACACTCCATGATGTTGTTACACAGGTCTGCATCTTTTGGTTGTCAAGCATATTAGGTGTATTCATGTTTCTAAAAACCAGCTGCTGATATGACTTACAGAATCCTTAACCTGCATATCTGATATTTTGTATGCGTGTATACACTAAGAGGGGGCTTAGGCGTCGTCATATTTGCACGCATGTCTGACTTGAGAGATTAGGAAAACAAAAGCCACACTTTACCCATATAGCAGAGGCGTCTGGTCGGATTGAATCGAGAACCATTTGATTAAGAAGTCTGTCATTTACTAGACTAACTGACTATCGAAATGCCATGGCAAACAGGAGAGCAAAGTAGAAAGTTCTACACAAAAACTTTTAAAGTCTATAATACAATCGCTGAATAACAGCCAGCAAAGTGGATAAAAGTTCATATCCAAAAGATAATGTTATTAGCTTCTACATGCTTCAAACTTGATACGTCTACATACTCGTAACTTAACATCAGTTGGGCGTGTAGATTTTCCCCAGGACGATCTCACGTTTGTTTTCGGATGGATTTTGAATCCCTGCCAGTTTTTCATCCCATACCACACTTTTTTCTGTCTGCGCACTATGCATGTTTATCTGGGGTTACTAGGAATTTGCCTACATAATAACATGGACAGCGTGTTTGGTCGACTTATTTAAGTATTCATTTGTGTGTGTGTGTGTGGGCGGGGGGTGGGGGGTTAGTTTCTGAGCGCCAGTTAAGTACATGCTGCTCGTAGAACTTCTGTTGTTTATCGCCCCATCCTCGGTGGCTGGCTTCAGAACATGGTGCAGAGCCGAGGAGAGGTGGGAAATGTGTTTTATGTGTAGGCTGGACAGTAGGCGTCAGGACCTACATGAAGATGAATACATAAGCATCAGTATGAATCCCAAGTTCTCTGGAATTTCAGCTGGGCTTATGACTGCCAGAAAAAAATTGACTCACTCAAAACTAAACAAATAAATAAAGAAAGAAACAAACAAATAAACAAACAAACAAACATTCAAACAAACAAGAGGAAAAGGAATAGAATTGGTATTTGGAATCAAGACAGCCACAGAATAAGATTAAAAACACCTGCTGATATGGTTTTACAGGATCATTAAAGTGCATATTGGATATTCTGTATACCCTAAGAGAGGGCTTAGGCGTCGTCAGATTTGCACACATATCTGATCTGAGAGATTAGGAAAACAAAACCCACACTGTACCTATAAAGCAGAGGCGTCTGGTCGGACTGAATCCAGAACCTTTTAGTTAAGAAGTCTGACATTTACCCAACTAAACTAACTGACTATCGAAATGCCATGGCAAACAGGAGAGCAAAGTAGAAAGTTTTACACAAAAACTTTTAAAGCATACAATACCATCGCTGAAGAACAGCCAGCAAACTGGATAAAAGTTCATATCCAAAAGATAATGTTATTAGCTTCTACATGCTTCAAACTTGATACGTCTGCACACTCGTAACTTTACATCAGTTGGACGTGTAAATGTTTTTCCCAGGACGATCTCATGTTTGATTTCAGATCGAGTTTGAATCCCTGCCAGTCTTTCTTCCCATACCACACTTTCTTCTGTCTGTGCCCTATGCTTGTTTATCTGGGATTACTGGGAATTTGCCTACATAATAACATGGATAGCGTTTTTGGTCGACTTATTTAAGTATTCACTTGTGTGTGCGGGGGGGGGGGGGGACGGTTAGTTTATGAGCGCCAGTTAAGTACATGCTGCTCGCAGAACTTCTGTTGTTTATCGCTCCATCCTTGGTGGCTGGCTTCAGAACATGAGAACATGATGCAGAGCCAAGGAGAGATGGGAATGTTGTGGTTTATGTATAGGCTGGACA
Organism: Monoplex corrugatus; assembly: GCA_030674185.1. Lineage (NCBI taxonomy): Eukaryota > Metazoa > Mollusca > Gastropoda > Littorinimorpha > Ranellidae > Monoplex > Monoplex corrugatus. The sequence goes on from CM060309.1 coordinate 56,822,382, forward strand.
GTAGGCGTTAGGACCTGCGTGAAGATGAATACATAAGCATCAGTATAAATCCCAAGTTCTCTAGAATTTCAGCTGGGCTTATGACTGCCAGAAAAAAATGACTCACCCAAACCTAAATAAACAAATAAATAGAGAAAGAAACAATCAAACAAACAAACATTCAAACAAATAAGATGAAAAGGAATAGAATTGGCATTTGGAATCATGACAGCCACAGAATAAGATTAAAAACACCTGCTGATATGGTTTTACAGGATCTCTAACGTGCATATTTGATATTCTCTATGCGTGTATACCCTGACAGGGGGCTTAGGCGTCGTCAGATTTGCACACATATCTGACTTGAGAGATTAGGAAAACAAAAGCCACACTTTACCTATAAAGCAGAGGCGTCTGATCGGATTGAACCCAGAACCTTTACTTAAGAAGTCTGGCATTTACCCAACAAGACTAACTGACTATCGAAATGCCATGGCACACAGGAGTGCAATGTAGAACGTTCAACACACCAAAACTTTTAAAGTCTATAATACCGTCGCTGAATAACAGCCAGCAAACTGGATAAAAGTTTATACCCAAAAGATAATGTTATTAGCTTCTACATGCTTCAAACTTGATACGTCTACATACTCGTAACTTAACATCAGTTGGGCGTGTAGATTTTCCCCAGGACGATCTCACGTTTGTTTTCAGATCGAGTTTGAATCCCTGCCAATCTTTTATCCCATACCACACGCATGTTTTTTATCTGTGATCACTAGGAATTTGCCTACAGAACAACATGGACAGCGTTTTTGTTTTAACTTATTTATGTATTCAATTTTTGTGTGCATGTGTGTGTGTGGGGGGGGGGGGGGAGTTAGTTTGTGAGCGCCAGTTAAGTACATGCTTCTCGCAGAACGTCTGTTGTTTATCGCTCCATCCTTGGCTTCAGAACATGGTGCAGAGTCGAGGAGAAGTGGGAATTTTGTGTTTTATGTATAGGCTGGACAGTAGGCATCAGTATAAATCCCAAGATCTCTGGAATTTTGTCCCTGTTCCTCCTGCAGAAGTTATGCATCTTGCATTATATATTAGGCAGGCGAAATATTTTTCTTCCCCTGGGACCGTCTATTGTAACTGTCTGATAATACTGAGTGGTTTTGTGGTGTGGTGCGGTAGTGTCGAAGTTTTTTGTTGTTTGTGTGTGTGTGTGTGTGTGTGTGTGTGTGTGGTGATGGTGGTGGTGTTTGCACGCACGCACATACACATAAACACACAGTCAGACACAAACACACAGACACAGACAGACACAGACATACAGACACACGGACAGATGCACACACACACACCCACCACACACACACACACACACACACACACACACACACACCACACACACACACACACACACACACACACACACACACACACACACACGCACACATACACAAGTTGGGGACAAGTTATTCTACTTCGCGACGTCTTGATATGGGAATCCCTCAAGGTTCAGTGATAGCACCTATTTTATTTAATATCCTTATACAGGATCTTCCTAATGCACTCTCAAATCGTGTTGTTTTGGTACAGTACGTTGATGATATATGTATTTGGATGAATATTACTTTAAATAAGACAACTCCACAGAGAGCACAGAATTACATCAGGAAGTTGTATCAGTCTGATCTTGATAATCTTGGAAACTACATTTTAGAAAATGGACTGTCGTTATCAGCGGAAAAAACTAACATGATGCTATTTATTTAATCCTGGTGGTACTTTAAGTCACTTGCCTACTTTCAAACTGCATGTTGAAGTGCTACATTACAAGCAGGTTGTAAAATTTCTGGGAGTCTTTATAACATCGAAATTAACCTGGAATGTCCATTTTGATTATATTTTAACAAAAGCAAGGAAAGCCTTAAATTTTCTAAAGATAATAAGCAGATTACCCTGGGGAATGGATACAAACATACTACTTCATCTCTCAACAGCACTTGTAAGATCTAAATTATCCTATGCGCAAGAAGTGTTCTTCAGTGCACCAAAATATTTACTAAAGAAGATTCAAAGCTTAGACTGCAAAAGTCTTAAAATTGCACTAGGTGTACCAGTCCATGCTTTTAGTCTGGAAACGTACAAAGTTGCTGGAATTCTGCCTCTGAACAACTATCGTGAGTTAGCGACAGCAAAGTTTGCCGTTAGAACTTCTTCACAAACGGACAATTTTGTGAGTAAGGAAATAAAAATCAGGTCAGATGTTGACTTTCCGAAACGAGCAAAGAACATTTCATCACAAATGACTGTTGCAACTTACGTATCTGACCTGGTCAAACAGTCTAACATAAATCTGGATGAAATAGCTGAAACACCATCCACAACGCCCATCCCTACATGGGAAATACTAAAAGCCACTTTTGATATTGATTATACAGATGCTAAGAAATATGAAAACGTTAACATTTCGATATGCAGCGCAAGAGAACACATCGATGAAAAATACCGTACCCACCTCCATATTTTTACCGATGGATCAGTCTTAGAAAATAGATGTGCTGGAGCAGCATTTTATGTCCCAAAATATAAAATAATAAAGTCATTTTTCATTGGGGCAAATATATCTATCTTTACAGCGGAATTAGTCGCTATTTTACAAGCGTTGCATTATCTAGTAAACCTTACACATGTATTTTTCAAAGTAGTTCTCTTTGTTGATTCAAAATCTGTATTATATGCCTTGCAGTCTTTTGATACAGACACAAGACCTGATATAATTACTGAGGCAAATCATCTTATACATCGTTTAAGGATAAAAGGTACAGATCTCAGTTTATGCTGGGTGCCTTCTCACGTTGGTCTTCACGGCAACGAAGTAGTTGACAGAGCAGCTAAGCAAGGTGCACACAATTCTGATAATACTACAGAATTACGTATTAATACTTCCGTAAAAGAAGCTTGCAACTTGCTAGAATCAGCCACATGGATTCGTTTTCCTGAACATTTCCATGAAAAGTTTGTGTCACAACAAATGATAAAACTTTCATTTCAAAAGGTGTGTAAAAAATTGCAGTTTTCTTCAATATATCATTTGAGAACGATTGTTGCTGTTCATTTTCGTATTCAGCTAAACGCATTGAAAACAAAATATTGTAAAAATGTCAAGTGTATTTGCGGCGAACAATTCACACTGTTTCACTGTCTATTTTAATGCAAAATGCTACGTTCTTTTTTTTACCAAAAATGTTTACACAAGAAAATTATTCTGAAACTCATTTTAAAGAAGTAACTTCCGATCAATTTTTGTCAGTTAAAATTTCAGAATCGTTGGTTCACAGTCCTGTTAATGCATTACTTTAAGTTTATGAAGTTTGTATTTTAGAGTTAAATTTTCCATACACATTGATGATGTTAAATGTTAGTGTTAAGTTATTGTTCCATTTTTCTATTTTCCCACCTACTTATGTCTATAATTATGTCTCCTCTATGCCCCAAAACCAACCCGCCCATCTCTCATCTCACATACTTTTTTTTTTTTTTTTTTCGTCTAATATCACTCATAGTGAAAAGACGTTAAATCAAAGAACGAACGAACACACATACACACACACACATATATATGTATATATACAGACAGAATCGAAAAATAGAGAGGAAGATAGGGAGAGGGGGAAGGAGGGGAGACAGAGTGAGACAGAGAGAGAAAGAGAAAGAGACAGACAGACAGACAGAGATAGAGACACAGACACAGAGACAGAGAGAGACACAGAGACAGAGATGAACGAGAGAGAGACAGAGACAGAGACAGACAGAGAGACAGAGAGACAGAGAGACAGAGACAGAGATGAGAGACAGAGACATAGAAACAGAAAGAAAGAGAGACAGAGAAAGAGAAGAATATAACATTTCAGAACACTATATTTTATTTGGGAATGATACTATTATTAAATACCATTCGACCAGTTTTAAGCTAGTCCTTACTACTCTACACACAAACTGTAAGCATAACAAATAACACAAAAAGCATAATTGTGAAACAAACTATAATACGAATATGATAAAACAACTAATTTTCACATTATTATGCCACTGGACGCAGTGAAATTTTTTTTTTTTAAAAGCAAACGGGGGGTAGGTGACATGTCAACTGTAACGCTATGATTCAGATAGCTGAACCGTAACACATACAAAAGTCAAACAAGTCATAAATGGCTAAATATTTTCAAATTCAATCAATAGGAAAGAAGAGAAAGATTTCATGTTTTTTAATACAGAAGGATAGTAGCATACAAGTGGGATGTATGTGTCTCACCAAGAAGTTTTGTCAGCACAGAGTATGTAGATCTACAAAAGGAGTTTTAATTAGAAATATTATTTACAATATTTCAAGCAAATATTTGTGAAGCTTTCGTTTAAAGCTGTTTAGTGATGCACACGGTTTGATACTGGTGAGCAATGTGTTCCAGAGATACGTACCAGAGGAGGGGATGCTTGTTTTAAATATGTCTAATCTTAGTCTTGGAAGATAGAGCTTGCATCTTGAATTTGTTTGGTTTAGCATAAATTATGTAGTTAAAATATTTTCGGGTGGCTCTTTGCACAGTTTTAAACATTTATATGCTTTGTAAGGAGAATTAGAGTACCTGATCAAAACAGGAAAGCTGAAGGGAAAGAGAACAACAGGAAGACCCAGGGAGAAAATATCGGACGGACTTGCAGGGTAGCTGAGGACAGAGAGGGTTTAAGATGTTTTTGCAGCTACAAGGGATAAATTCATGTGGAGGGTCATGGTCGCCAACGCCATTCAGCAGGGCACATGATGATGATGATGATGATGGTGATGATGATGATGTATGCTTTTGTTGTACGTAAGTTGGTTTTTCAGTGATATTATTTTCACTGCTTGTAATTTTTGGTTTGTGTATATGGATATGTCAATTATTAGGAGTTTTAATAATAATAATAATTAATTAATAATTACAATATTTATATAGCGCAAAATCTTGATAAAATCAAATCTAAGCGCTGAAACAGACACACACGAACGCATGCACGCACGCACGTACGCACGCACACACACGCACGCACACACACACACACACACACACACACATACACACACACACGCATGGCTATAAATGGGGAGAAAGAATAAAAGCAATAAAAGCAAGAATAAAAGCAATGGAAAATTATAGAGAGCATAGTTTTCCTGCTCCTCTGTGCAGGGACGTTTTTTCAACAGCGTTTCACAGCAACCATCCTATATCATTAATGCATAATCAATATGGGATTTGCATGGTGGCCTACATACACTGTACGGACCCAAGGCTTCTGGTTCTTCACCGATGTCTAATATCCGTACCTCTGATGACTCCACTCTTCTGACAGAGAAAATTGATATCTTATCAAAGTGGGCGGAGCATTTTAACACATCGTAGAATAGGGAGTCGTCAATATTACAAGGATGCCATTGCAGCACTCCCCCAGGTTCGCCACTAGGATCCCTGTGTCTTGGGCGTCCTGCTATACTGCTGCCAGACGTGAACAACCTACCAGCGGCACAGTCCAACCCCAGCCAGCAACATAAGTACTGACTCTGGTCACTGCCCCTCTTAAAGCTCCAATCATTCCGGTGGTGTCAGCTTAGTGTTTCTTTGGTCACGCTGCCCCCCCCCCCCTCTCTCTCTCTCTCTCCATCTCTCTCTCTCTTCTTGCGTAGGCTGAAGGAGCCTGTTAGATAACAGACAACAAAAGGGGGGAAAGCATATGGAATTGTCAGAGTGCAGTGAATGTAAGTCCGGACCTTTTTCTGCTTCTCTCTCTCTCTCTCTCTCTCTCTCTCTCTCTCTCTTCTCCTCCCTCCCTCCCACCCTCTCTCTCTCTCTCTCTCTCTCTCTATCTATCTATCTATCTATCTATCTGCTTCTATTTCGCAGGTTGTCTGATTGCATCCCTCCCTTTGTGACGTTATTCGTAAAATACTTATCTCCTATGTTCGTAGTTGTTTGATCAAGAGGTTGATTATGAGCTCCTGGTTCCTATAATACATCCAATTTGTTTATAATCACCCTTCACAGACAGCTCCTGGAGTGCTTTGAATTGGTATTTTCTTTTATTCCCTGCTGTGACAAAGTCCACAGTCATCATTACGAGGTGTGTCTGACTAAGAACGAAGGTTTGAAATTCAATAGCTCCGCCTTGATGAGATTCCGTACTTGTAAATAATGACTTTTTAAAAAAATTTTTTAATCAAAATTGTTTTTAATAATACTGGGAAAGAACAAATCGAAATAAGACGCATACGCCCACACATACAGACCCACGTGGGCGCGCACAGTGGCATACATAATCATATTCTTGCGCATGCTCTTAAACGAAAACATAGTATGGCTAGATAGATGGATAGATATATAGATAGATAGATAGATAGATAGATAGATAGATAGATAGACAGATAGATAGATAGATAGATAGATGGATAAATATATAGATAGATAGATGGATAGATAGAGAGATAGATAGATGCATGGATAGATAGATAGACAGACAGACAGAGACAGACAGACAGACAGACAGACAGATAGATAGATAGGTAGATGACAGACAGATACACAGACAAATAAACATGTAGACAGATAGACAGCAGACAAATAGATAATATATAGATAGACAGATAGACAGATAGATAGATATATAGACAGGTAGATAGATAGATAGATAGATAGATAGATAGATAGATGGATAGATAGATAGATAGATACATCCAAGCATACATACATACACAGATACGTAGATGCATAGATATATCCATACGTACGTACGTACGTACGTATGTACATACATACATACATACATACATATATACACACATACATACAAATGTACATACATGCATACATATATACATACATACATACATACATACATACTTACATACATACATGCATGCATGCATGCATGCATATACACATACATGCATACATACATACGTACGTACATACATACACAAAGAAAACAAACACGCGCATGCACACACAAAAGAAAGAAAGCAAGAAAAGGAAAAACAGTAAATCCAGGAACTTTCAGCAATGCCCAGGGGTAATAACAACAATAAAAATAATCTTAATTATGCAATTAATATGGCACGAACTATCCACGTTAGAGATTCTTATTGCAGTCTGCAAACAACATAAGCATTGCTATGTTTGCGATACATTAATGCAGCGCAGACACTGTCGGATAGGAACACCAATATATTGTTGCAGCGTAAACATTGCAATGTCAATACATTAATGCAGTATAAACAAATTAGATACAGTACACACTAACAGATCAATGCAGCATAAATACAGAGTTTATCAAATATTTCTTATTTTCAGATGTGCATAATTGTCCAAATTGAATGTTTGCTGCACGAAGAATGGGGTAAATTTCACTGTAAAATTGATCGCACACTTTAGTTTCAGTTTGAGTTTCAGTTTCTCAAGATGACGTCTCCGTGCTCGGAATGAATTCTATATGCATTGACGTCACAGATGCCACGTGACGGAGAAGATCCGGAATGATCATGGCACAAGTCATAAGCTTGCACATCAACCCACGAGCTGGCCAGGTCCTGAGGTCCTATCTAGATAGTTTTGTTACGCTGGGTCGTGGGTGAGTGAAGTGGCAAAGACCTCAATGTTTCCCTGGTTCAACATCATGAGGGCGGCGCCCATTCCCTCTCCCTCGCTTGAAATTCATATTCATGTGCACATTTTCTTTTTCCAAGACTTCAGAAAGGCAAGAAGGCTAATTGGTCCTGAAGGGGTGGAACTTGGGGAAACCTACCTATCTTCCAATTTTTTTTTAATAGCATTTGACTGAACCAAAGGAATGGTAACACGTTGATAACTCATCATTATCATGTGCCCTGACGCATGGCGTTGGCGATCATGGCCCTCCATATGATTCTATCCCTTATCGCTGCTAGTACCTCTTCCACCTTCTCTGTCCTCAGCTTCCCTGCAAGTCCGTCCGATATTTTCTTTCTCTCTTTCCCTCCAGCTTTCCTGTTGTGACCAGGTGCTCTAATTCCCCTTTCTTCATTAAATGGCCTATAATTGTTACCTGTCTTTTCCTTATCTTCTTTATGCATGATCTCCTTGTGTCTGCCTCCATCAAGACTGTCTCGTTGTTTTCTTTGCAGTCCAAGGAACTCTCAACATTCTTCTTAGAAACCACATCTCGGTTGCCTCGATTTTGTTCTGACTTCGGGTGTTGACAATTCACGCGTCACAACAGTACAACAGTATCGGTTCTATATAATATTCAAGAACTCTCTTCTTCATGTTGTTTGATAGGCATTTGTTGGTAAGAAGGCTTTTAACCTTCTTGAATGCTGTTTTGGCATGGCCGATTCTGCTGGCTGCTGCTGATGTGCAATTGCCGTCTGGTGAGATGACCGTTCCCATATATTTAAAAATATCAACTCGTCTCAAAAGTTGGTCCATTTGTTGTTACTTGTCGATAACAATTACCATAAAAAAACAGAAAATATTTGCTAGAAAATTCATGGTTTCTGTCACTCTCTTTGTTGTTGTTGTTGTTGTTATTGTTGTTATTTTGCCTTATTCCTTTGCTTTGTCATGTCTTCCTACCATTTTTTGCCTTGCTGGTCCATTTACCTGTATTTGTTCGATAAAGGCTTACGTACTTTCTCTCAGGACTGATAACTGGGTGCATGTGTTAAGTGCATTTTTGGCTCTAGGGAAATGAGATATGCGTAAGCAATTTTAGGTAATTTAGGTCCGTTATTATACATGCTTTAATGTCCTCAGTTATGTTTAAACTTGTATCAGGTATGCTTGCTTTGTAAATCCCCTGTGTGATACACTGGAGGAAGAGGTCAAGGCCAGGGGCATCTCCTTAGATTACGTGCGCCAGTGCTTTGGTATGTGTACTTATTATTTTTATTTTTATTTTTCCTTGTGAAGTGTATGTCATGAAACGGTTATAGCCCAGATATGGCTCTACACAGTCGGTTGGGCTTTATACAACAATAACACAAAACACAGTCACCTGCCCAGTGGACAGAAGCAGCTGTCTTCTTTTGTGCTCAGACCAAACACACTGACATACGTCCTCTTTTATTCTGTAACCACTTCCTCTTTTGGGCGGTAAGACTATAATCACAG
>CM060309.1:56836533-56839033 GCA_030674185.1 Monoplex corrugatus
GTTTCTCTTTTTTTTTTATTTCACAGACACAATTGTCAGAGAAAGACGAGGAACAGTAGACAAAGAGCTAGTTGCATCTATTGACTTTCATAAACATTAATTAAACAAGCAAAAACAACAACAACAACAACAACAATCATTTAAACGTGTGAGTAAGGGTAATCTCAATTCTATGGATGAGACTGCTGACATCCTGAGGCTAAAAAGGTTAAATAAATGTATGAATAAATGTGTGAATAACTAACTAAGTAAGTAACTAACTAACAATAAATAAGTATATGAATAGATATGTAAATGAGTAAGTAAATGAATGAATAGATAAACAAATAAATAAGTATATAAACGAATGAATAAATGAATAAATAAATAAATGAATAAAAATAAATAAATAAATAAATAAATAATAAATAAACAAACAAATAAATAAATAAAATGACGTGAAAATGATAGTGGTATTTGATGAATCGTTAATGAATCTTTTCACGGTCTCTTGCAGTGTGAAAGAGGGATGTGACTTGCCTTATAATCTTGCGATGCTTTCGCTGCCTTTGGAAATAAGATACATTATTTGGGTTTGTCACTTAAAGTATTCGCATGTACCCATTCGTACAATACTGGATTAGGCATGCGTCAGTCATTTGAGAATAGATGACAAGACTTCGATGTGGGGCGAAGTGTAACTCTTTGTAGATAACTGCTTTTGCAACTCGAGCACGGCAGAGAACGGAAGAGCATTTACTTTGCGATTTGTCGGAACTTGCAAATACTTTAGCGTAGAATCTACCGGGCAATTAGCCGGAAGAAAGGATGATCGCCATGTGTTAAAGAAAAGGGTGAGACACTCGACAGGTTAATAAAAGAAAAAGATGGCTGGAACAACAAAACGAAAGACAATTCGGTTGAAGATCGTCCCCGTAGTGATGTCTCCTCTGATCTGACTTAACGACAGTAAAGTTGTATTTGTGTCATAAACACACACACACACACACACACACACACACACACACACACACACACACACACACACACACGCACGCACGCACGCACACACACACACACACACACACACACACACCAAAAACCAAAACCAAAACAACGAAAAAAAAGCCCCACACTCGACCAACGAAATAACCAACCAACCAAGCAACCAACCAAGCAACCAAACAAGCAAGCAAGCAAGCAAGCAAGCAAGCAGGCAAGCAAGCAAGCAAGCAAGCAACCAACCAACCAACCAACCAACCAACCAAGCCTTAAGCCTGCACATAAACCCATGAGCTGGCCAGGTCCTGAGGCCCTGCTTAGCCTAGTTGTACCTAGTCTACATTGTAATACCAGAGAGTCCTGAGTCTGTTTCGCTCACCAAGAGATGAATTTCCATAAGCTTTTGTGCCATATTATCCACGGTTCGTCCATAGGCCTATTTTTGATTGAGACATACTACAGATTTAAGAGGAAATGTAACGGACTTTGAAATCGTAGATTCTATGCATTGCTTTGAATTGATAAATGAGGATTAGTGACCTACGTCATGATGCTTAAACAAGTCATAATCATGACATCGCATACGATTGAATGCAAGAGAGAATGCCTCAAGCATAAGGCCCATTGATTTAATCCCACTTTGTGTTTAAAGAGAAGGCAGACATCGATTGTTCATTTCCTGGAGGAAGTTGTTCCCGACACTGGGAAATGGGAAACGGTGACATGAGCTGATCACTGAATATTGAAAAGGTGTCACATGGCAGAGAAAATGATGAAACGGAAACGAGCGAGCAACAACAAAAACAAACAAACAAAATAAACAAACAACGAATAGACAGATACTGAATGAATGAATGAATGAATGAATGAGTGAATGAATGAATGAATGAATGACAATAAAAAGTAAACATACATACGAATGAATAAATAAAGTAAATAGATAGATGGATAGATAGATAAATAGATAGATAGATAGATTGGTAGGTAGATAGATAGATGATAGATAGATAATCGATAGATAGATTGGTAGGTAGATAGATGATTGATAGATAGATAGATAGATAGATATATAAAATAGATAGGTAGATAAATACATATATGCACACATACATAGACAAATACATAGACAGATAGATAAAATAGATAGATAGATTGGTAGGTAGATAGATAGATGACAGATAGATAGATAGATAGATAGATAGATATATAGATGGATAGATAGATGAATAGATAGATAGATAGATAAATACATATATACATAATACATAGACATAGATAGACAGACAGACAGACAGACAGATAGATAGATAGATAGATAGATAGATAGATAGATAGATAGATAAGGATGGATGTGGATGATGGATAGATAGATAGATAGATAGATAGATAAATAACATATGTAAAGAAATAAATGAAAAAATAGATTAATGAGAAAGAAAAAATAATAGATCAGTAAATAAATAAATGATACAAAGAAATAAATGAACAAACGATTATATATTAATGAGAAAGCTTTAAA
>CM060309.1:56841533-56864033 GCA_030674185.1 Monoplex corrugatus
TCTGCGCCCGTCTTGTCTGGTTGTATTGAATACGCGTTCTGATTTTATCGTGTTTTTATCTGGTTCCTCCATACAAACATCTATCAAAACCAAGTCGAAACAACGTTTCTTTGATTGCCGTGATACAAAAAACGTAAGCACATGTCTGTTAAACCTTTGCATGGAAGAATTCGTTTTTCTTCCCTGATCTTTATAGAGAGGGTGCGAGATGTACTTCCAGCGACAAAGGATAGATTCGTACGCAGGGCTGTGATCGTCAACGCCATGTGGCAGGGCACATGATAATGATGATGGTGTTATAGATCGTTACTTAAATCTGAACAACACTATGGTGTGGATACACATGCACTTTTCATGTGCAGTCGTCGTTTCCAAGAACGTCTTGGTCAGTACTCCAGCGCAGGATATTGACAATTGATTTACTACTTTACTAAAACGTTTAAATATGTGACACATTCTCACAAAAGGCACAATAAGTCTCAGTTTAGCATTTTCAGGTTATGATATCGCTATAAAGTTTAGAATCTCAGCTTTCACATGGTACTAAAGTTGAGTTTCAGTCTACAAAAACAAAAAAGTTATGGGCTTTCAAAGATGAGAGGGGTCAAGTCACCCATTTTGAGAAAAAACAGTGTTGAAGAGAATATGCCTGAATTGAAAGGGTAGGTCAGAAACTTCTTAGTCAACAAGCATTAAATATCAACCAAATCAGCTGAAATTCCATACTTCCCTTGTTTACTTAATTGTCCATCCATCCAAAACAACAAAAAGAAAAATAAATTTAAGAAAAGCTATTTAATCACCAAAATGGGGCGATGGGCATCTTTCAGCGGCCAGATGGTAGCACTTACCACACATTAAAACACACAAAAAATGATACTTATCGACTAAATTTGACTTTATTGTGTTAGACATGGTGTAAAAGTGTTACAGAGCATGAAAATGCAGAAAACTCAAAATTGACGAAATTGTCCTTGTTCAGATTTTCAGCCCACAGCAGCAGAAGGCCTCACCCGACTTATTGTACCTTTAGTCAGAGCGGGTCATATATTCAAATGGCTGACTGATATTATTAGTGATATTTCTCGTCTTCTTCCTTTTTTTCTATTTTATGTGGTTTTACTTTCAGTAAAGGGAAATTGAGACGTTTTGAATACAGAAAACATTTACATGTTGAAAGGGCTGACTGATACTGGTGACATTTCTCGTCGTCTTCCTTTTGTTCTATTGTATGTTGTTTTACTTTCATTTAAAAGAAATTGAGGTATTTTGACTACACAGGTGTGAGTCTGTGTGTGTCGATGTGGGTGTTTGCTTGTTTGGGACTCTGTTACAAAACTGTGTCACAAAATTCCTTTGGCTCTTTCTGAGTTGATCTTCAACCAAATTTATGTCAAATAAGTAGTACATAGCTGAGAAGTCACGAGTGCATAAGTTTGAAAGTCATAACGCTCACGTCAAGGCCGTACGGATTTAAAACAAGCGCTTAAAGTTGATAGTCAGCACTTACTGAAGAAGATTAGGAACAACATTTTCTCAGTATTTCTCGCAACATTTTACATTCATATTCACTATTGTAACATTTCGCCATTACACTTGCTTCACATGAGTCCTATCTTATCTAATACTTCTTCAAGGTCACAGTCACCTTGAGAACTATCGAATTTGTATTTTCTGCAATCATTTTTTTTTATATAGAAACGGAGATCATTACTTGTACATTCTCTTCTTTCTCCGCTTTAAGTTTTTTCCTTTTTATTTCTCTTCGTCTCTTAAGCGCTTAAACATGACAAGATAGAGGAACAATTATTTCCTCCATATTTCCCATCACCCACATCCCCACCATAAAAATCATATCAAAGGGTCACATTTCTAGAACGGACACAAAGAAAGAAAGAAAGAAAGACAGACAGAAAGAAAGAAAGAACGAACGAACGAAAGAAAGAAACAATCGTCCTTATGTGGATTGTGTCTTGTCACGATTGACAGATACAATTAGCTAAAGGAGAGATACCTCGTTAATGTCGAGTTACATGTACCAAGGGGACAGGCGTGTGCGTTTGAAAGAGAGAGAAGAAGAGAAGAGAGAGAGAGAGAGAGACAGACAGATAGACAGGACAGAGAGAGACAGAGAGAGAGAAGAGAAAGAGACAGACAGACAGAGACAGACAGACAGACAGACAGAAAGAGAAAAAAGAGACAGAGACACAGAGAGAGAGAGAGAGAGAGAGGGAGAGAGAGAGAAAGAACAGACAGACAGAGACACAGAAGAGGGACAGACAGACAGACAGACAGACATACATAAAACTGATAGACACAAAGATAGATAGACGGACAGAGACATACATACTATATATATATGTAATATACACATACAGATATATTATGCATATTTATATATATATAGAGATACATATAATATACATACAGACAGAGAGTGAGAGAGAAAGTGTGAGAGAGAGGGAAGAAGAGAAAGGGGAGAGAGAGAGGGAGAGCAGAAACGATAGGGGAGAGAGAGAGGGAGAGGAGAAGAGAGAGGGGAAAGAGAGAGACTCCAGAATATTTTATTATCAAGGACGGCGGCATTAGGTCTCACTAGACTTGTCTTACAGCTAGTCCTCGATACTCTACACATAAAAGCTCAGTGTGAGACAAGTTATAGAATACGTTGTGACAATACATTACCTCATGTGCTTTTACAAAAGCATGACAGACAATGGTAGACATGCGTAAATAAATATTCATTTTAAATTTTTACAATAAAAAGGAGAACAACAACAATTGAAGCAGTTCACACACACACACACACACACACACACACACACACACACACACACACACACACACACACACACACAACACACACACACACACACCACACTCACACACACACACACACACACCACGCTCGCATGCACACACACACACACACACACACACACACACACACACACACACACACACACACACACACATGTTGTTTTCGGCTTAAAGACATTAGATAACAGCAAAGTCATAAAATCAGATAAGTATTTCAAATAGGAACTTTTCCTCATAGGTGCAATAATGAACACAGTAGCATCACCAATTGGTTTCCAAAACAGAAACATCCCAATCTGTTTGGAAATTGCGACGACATATTTGAAGGTAGCAATTATTTGTGCGAACCAATCTTGAGAAACAATAGCACTGGTGGGGGAGAGGGGAAGGGGAGGGGGAGGGGAGAAAGTCATTTCATCAAAAGGCCAAAGACCCAGTGAGAATTCTAACATCTTTTCCGTGGAAACAATTGTGAAAAATTCTTCCTTTGGTAAGCAATGATTTTCTTCAACATATTTTGATTTCCTTTCTTTCCTTTTTTTTTCTTTTACATCGATGAAGTGTAATTTCTCAAAATACGTCAAAAGCTGCATTTACATAAACAGCTTTTGGTTATCAGCGCTCGCCTTTTAAGCCTGTAAATCGAGTAAAACGCCCTACGTCCTTGAAATACAAACTGCAGCAAAAATAATATCTTGGAGACATCCTCATTCCTAACCCTGGCACCAGCAGGATTGTCACATCACAAGATGCGTCACTCAATGGAGTGTTTTGATAGTACAGACTGATAAGAACGCTATTGCCTTCCCTGGTGTTTCATGGTGCTGAGTTCCAAGCAATCTATTCTCGATCAGACATAGCAGGTGGATTCCCTACAGACACGAGTAAATCAGTTACATGTACAAGTTGGCAATGGTTCTGTGAGAAACTCTTCTTTTTCTATATAATCATTTTCTCTGAAAAGCTTCTAGGTATTTGCCACTATTATATTGTGTTGCCTCAGCTTCGAAGACTCGACTATTGGCCAGGTCCTGCCTTTGAGACGAATACAAAGTTAGGTCGAGAAAAACAACAACAACAAAAAGATTATTCTTTGTATATGTCGACATTCCTGATATGCACCCTACAGTCTGGTGACCATGGACGACTTCTTCAGTTCCATGCATAATGCTTGATGACACCTTGGGCCTGAGGACATTGATACAGTCCTTCCAAGGAGTCGTGAAAACAAAGAAGAAGAAGAAGGAGAAGAAGAAGGAAAAGAAGTAGATGATGATGATCACGATGATGAAGAAGAACGAGAAGAAGAAGTAGATGATGATGATCATGATGATGAAGAAGAAGGAGGAGAAGACGAAGAAGACGAAGAAGAAGAAGAAGAAGAAGAAGAAGAAGAATGCGAAAGAAGAATGCGAAGAAGAAGAAGAAGAAGAAGAGAAGAATGCGAAAGAAGAAAGAAGAATGCGAAGAAGAATGCGAAGAAGAAGAAGAATGCGAAGAAGAAGAATGGAAAGAAGAATGCGAAGAAGAAGAATGCGAAGAAGAATGGAAGAAGAGAAGAAGAAGAATGCGAAGAAGAAGAAGAAGAAGAAGAAGAAGAAGAAGAAGAAGAAGAAGAAGAAGAATGCGAAGAGAAGAAGAAGAATGAAGAGAAGAAGAAGAGAAGAAGAAGAAGAGAAGAAAGAAGAAGAAGAAGAAAAGAAGAAGAAGAAGAATGACGAAGAAGAAGAGAGAAGAATGGAAGAAGAAGAATCGAAGAAGAAGAAGAAGAAGAAGAAGAAGAAGAAGAAGCAAGAAGAAGAAGAAGAAGAAGAAGAAGAAGAAGAAGAGAGAAGAGAAAAGAAGAAGAAGAAGAAGAAAGAAGAGAAGAAGATGAAGAGAAGAAAGAAGAAAGGAAGAAGGAAGAAGAAGAAGAAAAAGAAGAAGAAGAAGAGAAGAAGAAGAAGAAGAAGAAGAAAAGAAGAAGAAGAAGAGAAGAAAGAAGAGAAGAAGAGAAGAAAGAAGAAGAAGAAGAAGAAGAAAGAAGAAAAGAAAGAAGAGAAGAAGAAGAAGAAGAGAAGAAGAAAGAGAAAAGAAGAAGAAGAAGGAAAAGAAGAAGAAGAAGAGAAGAGAGAAGAAGAAGAAAGAGAAGAAAAGAAGAGAAAGAAGAAGGAAGAAGAAGAAGAAAGAGAAGAGAAGAAGAAGAAGAGAAAGAAGAAGGAAGAGAAAGAAGAAGAAGAAGAAAGAAGAGAAGAAGAAGAAGAAGAAGAAGAAAAAAGAAGAAGAAGAAAGAAGAAGAAGAAGAAGAAGAGAAGAGGAGAGAAGAAGAAGAAGAAAGAAAGAAGAAGAGAAGAAGAAGAGAAGAAGAAAGAAGAAGAAGAAGAAGAAAAGAAGAAGAGAAGAAGAAAAGAAAAGAAGAAGAAAGAAGAAAAGAAGAAGAGAAAAGAAGAAGAAGAAAGAAAAGAAGAAGAAGAAGAAAGAAGAAGAAGAAGAGAAGAAAGAAGAAAGAAGAAAGAAAGAAGAAGAGAAGAAAGAAGAAGAAGAAAGAGAAGAAGAAGAGAAGAAGAAAGAAAAGAAGAAGAAGAAGAAGAGAAGAGAAGAAGAAAAGAAGAAAGAAAGAAGAAAGAAGAAAAGGAAAAGAAAAAGAAGAAAGAGAAAGAAGAAGAAGGAGAGAAGAAGAGAGAGAAGAAAGAAGAAAGAAGAAGAAGAAGAAGAAGAGAGAAAGAAGAAGAAGAAGAAAAGAAGAAAGAAGAAAGAGAAGAGAAGAAAGAAGAAGAAGAAGAAGAGAAGAAAGAAAAGAAAAAGAAAAAGAAGAAGAAGAGGAAGAAGAAAAGAAGAGAAGAAGAAGAGAAGAAGAAAGAAAAAGAAGAAGAAGAAGAAGAAAGAAGAAGAGAAGAAGAAGAAGAAGAAGAAAGAAGAAGAAGAAGAAGAAGAGAAGAAAGAAGAAAGAGAAGAAGAAGAAAAGAAGGAAAAGAAGAAGAAGGAAGAAAGAAAAAGAAGAAGAGAAGAAGAAGAAGAAGAAGAAGAAGAGAGAAGAAAAAGAAGAGAAGAAGAAGAAGAAGAAGAAGAAGAAAGAAGAAGAAAGAAGAAGAAAGAAGAAAGAAGAGAAGAAAGAAGAAGAAAAGAAGAAAGGAAGAAGAAGAAAGAGAGAAGAAAGAAGAAGAAAGAAGAAAAGAAAGAAGAAGGAAGAAGAAGAGAAAGAAGAGAGAAGAGGAGAGAAGAAGAAGAAGAAAGAAAAGAAGAAGAGAAGAAGAAAAGAAGAAAGGAGAAGAAGAAGAAGAAGAAGAAGAAGAAGAAGAAGAAGAAGAAGAAGAAGAAGAAGAAGAAGAAGAAGAAGAAGAAGAAGAAGAAGAAGAAGAAGAAGAAGAAGAAGAAGAAGAAGAAGAAGAAGGAAGAAGAAGAAGAAGAAGAAGAAGAAGAAGAGAAGAAGAAGAAGAAGAAGAAGAAGAAGAAGAAGAAGAAGAGAGAAGAAGAAGAAGAAGAAAGAGGAAGAAAAGAGAGAGAAGAAGAAGAAGAAAAGAAGAAGAAGAAAAGAAGCAAAAAACAAGAACAAAAAAAAAAAACAAAAATGCAAGAAGAAGAGAACAACAAAACAAAAAAGGAAGACAAAGAATAAAAAGAAGTACTAATAAAATACAATATATATACAATAGACGTGGCTTTTTCGATAATAAATACATAAAACTAACTAGTGAACTGATGTAAGTTTTAGGAATGCATATGATTATGATGTCGAAAAAATACAAAAAAGTAACGAAATGGGCAGTCACTGATGGACTAAAAAGAGAATAATTGAGAATAGTAAATAATGTTGAATACAAAGCAAAAACACACGAAGAAAAAAAAAAAAATGGGTGAAAAGAATGAAGAAGAAAGAAAAGAAAGAGGAAAATTAAAAAGAATAGGTAAGAAGAAGAAGAGAAGAAAGAAAGAAAGAAAGAAAAAGAAGAAAGAAGAAAAAAAAAGAAGCAAGAAGAAGAAAAAAGAAAGAAGAAGAAAAAGAAGAGATGAAGAAGATGGAAGAAGAAGAAGAGAAGAAGTGAAGAAGAAGAAGAAGAAAAGAGAGAAGAAGAAGAATCCTAAGAAGATAGAAGATGAAGAAGAAGAAGAAGAAGAAGAAGAAGAAGATGAAGAAGAAGAAGAAGAGAAGAAGAAGAAGAAGAAGAAGAAGAAGAAGAAGATCAAGAAGAAGAAGAAGAAGAAGAAGAAGAAGCAAGAAGAAGAAGAAGAAGGAAGAAGAAGAGAAGAAGAGAGAAGAAGAAGAAGAAGAAGAAGTGAAGAAGAAAGAAGAAGAAGAAGGAAGAATGAGAAGAAGAAGAAGAAGAGAAGAAGAAGAATGAAGAAGAAGAAGAATGAAGAAGAAGAAGAAGAAGAATGAAGAAGAGAAGAAGAAGAAGAGAAGAAGAAGAAGAAAAAGAAGAAGAAGAAGAAGAAGACAGAAGAAGAAGAGAAGAAGAAGAAGAAGAAGAAGAAGAAGAAGAGAAGACAGAAGCAAAAAAAGAATAGAGAAAGAAGGAAGAAAAGAAGAAGAAGAAGAAGAAAGAGAAAAAAATGAAGAAGAAGGATTAAGAGAAATAAGGAAAGATGAAAACATCACAAGGAAGAACGGAAGAAGAAGAATAGAAGTAAGATAGAAGAAGAAGAAAAAAAGAAAAGAAGAACAAGAGAAAGAGGAAAGAAGGATTAAAAGAAGAGAAGAAGGAAGAAAGAAAGGAAGAAGCACAAAAAGAAGAGAAAAGAAAAAAGAAGAAGAATAAAAGAGAGAAAAAATGACATGAGAAAAAAAAGAAGAAGAAGATGAAAGAAGAGAGAAGGAAGAAGTAAGAAGAAGAGAGAGAAGAAATAGAAGAGAAGAAATATAGAAGAAAAAAAGAAAAGAAAAGAAAAACATAACAACAAACAACAAAACACAACAAATATACGCACAGCAAGCAGCAAGCAAAACCAAACAAAAAATAACAGAAAAAAGAAGGAAAAGACACATAATATAAATCAAAATAACATAATCATCAGTAAAAGAAAAAACAAAATAACTGAAAGATTTGAACTGATAATGAATAAAGAAAGAAATGGGACCAGTTAAAGAGGAATTTGTTATGTTAACGTGAACATCAAATCAGATTAAATAAAAAAGTTGATGAGAAATAACGTACTCAGAAATCTCTACAACACAACTTCATAAAACTAATCAAAATAAAAAAAAATACAAATGACGAAAAATAACAAAAGATGTATACTTCTCAAACAAAAAATATAAATCTACTCTCCTCTCTCTCTCTCTTCTCTGTCTCTCTCCTCTCTCTCTCTCTCTCTTCTCTCCTCTCCTCTCTCTCCTCTCTCTTCTCCTCTCCTCGATTCTTGAAAATCGTACTCTCTCTCTCTCTCTCTCTCTCTCTCTCTCACTCTCTCTCTTTCTCCCTCCCTCCCTCCCCCTCTCTCTCTCTCTTTTCCTCTCTTGGTTCTTTGCAGGGAATCGCGTGTTTTTTTTTAGTGTGTGTGTGTGTTGAGTTTTGGTGTTGTGTGTGTGTGTGTTGTGTGTGTGTGTGTGTGTGTGTGTTTGTGTGTGTACATGTGTGTGTGTGCGTATGTATGTATATAGTGTGTGTGTGTGTGAATTTGTATCTGTTTGTATGTATTTGTGTATTTGTGTAGTACGCGCGTATGTGTGTATGTGGATCATCCTATTGTGATGTGTGGTGTGTGTGTGTGGTGTGTGTGTGTGTGTGTGTGTGTGTGTGTGTGTTGTGTGTATGGTGTGTGTTTTGGTGTGTGTGTGTGGTGTCTGTGTGTGTCTGTGTGTGTGTGTGTGTGTGTGTGTGTGTGTGTGTGTGTGTGTGTGTGTGTGTGTGTGTGTCACCGTGAAAGACTACACATACGCCTGTATGCATATCATGTATTTTTTGTGACATGCAGTGACCGCTAGCAAAAAACATGTAAGAATAAGTAAAACGCCTCCCAGTCTCCTCAAAAACAATTGTCAGAAAGAAACAGGAATCATTGTTATGAAGAAACTCACAGTTTGTGCCTCTCTTGGAAAACCTGGCCACAGAAGAAGCCCCCAGGTGGCCAGAGAAACGAAATGAAATGATAAACTGAGAGATCAGGCAAATGTGTGAGACAGAGAGAGAAAAAAAAAGAAGAAAAAAATAGAAAGAGGGAATGGAGAGAGAGAGGAGAGAGAGAGAGAGAGGGGTGGGTAAGACAGACACAGAAAGAGAGGAAGAGAGAGAAAGTAAGAGAGAGAGAGAGAGGCAGACAGAAAGAGAGAGGGAGAGAAAGAGAAACAGAGAGAGACAGAGACAGAGAGAAACAGAGAGAGAGACAGGAAAACGAGATAGAGCAGACAGAGAGAGAAAAAAAAGAGAGAGAGAGAGTGGAGAGAGAGAAAGAAAAGTGCGAGAGAGAGAAAGAAGAGAGAGGTGAGAGAGAGAGAGAGTGAGAGAGAGAGAGAGAGAGAATATGTTGAAATATGTTTGAATGTAACAAATCAGCAACATTCTTCCACACTGGAAATAAATTGGATATACAACCATTAAAACGAATTGGCATCATCAACAACAGCAGTATTGCAATTTTCGAGAACACGGAGCAATATCAGCACAAGCCGCAGCAATAGCAAAAAAACAGCAAAATCAACAACAACATCAACAAAATTCAATAACCACAAAGAACACAAAACAAGACCAACACAAAAACAGTAAGGACCTGGTGGATAGGGGAAAGGAGTGAAAGGGTTAAGTTTTTGCTTTGTTGTAATGGCTAACGATGCAGGATGCTGCAGTAGATGAGTGCAAAGGGTTAAACAAAAACCTCAAACGTGCCGTGGAACGTGCAAAAATCATCTTCGTTTCAATGTAAACAATGTAAACATTGACAGCAAAACGTGATTGAAACTATGTAGTCCCAGGGCATTGATTCTAATCACAGCAGAATTGCTAGTTAACGAAAATATGCCATGCCCCAAGATGAGCGCACACGAAACGATCGCGGAGATGAATATTTTTTTTTAGTAATTTGCAATCTGCCCCTGCAAATATTGTTGGAGAAAAGGTTAAAACATCAATAAAAACTTGCATCTTAACCAGAGTAGGTAACAACGAAATATAGTATAAACTGAAAAAATCAGACCCCCCCCCCCCCCCCCCCCAAAAAAAGTAAATAAATAAATAAATGAATAAATACTAATTAACTAAATAAATACATATGAATGAATAAATAGATAAATAGATAAATAAATAAATAATAAATAAATAAATAGATAGATAAATAAATATAAAAAAAAAAAAAAATAAATAAGTAAAAATAACACAAACGAAAAGACGGACACATTCTATGTTCCTGTCTAAAGTGAAAGTGAGATTTAGCACGTTTCATTTTGTTATCGTGAAACTTCATCACCAGTCGCGAAAACAATGTCACTAACAACCCCTAAACCCATCATCAACACCAATAACAAGATCGTAGCTGCAAGCAGAAAGAGACGAGATATAGCCCTCAGCAATCGGCAGGGCTATAAACAACATGGAATGAATTAAATTGCAAACAAAAAGAACTAAAAAAAATCAAATAGGAGAAGACATGAAGTAGTAGGCACGGAGAAGAAGGAGAAAAAGAGAGATGGCAAGCAAGAAGGAGAAAACAAAGAAATGAGACGAGACTGAAATTAAGAAAAAATACAGAGAGAGAGAGAGAGAGAGAGAGAGCGGGGAGAGAGAGAGAGAGAGAAAAAAAAAAGAGAGAGAGAGAGAGAAGGCAAGGCAAGGCAAGGCAAGGCAAGGCAAATATTTTAATGTCATTAGCAAGATACATGCTTCCTGACAAAGGGTAAGTTTAGTTTGAATTATACTGGTAACAAAAATAAAAACCAAAGTTTGAAAAGGAATATCATCAATGCGGCCATCAAGCCAAACGAATGTAACAACAAACAACAACAACAACAACAACAACAACAACAACAACAAACAATATCTGCACACATCTGGTACAAATCTGATTAATCATAAATTTTTCTTTTATGCATCTCATTTGCTTCTGCTATAAATTTAGCCAGTGAGTTGATGTCTTCATTTCTATCTGTCTTTAGTAAGGCGTTAAGATTACAATGTTCAAGAGAGAGAGAGAGAGAGAAGAGAGAGAGAGAGAGAGAGAGAGCGCGAGTCAGAGAGAGAGAGAGGGGAGAGAGAGAGAGAGAGAGAGAGAGAGAGCGAGTCAGAGAGAAGAGAGAGGGGAGAGAGAGAGGAGAGAGAGAGAGAGAGAGAGAGAGAGAGAGAGAGAGAGAGAGGAAACTCATGTGTTGTCATGTTGTTCTTGGTGGTTGTGATGGTAATGTTGATGGTGTTCCTTTTAGCGGAAACAACAACAAACAACAACAGCAACAACAGCAACAACAAGAACGACAAACAACAATAACAGCAACACAAAACAACAACCATCACCGCTATCAATATCAGCAATTATAACATCATCGTCATCGTCATCATCATCATCATCATCATCGTCGTCGTCGTCGTCGTCGTCATCATCATCATCATCATCATCATCGTCGTCGTCGTCGTCGTCATCATCATCGTCATCATTACAATCATCATCATCATCATGTGCCTAGCCGCATGGCGTTGGCTTGGCGATAATGGCCCTCCGTACGAATCTCTCTTTTGTCGCTGCAAGTATATCTCTCCTAGTCTTTCAACAGCAGCAGCTATAAATAAGGTGTCCCAAGCTCCGTCTTCATACAAGAAAGCAAGCCAGCGAATGAGTCCCCTCAACCCTTTGACTCCTGCGCCCTATTCAACCAACTGGAAAAGCTTAACCCTTTGATTCCTTTACTCTATCCACCAGCTTCCTGCAGGAAGCTGGTAGATAGCGTGAGGGAATCAGAGGGTTAAGCTTTTGCAATGCTAGTGTGATTGACAATGCAGGATGCTTGTGGACAGGGTGTGGGAGTCAAAGGGTTAAGATACCATCTTTTCCCAAAGCTTGATTTAGCCAGCTCTTAGCAAAATGACTGGTACGGAATCGTGTGTGCTTGGCACGTAAAGTAGTGGTCCTTTTGGAGGACGTATGGGTCTGTTCTCCAGCAAAAGACATGGTAGATCTCTGTTTTATCTCTCGTGGGGTAACGCCAATCTTCTTGCCTCTGTTTTGCTTTGAATGTGACTTTACTTCTACTGTTAGTTTTGTTTTTGAAGCCCAGCCTACTGCGTAGAGCCATATCATGTCGTTTCAAAACATGCACAATACTTCAACATGAGAGAAAAGGAAAAGAAAACTAAGCACACATTTGAATGCATTCGCGCACATAATCTAAGGAAATGCCCCTGGCGTTGACCACTCCGTCCAGTTTATGGCACATGGCATTTGCTTTCTGGTAAAAATGAACAACGACCGGATGTAGATCGTACGGCAAAGTTGAGCATCAGTCTATCTACATTTACAGAAAGATGATGAGATTGTTACAATATCAACAGCAGCAACTTTCTTCTTTTTCACGTATCTGATGATGAGATTGTCACATTATGAACAGCACAACTTTCTTCTTTCTTTTTGTTCATGTATCTGATGATGAGATTGTCACATTATGAACAGCACAACTTTCTTCTTTCTTTTTGTTCATGTATCTGATGATAAGATTGTTACAATATCAACAACAACAAATTTCTTCTTTCTTTTTGTTTATGTATCTGATGATGAGATTGTTACAATATCAACAACAACAACTTTCTTCTTTCTTTTTGTTCATGTATCTGATGATAAGATTGTTACAATATCAACAACAACAACTTTCTTCTTTCTTTTTGTTCATGTATCTGATGATGAGATTGTCACAATATCAACAACAACAACTTTCTTCTTTCTTTTTGTTCATGTATCTGATGATGAGATTGTTACAATATCAACAACAACAACTTTCTTCTTTCTTTTTGTTCATGTATCTGATGATAAGATTGTTACATTATGAACAGCACAACTTTCTTCTTTCTTTTTGTTCATGTATCTGATGATAAGATTGTCACATTATGAACAGCACAACTTTCTTCTTTCTTTTTGTTCATGTATCTTATGATGAGATTGTCACATTATGAACAGCACAACTTTCTTCTTTCTTTTTGTTCATGTATCTGATGATAAGATTGTCACATTATGAACAGCACAACTTTCTTCTTTCTTTTTGTTCATGTATCTGATGATAAGATTGTTACAATATCAACAACAACTACTTTCTTCTTTCTTTTTGTTTATGAATCTGATGATAAGATTGTCACATTATGAACAGCACAACTTTCTTCTTTCTTTTTGTTCATGTATCTGATGATGAGATTGTTACAATATCAACAGCAGCAACTTTCTTCTTTTTCACGTATCTGATGATGAGATTGTCACATTATGAACAGCACAACTTTCTTCTTTCTTTTTGTTCATGTATCTGATGATAAGATTGTTACAATATCAACAACAACAACTTTCTTCTTTCTTTTTGTTTATGAATCTGATGATAAGATTGTTACAATATCAACAAAAACAACTTTCTTCTTTCTTTTTGTTTATGAATCTGATGATGAGATTGTTACAATATCAACAACAACAACTTTCTTCTTTCTTTTTGTTCATGTATCTGATGATAAGATTGTCACATTATGAACAGCACAACTTTCTTCTTTCTTTTTGTTCATGTATCTGATGATAAGATTGTCACATTATGAACAGCACAACTTTCTTCTTTCTTTTTGTTCATGTATCTTATGATGAGATTGTCACATTATGAACAGCACAACTTTCTTCTTTCTTTTTGTTCATGTATCTGATGATAAGATTGTCACATTATGAACAGCACAACTTTCTTCTTTCTTTTTGTTCATGTATCTGATGATAAGATTGTTACAATATCAACAACAACAACTTTCTTTTTTCTTTTTGTTTATGAATCTGATGATGAGATTGTCACAATATCAACAACAACAACTTTCTTCTTTCTTTTTGTTTATGAATCTGATGATGAGATTGTTACAATATCAACAACAACAACTTTCTTCTTTCTTTTTGTTTATGTATCTGATGATGAGATTGTCACAATATCAACAGCAGCAATTTTCTTCTTTCTTTTTGTTCATGTATCTGATGATGAGATTGTCACAATGTGAAAAGCAGCAACTTTCTTTCTGTTTGTTTACGTATCTGTCAACATGTGCCATCACGGACGTCACGGAGTGAAAGAGAGGAGGATGGTCAGCAGTGAACTAGAAACCTGAAATGGAGAAAGACTGTGGGATGTCAAGTCCTCCTTTATATCGGCAACCCAGGTCCTTTCCTTTGGTCTGCTTCTTGTTTCAAATCCAGATATCAATAAACATAAGTTTCAATTTTTCAAGATAACGTCTCCGCGCTCGGAACGAATTCCATACGCACTAACGTCACATGTGCCATGTGTATGGTGATCATGGCACAAGCCTTAAGCCTGCACATAAGCCCATGAGCTAGCCAGGTACTGAGGCCCTACCTAGACTATGTTTTACCTAGTCTATATTTGGCCATAAACATCCACCCTTGGAAAGACTCGAATACACCACCTCTATGATGTCTATGTCTGACATTTTAGTTAACGGGAATGAGCCCATTTGAGGACGCAGTTGGATTTGAGAAACAGCGTCAGCTGTGGCTAAACAAGCTAATGCTTGAGTTGCATAAAAAAATGAAAACAGCCAGGACGGCAGGCAAACATCAGTTTAGTTCTTTGATGACCCCCCCCCCCCACTCCACTCCCTTACTCAACCACCCGCCCTTTCTGCCCTTTTTTCAGCTTGGTTAAACCAAGATGGCTGACAACGGGCTGCACGTGCTTATCATGAATAATCGCAGTCAGCTAGTACCTTCTTAGCCTGTTCTCCTGCAGAGGACTTTGCCAAGTTTCTGAACTGTCTTTAACTGGGGTTAAGTCAGTCTGGTGGTGGTTGCCTTGGTTGGGATTTGATCTGATTCCCAAGAGAAGAGAAATGTAACAATAAAAAGATCAAGCTATAGAAAGACTGATCCTTTAACTCTACATCTTTGCACAGTTTCTTTTGCGTATTTTGTTTTATTGTTGGTGAGGTCTGATTAACTTCTATAAAATCCAGTTACCATTTCTTAGAATATGACTGGTGTCTGAATGATATTTATATGATAGTGCTATATTGTAAGAATTATCAGCTCTGGATCGCCTACAGATACACGCTTTACATACCATCTGTTTATATGTAAGTACCTTGAACTCCGATTAACTTAAGAGAAATAGTGTGTCGTCAAAATTTCTTACAGTGTAACTAGCGTTTGGTTAAAATTCATGTATCTGTATTAAACTATAAACAGGTTATAGTTTGTATCTTAAACATGTTTTGACGATGTTATGAATCTCCACAAAAAAACTTGTTTTTTCTTTTAATTGTGATATCTGCCTGTATATACAAACATTATCAAACCATGCGCTAACGAAATACATCGCGGACATGACCTCTTTTGGACGAATGGAAATCTGCCTCGTTATTATCTATTTGAAAGAGAAATTATGTGAATTCGAGAGCTAATAGCATTCATATTGTCCCTCCCCAGCACGGAAGTCAGGTTGGTAAGGCTTCGGACTTCCAATCGTAATTGTAAAAATTAACTTCAGTAGTAAGCTGCCTAGTTACGACTCATCAAAATCAGAACATTTCAATGTGATCAATACTGACACACAAACAGCCAACAAGTGCTGAATCGTTTCACCATTTCCAGCGCTTTCTAACTTTACAACAAGAAGCTATGATGAACGTAAGAACAAAAGCGATGATACAGTACTGGCAATAACATGTTGTCCAGAAGTATACTTCACAAAAGTTTGAATTCAGCTGGAACAGTGGCCGAAGCTGAACAAACGTATCCCCACTAAAATAATGAAAAGAATAATCCCAAGGAATTGTGTTGCACAGATGTGCTTACAAAACACCAATAACTTTTTGTTCTAAAAATGACTGAATGAAAATGCCTAATATCAGCGATATCTCTTTTTAGCTTCCATCAGTATTCAGATACTGTCAATTTATGGTAACCTTGAAAAAACTAGTAAAGTTACTGGATCCGGAAATTGTTGTATTGCTTATACTTTAGTTGTATTTCTCTGGACACTTTCCAACGAAACTTCTCGTTCAAACATTTCATAGGTCACTAAACGTTAAACAATCTGTAAAATGAAATATTCAGTTGGATTTGGGAGGGGGGGGGAATAAAGAAAAGAAGAACTAAAGCAGTAACGATATGCTGGGCAACTGTACGTGTTACAGATAAAGATAATCGTGAGGTAAAACACTAACGCTGTCATGTGAACGGCCTATCGGAAAAAGTCGATCCCCTGTTGTACAAAATGTTCGCGGATTCCGTACGTGCCGAGATCAAAGTAAAGAAAAGATGTTACGATTACCTTCGCATACAGTTCGAGCTTATCACTGAATGTGGTGCCAGAGAAGATGGCAGTGCAGACGTCATACGAACATTTGTTCTTGTTTGCTTTATTGTTAGTATGTGTGCGAATACTTCGTATAAATTTCACTTTGAAAATTTACAAAGTTGTTACGAATATTGTTTACGCACGTGTGTTGAACGAAAACGTTGAACGCTGTTGAAAATGTTGTTTACACATGTTTTTTCCCCCTCATCTCTTTATTAAAGACATGGTTATCATTTCACACTGATCTTTTGATGGCTTCATGCGTTACACATATATGTGTGTATGAAGTAGAGAGATGTGTTCGGAATGTACACACTTTCCAAAGAATGCTAAATCAGGGATTCAAAACTGAAACAATATAATGCCAAAAATAAACTTTATCTTGCCCATTTTAATGCTCAGTGGAACAGCTATGCGCCAATGTTCTCCTCGTCAAAAACAGATTTTCTTCATGACATGTTCTTGAATCTTGATGTCATCATCATCATCAGGTGCCCTGCCGCATGGCGTTGGCGATCATGGACTTCCATCTGCCTCTATCTCTCGTTGCTCCTAGCATCTCCCCCACCCTCCTCGTCCCCAGCCACTCTGCAAGTCCGTCCAGCATTTTCTCTCTGGGTCTACCTGGTGCTCTCTTTCCCTCCAGCTTTCACGTTGTGACCAGGTGCTCCAAATCCTCCTTCCTCATAAAATGGCCTATAAATGTTGCCTGTCTTTTCCTAATCTTCCTTATGAGTGATCTACTTGTGTCTGCCTCCATCAAGACTGTCTCGTTTGTTTTCTCTGCTGTCCATGGAACTCTCAACATTCTTCTTAGAAACCACATCTCGGCTGCCTCAATCTTGCTCTGGCTTTGCTTGCCCACTGTCCACGCCTCACATCCGTACAACAGTATTGGTTCTAGATAACATTCAAGAACTCTCTTCCTGATGTTAATTGTTACTCATGGACAGAAAGAAAAATCTTAATGTACACAATAAAATCTTCACTGATCAGAATATCAGCTTATGTTATGTAATTTATCGGTTGTTTGTATGTGAACAATATTTGTCTTATATGTATACATTGATATCATTTCTGTTATCACATTGTTCGTTGATGCTTGATTATCGTTCAGCAAAAAGATATCATTGGTGAAACGAATTTA
The DNA here is from genome assembly GCA_030674185.1 of Monoplex corrugatus. NCBI lineage: Eukaryota > Metazoa > Mollusca > Gastropoda > Littorinimorpha > Ranellidae > Monoplex > Monoplex corrugatus. The sequence goes on from CM060309.1 coordinate 56,858,936, forward strand.
TTAAAAAAAAAAGAATGATGGCATGTGCTTAGATCTAAATGTTCATTTTTAAACTTCCAGTGTAGTAAATACCATTAGCATGTTCTTAATGCTATACAAAAAAAATGCGCCTGTCTTGTCTTGTTGTATCAAATACGCGTTCTATTTTCGTGGGTTTTTGTTTTGTTTTTTTGTTGTTGTTGTTTTTTGGTTACTGTTTGCTTGAACGCGGGCAGTCGCACTTAGTTTGGATGAAGTTCATATGTCAACATTGCCTTTTCATATGTGTGTAATTTTTTGTCACATTTCGTTGCCACATTGTGTGTTAGGTGTCCATTTGTTATGAAGCAAACGATGAATAATAATCTTTTTTTTTTTTTAAAGTATGTGCTTGGGAGCTCGGTTGTCGTAGAGCTAGAACAATCCAGCTTTCTATCTACCTGCATGAATTTCCACTGGTTGAGAGTCACGCGCTTGGAACTTTGTATGTATGTGCGTGCGACTTCCAGTCGGCGAAGTCGTAAATGGGTGTTGACATTCTTCACAGTAAAGGAAAAGTAAAGCAATAAGGGAGAGCTAGAGGGGATGGGCACCGCACTAAATAATGCTGGCCCCGACAAAAAAGAAAAAAAAAATGTTGAGATCTCTTACTACCCCAGTTCCCTACGACCTCAGGGTTTTGTGACAACTTTACCTTATTTATGTGTGTTTGGGAGGGTTGTAGATGGGTGACAGGTGAATATATCGGTTTATTTATGACAGAAAAAAAAAGCCAGAAAAGAACTTTTCCTGGCTGTGATGGATCTCTGCCCAGAAGGATCACACGTCTAATATAACAAGAAGTTGAAAATGCACACATAGAGGTACTAATGGCATGATTTAAAGTAAGTTTTGTTGAAACAACAACAACAACAACAACAACACCCCCCCCTCCCAAACAAGCAAACAAACAAACAATAAAACAACAAAAAACAAACAATCAAAACAGAACTCTAGATAATTTGAACATATCCCATGTTATCAATTGAATTTGAAAACAAACAAACAAACGAACAAACATACAAACAAACAAACAAACACGACAAACAAACAAACAAAAGAAAACAAACAAACAAAACAAATAATACGAACACATCCTATGGTATCAATAAATTTTGAGATAAATCTGGTATCCGTTTTTTTTAATAGCAAATATATAGCAAGTGTATAATTTAGCAGTGTATTGGATTACAAAATAATGCAGAACTGTGTCTGACCACAAAATAAGCCAAGGTCTGTAGACAAGTCGAGTGATAAATCTTTTTTTTGTTGTCCAGATGTCTTTGACTGGGTTCCTATTGACGTATAACATAATTACCAGTCAGCAGTCTGAAAGGAAGATGTATTGGTGATCTTGTTCTCCAGCTGTCTTTACCGGCTTCGTATATTGTTCTTGCTTCTTGTCGGTCAAAAAGAAAGAAGACTTTCAGAATCATTTAATTTAATCATCCTCTGTCTTTCATTCGTTTTCTCTCTTTCTGTCTCTTTTTTTCTGTTTCTATCTGTCTAAGTGAATGTCTGTCTGTCTGTCTGTCTGTGTCTGTTGTCTTCTGTCTGTCTGTTTCTGTCAGTCAGTCTGTCTGTGTCTCTGTGTCTCTGTCTGTCTGTATGTCTGTCTGTCTCTGTCTTCTGTCTCTGTCCTCTCTCTCTGTCTCTCTCACTGTCTCTTTCTGTCTTGTCTCTCTGTCTCGTCTCTGTCTCTGTCTGTCTCTGTCTTCTGTCTCTGTCTCTCTCTCTCTCTGCTCTCTCTCTCGCTCTTGGTCTCTCCTCTTTTTCTTATCTTTATGTATTTAAATTCTTTAAAGAAATCAATGTAGAAATACTAGAAAACTACAAAAATATCGACATCATCAAAAACAATAGCAACAACAACAACAACCACTACAAATACAATTGAAAAGAAGAAAGAGAAGGAGAGGGGAAAAAATGAAGAAGGAGGAGCAAAAAAAACAAAACAAAAACAAAAGGAGTAAGAGGAGAATTAAATCGAAAAGCAAAAGGAAATTATCGTCATTGTCATCACGATCATCATGATCATCACGTTAACAGACACACTGCTTCACTGAATCTAAAACTCAGTCAAGGAACCTGATGATGATGATGATGATGATGATGATGACGACGACGACGACGGCGACGACGACGACGATGATGATGATGACAACGACGACGACGACGCCGAGGAGGAGGATGACGACGACGACAACGACGACGATGATGATGATGATTATTCTTATCATCATCATCATTGTAAATCGTGCTTGTATGATGTTACTCTTCAAAATTTGAACTCACTTCACTTTGCATGTAATCAGCGTTTTTTGTTTTTGTTTTCTTTTGTTATTTGTTGGTCTGCTTCTTTATTTGTGGTTTCTTTGGAGCATATTACAATGCTGATATAGATCGAAAACACACACACACACACACACACACACACACACACACACACACACACACACACACACACACACACAACACACACACACACACACACACACACCACACACAACACACACCACAACACACACTCACACACACACACACACACACACACACACCACCCACGCACACACACACACACACACACAACACACACACACACATACACACACGCACAAAATTGGTTAGCCAATTTTGCTGTTTCAATGTTAATTATGATAACGTCATTTGTGAATTTTTCTTTCTCGTCTTCGGCATAGTTGATTTTCTGGTTCATTTCTTTTTCCTGAAGATTAACCATTTCCAAGTTTCCTCTTTTCTCCTCATGTATCCTTTTTTTTTTTTTGTTGGTCTAAAATCACTTTAGTGATAGACATTAAATCAAAGACCACCACACACACCACACAAACACACACACACACAACACACACACACACAAACACAAACACACATACAACACACACACACAACACACACACACACAACACACACACACCACACACACACACAACACACACACACCACACACACACACACCACACACACACACACACACACACACACACACACACACACACACACACACACACATTCTTCTTAGTTGATATGAAGCAATCAAAGCACGGTGAATGCGTCAAGCGTTTTAATTTCAACGTTTACTTTTTTTATGTCCAGCTTAAATTCGTGTCATGGCAGTGCTAGTGGGAAGGACAACAGCCTTTTTATTTAGCTGCTGGATTTGATTTAGTCATGTTTGTTATGTATAACATGAATAGATATTTGGAGTGTGAGGTGTTAGAAGCTTCAGTGTCTATCATTATCATCATCATCATCATGTGCCCTGCCGCATGGCATTGGCGATCATGGACTTCCATCTGCCTCTATCTCTCGTTGCCCCTAGCATCTCCCCCACCCTCCTCGTCCCCAGCCACTCTGCAAGTCCGTCTAGCATTTTCTCCCTGGGTCTACCCGGTGCTCTCTTTCCCTCCAGCTTTCCCGTGGTGACCAGGTGCTCCAAATCCCCCTTCCTCATAAAATGGCCTATAAATGTTGCCTGTCTTTTCCTAATCTTCACTCACTTGTGAGTGATCTACTTGTGTCTGCCTCCATCAAGACTGTCTCGTTTGTTTTCTTTGCTGTCCATGGAACCTTGAACATTCTTCTTAGAAACCACATCTCGGCTGCCTCAATCTTGTTCTGGCTTTGTTTGTTGACTGTCCACGCCTCGCATCCGTACAACAGTATTGGTTCTATATAACATTCAAGAACTCTCTTCCTGATGTTAATTGATAGGCATTTGTTGGTAAGCATGCTTGTCATCTTCTTGAATGCTGTTTTGGCTTGGCCGATTCTGCCGGCTATTTCTGATGTGCATCTGCCGTCTGATGAAATGATCGTTCCCAGGTATTTGAATTTCTCAAACTGTGTCAAGGTTGTGCCATTTGCTGTTATTTTGCATGAGGGGGTTTCATGTTTTTTACTGATCACCATGACTTCAGTCTTCCTGCTGTCTATGAGAGAGACATTAGTAACAACCACCTTGTTTTGTCTTCTAGTGGGTTAGTAGCGGCGGTCGCCTGTAATGGAATGAAGCCTGTGTGGTAGGAAATTGGGAGGTACTTGAAGGGGTTGCTTAGTATGTGGTTTGTGTGTGTGTGTGTGTGTGTGTGTGTGTGTGTGTGTGTGTGTGTGTGTGTGTGTGTGTGTGTGTGTGTGCATGTACGTATGTGTGGTGTGTGTGTGTATGTGAGTTTGTGTTTGTGTGTGTGTGTGTTTGTGTGTGTGTGTGTGTGTGTGTGTGTGGTGTGTGTGTGTGTGTGTGTGATTGTGTGGGTATGATTGTGTGTTTGTGTGTGCATGTGTGTGTGTATGTGAGTTTGTGTTTGTGTGTGTGTGTGAGTGTGTGTTTGTGTGTGTTTGTGTGTGTGTGTGTTTGTGTGTGTGGGTGTGTTTGTGTGTGTGTGTGTGTGTGTGTGTGCGTATGTGTGTGTGTGTGCGTGTGTGTGTGTTTGTGTGTTTGTGTGTGTACGTATGTGTGTGTGTGTGTTTGTGTGCGTGTGTGTGTGTATATATATATATGTGTGTGTGTGTGTGTGTGTGTGTGTGTGTGTGTGTGTGTGTGTGTGTGTGTGTGTGTGTGTGTGCGAGCGTCTATGTTAGAGTGTGTGTGTATGTGTGTGTGTTGAGGGTATATATGTGTGTGTGTTTAGTTTTACTCTCTCTCTCTCTCTCTCTCTCTCTCTCTCTCTCTCTCTCTCTCTCTCTCTCTCTCTTCTCTCTCTCTCTCTCTCAGCGGGCCTCTGTAGCTCAGTTGGTTTGAGCGTCGGATTCACATGCTAATGGTTGTGGGTTCGAATCCCGGGGTGCGCTACATTAAATCTGGCCTTCTCACTGTCCCATCTTAGCATCATTGTTGTTCTGGTGGTGTCAGTATAGGATTAGATAAGTCCCCCATTGCCCCCATTTTCCTGGGATGGTTATCCCCGTCGGCCATATCACCTGAGGTGGGTGCTGACGTAAAACTGAATCAAATCAATCAATCAATCAATCTCTCTCTCTGTGTGTGTGTGTGTGCGTGTGCGTGTGTGTGTATGTGAGGGTATACATGTGGGAGTATGTGTGTGAGGGTGTGTGTGTATAT